>OU538824.1:3213392-3856071 GCA_912999785.1 Hydriomena furcata
AGGCTTGTAAATAACTGTATCACACACGAATTACCACTCTAATGCTTACGAAATAAAGCACCTATTCATTTGCATATCGCTTCAAGTAAGTTGCTGAATGGTACGTGATTAGAGTGTGCAGAGTCATCTGGTGTCCAAAACAGAATGCAGTTTTGGTGTGGTCTGGACGCTAGCTTCCTTATTTATTAGCATTTTATATTATAATTGATTATTCATTAATTATGATGTTACATTAATTTATTACGCGTATAAAATAATTAAGAGAATACAACTGCACTACCAAAGCAAATAATGTTCACAGATAAATACGTGGGGTGGGTTATTCCCAAAACATATGAAAAAGAGATCTTATTAAAAAACAAAAAGAAAAAAATATATTATTACGACTGTAATCCCCAAGTACGGTAGACATCCTCTCAGATCTCCAGATGCTTAGATCCTTTGAAGATGTCTAGTGGAGGTAGTCGGAGGCACGTCCAAACATTATATTTGGCACATGCCCACATTTTGCAGTAGTTAGCATTCCATACGTAACAAGTTGCAAGCCCATCGCCGCTTATAAGAATACTAACTGGTTTCCTTCACCGTTTTGAGCACATGTTTTTTATGCGTTAGTTCTCAAGTCAATCTTAGATACATGCGCCATAGATTTTTATTTATGTATTTTATAATAGGGAAGAGAGGAAGAAGAAGGCCACGAATAAACTACATGAGCCAGATAAAGGAGAAAATAGCTGTCGTGTCGTTTAAGTAAATTAAATATTCTGTAATGTATTAGTATTAGATGTTTTTTATTTCTGTAATAAAAATAGATAGATAAACTCTATTGCACACAAAAAAAGAAAAAGTAAAAATAATAATAATACAATAGGCGGTCTTATTGCTAAAAGCGATCTCTTCAAGGCAAACTTGATATAAAGACAGACGTGATATAAAGTATAATTATCAGTCCTTTTAAAAGTATATTCAAGTTGTGTTTGATGCAACACAGTGCTTGCAATATTCCATTCATAGTCTTGCAAAATTTATCTTAACATACGATAAAACATTTGAAACATGAATAGGTGGCTAATTATTATTCCCTTGCAAATGCTAGGCTAGATCGTTAATGTTTAGGTACCTGGTTGTGGACGTACTAAGGATCGAAGATGTCAACTTAGACAGCAAAAACAAACAATATTTATTGAAATTTGACTGGCCTCACAGCTCACTTCAAAAATTCAATCACGATTTTAATCCCCAAGTACGGTAGAAATCATCTCTAGACGCAGATATTAGATGTCTTAAAAGGGTAATGGCACATCGAAAAATTACATGATTAAAATTACATATAATTATATGTTTCATCCCGGTACATGCGATTGAAGACGCTGGAGAAAGTTAGTCTTAATATAAAAATCTTGCATTACTGACTGACTGATCTACCAACGTACAGCCTAAAACACTGGTTCTAGAAACTTGATAATTGAAGGGCGCATTCCGTTTATGGGTGCATTAAGAAGGGAATTCCCAAAGTTCAACCCCTAAGAGGGTGCAGCAAGAATTTAAATCTGTTTGAAAATAACATTACGTGAAGGAACTCGCAAGGGTTTCCACTTGTGATCTATAAAACTATGTAAAAACCACTGTACTAGTTCTGTCTAGGTCTATTTGGGTAGGTGAACGCCCTCAAAACATCCTGAGTACATCCATCCACCTTCTCCGTAGGCAACACAAAGGAAGGCCTTGTGGTGTGTTAACTGTTCGTCTCAAATTAGGCTTGTGTTCTGACTCGAATACATAATATTTCCTTGTCAAATATCAATAGTAGATAAGCCAAATATGGTGTCGATTTTCTAAAAGAACTTGCGAAATTAGTTAAACATTTTTGTAAACAGTTTAAGAAAGGCACTATTAGAATTAAAAGAAAAAAACTTGATTAAACAATGTATTCATACTATTTTGATTTTAATTTCTACTTATGTAGTACATCAATATTGCAAGCTCATAAAAAAAACAATAGGAAATAGAAATCTGTAATCTTCAAGTATGGTAAACCCCTCAGATCTGCAGGCGCTGAAAACCTTCAAGATGTCTAAAGTGGGTAGTCAGAGGCACGTCCGAACATTACATTTGCACATTTTTATATTTTGCAATATTCCATGTTTTTATCGGGAGGGGATGGAGGGGGGAGGGGGGTAAAATATATATAAAAGAGTTATAATATAAAAGAGCTTGATTTGAACATTTTAGTTTCGGTACGGAATATTCAAGCAAGCATTCCCAAGGAGAGTGGACGTCAGGAAGGCGGCCGGTTGTAAAACACTCCAAGCCAAATCCATTGGCAAAATCTAGATTGTTATGAGGACGTGGGATGAGGCAAAGAAGAAGTTTCAGTACGGAACCCTTGTTGCGCGATTCGATCAGTCTTATCTATATATTTAAAAATCAATGCCACTTTTCGTTGTAATTTTATAACTCAAGAACGGGCTCACCTATCCAAACCAAATGTTTAGGCTTTGTTCGGACTATTGGTGATGTTTATGTGAAGTTTGCACAAAATCGGTATTTCTTCATATATCACATTTTTTGTATAAATTAATTCAATAAATGGCGGATCATTTTGTAAATAGGGATTGATTTCACTTTATATACGTACCGGACCGGTAGTTTGATATAAAACAGTTGCAAAGTACATGAATTACCCAGGAAATTAAACCAATACTAATTTACAAAGATTATTATGATTGCTACTGTATGATTGTTGCGTACCTACTTGCGACCCGCCCCGGCTTCGCACGGGTAGCATGTTATTATACATATAAACCTTCCTCTTGAATCACTCTATTTATTAAAAAAAACGCATCAAAATCCGTTGTGTACTTTTAAAGATATAAGCAAACATACATACATACATACGCGTTAAGCGGAAAGCGACTTTGCTTTATACTATGTAGTGATAATGGCTATTAAAGTGTTCTTGGCAATATATATACCAATAAGTATCCTTAGCACATTTTTTAATCGTCGATAAAAGAGGTCAGTTTTCAGTTTCGGACGATAGTAGCCATATTAAGTATGGAGCCGTCCATTAATCACGTGATGTTTTTTTTTTTATTTTTTGACCCCCCCTCCCCCTTGGTGATACGTAGTGAGGTTTAGGACTCCCTCCCCCCCACACAAATCACGTGTATTTTTTAGTACCTACAAAACTAAAAAGTTTTGGAATATTATTTTATAAATAAATATTGGCGGACTTCACACACAGCGCCATCTAGCCCTAAACTAAGCAAAGCTTGTACTATGGGAACTAGATAACTGATAGAATACTTATATACTTTTTTTTTTGTAAATACATTATTATTATACATAGTAACACCCAGACACAGAACAAACATCTATGTTCATCACACAAATATTTGCCCTGGGTGGGGATCGAACCCACAAACTACAGCGCAGAAGGCAGAGTTACTACCAACTGAGCTGTGAGGCCAGTATAATCAAATTTAATTCTACAAAATTAGGGATATGATAAAAAGTATATAACCTTATCAGAAGATAGGCTTCTTCCATGCCTTCAAATACTCAAATTGCTACATTTTCATTACTATCTATCTGATATCTAAATCAATCGCATAAAGAATTATTCATTGATGCAAAAACAAACCAATAAATCCAAGGCTTGTAAGGAAATAGAGAAGATGTTTTAGCCCTAAAAAGGCTGGACTGCTATCCTTATCTTACTCGTGGTACAGTCCTTTCGCGTAAATTAGGCTGAATTTACATCGAAAGAAGGAAGTCAGTGCTCAATTGTCAGAAAATAGGTTTGCAATTAAAAATAGAAATTGATGAAAAAGGATCATGACTGTATTTAGATATCATTCTCAGATCTTCTCAGGTTTAGAAGGTGTCTAGAGAGGTAGTCAGAGGCACCTCCAAACATAAAGTACATTTGACACATGCCCATATGTGGGCGTGTAATAGTTTTTACTAATTATTTAATTATTCTGATCAGAATTACAACGTATATATCAATTTACCATTTATAACGGCAATTGATATATATACATATGTACCAAAATACTAGAAGCTGCCGGCCTAACGAAGGTTGACAAATGTTTAAATCAGACAAATGTTTAATATCTTAGATTGCATTATTGCAATTTTGGTGGGGATATTTAAATAAAATTAAATAAAAAATATGGCCTTTGTAACTCGCTGATAAGGTAGCTTTTGATAGGTAAAACATTTTTTAAATTGATGCAAAATCCCGGCTAGCTAGCCGGGATTTTGCATCATTTTGGTACCCCGCTTTAAGTGTAAACTTAACTTTATGACGGTCCTTTCGCATCGCTTACAAGACGCATGCTATGCATGCCGTCGTTCTGAATCTAATTAATTGTCTCAAGGTCCCGGCTTTGTCTGAGACTATTACTACCATCGTCTTTATAGCAGTAGGTAGAATGATGGGAATGACTAATTAAGTCCAGTATTCAACAAAGTATAATAAATAAATACGAAGAGAATAATAATCACAATATCAATTTATAAGTAACTAGCTGACCCGTGCCCGCTTCGCTGTGCGTAAGACATTTCTAATACCATCGTGGACTTTTTTGTAGACGTTTTTAAGGTATACAATACTGTAGTACATTATTTTGATATATCTCGTGGGGTTCAGCCAGCATTTGCAATGTAAGCGCAAAAAAATGTGTTTATTTACGACATCACATTAGAAACCTCTAAAATTATCAGTATTTCTCTACTATATTATGCATGTATTATACATATAAACCTTCCTCTTGAATCACTCTATTTATAAAAAAAAACCGCATCAAAATCCGTTGTGTAGTTTTAAAGATATAAGCAAACATACATACATACATATTACATAGAGACGCGGGAAGCGGAAAGCGACTCTGCTTTATACTATGTAGTGAAGATGGATAAGAAAAATATAAAAAACACAAAAAAGAGAATTAAAATAATAAAAAAACCAGCCAAGTGCATATCGGACTCGCGCACGAAGGTTTCCGTACCATTATTTATAAAAAACGGTGAAAAAAATCACGTTTTTTGTATAGGAGCCCCGCTGAAATATTTATTTTATTCTGTTTTTAGTATTTGTTGTAATAGCGGCAACAGAAATACATCATCTGTAAAAATTTCAACTGTCTAGCTATCACATGAGAGGAGTTTTAGTAATAGGGTCCCGTTTTTACCCTTTGGTTACGGAACCCCAAAAATGAACTAAATAGCTCCAGTACAGTTAATCGGTTAGTAACGTCAGAGTTTTATTTATTTAGATAGCGGGCTAGGCATTAAAATTTATTGTGAAGTCACTAGGACACAGCAGTATAATTACAAAACAATAAACATTATTTTCCCAAATCTGCATAATATAATCGAGATATCACGCTATTGGGCGGTGATTAAAACATGCATTAGCACTTAAAGGGCTGCCGTTGTAATAACTTGTCCTACGCGTATTAGGTGTTTGAGATAATGAAGACTTGATTGGACCTATTTTGATAAAGAGCTGTTTACAAAAACTGCTGCCGTATCGTAGTCAAAAAGACGCAAAACACATCACGCTGATTAAAGGGCGATACACACGGCTAAGATACTATAATATTAGATACAATATCGCTCGCCATACAATTCTATCTTACGATACGAAAATATGAAATCACAGACTTAAAACATTCGATCTTTTCTATACGATTATAGAAATTTGACAGGACATAATATTATTACCTGCATATTGTAGGTACAAAATTTGAAGTTACTGTGAGCAATCATTTCATTAAGTTCGATTTTTTATAAATATTACGGTGTCTGTACTTTTTAGAATACACTGTGACTTCGATTTTTGGATTGGGTAAAACGGAGCTTGGTTGAACGCGAAAAATAATATTGGGATGAAAAATTGTGGGTTGAACGGGTAAGCACTCGACACCGTATGTCATGGTCGGCGGTGTTTAATAAATAAATAAAAAACAATAGGTAAAATTTGGAAACAAACGCTTCTTCGTGTTATTTCACTTGTACCATTGAAAAATGTCACATGTACCTCACATGCGATGGTAAAAAGTATCGCTTACCCAATGATGTACCGTGTGAAAATGTGGTCATAGCTCTATAACGGCGTTTTATAACGAGCGCCGTTATAACGGAAAACAATGTTTATGTGCTGGTATTTTAATAAGATATATAACTTCTCAGTAAGGAATAAACTGATAAAGTGAGTATGAATGAAAATGCGCGGCATTGTAGAAACAATTGCATTATGCACAATGCATTTATTAAACAACTAGCCGACCCGTGACAGGCGTTGTCATGTCAAATTTCAATAATTGCATAGAAAAAAGCAATTTTAGGAAACTTCCAGTTTTTTCTCTACAAACCTTTTACTAATAAAATAAATTACGAATTTTGGTAGAATGCGTATCATTCTTAGTCTAAACTGCGTTGCTATGACGACTAAATGTTTTTAGTCTGTGATGTCAGATTTTGTGCACACCGACGCCATCAACTGAAAATCATCCTTTTGCGTTTTTTTATAATTTTTCTCCTAGTCCCTAAGACGTTTCAAAGTGATCCTTGTGATTTTATTAAAATAAATGATTTTTGAATTTGATTTGAATTTGAACAACTGAGCTGTGAGGCCGTCAATGTTGCAATCATTTGAATCAACCCCCCACCTCTTGCGTCACAGTCGGGTTTTCGCCCACTACGCCATCGAGGTTGTCTCTAATACATCAGAAGATGGCCCAACTGATAAAACTAAGCTAAATGGTACAAGTGCAAAACGTGTGTTACGGCTTAGAGTGCAAGTGAGCCTTAGAGTTTAGTGATTTTACTAACATGTAGGGTGAGAGCGCTAGTTGTGGCCATATAAACAACATTTTATTTTTAAATAAATGGTTTATACTGAAAAAATGATTAAAACAACAAATTTTAAACAACATCAAATAGAGTATTTATCTATTAGGTTAAGCAAAGGTTTTGTAACAGGCGATATTTATTTATTAATTATTTAATTTTATATAGACAAAACGGAAAATATCTAGTTGTGGCCAATCACATCTAGACCCATCACAACTGTCACTAATCAAAATGTACCTTAGACAAAGAATTATATTAACTATGGATTTTATTATTTTGCTATGATTAATTATTGACTGCAAAAATTTAAAACGACCAAAACCGGGGTAGGCACCACAACCGGGTCTTTGGCCCTATATCTGACATTGGGACAGGCTTATGATTATTATCAGTTATTAGAAGATAGCTATAAATGACATTCAATCAACCGAAGGTCATGAGTTCGAATCTCGGGCGTACATGAATAGATTTTCTGTTCAAAAAATGTAGGTATATAACCACGTATTAAAAATGTAAAATGTCTGTCTGTCCGTCCGTCCGTCCGTCTATCTGTCACAGGGCTGTATCTGATGAACCGTGATAGCTAGACAGTTGAAATTTTTACAGATTATGTATTTCGGTTGCTGCTATAACAACAAATACTAAAAACAGAATAAAATATATACAACAAACGTGATTTTTTTGCCGTTTTTATAGATAATGATACGGAACCCTTCGTAAGCGAGTCCGACTCGCACTTGGCCGGTTTTTATCTATTTTTATATGCAATGCCAGGGATTTGCAGTCTGTCACGTATGGAATGCTAACTACTGCAAAATGTTGACATGCTATCACCGCTTATAAGTAGGTATAGGTTAAAAGTATTTTTCACGATATTTTTCCTTTACCATTTTGATCACGTGTGAATGCGTCTAATATTTTTCGTATACAAAAATCCAATGAAGCACGGCCACGACCTTCAGCTTGAAATTTAAGGTACCTCCCACTCGGTAAACGATATGTTATGACATCACAGACTGACATTATTTTCATCGCAATTGCTATGAATGTTTAGTATATATAACTATTGATTTTGGACTGTTGAGCGAATTAGTTCACTATTCATTCTATTTAAATTTTGAGGGAATTTGTTCCCAAATTTTACTACTTTTTGGTGTGATACAAACTTGATTAAAGCTGTGGCTTTAGAACAAAAAGGCTTCACCTCAATATTAGGCTAAGTAGGAAGGCGACTCGACGCTGGTATTCTGCTGATCACCGAAGTCGTCAGTAACCTACGAGTACTTCTCAATGTGATATTGATTAGTTATCAGGCCCTATCGTAACTAACTACGGTGACGATTACAATACATCATGGATGCTCCGGTAGTGCTACTAATAAATCTTCTAATAAATAATTCACTTCATACAAACTTAAATTCAATTCAAAAATATGCGATCAATTCGATTGAATGCAAATTCGGCATTCAAAGCGATCCATGGAATGGTATAGTCCCGCAAATCAACGAGGTTCCGTTAGCAAAGGAAGAATTATCCCCATATTCTTAGTTGTAAGCTCAAAACTACCTTGACTCAAACTCTTTCGAGGCCGCTGGGATTTCCCCTGAAAAATGCATCATGTTTTATATATTTATTTTGGAAGTTCCTCATTTACGTCACTGCGTCATCAGTCTGAGAGAAAAACTCGAGGTAATTTTATCAACTAAAACTGCTATAACACGGTTTCGAGGTCGAGTCGAGGTGGAGATATATCGAGGTTTCAACTAAGAATATGGGGATAAGTATCTCAGGTTATATTCATTATCGTTCTAGCTGACCCGACAGACGTATGGTCTTTTATACAAAAGTTAAGAAATTAAGATTTAGCTATACAAAAATTTCTATTTTTTTTTCTTATTTTTAATCTTTTAGTTTTACAGTGTTGTCGCTATAACAACAAATACTAAGAACAGAATAAAATAAATATTAAATGGGGTTCCCATAAAACAAACGAGTTTTTTTTCCGTTATAGATAATGGTACGTGCGCGAGTCCGACTCGCACTTGGCCAAGTGAGGTTCTATTAAATCGTGCCTACCACCAACTTCTTTATCCATCATAACTTATTTAGTTAAAAATTTCGGGCTTATTGTAAGAAACTGCTAAACTTTGTAGCACTGGTAAATAAACACTGATGTACTATGAATAGTGTCGGGCTATTCTCATACATTATGTCATTGTATACCACCAATACCACCATCCACTAATTCGTTTACTGCTACTGGTACTTTCTTGGTCTACAACACTAGTTGATAGTATCTCTACCTTCTGTGCTGTAGGGTTCGATTCCCAACCAGGACAAACATTTGTGTAATGTGCATGAATGTTTGCTTTGTGTCTAGGTGTAATGTATGTTATGTATGCATTTAGAAAATAAAGTATATAATGTACCCAGAGTACAAAATCTGTTTTGTTTGGGGCTAGATGGTGCTGAGTGAACATTTCATAGTATATTCATTTTTAGGGTTCCGTACCCAAAGGGTAAAAACGGGACCCTATTACTAAGACTTCGCTGTCCGTCTGTCTATCCGTCTGTCTGTCACAGGGCTGTATCTCATGAACCATGATAGCTAGACAGTTGAAATTTTCACAGATTATGTATTTCTGTTGCTGCTCTAACAACAAATACAAAAAACAGAATAAAATAAATATTTAAGAGGGGCTCCCATACAACAAACATGATTTTTTCAACAAACGGTATTGTCACCAATAGCGATACCTTCCAGACAACAGCTTATAAAACAGGTGCCTGACAGGACAAGCAAACAAAGCATCTAATGCCGCAGGGTGCAACATAACAACGTTCTTGGTGCATTTCTGATCATCTATAAGGAGGCGAAGTCAATATATCTTGTTGTAATTGCAAAAAGCCATTCCATTTTACGGTCAGGACTTTAGAACACCGAGAATTGAGATAGCTGGTTTAGTTACAAATGAACGAATGAATGAATGATGGTGACGATCGATGATGTTTGTACGATCTGTAAATTTTTGTTCCAGGGCTGGGTGTTGCGGAACTATACAGTCGTGGTAGTTTCTGATAGCCCACGGGGAAACCTAGTGCGGAGATTGGACTATTTAAGTCACTAGAGTGTTATTGATGTGAAACATCTATAGTTCAGACCGGCTGTTGGCCTAGCGACGTTCACTACGGCATGCATCGCCACTAGCGAACTACACGCGGCTACGCGAACTAGATGAGTTGCTGCCGAAGACGTGCCGACCGCGTCCGATCCGGTTCGCGATTTGCTGTCACGCTCTTTAAAGCTTATATAATTATGGGTTAAGCTGGATCGAGTGATTGAAATCCAATTATACACTAGACGGAAAAACGGAAACCTTCTATTTATACATGTTTTTTAGATAGCAGGAGTTTTATCATGGCTTACAACTGTTCAGATCTTCTGTATTCCATTTTTGTTCATTATTCTTGCCGGTGTAGTAAATAAACAGTAAAAAGATGTATTGCTAGATTGAATAATTTATATTGAGTGACCTTACTTCAGAAGAATAATGACTTACATAATTATAGATTTAAATCTAATGTTCTCTATTTAAAAACATTAGCCTTAGAGAGTATTTATCACTACATAGTATAAAGCAAAGTCGCTTTCCGCTTCCCGCGTCTGTATGTATTTGTATATATGTTTGCTTATATCTTTAAAACTACACAACGGATTTTGATGCGGATTTTTTTTAATAGATAGAGTGATTCAGGAGGAAGGTTTATATGTATAATAACAAGCTACCCGTGCGAAGCCGGGGGGGGGTCGCTAGTTAGTGTATAAAGTATGTATATTACAACAGACGGATGCATCAAGGAGGACATGATCATCATTATTCTGTGTTCTTTGTTGTTGTTTTTTTAGCAATGTCGGTATTGAACCAGCTCTTTCTACCTCAGCTGCATCTAAGTTTTATGCTTTCCGCGTCTCTCGTTAGCGACTATTCAACAGATTGTTTGAATGCCTAATGCGCTGAAGACCGGCTTAGGAAATGACGGGTTCAGGTTGTCCGCCTTTCAAATTATTACTGTTATTAGATTGGACTATTGCAAGCCTATTTTGACCTAGTTATCTCTATCAAAATAAGGATTTTGCACTTTTATCATGTTATTAAGTTTGTATAACAGCTATTTTACAGTATTAGGTTATCATTTTGTTTAGAAAACTAAAAAGAAATCCAACGAAAATGTTCCAACCAAACAAAAAAATTTGATGGGACAAACTTCGGAGTATCCTTTAAAATTATCATAAAAAAATATCAAAATCTACTAAATAAATATATTTTGTAAAAAGTTATGCGTGGTTATACATTACAATCAGTGAGTGAACAATCAATCATCCCTTGTTTTCCTATTAGGGTTATAATTTTTTTTTCAAATTTTTACGTGACCAATTTAATATAAAAAAAGCATTATCAAAATCGGATTACTCTGTAAAAAGTTATGCCCATAATTCATGGGATTAATTGTCTCTCAGCAAACATTTGCGTGATGTACAAGTTTTTCTTAGTTTGGTGGTGGATGGTGTTGTGTGAAATGTCTAACATTATTTATATATTATCAAGTAGGTACGATCATTAGCGTGTGAGGTCTCAGTACTATGAATATCCTATTGTGTTAACTAAACAAGTAATTAACCGACTCTGTGCCTTGTCGATTAATCATTTCAATGCCCACGTACTCTCAACAATGAGGTATGTTCTAAAATACAAAACGGTAGGGTGACATCACTTTATGATAGCCTGGTAGGAAAACAGAAAAAAAAACGTTTTTTTTCTATAGCATTTGGTTCATAATATAATGATAACTACCAAAATCCATGTGTCAAATGTAAGGTTTGGATGTGCCTCCAACAGCCCCCTTCAGAAAATCTTCAAGGATAAGGGGGGGGGGGGGGGTAGAGAACCTAATCGAGAACTGAAAACGAAGTTTCGTAACAATATTCGTTTCAAAGTTACATCGTTTCGACTACAGTTTGTACTGATTTGTAAGATTATCGGACATCGATGATTGTTAAAAGTAATTACAGTCGTTCCATCGTTTAAACTATAGTCGAAATATAGCTTTGAAACGAATATTATCACGGAATTTTGTTTTCGGTTAGCGAGTGGACCCCCTGAGCGTCTGGAGATCTGAGAGGATGCCTAGCCTCGGTAGGCTGTGTGTAAATATCACGACTATAATCCCCAAGTAACCGTACTTGTGGATTATAGTCGTGATATTTGAATAAATGGAATTCGGAATAAATGGCCACCGCAAAAAAGGACAAGTCCTAAGCGTTAGCACATTGTTTCTGCTCATTAATTGCCGGCTCAGGTGGGCACAGATGTTTGCATACTCTGTAATCGTCCGCCCACCCGCTCCGGCCCTGGCGTTTGATGTTGGAAACACTTCATTCGTTTTCATTAGTGTAATTTTTCAATATCAAAAACACGTGCTCAAAACGGTGAAGGGAAACATCGTGAGGAAACTAGTTAGTATTCTTATAAGCGGCGATGGGCTTGCAATCTGTCACGTATGGAATTTTAACTAATGCAAAATGTGGGCATGTGTCAAATAAAATGTTTAGATGTGCCTCTGACTACCCTCACTAGACATTTTCAAAGGATCTAAGCGTCTAGAGATCTGAGAGGATGTCTAACGTACTTAGGGATTACAGTCGTGATCTTATTTATTTTTATTTTATTTTTTCAATATCAATGCACGCATAGAATGCATCGGCATTCTGGCCTCACAGCTCGGTTGGTAACTCTACCTTCTGCGCTGTAGAATCGAACCCACAACGGGTTCGATTCCCACCAAGGACATTGTATACATTTGTGTTAGAACATAGATGTACCTACCTATCTTTTTTTTTAATTTTTCAACTATCTGGTTCCTATAGTTTGGGGCTAGGTAGCGCTGTGTAAAATCTGCACCATTTTTTATTTTTTTTTATTATTATTATTTATTTTATATTTTTAGTACATACCTAGTTTTTAATTGAAATTGCTGTGACTACTTGCTCTACTTTAAGGACCGATAACAAATGTACATGACTGCAAATCTTATTAATATATAAAATCCTTCTAAATTACATTTTAATCGAAAGCAAAAGTTGCCTCTCTCTGTTTAAAACTTCCTGCATACCAAATTTATAGAAGTTCGTATGGGCTATAGGTAATTTTTCACATTTACTTTAACATAATATATTTATGTGGGTTGGACATATTATAATCATAAAATAACATGCTGTTTTACGGTGGTAAATTTCTGGCTGTCGTTATTTTTGGGATGATTTGATTTTGCTTTATTTCTCCTAATTCGTTCTCTTCCCATCCCATCCCATCCTTCTGTTATTAATCCTCTTTCATTCAACGTTCAATCATTCATCTCATTCACTCAACAGATTCTTCACACGTACGTTCCAATACTGCAATCTGCATAATGTATATTAATTAATTAATATTTCAACCGGGTACATTATTCTTTCAGTAAAGATCTTCAAATATTTTGAAGTTGGGTCAAAGGCAAGTCCAATCAATGTTGAAACGCTGCTTTCTATAAATTATCTGTTAATTACGGCTGCTAGGGAAAAAACGGTATACATACCGAACTTCAAACATTGTTGAAACGCTAAGATAAAGATCATTTATTTGCTTGAACACAATGTAAGTTACACAGATGATAATAAATAATATTTTAGATTCAATTATGTTCTACTAAAATTAACATGCAAATGTTACAGTAAGATAAAGTCAATATTGTATTATAATTAATGTCAAAAAATTAAAAAGTAATTATAGTAACAGGCTCAATAGTAAAATATGGTGATGTCAAAAATTTTCTTTCATAAAATCTATACTTATAGTTTCTAGGACTAGTATATGCTGTGCGTTGATAGATCAGTCAGTAACACATAATAATATATAATATTATAAAGAGGAAAGATTTGATTGTTTGTTTGTTTGTTTGTATCGAATAGGCTCCGAAACTACTGAAACGATTTGAAAAATTCTTTCACCATTAGAATCCTACATTATCCCTGATGAACATAGGACATAGAATATTTTCAAAAATTTTAGGGATCCGTATGAAAACTTCGATAATGTAACACAACGTGTGAATAAAAATCCTTATATCGCTTACGCTGCGGAAATTATTGACAATAGAGCAAAGTAATGTACTACAGTTTTATAGAAAACATCAATATCTACAAAAAAGTAAAAAATACCATATGTCTAACTATTAGGGATCCGTATGAAAACTTCGATAATGTAACCCAAGGTGTAAAAAAATTACCCATAAAATCATTTTACACCCGTGCGACGCCGGGGCGGACTGCTAGTCGTTAATATTCTAATAGCATTTGTTGCTTAAACTTACTAACCCTTAATGTCAATAAGACTAAGTATATTACTTTTGCTCCAACTAATAGATCCCAACCCCCATCTTCCTTCTGTATCCGTGCCCATTCATGCTATACCCTTACTGCTAACACAGTCTGTTTCTGTCAGATTCTTGAACGCACTACTTCAATAAAATATCTCGGCGTCTACTTAGATAGTACCCTTTCGTGGTTTCCACATATTCAGTACACCGTTTCTAGAGTTCGTAAATTAATATTTATCTTCAAAAGTTTAAGAGGTGTTGCTGATATAGACTGCCTTAAATCTGTCTACTTCGCTCTCGCACAATCGATCTTATCCTACTGTATTACCGTTTGGGGTGGAGCGATTAAAACTCAAATGTTGAGAGTGGAGCGCGCACAGAGGTCAGTTCTAAAAGTCATGCTGTCCAAGCCAAGGCGTTTTTCTACTAGTATGCTGTACACTCTTAGTGAAGTTTTGTCTGTAAGGAAATTATTTGTACTCTCGTCTGCTTTACGCAAGCACTCCCAACTTAATTATGACCCAAATCTTATTACCGCAAAACGCCGATCTGACAAAGTTTGCAAAATTGTATCACGCAGAACCGCATTAGCTGGGCGTCATTTTTACTACCTAAGCCCTGGTCTTTATAACAGAGTCAATAAAGTTCTAAATATTTACCCCTTACCTAAACGTCAATGCAAACTTAAATGTTTTCGTTGGCTCCTGTCCCTCTCATATGATGAAACAGAAGAATTATTATTAACTCCCGGTTAACTTTAACTTTGCTTAATTTTCCTAAACTTACCTACGTAAACTACCTTAAGTAACACATTCTTTACACACACACACACACACATTTATACAAACACACACACACACATACACACATACGCACACATACCCACCACTCACTTATTATTCACAGTTTTTATGTTTTATACTTTCTTAAAACTCTTTTGTTATAAATTAGTTAGTTCTTATTTATTAAACAGAACTATGTTCGTGTTAAGGAGGCGAGCGTTGAAGCTGCTACACAGTTATTAACTTTTGTGGTTTCATCGTACACTATGTAAAGTACACCCATGTATTTGTTCTGAATAAATGATTTGATTTGATTTGATTTGCTTTATTTAGATGATCTATTAATTACGGCTGCTAGGGAAAAAACGGTATATATTGAATTTTTCGATTTTTGTGATAATGATAATGATTGGTGACACCATCTGTCTAGTTGTTAGTCCTAGAAATACACGTAAACTTTGTCAAGATATATACACACAGGTTAAGCGAAAACCTTCATATGAAGTGGTAATTGGATATGCAGTGACATCGGTACGCGATCGTATCTGCGCTGGCGCAATTCACACTGCAATTGTGATTTATGCACCTCAAATATTCGCACCTTATTTTGTTGTATTAACATCACAGGCACTTATTATCATAAAATATGCATAAAGAATTCGGTCTTGCCGAGTGGCAGGTACCTCAACTTTCATTTCGAAGGTCATGGGTTCGAAACGGTGAAGGAAAACATCGTGAGGAAACCAGTTAGAATAGTAAGTAAGTAAATAATAAATAGCGACTTTCAACCTGTCACGTAAGGAATGCTAGCTAATAAAAAAACTGGGCATGTGCCGAATATAATTTTTGGACGTGCCCCTGACTACCCCTTCTAGACATCTTCAAGAATCTAAACGCTTGAGGACTGAAAGGAGGTCTACCGTACTTGGGGATTACAGTCGTGATCCTATTTATTTTATATTATTCATTTTTAGAATTAAAACTATTATGGTTATTAATCATTTTAAATAGAAATAGCCGTACCACGTTTTATTGTGTATTGCTGACGAGACAATTCAGATGCTCTTCATCATGAGCACCGCCCGCGACCGCAATTACGGTAGATTGGCAAATACTCAAAAATATAGAATAAAAAAATGTTTTACTAGTTAGAAACCCTCAAGACTTCGATAACTTGAAGTTATTTTCAAATAGACTAAACCCCCGCCATATCCTAATATAGGGAAATCATTTATTAGTGCACCCCTACCAAAACGAATACTCCCCTAAATTTCAAGTTTCAGTGATTTAGGATGTGCGTTGGTAGATCAGTCAGTTAGTATCGCAAGAGTTTTATATATTTAGATTAAGGCTTTACTGCGATGAGTATGGTATTCATATAATAAGAAAACCGTTTTATTATTGCCTATTGTTTCGACGTAGTTCAATTCTTAAAAGCATTACAAAGAAAAAACTATAAAATAATTCACGTATTTGACTCACGCACGAGGAAAAATATGTGTGTACTCAAGGCCTAATGAAATTTATCATTCAATGGGCTCCGCAAAGTACCCAGCGATTGAACTTGCGCACGCGCAAGTAAAGTAGACCCAGGATTTCCTTCAGTGGCACACCAAGCTCGATATAAAAAAAATATAGGAGTAAGTAAGTATTTTGTACAACGTGTATTCTTATCTCAAGAGTTATTTAAATTATTTGCATGTAAAAACATTAATTCATTCGTTCAAGCTCGTTATAAACATTTTTTTAAACTTTTTTCATGATACATAAAATATAAAAAAGAAAGGCAAATAAGAATGATACGAAAGAAAGGCACTAAGTTCCCTAAAGATGTCTGGAGGTACAGGGGGTAATCAGAGACACATTCAAACATTTTGTATTAAGTCTCGTATATTTACAAATGATGCTTTAACGTTTTACTGTGTAGAGGTCGTTTCGTGTCCATTAAAAACTTTAAGTCTAGATTCCGAAGGTTTCCTTGACAGCTTGACAAGCAATTTAAATCAGCTAATGCACCACCACGACTCCACAAAAAAACCTGACATCGGTGCTTGTGTTCGCACGATAGGTTAATATGTTAGGAATTTACTGGAAATACTTACGCTGGTTAATGATTATTCTGATATTTTAATGCAATTTTGCTACAGTACAGAAGTAATCGGAGCAGTCAGCTGCAAAAATTGGTGTCTTTTTTAGTATTTAGATGTACTTAACTATAGATTTTGACACGGGTCTTTATCACGTGCAGACATGGATAATGACGTGATTTGACACGGGCAGACTGCCCGCGACCATGGCTACTGTAACATAGTCGAAACGTCGGGAAAGTAAATTAAAGGTAATGGGTTATGTCTACTAATCACGATATACCTACAATTTATTTCAGAAGTTGATGACAACTGTGACAATTTTTGTTGTTACCAAAATCTAACCCTCGTATTCAAGAACGACACTATGAGAACACGCACCCACAGTGGACAAAATCTTTTTTCATAAACATCACTTTATGTGTTGTGCAACACTGCATAGTGTGACTAGAGGCACATTGTCGTATGCCTCTAGCCAAAGTTGAGCTCTAAAGGCACACGGTAGCGTGCGCCATAGTGCCGCTCAACACATAAAGTGAAATTTATGAAAAAAGATTTCGTCCACTATGGGTGCGTGTTCTCATAGCGTCGTTCTTGAATACGAAGGTAACTAAAGTTTCTCCGTTCACGTTAAATTAAGGTAAACTTAAAATAATGTCTTGAATATTTGATAAAATTTAGTATTTTCAAAATAATAAACATAAATTTAGTTTATGAATTCCGACTAAAAAGATCTTTTCAAGCAAAAATAGTTTCCTCAAATGAACTTCATTTGGTCACTAATTCTAACCAGAATCTACTTACAGGTTCCGCAGAAGAGGTTTCTTTTTATAAGTAGATTTTAACATTATAGATGTTCACTTTACACGTGAATGATACTTAAAAATTAGGGTATTGTGCCAAACATAATGTTTGGAAGTGCCTCAAATTACTATTTTCAAGGATCTAAGCGCCTCGAGATCTGAAAGTATTCCTACTGTTTATCTAGTCGTATCTACCGTCGTGATTCTATAGATAGATAAACTTTCCAGATTTGGTGTGCTGACTGTCCCACCAGCCTTACAAGGAAGGCCCATCCACACGTCGGCCGAAAATTACGCGCGTCTGCGCCGTGAATTTTTAGTTCTCTTCCGTGTTCCTTGTGCCTAAGGTCGTGCCAAATTTATTGCGGAATAGAATGATGGCGAAGAGGAAAAGCGAAATTTGAACTTGGGACCGTTCGCTTCCGAGCGGCTGAGGTCTTTCTTTTCGCGTTCAGGGGGCACAAGTCCTAAAGTAATATCAAAACAATATTACTCGGTGCGAAACTGACAATGCTATTATTTTACTAGCTTGTTGTACGGCCGCAGCTCTTATGTTTTATGTAGTAAAGAAAACAACAAGAAAAAGACATGACAGTGTTTTTTTATGATAATAATGTCTGTTGAAATAATTATGTGTTAAAAACTAAAAATAAAATCGACGAAAATGTTTCGACCAATCGAAAGGTCAAGAGACAGTATTCGTTTTTAGGGTTCCGTACCCAAAGGGTAAAAACGGGACCCTATTACTAAGACTTCGCTGTCCGTTTGTCTGTCCGTCTGTCTGTCACAGGGCTGTATCTCATGAACCATGATAGCTAGACAGTTGAAATTTTCACAGATTATGTATTCCTGTTGCTGCTCTAACAACAAATACTAAAAACAGAATAAAATAAACATTTAAGGTGGGCTCCCATACAACAAACATAATTTTTTTGTCGTTTTAATGGTATGGAACCCTTCGTGCGCGAGTCCGACTCGCACTTTGCCGGTTTTATTTAAGTTTTATGAAGAAACTATTAGTCCTACATAAATACAATTAAGGAAAATGAATAAGGATAACTTAGGACTATTCTCTAAATAATGAAGGAAAAATCATCTAAATCGGATAACTAGGTAAAAAATATAAACATTTTTTTTGTCAAATGGAAAAAAAGCCTATTCCTAAATTGGACTTAATTTTTTCCTGTATCATTAGTAAAATAATAAAAGGCAAAAAATATATATGTCTTGTCGTTTTAATTATTATAATAATAACTAGCGACCCGCCCCGGCTTCGCACGGGTAGCATGTTATTATACATATAAACCTTCCTCCTGAATCACTCTATCTATTAAAAAAAACCGCATCAAAATCCGTTGTGTAGTTTTAAAGATATAAGCAAACATACATACAGACATACAGACGCGGGAAGCGGAAAGCGACTTTGCTTTATACTATGTAGTGATTGTAACATTCAAACCAATAATGAAATTATGCATTCGATAAGCGTTAATTAGTAGGCAATATTTTATCATCGTTTCACACTCACTTAATTAAAATTATTAACGCAGTTTTTAACTAAAACCACCAATTTGGACCTGATTAATTTGTTGTAGGTAGGGTCATATACCCGGTTGTGGTGCCTACCCCGATTTTGGTCATTTTCAAATTTGGCAGTCCCATAACTAAGCATAGCAAACAAGCTTGTATCTATGCTAAGTTACTCGTATCTTAGTTATATCAATAATTGATACAATTTTTTGTCTATGGTCCGTTTTGATTAGTGACAGTTGTAATGCGTTATACTTCTAGATTCATATAATAGAACATAGAACGAGAAATCATTAGTAGTCACTAATGATTTCTCGTTAAATATGATTAATAAATAAATATCGCCTTTTTATAACCTAAGACATAAATACTATATTCTATGTTGTTTAAAGATCGTTATGTTAATCATTTTTTCAATATAAACCGTTTATTTGAAAATTTTAAAATGCCTACAACCAGCACTCTCACCCTAGTTAGTAGTAACAGTTCAATCGATAAATGACGAAATGTGTCTCATTTAGAATTTTAATTTGAATGTTGAAAGTCGATGGCAATTAATCTATTTTCGTTCGAAATGTAACAAATTTTTAATTGATTTAAACAGTGGCGTGTAATTAAAAATTGTTCTAAGTACCTACTTGTTAGAAGTTCATTTTGTTCACAAAAAAACTGTTAAAAAGTTGAAACTTGACGCTAAATAAATTGTGTTATTCGTTGTCAGAACCAACGAAGTTAGATCACGTGGTGTGGTGACCATTCAAAATATAGTTTTTATTATTTTTGTATCCTTGTTCTTTATCAGTTTCCGACCGCTGCCATATTCAATTGTGGGTTCGATTCCCATCCAGGATAATTTGATAGATTTGTGTGATGAACAAAAATGTTTGTTATGTCTGGGTGTTAATAGTATAATAAGTACCTATGTATTTACAAAAACAAAATATCAGTTATCTAGTTCCCACAGGTACAAGCTTTGCATAGTTTGGGGCTAGATGGTGCTGTGTGTAAAGTTCGCCAATATTTATCTGGTTAAATAACAGCTGACAGACGTTATCCTATAATTTTTTTTCTTTTATAAGAACCTTCTCCTAGTAGTAACGGATACAACAAAAAAAGAATTAGCACCAAAGAAAATAGGGATACAACACTACATAGTATAAAGCAAAGTCGCTTTCCGCTTCCCGCGTATGTATGTATGTATGCTTATATCTTTAAAACTACACAACGGATTTTGATGCGGTTTTTTTTAATAGATAGAGTAATTCAGGAGGAAGGTTTATATGTATAATAACATGCTACCCGTGCGAAGCCGGGGCGGGTCGCTAGTTTTTATATATAAGATAAGTGATGGTATATAGAAAAAAAAGTAAATTACTGAATCCTTGGCTTACTTACTAACATTTAAATGTAAGCTTTGTACAATAAATAAACATTTACCGTCGCTCCCCAAAGAATGTCTCAGCAAAATAATGATTGTGTTTTCAAATTAAATTATCCATTGACAAGCAAGATAAAAGACGAACTACCTACACTTGTCTATGGTACAGAAAATTAATAGTCGCACTATAGAAGTTTCACTTCAATCCATAGACAAAATATGCTAGTTCAGTGGCGGATTTACAATTTGCCGTAAGTAGGCTTTTACACCTCCTAGATTATTTTTACATTCCAACGATTTAGTTAAAAATTATCAAGTGATTGGCCAAATTTAGGTAGAGATTGAGATGTGTGGATTGATGATCTAGATACCTACTATTCCTAGATCTCTGAAGTATAGAACCAAAATTTTTTTGTCGCTTATTAGTTGTCAAAATCCCGCATCTTTCATTCTATAATCTCATTGATTTCACTGATCTTAAGATAACTAGGGATCGACATAAGGCTAGATTTATAGTAGACCGGGCCGTAACCTTTACTTAGTAGACGGGCCCGGGCGGGACACGGATCACTCACTGTTTAATATAAATTGCTTCATACAAAATGTATGTGTAACGTTTGATATGCAGACTTGAAAGAACTTTAATGAATCTAAATGCACCGTAATAAAGCTCATTTTGCATTGACAGCCGGCACATAGCGGCACAGGCTTTTTTAAGATAACTAGAGCTTACTATGTTTGATATGCAGACTTGAAAGAACTTTAATGAGTCTAAATGCACCGTAATAAAGCTCATTTTGCATTGACAGCCGGCACATAGCGGCACAGGCTTTCTTAACTAGAGTTTACTATGTTTGATATGCAGACTTGAATCCAAACTTCAATAAGTCTAAATGTATCGTAATAAAGAAGATATAAATCTACCCTCACCATGCTTTATATGCTAGCTTCAATGAGTCTAAAAGCACCGTAATAAAACTCATTTTGCAATGACAGCCGGCACATAGTGGCATAGACTTATCGGTGACCTAGATGCGAGGCGCATCAGAGTCAAAGTTCGCACATCCACAGTTTGTTTGACAGTTATATACAACCTTCGGTACCCAATCAACTATCTAATGAACCGAAGTAAGATATTTTCAATGTTATTGTGTGAAGAGGTTAAAAATAATTACGTTTAAAATACTTAAGAAAACCGATGAATATGTTTCGATTGTTTAATTGAAAAGTTAGAGGACAATATTGGTTTTTAAAGTTTTATGAAAAAACTATGAATATAATTTGAATGGGACCAACTTCGGACTATTTTCTACACAATAGAAAAAAAAAATCATTCAAATCGGATCACCAAGTAAAAAGATATGCGTGGTCATACATAAAAACCGGCCAAGTGCGAGTCGGACTCGCGCATGAAGGGTTCCGTACCATTATCTATAAAAACGGCAAAAAAATCACGTTTGTTGTATGGGAGCCCCCCTTAAATATTTATTTTATTTTGTTTTTAGTATTTGTTGTTATAGCAGCAACAGAAATCTGTGAAAATTTCAACTGTCTAGCTATCACGGTTCATGAGATACAGCCCTGTGACAGACAGACGGACAGACAGACAGACAGACGGACAGACAGACGGACAGACAGACGGACAGACAGACGGACAGCGAAGTCTTAGTAATAGGGTCCCGTTTTTACCCTTTGGGTACGGAACCCTAAAAAAAAAATATATACGCGAACCTCCTACGTTTTTCGTCAGTTAATAAAGGGTTACTAGCTGTCCCGATAGACGTTGATCTTCATCAAATTTCAATAATCGCATAGAGTATGACGACTGACGTCAATACTGATGTCAGATTTTGATTTTACGAGCTATCCAATCGAAATAAGGTACACATATTTCAATGCACGGCCGGGATTCGAACCCATGACCTTCGGATTCAAAGTCAAGGTACCTCCCACTTGACCAACATGGCTGTCCCTACAAAAGGCTCCAATATCTATGAATGAAGTTATATCAGTTTGACGACTGACAACTGTTAGTTTGTTAACCCGTCACTTATTCTCAATATTATGTAACATTGACGTCTCGCAAAGTAACAGGCACACAAAGGTTAACCTTTAATTGTTTTATGGCAATTTCAATATCATCAATCTATCTAATTTACATAGATAATATACAAAGGAAAATTGCTATATCCCGCACCTCGCTGGGTGACCTCTGCCCGTCGATGAAATAGGTAATGAATACAGATACAGAACTCCTTTATTATAGCAGTTCAGCAGGGCTATTTTGTAAAAAACAAATATCATGTTATGATGTTGAATGCGATACCTAATGTTAGAGAATACCTAATCTGTACACTTTTCATAGTAACTATTCACAGTTTATGCACCTATACCTACGCTTCAGCGGTATTGTATTGTAAGCAACAGCAACAGCATAAAAAGCGTAGGTATTATGGCATTCAGTACCATAATATGATAATCATGTTTTTACAAAATAGCCCTGCTGAACCGATAGATATAGGTATACATACTTCATATGCTCAAGATTTTTGACTTTTTACCATTTTGTATATGTAGCTGGTATCACATTCCTCATTCAAAGCGAAATTGCCGCTGCAATTAACATAGAGTACCATTCAAATTTTGCTTATTTTTGTTATTTAGAAGTGCTGACAATAGAGAAGAAATTCCAACGATTTTCTACTGGTAATTTAGTTCGGATATAAAACTATATTTCCTGAGATCACTCCCTACTAGGTAAACAAAAAGTTATCGTTAAAAAAATATTATAATCAGCCGTTCGATTGGTTGACCTGCTGGACTTGGCTTATCCCATAAGATGCTACTTTCTGAAATATTCTGAAACTGCTACAATCCTACACCACACGAGTATAGGGCACGCCATAAGAAAAATGAAGACTTGTAAAGTAAAAAAGTGTCACCTCTTCCCAGTACTCACATAGGACATGTCATGAGCAAAATGAAGACTTGAAAAGTAAAGAAGTGTTTTTTTCTTGTATTGCCGACGTTTTGAGACAATTCAGATGCTCTTCATCATGAGCATCGCCCGCGACCGCGATCAACGGCAGATCGGCGAGTACTGGTAACGTGAAAACGTGGTAATTAGCCGTATTTCTATTTAAAATGATTAACAACCACGATAGTTTTAATAGGACATGCCATAAGCAAAATGAAGGCTTTTAAAGTAAAGGAGTGTCACTTCTACGTACCCAGTACTCACTTTATGGTCGACCTGGGCGGAATTTCACAAAACCATGGCTCGCCGAGCCTTATGGTCCCGTAGTTTTGCAAGAGACCACAATGGCTGCCGCGAATGTACCTACATTAGTTGTGAAATTCTGTCACATGCTTGATATTTTCACATTTGCGAGAAATCTATGGTTAGTCACGCGTTTCGCTTGATTTGGACGAAACGTGAGGAAGGATATAGATAAAGATTTTTATCTTTTCGTGAACGTTTAAATTATTTAAAGGATATTTAAAAGACGACCTTCTTTTTACGGACTTCTTGCCTGCATGTCAGAAGTTAAAAAAATATGGAGGGACAACTAATCTATATATATAAAAATCAATTGCTGTTCGTTAGTCTCGCTAAAACTCGAGAACGGCTGTACGGATCTTGGTCTTGAAATGTTCGTGGAGGTCTAGGGAAGGTTTAAAAGGTGAGAAAAATTCGAATAATTGCCGGGAAAACCCTAAAAACTGCCCTTTTCTTTTTCCCATATAAACGTTTTCTAAATAAAATTTAGAGTCAATTTGAACTTTATTTGAGAACGGGAACGGGAACGGGAACTTAACACAGCATTTGTTAATTCTAAAGCAATACGAAGTTCGCCGGGTCAGCTTGTTATAAATAAAACAGAGTCGTGTTAGTTACACCATTAATAACTATTAAACATATCCCGAATATTCCTAATTAGTACACCTATGCGAAGCCGGGTGGACACTGGACAGTTAGTAAGGGGTGGACAGTTACTAACTAATATACAAGTATGTCTACAACTAGCTGTCCCGACAGACGTTGTCCTGTCAAATTCATTTTTTTTCCATAAGAACTTCCTCCTGATAATAACGAATTCAACAAAAAAAGAATTAGCGAAATCGGTTCAGTTGCTATCGAGATTTGCGCTTAGCAACACATTCAGCCTGTTTTGCCTGGAAGTTTTGAAACATACCAACCAGGAAACCTTTAAAAAAACTACTAATTACCACATTTTATCTTATATTGCTGTTTCGAGATAGTTCAGAAGCTCTTCATCATGGGCATCGCGCATATTTCTATTTAAATTACATTTAAAAAACTAAAAGCAAAACCGACTTCACGCATGTTGTTATAAATTTAATTAAATAATCCCAAAACAAAATTTCATCCCCTATAAAAGGGGGGAAGCTTCAGCTTTTAAATAAAAATAGAATCATCAAAATCGGTTCACTCAGTCGAAAGTTCTGAGGTAACAAACATAAAGAAAAACAGTCGAATAGAAAAACCTCCTTCTCTTGAAGTCTTAAAAATTATTAACAACCATGATAGTTTTGAATTTTAATACTAAAGTTATTCACGGAAGATTTTGTAAGCGTCTAACAGTTGTGTTATGGTGAAACAGGATAAGGCCCTAAAAAGTTGAGTTCGGCTCAGACGCAGACCCAGACTAGTTCTCAGAATCTGAGTGCGAGGATTCAGTGAAATCGCTTCTTTTATTTTCATTCATGTTTATTGTTGAGCCAGATGATAGGCAGATATTTAAGCATTTTTTTTTAATATGTATTTACGAATACCTCGAAACGCAAGCGCAAACTTCTAATACCTAATGTTTTATTTTAGGCCATCTTGTTCAACTACAAAAATCCTTACGACCCAAGAATCCTTAATGACGTAAGGGGAGGGGAGGGTTCCGTGCCCAAAGGGTAAAAACGGGACCCTATTACTAAGACTTCCCTTTCCGTTAGTCCGTCTGTCGGTCTGTCTGTCACAGGGCTGTATCTCATGAACCGTGATAACCGGCTAAGTACGAGTCGGACTGGCGCGCGAAGGGATCCGTACAACTAACTATTAAAAACGGCAAAAAAAACAGTTGTATGGGCGCCCCACTTAAATATTTATTTTATTCTGTTCTAAGTATTTCTTGTTATAGCGGCAACAGATAGAGATAGAAAATTCTTTATTGCACAATACAAGAACATGTACATAGGCGAACTTAATGCTAGTTAGCATTTTCTTCCAGCTAACCTTTGTGTAATTTGGAAAGGGAATGGTAGTGCTTTGTAAGAGAGAAATCATTGAATTTATTATATTTATACACATACTTACTAAAAAATACATAAACTTACATATATACCATACCATAATACCTAGTATCTACAAAAAAATATATATAGGTGCTCAAATTGGATGAGTATTTTGCAGAGAGAATTTCAACTGTCTAGCTATCACGGTTAATGAGATACAGCCCTGTGACAGACAGACAGACGGACGGACGGACGGACGGACAGATAGACAGACAGACGGGCAGCGAAGTCTTAGTAACAGGGTCCCGTTTTTACTCTTTGGGTACGGAACCTTAAAAAGGGAGATCAAGATTAATGAACAAACTTGTATAAGACAGTAACAAAGATTTGGCATTCTAATCTTGGAATTCTCCAACCCGGATTTAGTATAAAAACAAAACAGGTATTTAGTGAAATTACGAAAAGGGCGAGGTATTCTGATTAGGTACTTCCGGCGATGATTTTAATGTCCTAAAATAAAAAGGAAAGGTCAGAACGAATGACTCAGTTGGTCTTATAGAGGTGACTTTGTTATACTTGGGAAGGATGCAGTGATATTTTAATAATCAAAAATAGAATAACACAAGCGAATTTTAAGTATTGATTCAAAAGAAGTAGCTTTTATCTAACTTGCAATGTATGTATGTAAGTAACTATGTTTGTTAAGGTGGAATCTTGCAACTCAATTTTGAAGTAGTTATCCCCCCAACCGATTGAGCTGAAATTTCGCATACTTATGTAACTTCGGTGACAGAGTAATAAAATGGCTTCAGTGAGCTGATCTGATGATGGAGCCAGGAGCTGTTCAACAGACGTTAATAATGGAACTCCTTAGTAAATACTTCGATAGAGTAAAAATTTTACATACTTGTCAAGTTTCGATGACAATGTTATATGTTGTGACAGGTGATAGCGCGCTGGTGCTCGATTGCTTAAAATTAAATTGATTTTACAAAAGCTTGTCATTGAAAACTTATTTATTACTAGCGACCCGCCCCGGCTTCGCACGGGTTTAATACATATAAACCTTCCTCCTGAATCACTCCATCTATTAAAAAAAACCGCATCAAAATCCGTTGTGTAGTTTTAAAGATATAAGCAAACATACATACAGACATACAGACGCGGGAAGCGGAAAGCGACTTTGCTTTATACTATGTAGTGATTAACTAGCTGACCAGTGCCCGCTTCGCTGGGGGACAGATAGTTTCATCTGGTATTCCAATCTTCAAAATAAATTATAGCCTATATGTTGCCAAGGACTAATAGATACATAACAAAAAAAGTTTCATCAAAATCAGTCTAGTAGTTTTTGCGTGAAAGCCGGACAACAGACAGACAGACAAAAATTTCAAATATTTTTTTTTGGTTTGTGTTACTTTTATAAAAGCCCCTAGGAGTATTTTTTTTAGTTTTTATTTAATGTACAGAATTGAACTCTTCTACAGTTTTATTATATGTATAGATATTCATTTATTGCATCCATAATTTTTATTTTGACTTATGATACACAAAAAAGTTTACGTTACCAATACAAATATAATAGCTATACCACGTTCCATAATCAGAGATCTTTTTTTTGTAAATAAAGTAATGTAAAGAAAAGTCAATGACAAAATGTAATTCCAATGATTCTCCAACATTTTTCACTTGTGAAAAATAGCCGACCTGTAGGTACGTATATTTATGTTTAGATGTGCCTCGCGATATCACTCGCGTACAATAAAGAAATCACTAATAATTAGCCATTACCACAATTTGTTTGAACAATTGCTATAAAAATGAATCATATTTGTATTAAATAAGTAAAATGTTGTTATTGACTTACTTCGAGGTCTTGTATATTGTAAATAACTATATACAGGAAAACAATAAACTTTGTTGAAGAAATTCCCTATATTTATTGAATTTGCTTTCCGCAAGCCAAACGTTGTAACAGTACCTATATAATACATTGTATGTTATCAAATTCATATATTGCACATTGTACTCGTACAATGTATATAAGATTACATTGTAATATTTCCTGCAATAGGTATTGCAGATTAAAATTTGTATTTCTATACATATAATAAAACTGTAGAAGAGTTCAATTCTGTACATTGAATAAAAAATAAAAAAAAGACTCCTAGGGGCCTATATACAAGTACCTAACACAAGCCAAAAAAAAAAAAACATTTTGAAATTTTTGTCTGTCTGTCTGTTGTCCGGCTTTCACGCAAAAACTACTAGACGGATTTTGATGAAACTTTTTTGTTATGTAGCTATTAGTCCTCGGCAACATATAGGCTATAATTTATTTTGAAGATTGGAATACCAGATGTGAAACTAACTATCTTTCACCCAGCGAAGCAGGCACGGGTCAGCTAGTATTTAAACATAGCAGTTACCTACCCCAAATAACAGCGTAACTAGAGAAATACCAAATCGCATTTTCAGGCTCCGTCATCGTTCTTACCAAATAATATTAAATATTGGTGGACATTATCACACAGCGCCATCTAACTATAAACTAAGCAAAGTTTGTACTATAGGTACTAGGCAACTGATATAATGAATATATATACTTTTTGTAAATACATACTTAAGATACATAATTACACATAAACACAGAACAAACATCTATGTTCATCGCTCAAATATTTGTCCTGAAGATAAGATCTATTTTACCTAGAAGGTAATTAAATAATTATGGGTCTCTTTGGTGTTTTTTTTTTAAACAATTCTGTCAGAGGATCTGAAATAGGATCATGACTGTGATCCCCAAGTACGGTAGACATCCTCTCAGATCTCCGAGTACTCAGATCCTTCAGATTTCTAAAGGGAGGCAGAGGCACGTTGAAACATTACATTTTTCACATACCCACCTTTCGCTGTAGTTAGCATTCCATACGTGACAGGTTGCAAGTCCATCGCCGCTCATAGTTCATAGTTCATAGTTTTATGGGGGAATGTGCCAAATGTAATGTTTGGACGTGCCTCTGGCTAACTCCTATACATCTTCAAGGATCTGAGCGCCTGGAGATCTGAGAGGATGTCTAACGGGGATTACAGTCGTGATCCTATTTATTTTTATTTATTTTTTACTAGCAGGCCCGCGACAGACGTTGTCTTGTCCAAATTTCAATTTCAATAAACGCACGTAGTGGTTGATTTTGTATTTTAAAGTAGTCTATTTCTTATTCGAGCATTATATCTACATCTGCAGATTGTCGTTTAGGTCTGATTGTGGCACAAACATTTAAACAAACTCACAAACTTTCGCTTTTATAATATTATTAGGATTTTAAGTAAATAGAGGAAATATACCGGGATATGCTGATCGCGAGATAAGGATAGATAGATGTAGCCTTGTGAGGCGAAAGTGCGTACCGCGGCTCTATTGGAATGCTCGCCGGTTTACTTTCCGTCGACCTTGAGCGTTCGGCCGAATCTGTGGAAGTGGCCCTCTAGCTGCCTGTAGGTTATCTAGGCCGCGCTAAATGCCTCGCGTATGGAGATTGTGAGCTAAAGATTTAGCTGGTTCTAATACTATTCTACATTGACATGTGCTGACAACGGAGAAGGAAACATCGCGAGAAAACCAGTTAGAAAGAGCTAAGTGCCTCTCGTATGGAGATTGTGGGCTAAAGATTTAGCTGATTCATCTAATGATATTCTACATTGACACGTGCTGACAACGGAGAAGGAAACATCGCGAGAAAACCAGTTAGAAAGAGCTAAGTGCCTCTCGTATGGAGATTGTGGGTTAAAGATTTAGCTGATTCTTCTACTGATATTCTACATTGACATGTGCTGACAATGGAGAAGGAAACATCGTGAGGAAATTAGTTAGAAAGAGTTAAGTGCCTCTCGTATGGAGATTGTGGGCTAAAGATTTAGCTGATTCTTCTATTGATATTCTATATTGACACGTGCTGACAATGGAGAAGGAAACATCGCGAGGAAACCAGATAGAAAGAAAAAACCTCACAATAAGCACAATAACAGGTATGGAGATTGTGGGCTAAAGATTTTGTTGATTCTGATCCTATTCTACATTGATACGTGCTCGAAACGGAGCAGGAAACATCGTAAGGAAACCAGAAAGAACAACACAATAACAGCGAGGCTATTTTTGAAAACCACCATACATAAAATCACGCCTGTTTCCCAGAGGGGTAGGCAGAGATCACGCCTTTCCACTTGCTACGATCCTGACATACTTCTTTGGCTCCATTCACTCTCACAAGGCGAGTGTGAATGGGAACGTTGGAAGCGGAAGACCTCGGCGTATTTTCCTGGATCAAATTGGTGATGTTTTGAAAAAAAGCCAAGTGAAGAGTACTCTAAACCGACGAGCATGCTTGAGAAATGTGATGAGAGTTATGGTATTCATACCAATATTATTGGTAAGTACAGAATGCCTTAATACCTACGCTTTTTATACAGTTTAGGCACCAATATCTACGCTTCTAATGCCGTGGTTCTTCTAATACTATTTTAAATGGACACGTGCTCAAAACGGAGAAGAACACATCGAGAGGAAACCAGTTAGATAGAAAGAACGGCACAACAACAGATAGGTACCCAGCACATTGTGCGGTGTGAGGGCAAATAGGTCCCCGTCTCAGCATTAAGGCGCTCCATGTCGACGATTGTTTTTTTTCGAAAGGAAAAACGAAATACTTCTGAACAAGCCACATCTCCTATTTTATAATGTATAGTATATGTGAATAAAGATGTACCCATCTTTAATCACTTCGATAAATAATCCTACCGACCGCTGCAATGACGACAAACACACGTCGGCGCGTGGTCCACCTTTGCTTTTCGAATAAATTAATGATATAAATTATGTATAATTACTTATCAAAAATCTATTCCAATAGAAATCTAGATCTACATTTACCTATCTTTAACAATAAATCACAAGTTGATTTTAATAGTAGGTATCAAAATATTTCGATCATAAATTCTAAAACGTATAATTTTGAAATAATATCTTTATCGTGAAAAGTTTCTGCTATTATGTTTACAGCTTAATATAAATCTAGGTAGGAATAGAACCTGAAGTAATATACTTGTAAAAATAGGAGATGTGGCTTGTTCAGAAGTATTTCTTTTTCGTTTCGAAAAAGAGCAATCGTCGACATACAGCCCCTTAAGCAGCACCAACACGAGTAGTACCTAGATTAATTGTAGTGCGGCACTGGTTTTTAGTTATTACTAGCGACCCGCCCCGGCTTCGCACGGGTAGCATGTTATTATACATATAAACCTTCCTCCTGAATCACTCCATCTATTAAAAAAAACCGCATCAAAATCCGTTGTGTAGTTTTAAAGATATAAGCAAACATACATACATACAGACGCGGGAAGCGGAAAGCGACTTTGCTTTATACTATGTAGTGATTCAAATAAGCGGTGATGGGCTTGCAACTTGTCACTACTGCAAAAAGTGAGTATGTGTCGGAATCTGAGCGCCTGGAGATCTAGAAAGACATCTACCACTTGGAGATAACTATTTATTATTTTATTGTATAGAAAACTTAAAGCTAGCTACTCCATCGGAAAACATGAAAAACAAGTCTTACACGAAATCATGCATTGGAAAAAATATGAGGACAAAAAAGTCCGCAATTAGAGTCACGAAATCGATATAAAGAACTGGTAACTTAAAGCCAGATAGTATCAAATCAAGCTTCAACAAGGATCTATATTTCCTTGAATGTTATGTAGGTAAATAAAACGGTAGTCAGTAGAGTGCAATGAGAAGATAATTTTGCGTAGTAATTGTATATTATATGGCAAAGTGCGTGTTAGACCTCGTACAGTCAAGGGTTCTGAAGTCAATAGTAGGTACAGCTTAGTTGTTTTCATTGAAACGACGGCAAGTATCTATTAAAATTAAAATTGGTCAAAATAATATTTTTTATCGTTTAAAAACTTTGTTCGCTATAAAAAGAACCGATAACAAACTCTACTATTGGTAAACTAATAAAGCCTACTTAGTCTTTATATGTATGCACTTGTGTATGTACTTTCTATTATACTTCACCAATATGTACCTACTACCGTGCATTTCAGCGAGTTTAACTCCTTTGACTCGGGAACGATGGACAGTCGAAACTATTAAGGTTTCCGTTTTGGACTCGGAATCCTAAAAAGTCAACCGACTGCTTTTTTAACTGACTTACTAGGAGGTTCCTAATTCTGCGGTATTTATAATTTTTAATTGTTATGTTATGCTATTAATTTAATAATTATTTTTATATTCATTTATTTACCTCAAGGTTTCATTATTGAAGTTTTTAGGTCGCAAATGGACTCCGTCATATCTTACACTAAACATATTATACACAATAAACTAAGTTTTGCAGTAAAAGTAGCGTCGCAAGTTTACTTTCAACATTAACCTTGGATGGTAATGGGCGTGAAGAAAAGGCGTGAACATTGAAGGTAACATAGGATAATCTGCATAATATTCAAAATACACGTGTTTTTATCAACAAAAGAATGAATGGGAAGATAGATTAACGTTTATTTGAACCTATCGCGGTGAGGTTTTTCGTACAAACTTTGATGTCCTATTTCAAACCTTTAGGTAGGTAAGGGATATTTTGTTAAAATTGTTTGAAAGAATCTTGACTGTAATCTTCAAGTACGGTAGAAATTTACTCAGATTTCCTGGCGCTCAGATCCTTAAAGTTAGAAGAGGCGTAGCGGAAAGAGGGTAGTTAGATTAATCATAATCCGTCTATAATTATGCCATCGAAATCGATCTGTTACGATTCAGTGATTGACGTGATTGAATAACAAACAAACATTATAGCGCGATGAGCTCCACCGAAAAAAACACCAATAGTATCTCACGTCATTTTGGTTTTATTCGCTAAATCATTTCCTTTACACAAGTAATAAAATACTTTGCTCTTGAACGAACCTTGAAAACATTGCTCTAGAAAGCAGGAACATAATGGAGGTCGAAAATAACTTATGATATCATTGAGAGCAAGTTCATTACTTACAAAAAGAAATTAAACCAACAGACCAACAAAACTCTCAAAAATACTATTTTTCGATCTCAATCACTCCACGATAAGATCACGACTATAAACCTCAAGTACGATAGAATCTAAATGATAAATAAAAGATAAAAAACGCATTATTGACAAAACCAGTGATGTAAGTAATTTTCCTAACTAAAGGGTTTAATGATGAATAAACATGAGAAAACAATAGATTACGCAGACGCCTACAGCGCGTGTGAAACCAAAAAAAATGCTCCACAACCGTGAAGATGCTAGCGAAAGGGACAGCAATAACAGAACTCCGTGCAAGCAACAAAGATGCAGTACCAGTTGGTGTGCAAGCGAGAGGGAATATTGCACAAGTGAAAGGTAAGACAGAGATGGGGGGAAGGAGAAAGACAGGGAGGAGAGTGAAATTGGCGTAGCAACTTTCGCCGACATCGTTTCGGTTACGTCAGGGTTATGCAACGTTGAAGATTATGGTTGTATGACACTGATTTGAATGATCGCTGGATGCAATCAATTTCTTTTGGACCTGCTTCCGGTAAGATTGCGCGATACTGGCCTTAGATTTTGATACTGGTTTTATTGTACTGTTTTATTTTACTGATTTTATAGTAGAATTTTGTTTTAAATTGTTGCTAAGCTATTCGTTTTTATGCAATGACTCAGACTAAATTAAATAATTACGGGTTAAAAATAATAAAAGCTTCATCAATTCTTATAAAAAAGTGGAACTGTAGGAATAATCGTTCTACTATTAATTAAAATATACTAAAAATTATCTGTTTTTTTGATAAATCCTAAGAATAATAGCGAGGGTTTTTTTTTAATAAGCAAATTCTCATAGATGTACGATTAAATATCGAAGTCAGAACAGTCGTCACACACAAAAACTGAATTGAAAATCTCTTTTTAGGGTTCCGTACCCAAAGGGTAAAATCGGAACCCTATTACTAAGACTTCGCTGTCCGTCTGTCTGTCACAGGGCTGTATCTCATGAACCGTGATAGCTAGACAGTTGAAATTTTCACAGTTTATGTACTGCGGTTGCTGCTATAACAACAAATACTAAAAACAGAATAAAATAAATATTTAAAGGGGGCTCCCATACAACAAACGTGGTTTTTTTGCCGTTTTTATAGATAATGGTACGGAACCCTTCGTGCGCGAGTCCGACTCGCATTTGGCCGGTTTTTTTTTTAAGTCGGTTATAAATGCCCCAGAAAACGATATTTACTTTGCATTACATGGTGCATAAGAAAATATAATAGTGAAAGTGTACACTGTGAAATTGGAGGTATACTGAGCATTATTCAAAACACAATCACAATCATTAAAAGACGATTTTATAAAATAATAATAAACAAAGTTTAATAGGATCACGACTTTAATCCTCAAGTACGGTAGACATACTCTCAGATCTCAGAGAAGTGTTGGCCGAGTGGGAAGTACCCCGACCAATCAATCAATCAAAAACACGTGCTCAAAACGGGAAGGAAAACATCGTGAGGAAACCAGTTAGTATTCTTATAAGCGGCAATGGGCTTGCAATCTGTCACGTATGGAATGCTACTGAAAAATGTGGACATGTGCCAAATATAATGTTTGAACGTGCCTCTGACTACCCCCGCTAGACATCTTCAAAGGTTCTAAGCGTCTGGAGATCTGAGTGGATGTCTACCGTACTTGGGGATTATAGTCGTGATCCTATCCTCTCAGATCTCAAGGCGCTTAGTTTCTTGAAGATGTCTAAAGGTCTTGAAGAAGTCATTGGCATGTTCAAATATTCATTTAGCTAAGGCTCATAAATGTATATAATTATTTATTTCTAGCAGACCCGTGATAGACGCTGTCCTGTCTAAATTTCAATAATGTCATACGCTCGTTGCTATGACAACTGATGTCAGATTTTTTTTCGCCATCTATACCAAAATCATTTCTTTTGCATTTTGTTTTGATATTTTTCGTATTCTAAAGTAGTCTATTTTTCATTCGGGGATTGTATCTACATCTACAACACAATTGAGGCACAAACATACAAACAAACTCTTAATGACACGTGCTTATAATGGTAAAGGAAAACATCGTGAGGTGTGAGTATTATTGTAAGCGACGACGGGCTTGCAACTGTCAACTGTCACTTGCGGAATGGTAACATTGCCAAATGCCAATGTAATATTCGACGTGTAATATAGACGTGCCGCTGTTAATCCCTTTGAACATCAAAGATCAGAGCGCCTGGAAATCTGAGAGGATATCTAACTCTTGGGGATTACAGTCGTGATCCTATTTCGTAATAGATGTCTTCTCTCATCGCTCATTTCATTAATCATTTTCACGTTCTCGTGTTTAATTAGAACAAGGCGGGAATGGTGTCCTAGATCTTAAACGATGGTGGCAATTATGTTGTGTCCAAACTAACTTGAAGTTTCCTAAAAGCGATCGCTCTTATTCTTTTACGTTAAAGTCTAAATTTGCGTAACATCAAAATGACAGTTCTAAAACTTGGGATATTTTTGTCATATCTCTATTTTATTTCGCATTTTACACATTCAAGTGTAAATCATCTTAGTCAACACTAATTTAAAATGTTGATTAAATTTTGCTTGAGTATTATAAGTCACTTACGAAAATTGTAAATTTATTAAAAACTATGCGGTTTTAGAACTGTCACTTTGATGTTACGCTATTTCAGACTTAAGCGTAAGGGAATAAGAGCGATCGTTTTTAGGAATTTTAGGTTAAGCGTGGACACAACAGAATCGCCACCACTATACGCATCTCTTCTCGCTCTAATGCCAAAGTACAATACTCCACTGTCGTACGAGTACATTTGCAACCGTACACCGAATAGAGTGGTCTGTGAACGTGAGCATTCTCTACGTCTATGTGTGTGTTCACTATTTCCGATATACATTATACTTCGAGCATAAACAAAACACTATAAATGCGTTTTAGAACAAAAAGCCGAGTACTACGGAAAATTTTGTTCTACATCTCTTGATTATATCTTTGTCGAAATAAATTGGAGGTAATAGCAATCTTTTTATGAACATATCCGAAAAGAGTATAGACAGTTGTAGAAATTAAAGTGAAGATGCAATTTTTTGAGTACATACATACATAAAATCATGCCTTTTTCCCAGAAGGTTAAGCAGAGACCACGGCTTTCCACTTGTTACGATCCTGACATACTTCTTTTGCTTATAAGTTATTTTTTTTTAAGTTTTAGAAATATTCTGAACGGCCAAAGAAACATTAAAATCGAACCAGTCGTGAAGACATCCTACTAATATTATAAATGCAAAAGTTTGTAAGTGAGTGTGTATTTGTTACTCTTTCACGATTTACTGAACGGATTAAAATGAAACTTTACAGTAATATAGTTTATACATCAGAATAGCACATAGGCTAATTTTTATCCGATGCCGGGGCGAGCAGGTACCTACATAGTTGTAGATAAATTGAAAAAAGATACATAGCTATCTCGATAACCTCCACTTCTTTGAAGTCGGTTAAAACTATAATTGAATAGACAAGAAATTTAGCCAGACATACCTTTTCCGTTCAATAGATCTATTATGCAAATGTCTTTCACGTTTAAGTTGCATTCAACATTCACAAATGCATCTGTGTGCTGCGTCCCTTTGGCTGTGTTGGTGTGGTATTGCTATAGCGTTGGTGTGTGTGTGTGGGTTTAGCGTTCACAATGAAAGTACCTACTCGGCAGTTGCGCGGATTTGGGTCACAGAGCCAACTTTGATTATAAAGATTATGAGCGCCGTGTGAATCATCGCACATCTTCTTGGTCCTTGTTTTTAAACTGCCATCATTTTAATATCAAAAAAATCAACTAGCAACCAACAGTCACGTACACAATCACATAAACATACAGTTTGCATACCATTGAAGTACACAACAATTGTGGTACAAGTTGCCATTTAATAAAGTATACCCGAAGAGGGGTAATTTTCCCAAAAATCGAATTGAAGCCAACAGTCATCCAACTTCCACACTTGGAATCCTTTCATCGTGAGTATCAGAAACTAGATAAAAACCAGCTAAGTGCGAGTCGGACACGGTCATGACACGAGAATTTTATATATTAGAAGATAGATTAGGTGAAAAAGAATATAATGGAAAAACAACAATGCTACCAGTTGTATGAAAACGTATGACACAGTTTTTAAACAAAGGTCATGCATGAGGCTTGCAGAGGAAGTTTGAACTTAGCGCCTGTGACAGAAAATATGAAGTGCAACAGATTCGCGTCGTATGGGAATGTCATGAGATGGAAAGAAGCTCATGTGACGATAAGAATGATATGAAAGGTAGACGGATGTAAAAGTAGAGGTAGGCCAAAAAAAAGATGGATGGACAGTGTGAAAGATGACATGAGAAAGAAAGAAGTGAGTGATGAGATGACGGCTGATAGCGGGAAATGGGAGAAGTACACATGTGCCAACCCCACTTAAGTGGGATAAGGGCAGGACGATGATGATAATTTAGATTTTATTTATTAAGTACAGAGCTAAATAAAACCTACTCAGATATAAAAGAAAAACAGTGACATCAAGCGAAATCTAAACTAGCGTTTACCTTTTTGATCTGTTAAGATAAGTGAATACCAATGCCCTACAATTTACATATAAAGTACTAAGCTTGGTATGCAAAAAGCTTTTTCGGATATAACATTTGCTTACAACAAAGTGTGAGCCAATCGAACCGGTTTTATCACAAATCACATTAATATAGTTGGCTAGTGAAAGTTCATAACCAATTTCAGTTTGCATAGCATTGAAGTACACAACAATTGTGGTACAGTATACCCGAAGAGGGGTAATTTTCCCAAAAATCGACTAGAAACCAACAGTCACGTACACAATCACATAAACATACAGTTTGCAGACCATTGAAGTACACAACAATTGTAGTTTATGGTGCCATTTAATAAAGTTTACCCGAAAAGGGGTAATTTTCCCATAAATCGACTAGAAAATAACAGTCACGTACAGAATCTAACTCCCACACTTGAATCCTTTCATCGTGAGTATCAGAAACTAGATAAAAATCAGCCAAGTGCGAGTCGGACTCGCTCACGAAGGGATCATTATATAAAAAACGGCAAAAAAATCACTTTTGTTTTATGGGAGCCCAATATTTATTTTATTCTGTTTTTAGTATCAAATGTGAAAATTTTAACTCTTGTAGCTAACGCGGTTCATGATACATCCTTGTGACAGACAGACAGCGGATTCTTAGTATTAGGGTCCTGTTTTTTATCCTTTTTTTTTACCCTCACAGCTCAGTTGGTAGTAACTCTGCCTTCTGCGCTGTAGGTTGTGGGTTCGATCCCCACCCAGGGCAAATATTTGTGTGATAAACATAGATGTTTGTCCTGTGTCTGGGTGTTAATATGTATAATAAGTATGTATTTACAAAAATAAGTATATAAGTATTCTACCAGTTATCTGGTTCCCATAGTAAAAGCTTTGCTTAGTTTGGGGCTAGATGGCGTTGTGTGTAAAGTCCGCCAATATTTATTTATTTATTTACATTATGAGCATAATCTAAGGGAATGATAGGCGCCAAGCCGTGTTTGTTGCCTGATTCTTCTAGACTTGGTTGCGAGGAACAGACGTAGCTATAGTTCCTATAACGTTTCAAAGTGATCCTTTTGATTTTAATAGAATAAATCACTTTTGACCTTTTTGACATACGTTATACAAAGATGGAGATAAAATGACCTTGAGTTTTTATACATTACTAGCTGTCCCTACAGACATTATCCTGACAAATTTCAATAAACCCTCAGAAAAAAGCACTTTCAGTTTTTTTGAATTTTACACCACCCTTATCACTTAGGGGTATAAGAAATACCCTACGACCTATTCACATACCTACTAAATATACACAAAAAAAACATAAAAATCGGACTAGCCATTTCGAAGGATTATTGTTACAAACACTGTGACACGAGAATTTTATATATTACAAAGAATATAATGGAAAAACAACAATGCTACCAGTTGTATGAAAATGTATGACACAGTTTTTAAACAAAGGTCATGCATAGAAATCTTGATTAATTTGTAAGCCCACGCAAAATACAATCAAACCATAAATATTTTATTCATATTCATTTTTAGGGTTCCGTACCCAAAGGGTAGAAACGGGACCCTATTACTAAGACTTCGTGTCCGTCTGTCCGTCTGTCTTTCACAGGGCTGTATCTCATGAACCGTGATAGCTAGACAGTTGAAATTTTCACAGATCATGTATTTCTGTTGCCGCTATAACACCAAATACTAAAAACAGAATAAAATAAATATTTAAGTCTGGCTCCCATACAATAAGCCGTTTTTTATAGGTACGGAATCCTTTTTGCGCGAGTCCTACTCGCACTTGGCCGGTTTTTTAGATATTACTCGTAGTAATCGTTGTTACTTCTTTTGATAACATCCGCGTTATGTTTTATAAATAACTTTTGAATTTCTAAGGTCAATTTCGAAAATTCTAAGGTCGTGGATTCGAATTTCGATCGCAAGCACTAATGGTCTTTTAAATTAGTTTTATTATATTATTTTATTTGTATGTTGCTAATAATAAAACAGACATACTTTGTGTTATGTGATAAAATCCAATACTTAAAAGCGCCAAAATAATTATTTTTTAAGTTTATTTAAGTAAATTTTGAAGTCTTGTGAACTGAATAAAATTTCAATAGTGAAGGAAAACATTTTATTCTTCCCTTAGGTGGCATATCTTGTGATGACATAGGTAAGAAAGGAGTGAGTGATGCGATGACTGCTGATTAAGGGATATGGAAGAAAAATACTTGTTGTGCCGATCCCAGATGTATGACCAGTTCACGTCCTGCTCGTTAAAGCACGAAACATTGTTAATTCAAGAAAATTATGATTCATACTACTCTCGTCGCATGATATTTTTCCGCCAGAAAACACGCTAAAACAAACACTAAAGTACGCCTCGGCGCTAATAATTTTATAGCAATTTTTTTACACCTTGGTTTACATCATTGAAGTTTTAGTAGGGATCCCTAATATTTACTAGTCTATACTTCTATACTAATATTATAAAGAGAAAAGTTTTGATTTTTTTGTTTTTTTGTATGTTTGTAATGGATAAACTCAAAAACTACTGAACCGATTTCAAAAATTCTTTCACCATTACCAAGCTACATTATCCCTGAGTAACATAGGCTATTTTTTATTTTGAAAAAGTAATAAATTCTTTATAAGAATGACGATAGTTTGAAGCAAGGTGTAAAAAAATGCTAAAAATGTTGCTTTCTTCGTGTGCGCTACAAAAACGATTGATCGGGAATTGTAACGGGAACGGGAATGGGAACGGGAACGGGAACGGGAACGGGAACAGGAACGGAAGACAACATTTGTTAATTCTAAAGCGATACGAAGTTCGCGGGGTCAGCTTGTAATAAATATAGCTTATGTTACTCACAGATAATGTTACATCTTGATTGTAAAATAATTTTTGAAATCGGTTTAGTAGTTTTTTGTTTATTCGTTACAAACATACAAAAATACAAATGTTTCCTCTGTATAGTTTAGTATAGATTTACTCTAGCTGTAGGTATATAAACCGTCTGTATGACGTAATCATACAAATAGAGGACATCTGCGAAGAAAGGCAACACGTGTGGTTCGAATATAAAGGAATAGTATTGGGGTTACCGTATTCAGGACATCTCAAGGACTCAAAAAGGTTCATATACCGTTTAAAAAGTATCTTCTGACTTTTTAAAAGTAATTACATACACATTAATGTGTGTAAGTTATTATGTTTTTCTCATTTTTTCGTCTGCCAATACAAAAGCAGATTTTTTTAAGTATTATACAATTAAATATGATCACGATTGTTATCCCAAATACGGTAGACTCTCAGATCTCCAGGCGCTCAGATCAAACTTAAACTCAAACTCAAAAGGTATTTATTTTAATAAAATCACAAGAATCACTTTGAAACGCCTTAGGAAGGAGCTAGGTGAAGCTACGACTGTTTTTCGCGACCAAGCTAGAAGAATCAGGCAAAATATACGGCTTGGGGCCTATCATTTTTTTCAATGATCCTTTCCTTAATGGTATATAGAGCTCCAGTGTGGTGCCGATCGAACAAGGTGTAGGCTCAAACAAGACAAATAAATATACTTAACAAGTAGGTACAATAATAAAAAAATATCAATAAAGAGCTTCAGCAAAATTTCTAAACATGATCGTCCAAACATTTGGCATGCCAACATTTAGCTGTAGTTAGCATTCCAGGTGACATTTCGCAAGCCCATTTGCATTTTTTTAAGTATCGCCATAAACGATAGTAAGTAGTTTGATTAGGTATTTAATAAACTCGAAACATCTGTTAAAAGGTTAAGGCACTTACTTAGTCTAATTTCGTCATAGTTTTACTAACAATGTAAGTATTGACTTTCCTTAATACAAGCAATGTTATGCATCTCTAAAACGATCCATTGCAATTGACAATGACAACGACCGATAGCTAGACATTACCGTGCAAATGATTAAACTTTTATATATTTTAATTATTGATGGACAGTATCACACAGCGCCATCTAGTCTTAAACTCAGCAAAGCTTGTACTATGGAAACTAGTTATCTGATTAAAAAAGATAAATTCATACATATTGATACATTATAACACCCAAACACGTAACAAACATCTACGAGTATGTTCACCATACAAATATTTGTCCTGGGTGGGGATCGAACCCACAATTTACAGTGCAGAAGGCAGAGTAACTACTAACTGAGCTGTGAGTAACTAATAACTGTCATTTATGTTTTATTTCGACAGCGAGCGATTGTCAATATGTATCAATAGAAATCAACTCTAGCTAGAATTTACCTACAATCATTCTAATTGACTCTCTAAAGGATCAATGCGCATCATTCACAAATTCTTTGTCAATTGCCATTTATCGTATAGGCACTTTGAAAATCTCAAGACCTTACCTATGAACATAAGTGGCTGTGCACACCGCATTTTTAAACGCGCCGTCAACGTGCGTTTGTAGCGATATGCACGTGAGTTAGACCATAAGTCTCGCCGTAAACGGGCCACCGGCCACAGCCATTTTTCAACGCTTATCATACATTTTGTAGTCGTAGCGATTTGCCGCCACTGGCTACACGTGTGCGGCGTGTTTTGTCTATACAAAACGTATGAAAAATAAAATTCAAATTAAAAAATCATTTATAAAATCACAAGGTTCCCTTTGAAACGTCTTAGGAACTAGGTGAAGCTACGCCGATTCCACGCGACAAAGTCTAGAAGAATCAGGCAACAGACACGGCTTGGGGTCTACCTTTTTTTTAATGATCCTTTCCTTAATGCTATGTGAGCTCCAGTGTGGTAGCTATGTAGAACTACAGGAAATATGCCGGTGGCCGGCGTTTCGTTGTTGTGGCCTGAGGCCCGTGTGCGGGTAGCCTAATGTCTACAGGCTGCGTCTGACTCGCGTGCGTATTGCGTCTATCGCTACAAACGCGCGTCGACGACGCGTTTATTAAACCCGGTGTGCACAGGCACTAAGCAAACAAATATTGTGTTCAAATATTGTAGTAGAATGTGTGAAGGTTCCACTCACGGTCAGTTATAGAGACAGATTTACTTAAACTATGTATGTATTCATAATGGCTTTTTGTATTTATTTTACAATTTAAGCGTTGATTGCTAAGCTAGCTATATATTGCTTGATATGTACTTTGATTATAATGTAAAACGAAGTAAATAGAGCCATATGTAAAGAATTAAGTTGAAATGTCTTTGAAAATGAAATGCATATAATTTCCAAGTCTCTACTCAGATCTCCAGGCACCCACATCTTTGTAGATGATTAAAGTGGGTAGTCAGAGGCACGTCCAAATATAACATTTGGCACATCAACATCTTAAAGTGGTAGTTATATTTATGGACACAAAGTCGATAATGCTACTTCAACAATGAATAATTTTATTTATACGCAACTTCAAATAGTTTACCTGTGTTGGTTGAATGGAAAATAACTCTACTTTAAGGTAATATGTGAAATTTTTGATTTTTTGTATGGGCTGAGTCTACCCGGATAAGACGGAAAAAGTGATAAAACTGCATTATCTTGAAAACCATCAAACTTAAAAATAAACTGTCTTTATTTTACTTAATGTAACGAATTATATAAAAATGAACTATTTAGCTATTCATTGTTTTGATTAAAAACTTTTGAAAATAAATCTATCGAGAAAAGTTTCACCAATCGTGTTTCTGTCTATAATTTATATAGATTATATCCTTTAGTTATCTTTGTAATAAAAACAAAACTGTATGTTTTGTGGTTATTGAGAAAAAACGATTCTGCATTCATCAAAAACATTTAATACTCGTCTTAAATCCAAAAGCCGTGTATTTGAACCGGTTGTGCGTACACCATTGAATTTTTCTATTCAAAATGTGTATCCGCTAGCCACGTGCTCAAAACAGTGAAGGAAAACATTGTAAGGAAACCAGTTAGTATTCTTACAAACGGCAATGGGCTTACAAACTCGGTTACTAGCTACTGAAAAATGTGTGTTTGTGTCAAATAGAGGTATGTTAATTTTAAACATCTTTATTTGAAAGAATGTTTACCGTACTTGGGAATTATGTATCTACAGGTTCTCAATTCGATGAGTAGATATTTTTTGTTTCTTTTGTTTTTATGAACGCGCATATCTTTTTACCTGGTGATTCGATTTCTATGTTTTTTTTCTATTGTGTAGAAAATAGTCCCATTTAAATATATTTATATATTTATGTAGTTCCTTAAAAAAATAACAATATCGTCCCTCGTTTTTTCCATTGGTCAAAAAATTTTCGTCGTTTTACTTTTAGTTTTTGAAACGTAATTACCTATATCTCCATTTGGAAGGATGTCTATCGTACTTAGGAATTAAATACGTGAGTCATTTCTTTTTGAGTACAGCAATACTATCGCCTTTCTCGTCGTCATCCATTTTTACAAAACATCATGATAATCGTGACCTTATATAAAATGTCACCAACAATCAGAACGCTCCATGGTTCGGGTCTCCTACCTGGCCCATTGCCCATTGTGTTCAAAGAAAGCATGTGAAAGATAGACGAACAAAAAATACGATTTCTCCATGTCTATTATTTTTTATACCCTTAGAATTCCGATTTGGATCAAGCGATAGTTTTTGTTAGCACACGTTCGTGGCACAAAGAAATCGCGTTTTTTTTAAATTGCAGGTTCCACGTGTGTAAGTAGGCATTGTTTGCTTGCTTGAAAAGTAGGTTGAAAGGCGGGTAGGCAAGAAATAAATAGTTTTCGAAATTGCACAAAACCATGGTTGTACCTACTCGTATGTCGGTTTAGTAGGCAGAGCTGACTTGGGGAATATTTTCTGTATCATTTTTTTTATTTAAGTCTCATAGGATCACGAATGCAAATCCAAAGATATCCTTTCAGATCACCAGGAGCTCAGATCTTGGAAGGAGGCTAGATAGATTTAAAAACGAAATGCCCGCCTTAATAAAAAAATTTAATTCATTTCAAGAGAGCGAAATAAGAAATAACAAAAGAATGTGTGCAAATATCGAAATATTTGAATATGTTTTTCTCAATATTTATTCGCAAATGGCCTCCTAAAAACGCTTTATATCCAAAAATATTGACAGATAATTTTTATATAATTTAGAGAACAATGATTACCTATATTATTTAGTGGATAATCGTGATATACCACCAAAACAAAATATATTCGAATTCAAATAAGGTGGTAGGTACGTAATTCTACGAGTAAATTTTTTCATGTATTTATGTACACAGGAAAAGCATGGATTTGCAATTAGCGTCTGAAATGAGCTTAAAATCCAATAGGTTTAGGAAATCATTCCGTGTGGTACCTAATCAGGGGGCTGACCGCGAATAGAAAGGCGCAGCAGAACAATGAATTTTCACTCGGCTCATTTGAAGCGTGACAGTTTAAACGGAGAAAAACTGTCTCAACAGTCATTGGCGTCGAAAGTTGCGCGCACACTTACTCTTATCCTATCATTGGTAAAGCCTAGTTTATACTGAATTCACCAACCTTAAGGGGCTCCCAGTCGCTGATTGCTCTTTTTCGAAACGAAAAAAGAAATACTTCTGAACAAGCCACAAGAGGTAGGTAGTTCCTACCTAGATTTCTATTAAGCTGAAAACATAATAGCAGAAACTTTTCACGATAAAGATATTATTTCAAAATGATACGTTTTAGAATTTATGATCGAAATATTTTATATACCTACTATTAAAATCAACTTGTGATTTATTGTTAAAGATAGGTAATATGTAGATCTAGATTTCTATTAGAATAGATTTTTGATAAGTAATTATACATAATTTATATCATTAATTTATTCGAAAAGCTAAGGCGGACCACGCGCCGACGTGTGTTTGTTGTCATTGCAGCGGTCGGTAGGATTGTTTATCGAAGTGATTAAAGATGGGTACATCTTTATTCACATACACTATACATTATAAAATAGGAGATGTGGCTTGTTCACAAGTATTTATTTTTTCGTTTCGAACAAAAACAATCGTCGACTGGGAGCGCCTTAAGGTGATACTTACAATTTTTGGTTTTATTGTATGGGCTGAATCTACACGGACAAGACGGAAAAAGTGATAAGATCGCATTATCATGAAAACCGTCAAACTTAAAAATAAACTGACCTTAATTTAGGTAGCTAGAGTGATTATCTAACGAATGATATGAAAATGAACTGTTCAGCTATTATACATAGTTTTGAAAAAAAAATATTTTACGTTTATCAAAAAAATGTCATAAGTAATCTATTCTTTTTTTAAGACACAAACATCATTAGCAGACAGATCATTAGCAATTTATTTAGCGGTCATAGACTTCCATCCAACGTAGTATAATGCTAACTACTGCAAAAAGTGAACACGTGCCCGATGTAAAGTTTGGAAGTGCCTCTGACTATCCTCTTTAATCTTCAAAGATTTGATCGCTTATAGTATCTTTGGGAATCCATAAAAATATAAAAAAAATGATTAAATCTCTTATATTTATGTTTTTTAACATAATTCCTGCTACTTTTACATTTCAGTGTGACATTACCTTTAAAACAAGCCAATGAATCACACACGATCGTACAAAAACTGAAAGAAAGTGATGTTACGACATGCGACGTAAAAAGTGAGCATCATTGTTTTGTATACCCGTCCCTTTCTAACGCGAAAGATAGTAGTGCTGTCTCTGTCGAAGAAAGTGCACGCGTGCATCCAGCTGAACGTTTTTACGTCACATTAGTATTGAAAATTATTCAGATAAAACATTATTATTTTAATCATTTTGATGCAAAATGTTTAAAAAACTTATAAGACTTAATTACTTCACTTATTATGGCAAATATTACATAAAGAAATAAAATGTAATTTAAGAATGTCACTCTGACTAAGCTCTTCAGATATCTTCAGAGATCTGAGCGCCTGGAGATCCGATAGGATGTCTACCGTACTTGGGGATTACAGTCGTGATCCTATTAGGTACCTGTACTGCTAGAATATTTTTTTTATATTTCATAACCGTTGACTGATTGTGAAGATAGACCACTTAAAGATTTCAATTACTTCAAACCAATGCAAAAAATCTGCTGAAGTAGACCTATTTTTAGTATTAGATTTTTTATTGCAAATTAATATTAGGTTGGTACTTGGTACCAAAAAATCAACAATTTATTTACATTTGCTGCTTCTGACTTTCGAAGGTTTACTTTATAGATAGTGAGAGTGAAAGATGACGTCGAAAGTGGATTCATTGGTGTGCGAAAGAGTAAGATATACTTACTGTTTAAAGAGTAAACGAGATAGAGGTACTAAAAGGTACAGTGTGGGAACGCGTGCAGGTAAAATATGCATTAATGCGTAAAGTGGCACATCAGAGTTTTTCCATGAATTTCACAATTTTTATTCAGATTCTATAAAATAAAGAAGATTAAGTACTTACCTATACTTTTCTTTGTTTAACATGATGTATTATCCTGTAGTTTTTGTTTGTGTACGAATATCTTCATAATTAATATAGGTAATTTAATTATGATTATATTTCATACTAGCCGACCCGTGACAGACGTTGTCCTGTCAAATTTCAATAATCGAATAGAAAAGACTGTATGTTTTTAGTCTGTGTTGTCTGATTTGTTGCACACCAGCGCCATCTATACCAAAATCATCCCTTTTGCGTTTTCCTATCATTTTGGGGATGTTTTTCATATTTTAAAGTAGTCGATGTTTTATTCGGGCATTATATCTACATTTACAGCAAATTTCAACTTAATCCGTTATGTAGTTTAAGCCTGATTGAGGCACAAACATATATACACACTCACAAACTTTCACATTTATAATATTATTAGGTAGGATGTACCTAGGTTATTATTTAAAATGTTATTAAATCGCTATTTAATGGTTTTTTCTTTCGGTTAGGGTATTTCAATATTACCTACCTACTTACTTCAATAATTCAATAAACATTTTTTTTCCTAACCTTTATCAAAATTTGATCCGAACAATGTAGCACATTTATAATCCAAATAGAAAAAAATGGATGCCTCAAAACGATGAAGAAAGTAAAAGCGTTCTTATATTTTTTTGGAAAACAAAAAACCTTTTGTGTCGTCTCACAGAAGTTGGACAATGGTTGCATAACACGTGTATGTACCTAGCAGGTCGGTTCATCATTTTTTGCTAAAATAAACGTAAAAAATATGCCCGCATATTTCTTAAACTATTAGCAGAGTCAGACTATTAGTAGAGTCCCGCGGTTTCACCCGCATCAAATACTTAAGAATAAAAACAAGCTTATGCATTCGGGGATATCATAGTCTAATGTTAATGTCACGTTGTTTGTCCGCGATGGACTCCTAAACTACTTAACCGATTTTGATCTGAGTGTTCGATTGCCGGATTTACGTGATACCAATCCATAGTCTAACTAGAGTTTTAAATTTTGTTGAACATCGATGGGTCAACATCATCGACTACATAGCCCAGAAGACACCGCATGCAAGGCGAACACTGTCATCCAAAACATCAGGCTTATACGGCCGATAAAAAATATCGCGCGTCAAACCTGCAGTAGTACCGACCACTTCCTTGACCCGTGCACATCTCGTCTGTTTATGCTAAAAAACCATTACCACAAGCTCAAGTTACACTGGGTATTTTCCTTGTCGATAGTCAATAGTGTTGTACCACTACTCAATAATTGATGATCGATAAACCTACATAGTAGTAACAACAACAGTTGGACCTAACTAGTAAAACTACTTATTGCCAACTAGCTTCCGTCCGCGGCTTCGCTCGCGTTGTTCCTACATGGAAGTAACCTATTTGCTATTCGCATTTATAATATTATCGCTTTAGAATTAACAAATGTTGTCTTAAGTTCCCGTTCTCGTTCGCGTTCGCGTTCGCGTTCGCGTTCCCGATCCCGATCCCGATCCCGATCCCGATCCCGACCCCGATCCCGATCCCGTGTTTAAAACGGTGGAAACCAGTTGCATCGCATCGCATCGCGAGGAAACCAGTAGTTAGTATTGTTATAAGCGGCGATGGGCTTGCAACCTGTCACGTATGGACTGCTAACTACTGCAAAATGTGGGTATGTGCCGAATATAATATTTGGACGTGCCTCTGACTGCTATCGACAACTCATGACAACACTTCCCATCCCTAGTGAATCACGTCATCTTGAACCGGCCAATCAGAATGCATTTTTTCCCACTCCCCCCGTACCTCATACCTCACTGACTTGACAGAGTTGTTTGTTTGAAGAAATGAAGCCATTAGGCGTCTATTAGGCTATGTAGTCGATGGTCAACATCATAAATTAGACAATATGCCTGCAGGTCTATTTTATAATCTTCTAGCTGACCCGTGCCCGCTGTCCGTAAGACATTTCTAATACCATCGTTGACTTTTTTGTAGACGTTTTTAAGGTGTACAATACTGTAGTACATTATTTTGATATATCTCGTGGGGTTCAGCCAGCATTTGCAATGTAAGCGCAAAAAAATGTGTTTATTTACTACATCATACAAATGTGTTTATTTAGCAGACCCGGCCACGCGTTGCTGTGTCAACAGATATCGCCATAAATATGTTAGAATCTTTAGCTTGCAGATAATTGTGACTGTCCGATAATAAAGAAATAATTAGCAATAAAATAATATTACGACTATAAATTGAGATGTAAGCTATCCTATCTTTCAAGTTGGATCAAACTGCACACGGTGTGCAAAGTTTGATTAAAATCGGTGAAGTAGTTTCGGAGTCCATCGCGGCTACACAACATGACGCGTAATTTATATAGATTAAGAAGATTTATGTACTAAGTATCATCGAAATCAATTCAGTCGTTACGTTACGACGTAATTGAATAACAAATTCAGTTTTATAGATTTTTTCTTGTTAAATAATTCAAACATTATCCTCTAAGGGATTGGTCTGCCCAACCCACATTACCAGACCAAAAGCTAATAAGAAAAATCAAAAGAATGTTTTGCCTAATTGGTGTTTATGTATTTTTGATCATTGAACTAGAAGGTCAACCGATCGATATTATGCACCTTGCATTTCGGCGGTCAGTGACCGTCGTTCTTTGTTTCGCTATTACTACCTACCTACCTACTATAAGCCTTTGTTTATAAATGTCTGAGTATATTTTAAAAACCGCCCAAATGCGAGTTGGACTCGCGCACGAAGGGTTCCGTTTATCTATAAAAAACGGCAAAAAAATCACGTTTGTTGTATATGACAGAGCCCCACTTAAATATTTATTTTATTCTGGTTTTAAGTATTTGTTATAGCAATAGAAATACATCATCTGTTAAAATTTCAACTGTCTTGCTATCACGGTTAATGAGATAAGTAGTATAAGTAGTAAGGTCTCGTTTTTATTCTTTGGGTACGGAACCCTAAAAATCACTTTACCAATTAGAACTTCTAATGGTTTAAATAAGTCTAATTGTACAGAAAAGCTTACAACGGTGAAGGAAAACATCGTGAGGAAACCAGTTAGTATTCTTGTAAGCGGCGACGGGCTTGCAACTTGACACTTGTGGAATGACATTGCAAAATGAGGGCATGTGCCAAATGCAATATTTGGACGTGCCTCTGGACTAATCCCTTTAGACATTCTAAAGAATCTGAGTGCCAGGAGATCTTTGATTATGTCTATCGTACTTCGGGATTACAGTCGTGTTCCTATTTTTTTTGTTCAATAAAAGGCAATTCCAATAAGAAAAATGTCAGTTCTAATACCTACTTCTATTTTTTCTAATTCTTCTAATTCGTGGTAACCCGTGTTGGCCGAGTGGGAGGTACCTCGACTTTCAATTTGAAGGTCGTGGGTTCGAATCCCGGCGTGCATAAATGGATTTTTCTGTTCGAAAAATTTATTTGCGCATCAAAAACACGTGCTTTAAACGGTGAAGGAAAACATCGTGAGGAAACCAGTTAGTATTCTTATAAGCGGCGATGGGCTTGCAACTTGTCATGTATGGAATGTTAACTACTGCAAAATGTGGACATGTGCCAAATATAATGTTTGGAAATGCCTCTGATTACCCCCACTAGACATCTTCAAAGGATCTAAGCGTCTGTAGATCTGAGAGGATGTCTACCGTACTTGGGGATTACAGTCGTGATCCTATATTTTTTTTAAATTCGTCTTGGCAGACCCCGAAGGAAATGGCGGGACGATCTCGACTGTCATTCGAATGACTTGACTGGCGCAATTTAGCTGGAGATAGAGAGGTGTGGAAAGAAGGAAGTCTGCCCTGCAGTGGAACGATAATCATATACATATTTCTATTCATAGTTTTGAGTAAAAACGAAATTAGTGTTTTGGAAGAGCCAACTTTGGAAAATAAATCTATCTAGAAAAGTTTCACCAATCGTGTTTCTGTCTATAATTTATCTAGATTAAATCCTTAAGTTATCATTGTCATTAATAATATAAAAAAAAAAAAAAAAACTGTATGTCGTTTTTTCTCTTTAACCGCCAATTAAAGAGAAAAAACGATTTTATTACTCGTCGCGCTGAGAGAGCTGCATCAAATACAACGACAAGAGCCCAGCTCTTAAGTTAGAAGGAGAAGATATCCAAATAAAACGGATACTCTATATCTATGAACCACGTGACCACCAAGCTCATTAAATAATTATATATGAAGAAAATTACTGTTTCATGGTCAAAAGCCAAATTAGAGTTTTTAAGGTGAAGTTTTTAATTATGCACATAACTTTATTTTCAGCTGCAGAATAAGAGAGATACAAACCTGGCAGGTACCTCTAAGTATTCTTAAATTTAATTAAAAAACAAACGATTATGTTTTTCGCATGGAAATAAAATCTATTCTTTGTGATTTTTTTTATGAAGCTAGAATTTCCGTAATATTATTAATTTTATGATCCTCACAAGGAGTTTTTGTAAATTATACTTCTATCTAATTTCAAATTGTTTGAAGAGCTTATCAAGCATGATCAAGCTATGATCAAGCAAAAATATCTTAAAACTTTCAGAAAAAAATGTATCCCAAGTACGGTAGATAGGTATTAGATATACTCTCAGATCTCAAGGCGCTTAGGTGCTTGAAGATGTCTAAAGAAAGTAGTCAGAGGCACGTTAAATCATTATATTTGGCACAATACCCACATTTTGCAGTACTTAGCATTCCATATAGGTTGCAAGCCCATCGCCGCTTTCAGAATAGCATTTTTGTAAGCACTAACACTTGGAAAGTAACTCTACGTTATCAGTATTTGCATAGTAAATACACACATTCACACTCGACTCGAACATTGTGTATGTGCGTGTTTGACCATCTGTGTGACTGGGACTATGATGATAACTTCAGGACGCGAATTTAAATGTTGGCCAACAAATCAACCAAAAAAGGATTGGTTAAATTGGTAAAAGTCCTGCTTGTTTTATAGCTCGACAAAACTTGTTAATATTTTTAAATGGAAACATACTCAATGTGTATGTAAGTTTTGCAATCAAATTAGGACGAGTCGAAAAGAAGAAAATTAAGTTTTTTGCTGTTTCATCTCATTTTTTAGGCACGGACTTATAAAAATACTAGCTTCCGCTTAATTATTCAAGTAAATAAACTATGTATCTATAGGTATTGCAAGTTTCATCTGTTAGGTATATTATGAGTAGGATAATAATAAAATGACCTACCTACCTTCATCATGAGAATCGTTCGACCGCGATCGAAGAGCATCTGAATTGTTTCGTATCGTCAGCAATACAAGAAAAACCCTCCGTATTTCTATTTAAAATGTTTCACGAGTAGCTAGATCAATATTTTTTTGCGTCCATCGTCATAAGTCTTAGGTCATAGGACAGAAGGTCTTTATGCTCGGCAGGATATAGGTCAGCATGTCTTCCCCTCTAAATTCTAATGTAAATAGAGCGAAGGTCTTACAAGTAATAACTGTTTGCGATAGATAGTTACTAGTTAAGTAGTTTTGGGAGTTTAAATAGCGCGAGTTTTATTATGATAATTGTTTTTTTAAGCGTGAGAAAATGTTGCTACGCTTTTTGTGGACTAAATTTAATTAACTGTACTGAGTTTTTGTATAATATTATTTCCATTTATCAACTGATGAATAAATGAGGTTCTTAATACGAGGAGTATGACCATTTTATATCTTATACCGCATATTATTTACCTGATGATCCGAGTTACTTATATGATTTTGTTTCTATTGTGTACATAATAATATTAATAATAACAAATTATATATACACAATATATAACAACTAAATATTAGATGAAATTATGAAATTACGTTAAAAATTTACATTTTATTTATGTAGGACCATTAGTTCCTTCATAAAACATAAAAAACTATAACTCTTGACTTTTAGATTGGTCGAAACATTTTTAATTATATATCACAAAGCAAAGTCGCTTTTACGCTTCCCGCGTATGTATGTATGTTTGCTTATATCTTTAAAACTACACAACGGATTTTGATGCTGTTTTTTTTAATAGATAGAGTGATTCAGGAGGAAGGTTTATATGTATAACTAGCGACCCGCCCGGGCTTCGCACGGGTGCAATGCTGATACTAAATATACTACAGAATGTCTTTATATAAAACGTTTTTTTTTCACAGCTTTTTTGTCATTAGACAATTAATGATGATTTCTTTTTTTCTCGAACGTTCGAACTGCGCGTTTGACGCCTAGCTGCTAGGCCGGTCGCGAACGTTCGAGAATGTTCGTTTTACGAAGCTACTCGCTAGGTGACTCGCTAGCCTCTAGGTACCAAGCAAGACGCCTGCCTGTGCGTTTTTAATTAGGGATGACTGAGAGTGTTATAAACGTAAGAGTAGACAAATATAATCAGAAAGCTTCGAACTGCTAAGCTATCGGGAGTTACACGTGTTATTGTGAGTCAACCATAAAAGATAGACATATGCTGTCGTAGGATATTTTTTATATAATTTTAAGGAGAACATTTCCCTCATACATGATTTCTGTGTAGCTTTAACCATTAAGGTTGCACACGCGACGGAAGCTCAAAAAATGGAGTAACTTCTCCCGTTTTCCCAACATTTTCCTTCACTGCTCTGCTCCTATTGATTGCAGCGTGATAAAAAGTATACTATAACCAGCTCAGGAGTATGTAAATTAATTGTACCAAGTTTCGTTAAAATCCGTCAAGTAGTTTTTGTTTCTATAACGGTTATACAGACAGACAGACAGACAGACAGACAGACAAACAGACAGACAGACAGACAGACAGACAAAAATTTTACTGATTTCATTTTTGGCATCAGAATCGATCCCTAATCACCCCCTAATAGTTATTTTGGAAATATATTTCATGTACAGAATTGACCTCTACAGATTTATTATAAGTATAGATAACATGCTACCCGTGCGAAGCCGGGGCGGGTCGCTAGTTTATAGATATTTTTAAGAGTTTCAGAGTTACATAGCAAAATTTCCTGATAAAATCGGTTTTTACAAACGTAATTTCATAAAGGTCATCTTATATTAGTTGTATTATATTATGTATTGTATTACAACTTATTATTATATTTTAATATATCTATATATATAAAAATCAATCCACTTTTCGTTGTAATTTTATAACTCAAGAACGGGCTCACCTATCCAAACCAAATGTTTAGGCTTTGTTCGGACTATTTAGTAGATGGTTTATGTGAAGTTTGCACAAAATCGATAGAGCGGTTCTTCATTTATCACATTATTACATATATACTATACCACTTTTATTACATCGTCTCAAATTTTTTGGTCTGTGTGTCGCATGTCGCGTGACGGTCGGCCGCGGAATAGGGATAAAGTGAAAGGCGCTCGTCAGAGCAGCCGAGGCCAATATGGCGGCGTCTCTATAGTTCCATCAGCTGACCGTGTAGTGTATAGACTAAAAGTTTCACTTTTACCGTGGTTTCATAAAACCACACAATTCCTTTTTTTGTAACAAATTAATTCAATAAATGGCGGATCATTTTAAAATGGGATATTGCTGTCAATCAATTATTGAAATTAGACAGGACAACGTCTGTCACGGGTCGGCTATTCATGTATATATTATTAAACTAGCTGACCCGTGCCCGCTTCGCTGTGCGTAAGACATTTCTAATACCATCGCGGACTTTTTTGTAGGCGTTTTTAAGGTGTACAATACTGTAATACATTATTTTGATACACTCGTGGGGTTCAGCCAGCCAGCGTTTGCAATGTAAGCGCAAAAAAATGTGTTTATTTTCGACATCACATTAGAAACCTCTAAAATTATCAGTGTTTCTCTACTAGTGTGTCTCTCTACTCCTTCTTGAATCACTCTATCTATTAAAGAAAAACCGCGTCAAAATTCGTTGCGTGGTTTTAAAGATTGAAGCATACATAGGGATATAGGGATAGAGAAAGCGACTGTTTTATACTATGTAGTGATTAATGAAGCAAGTTTATTTCAGGGCCAAAAAAAGTTCTGTCTTTGGATAATGATGTCACAAACCGTTCCATTGGCTGGCTTTACAATACACCAACGACCTTACTATGTCCTGTCTCTAAATTAGCTTAGGTCTTTGCCCGACACAAACAGACTGACTTTCAAATGTTCCTTATTTGAGAAATTAGCAGATTACTTTTTATAGTTATTTTTTTACCTTTATTTTTAGAGCAAAAGTAATTTCGAGATGTTATTGTACCTACGGTCAGGTTAATTTGCACAGAGAGCATTGTCCTTTTCGATGTAATATCATTTTAAAATAAAGTGATTTAGAAATCATCTTGACTTCTAAAAATAAAGTAAATAATGTGTTCAATTCAAACATAATGCAGCATGCATTAGGTGGAATCAGATATTGTACTTTTTGGGGTTCCGTACCCGTAGGGTAAAAACGGAACCCTATTACTAACTTCGCTGTCTGTCTGTCTGTCACAGGGCTGTATCTCATGAACCGTGATAGCTAAACACTAAAAACATAATCAAATACAATATTTAAGTGCGGCATCCCATACAACAAACTTTTTTTTTGCCGTTTTAGATAATGGTACGGAACCCTTCGTGCGCGAGTCCGACTCGCACTTGGCAGGTTTTTTAGTTGTCACCGCAATTTAGTTTTATTACAATGGTGGCAATGTTATTGTCTCGACAAACTGACTATTTTGTGGAAAATACTATCGCTTATTGCAATTTTCGTGGGGATCTCTAATTTTTTTATAAATACAATATAGCCTGAATGACTAGCTTATTTTTTATATTGGTCAGTAGTTTTTTAGTTTTTTTGGTGCAAACAATGAAACAAATTTTACCTCTTTATAATTAGTGAGTATAATATAGTGTAGATATAAAAGATTTATAAAGATACTAGCTGACCCGTGCCCGCTTCGCTGTGCGTAAGACATTTCTAATACCATCGTGGACTTTTTTGTAGACGTTTCTATGGTATACAATACTGTAGTACATTATTTTGATATATCTCGTGGTGTTCAGCCAGCATTTGCAATGTAAGCGCAAAAAAATGTGTTTATTTACGACATCACATTAGAAACCTCTAAAATTATCAGTGTTTCTCTACAATATTATGCATGTATTATACATATAAACCTTACTCTTGAATCACTCTATTTAATAAAAAAAACCGCATCAAAATCCGTTGTGTAGTTTTAAAGATATAAGCAAACATACATACATACATACATATTACATACAGACGCGGGAAGCGGAAAGCGACTTTGCTTTATACTATGTAGTGATTTATAAAGATATTAATAATTCCAAATTAAATTTTAACAGGTTGCCAATTACGGCCTCCTCATTAGCTATTGACATTATTCATAGCTGAACAAAAAGCCGTCGACAGCTAGATATATTATAATCACTACATAGTATAAAGCAAAGTCGCTTTCCGCTTCCCGCGTATGTATGTATGTTTGCTTATATCTTTAAAACTACACAACGGATTTTGATGCGGTTTTTTTTAATAGATAGAGTAATTTAGGAGGAAGGTTTATATGTATAATAACATGCTACCCGTGCGAAGCCGGGGCGGGTCGCTAGTATATTATAATCACTACATAGTATAAAGCAAAGTCGCTTTCCGCTTCCCGCGTATGTATGTATGTATGTATGTTTGCTTATATCTTTAAAACTACACAACGGATTTTGATGCAGTTTTTTTTAATAGATAGAGTGATTCAGGAGGAAGGTTTATATGTATAATAACATGCTACCCGTGCGAAGCCGGGGCGGGTCGCTAGTATATTATAATCACTACATAGTATAAAGCAAAGTCGCTTTCCGCTTCCCGCGTCTGTATGTATGTATGTATGTTTGCTTATATCTTTAAAACTACACAACGGATTTTGATGCGGTTTTTTTTTAATAGATAGAGTGATTTAGGAGGAAGGTTTATATGTATAATAACATGCTACCCGGGCGAAGCCGGGGCGGGTCGCTAGTAAATATTAAAATTATGAATATTTACTATTGACTGGCCTCACAACTCAGTTTGTAGTAACTCTGCCTTCTGCGCTGTAGGTTGTGGGTTCGATCCCCACCCAAATATTTGTGTGATAAACATAGCTGTTTGTTCTGTCGCATTTATAATATTACTAGCGACCCGCCCCGGCTTCGCACGGGTAGCATGTTATTATACATATAAACCTTCCTCCTGAATCACTCTATCTATTAAAAAAAACCGCATCAAAATCCGTTACGTAGTTTTAAAGATATAAGCAAACATACATACAGACATACAGACGCGGGAAGCGGAAAGCGACTTTGCTTTATACTATGTAGTGATTATAATATACTAGCGACCCGCCCCGGCTTCGCACGGGTAGCATGTTATTATACATATAAACCTTCCTCCTGAATCACTCTATCTATTAAAAAAAACCGCATCAAAATCCGTTACGTAGTTTTAAAGATATAAGCAAACATACATACAGACATACAGACGCGGGAAGCGGAAAGCGACTTTGCTTTATACTATGTAGTGATTATAATATACTAGCGACCCGCCCCGGCTTCGCACGGGTAGCATGTTATTATACATATAAACCTTCCTCCTGAATCACTCTATCTATTAAAAAAAACCGCATCAAAATCCGTTACGTAGTTTTAAAGATATAAGCAAACATACATACAGACATACAGACGCGGGAAGCGGAAAGCGACTTTGCTTTATACTATGTAGTGATTATAATATACTAGCGACCCGCCCCGGCTTCGCACGGGTAGCATGTTATTATACATATAAACCTTCCTCCTAAATTACTCTATCTATTAAAAAAAACCGCATCAAAATCCGTTACGTAGTTTTAAAGATATAAGCAAACATACATACAGACATACAGACGCGGGAAGCGGAAAGCGACTTTGCTTTATACTATGTAGTGATTATAATATACTAGCGACCCGCCCCGGCTTCGCACGGGTAGCATGTTATTATACATATAAACCTTCCTCCTAAATTACTCTATCTATTAAAAAAAACCGCATCAAAATCCGTTACGTAGTTTTAAAGATATAAGCAAACATACATACAGACATACAGACGCGGGAAGCGGAAAGCGACTTTGCTTTATAATATGTAGATGATTAGGATTTACTTAATGTATTTTTATTTCCTGGGAAAAAAACAGCACAAAACTCTGCAGCTGCGTACAAAAATGCTTTAATAGTGTTTTTACATATTACTAAACCAGAATACAGTCTGCGTATTCCGATGATAAGGCCGATAGCTCTGAAATTGCTTGCTAGAAAAAGAAATAGAGAAAAGGAACCCAATTAATGGGTAGTGGCACCATTGCATCCGTTCAGGCTTTAGTGCTTGTTTGCGTGACAAAATCTAGTTTTTGCTCAGGCTATTATGGGTAGGGAACAAGTTATAAGCGGATATACAAAATAAAATATAGATATTGGCTGATATTACACACAACGCCATCTACCCTCAAAGCTTGTACTAAGGAAACCAGATAACTGATAGAATACTTATATATCTGGGGGCACGGTAGTGCCCCCGCCAAGTCAAGCAAAAAAGCGGCACGGTATTATCATCCTGTTCTCGATTATTTTTACTTATTTACTTTACATATACATAGTAACACCCAGACACAGTTTAGGCTGTGCCTTAACAGATCTGTCAGTCAGTACCGCGAGAGTTTTATGTACTTATTTACAAGTAGATTATAGTTAGACGAGTAATAAATGTTATTGATAAATGCAGAATCGTTGTTTCTTAATAACCTCAAAACATACAGTTTTGTTGAACACGATTGATGAGTCATTTCTCGATTGATTTATTTTATAAAGTTGGTTCTTCAAAAACACTAGTTTCTTTTTTATACAAAACTATGAATAGCTAAACAGTTCAATTTTATTTAATTCGTTAGATAAATAATCATACTAGCTAAGTAAAATATAGACAGTTTCTTTTTAAATTTGATGGTTTTTAAGATAATGCAGTTTTATCACTTTTTCTGTCTTATCCGGGTAGACCCAGCATATACAAAAAACCAAACATTTCATATATCATCTTAGCGCGGATGCCTAATCGGATGTATAAGAATAAAAAAAAAATTGTAATAAAAATCTGTTGCCTTCTTAACCCTCTCCCGCCGCTGCTTTGCACTACAATCCAAGGCTCCGCACGTCCCTGAAGTACCGCTAGGCGACTGGAAGGGCGGTTCACTCTGTACTGTTCTTATAATTGCAGTTAATTCTGCAGTATCGACCGGCTATTGATAGTGCACTGGACGCTTCTTTAAAAATAGTGCGACATTTTGCGTTAAAGTTTTTTCAAAAGTCTAAAATCCTTCAATTTTTAACTCTTTAAAAAAAGGGTAAACCACGTGAATGACGCATTAGATTAGATAGAGATTAATCCTCGTATTCAAGAACGACACTATATGAACACGCACCCACAGTGGACGAAATCTTTTTTCATAAAAATCACTTTATGTGTTGTGCGACACTGCATAGTGTGACTAGAGGCACACATAGTGTCGTTCTTGAATACGAGGGGTACTCTTTTCAGGGACACCACAACTCAATCTTATAACTGATCGGATCCACTCCACCTTAAAGCCAGAGTTACCAAAAACAAGCAATATAACCAGCAGTTAACGGGTTGAATAAAAAAAATTAAAGAAATGCAATTGCGATCTGTATTTATGGTTACGGAATTCATAGCCTGTCAGAGGAACTATTTTATGGCTTGATGATTTTTATGGCTAGGATCTAGAATCTGGGTTCTATCCTAGGTCTATTTCTAACTAGCTTCCGCACGCGGACTCGACCTCGTTGTATCCAGACAAAAAGTACCTATATGTTTAAATCTAGGTTTATTTAAATCTTTGATAGTGTGCACTCTCATTTAGCGGTCGGTGCAAATAGGCTGCGCAGGCGCACAGGTGTACGCCTCGTGGGAAGCTCCTTGATCTTGCCCACGATTGATCGGTGCGGTTTTTATCAACATTTCTCCAGCCTCATCGACTTGAAGGGACATTATTTATCGTAATTGCTATGTGAATGCAGGAAAGTAAGTAAATTAAAAGCTTACGAATATAGATGCATTTTTATATACTTGGACAAAGCGTAGTGAAGTGAAGCGTAGTGATGATGAACGAGTATGTTTATAATTACGTTTTTAAAACTAAATAGAGAAAATCGACGTCAATGTTTTAGCCAATTGTAAAGTATAGAGACGATATAAGTTTGTTAGGTTTTATGAAAGACTAGCTGGACCCGCGACAGACGTTGTACTGTTCAAATTTCAATAATCTCATAGAAAAAGTACTTGCAGTTTTTCGAATTTTACAATTTTTCATTCCGATTTCTTTCTAAAATGTACAACATTGAGTCTTTGAAGAAAATGATCCATAAAAACCATAGACATACCTATAGATTTTGACACGGGTCTTTATCACGTAATTACCTTTAATTTACTTTCCCGACGTTTCGGCTATGTTACATTTATGGTTATTGTAACATAGCCGAAACGTCGGGAAAGTAAATTAAAGGTAATTACGTGATAAAGACCCGTGTCAAAATCTATAGTTAAAAACCATAGAGTTTTATACAAACTTTGCCCCAGTTTTTCACCCTCTTAGGGGTAGAATTTCGAAAAATTCTTTCTTATCGGATGCCTACGTCATACAAAGAACGCACCCTCCAAGTTTCAGGTCTCTACGATCAGCGGTTTAGGCTGTGCATTCAGGACAAATCATTTGAAAGGTATAGATAATACTACAAAAATATGATTGGAATGAGACTTACATTGATCTATTCTCAAAGCAATAGAAAATATAACATTCAATTCGGATCATCAAGTTAACAGATATGCCCGGTCAAATACGCGTCGAATTGAACTTAAATAAAATTATGCGACTGGCTTCACAGCTCTCGTAGCTCTGCTTTTTGCGCTGTACATTGCGGGTTAAAACCCCACCCAGGACAATCATTTAGATCTAAGAGGGTATCAACCATGCTCGAGGTTTACAGTCGTAATCTAATTTATATAGGTATTTCACGTTAGTTTCTAAGAGCGGAAACGGAGTAGCTGCCACTTCCGTCAAGCATAAGTCTGATACCATATAATAAAGTATGTACTGGTGAGTTAATGTGTTCTCCTGCTGGACATGAAGTAATTACCTCCTTCCTGCCTTAATCAGATGTTTAAGCCTATTTGACACCTCTCATTACGTTTATTGAATCCACTTGCATTTTTATAAAACTGCACTAACTAGTTTAAGTAAGCTTATATATAACTTTGTTCTTTTAAATAGTGTAGTTGCAATGGCGCATCCGGTGGGCCCGTTAGGTTTACAACGATGTACAAAGTGAAGTAGGGTGTAGCTAATTTTTATTTTAAGAAAAAAAAACAAATCACGACTTTAATCCCCAAGTATGGTAGACATCTTCAGATCTCCAGGGTCTTAAATCTTTGGAGATGTCTAAAGGTCTACTACCCATCAATGTCACGTCCAAACATTAAACTTGGTACATAATCACATTATACTGTAGTTAGCATGCTATATGTTAGGATAAAAGCCTATCGCAGCTTATAAGAATACAAACTGGTTTCCTCACGATGTTTTCCTTTACCGTTTTGAACACCTGTTAATAATGCGCATACCAATTTGTCGAGTTGAAAAAACTATTGATGCACGGCCGAGATTGAAATACACGACCTTCAGATTAAAAGACGTGGTACCACCCCCTTCCTCTACATTTATCTGTGTCGTTGGTACAATCGGACTCAGAAAAAATATTTGCTGCAAATATTTGTCCCAATCAACGTGGAGATCGAACCTCTTTCCGCCTCAGTAAGACCCTCGCCTACCACTCCACCGAAGTTGTCAATAGGTCGTTAAAGGTTGGTTCTGTTGGTTACCACATTCGTGTTTCGTACTTCCATGGCACATTATCATCTCTGAGAACCAGATTGTCGGGATCTTATCCACCGTTAATTGCTTCAACTAGTGTTGTTCACCTGTCTACCACTAGTACTCCTTCTATTTTCATGGGAAAATGGTGGTAACACCTGTTTTGGCTTATTGAAATTCTATGAGCATCATCAGTTGGTCGTATTATTGGGTCTTTCTAGATCTGTCTACTATTGGCACAGGACTTTCAGAAGTTGCATATAAACACCAAACAGCTATGTTGGCCTAGTCACTAGTTAGTGGAGCCTTTACTTTCGTTTCGAAGGGTTCAAATCCCGATCGTGCACCAACCAGATTTTTCTGGTATGGATAGTTTAGAAGTCAGAATTTGGGGCCATTACAGTTTCGGGGTCTTTTTAAATATTTACTGATTATTGATGATGATTTATTAATGTCATCTTATTTTAAGGGTTCCGTACCCAAAGTGTAAAAACGGGACCCTATTACTAAACACTTCGCTGTCCGTCTGTCAACCACAAGGCTGTATCTCATGAACTGTGATAGCTAGACAGTTGAAACTTTTACAGATGATGTATTTCTGTTGCCGCTATAATAACAAATACTAAAAACAGAATAAAATAAATATTTTAGAGGAGCTCCCATACAACAAACGTGTTATTATGCCGTTTTTTAGGGTTCCGTACCCAAAGGGTAAAAACGGAACCCTATTACTAAGACTTCGCTGTCCGTCTGTCTGTCCGTCTGTCTGTCTGTCTGTCACAGGGCTGTATCTCATGAACCATGATAGCTGGACAGTTGAAATTTTCACAGATTATGTATTTCTATTGCTGCTCGAACAACAAATACTAAAAACAGAATAAAATAAATATTTAAGGGGGGCTCCCATACAACAAACTTGATTTTTGCATTCCAGCGCCATCTAGTTTCATGTGATGTTACTACGTTAATATAAGTACTTTTCGCGATCTCATGCGACCGCTCGGGGTTTGAGAGGTAAGATGAAAGAGGTTTGCAATTCCGCTGGCAGGTGGCGCTATTTTACCACTATCGGTAAAGTTAGTCGGTAAATAGATGGTACTTCACATGATCGACTAAAAAGTTTGAAATTGAATTATTGAATTCATGTAGTTAGGTAAATAGGTACCTAGGTAGATATTATTAATTTCAAATTAATTTCGAGTTTGAATCCTGGCCGTGCATCAATGGATATTTCTGTTCGAAAAATGTACATGCGTGTTACACGTGTTTATAACGGTGAAGGAAAACATCGTGAGGAAACCTGTTAGTATTCTTGAAAGCGGCGACGGCTTTGCAACCTGTCACGTGTGGAATGCTAACTACGTAGTTAGGTAAATAGGTAGGTTATGAGATATTATGAATTATTTTTTATGTTTCTAGGGTTCCGTACCTAAAGGGTAAAAAACGGGACTACTAAGACACCGCTGTCCGTCTGTCTGTTACCAGGCTGTATCTCGTGAACCGTGATAGCTAGACAGTTGAAATTTTCACATATGATGTATTTCTCTAAAAAGAGCATAAAATAAATATTTAAGTGGGACTCCCGTACAACAAACGTGATTTTTTTGCCGTTTTGATAATAGTACGGAACCCTTCGTGCGCGAGTCCGACTCGCACTTGGCCGGTTTTTTTTATAGATGCGGAACCCTTCGGGGCGAGTCCGACTCGCACTTGGCCGGCTTTTTTAATTATTCATGTTGTGTCTTCAGAATTGAGTCAATTTACGCTTCATAATTATGTATTATAGCTCAAACTGAAAAAAATATATTATTCAGTGGACGATAAAAAAATTATCTACGTCAGTAATGTATCTTCTTAGTCAAAAAAGAAAAGGTATTCGAGTTCTTTCTGAATTCGTTTAATATAAGCGAATGATATATTATAGTTTATTGGATTTCATAATTGAGACGCGTTATCCAGTATGCTACGAACAAACTAAGTGCAATAGAGAACTTTTAAATAAAAAAACTTAATCTATACTAATATTATAAAGAGGAAAAATTTGATTGTTTGTTTGTTTGTTTGTTTGCATCGAATAGGCTCCGAAACTACTAAACCGATTTGAAAAATTCTTTCACCATTATAATCCTACATTATCCCTGATGAACATAGGCTATAGTATATTTTCAAAAATGTTAAGGATCCGTATGAAAACTTCGATAATGTAACCCAACGTGTGAAAAAAATAGCGAAAAAAATCCTTATATCGCGTACGCTGTAAAAATTATTGACAATAGAGCAAAGTGATGTACTACAGTTTTATAGAGGACATCAATATCTACAAAAAATTATGTAATACCATATATGTCTAACTATTAGGGATCCCTATTAAAACTTCGATAATGTAACCCAAGGTGTAAAAAAATTTGCCATAAAATCTTTATTACACCCGTGCGACGCCGGGACGGACTGCTAGTATATAATACAATTGACTGGCCTCTCAGCTCAGTTGATAGTAGCTCTGCCTTCTGCGCTGTAGGTTGTGGGTTCGAACCCCACCCAGGGCAAATATTTGTGTGATAAACATAGATGTTTGTTCTCTGTCTGGCTGTTATTATGCATATAAGTATTCTATCAGTTATCTGGTTCCCATAGTACAAGCTTTGCTTAGTTTGGGGTTAGATGGCGCTGTGTGATATGTCCACCAATATTTGTTAACATTATTTTTTTTTATTAATTTTTCTGTACGTGTTTGTCACCTAACTCCTAAATGGCTGGACCGATTTGGTTGAAATTTTGTATACAGTATATTTCAATGGGTTCCTGGATAGTTTGAAAACACAATTGGACCCGGTAGGTGGCGCTGCTATCGGTATATTATCAAATTTGATTTACTGTTACTCTTAATATATAGGTTGTACAAAGTTATACGGGTCTGCTAGTATATCTGCCGGTGATAATGATTATCACCGGGATGATAAATCTACCTGCTTTTTAACCGATGAGAAACAAAGATTTTTTTTATGTATGACCTGCATATTTTTTTGCCTGGTGATCCGATTTCGATGTTTTTTTTTCTATTGTGTAGAATATAGTCACAAGTTGGTCCCATTTAAATCACTACATAGTATAAAGCAAAGTCGCTTTCCGCTTCCCGCGTCTGTATGTAATATGTATGTATGTATGTTTGCTTATATCTTTAAAACTACACAACGGATTTTGATGCGGTTTTTTTTAGTAGATAGAGTGATTCAGGAGGAAGGTTTATATGTATAATAACATGCTACCCGTGCGAAGCCGGGGCGGGTAGCTAGTTATATATATATATGTAGGACTGACAGTTCCTTCAAAAACTTAAAAAATGAATATCATCCATTGATTTTGCGATTTTAAATAGGTTTATACAATTTTAATACATTTTCGTCGGTTTTCTTTATAGTTTTTTAAACGTTATTATAATGTATACAAAAACTAAATTCAGTACATTTCCTAAGAGTGAACGGATTATTTTAAGTATCTCCTACCATTAGTCTAAGGATATGCAAATTAAGGTTATATCCGGTCTAGGCACGCAAATGTTACCCACATTATATTAGTGTTTATAAATAAAATAATGGTCATAGTAAATTAAAATATAATTAAGGCCACATTATTTGTAGCCCTTTATACGTACGCAATAAAATATTTAATGTTCGTTCACAAAGAAATAAGGAAAAAATATAAGCTTATTTTTTGGCATAATACTACTAGCAGATCCGCAACAGACGATGTCCTGTCCAAATTTCAATAATATTTGATATTTCAATAATATTCAATAATATTAGCATAGAGTAACGCACGTTGCTATGACGAATGATGGCAACACTGATGTCAGATTTGTTGCACACCATCGCCATCTATACCAAAATCCAATCATCAATCATATACCAATCATCCCTTTTGCGTTTTTTGTATCATTTTGGGGATGTTTTTCGTATTTTAAAGTAGTCTATGTTTTATTCGGGCATTATATCTACATCTATAGCAAATTTTATCTCAATCCGTTTTGTAGTTTATGCCTGATTGGGTCACAATCATACAAACAAACTCATAAACTTTCGCATTTATAATATTATTACGATGAGTATGAATAAAAGTTGTATTTGTTCTTGAAATTAAAATTGAAATGTGTTCAAAGGAAATTATTAAGTCTATTTTACAATACAAATGAAACCAGAAATAGCGCTGTATGTTGTTCACATCTAATTTCATTGCGGTGTCTGTCCACACCTTATAAGGCTTCCGTTTTACAATAATAAACGGAGAAGGTGGTACCGCTATGTGGTGATAAAGGTGTTTGCACAAATACTTGTATTTTACTTGCCAATGAGTAGGTACTAGAAGAGTCTCGTAACAATAATATTAATAAATAATAATAAATATTGGTTACATTATCGCACAGCGCCATCTAGTCCCAAACTAAGCATGTACTATGGGAACTAGACAACTGATAGAATACTTGTATACTTTTTTTTGTAAGTAAATACATAATACACACTAACACACAGACAAAGAACAAACATCTATGTTCATCACACAAACATACGGCGCAGAAGGCAGAGTTACTACCAACTGAGCTGTGAAGCCAGTCAAAACATAACACAGTAAAACATAGGAAAGTTGATATTATATTCATACTTGTGTATTTTCGAAGCAGGTGTTGTGGAACCACGGTACTCTTTATTGATACCCTCCATGAAAAGAATCATAGTGGTTATACTTCCTATATCCATTAGTATAAGTATTATAATACTAGTGAGCTTAGTTGCTCATTACACATTAGGCTGTGGATTGCAGCCCGAGCCGTAGGCGAGGGCGTAAATCAGCCGAGATTCTAATGAGCAAGTTGCTTACTAGTTTCATACGCACTTTTTTAATACACTTGCGAGGAAAAAACAAAAATTTTAATGCATAAACAAATATTGTTATTGTACGCAACATAATTTTTTGATTTTTATTGATGTAAGTACCTAAATAATTTTCATTCATTCATTCGTTCATACTCCTTTGGCGTGGGTATTAGAAGCTATAAGTACTATTAATACCCGGAGCCGGTCTCGGGGATCCAATCCACAACTCTTGTTTTGCTAGGCACTCTCCCGCTACGCGAAAATAGCGTAATTTTTGTTATAATGAGTGAAGTACGAGTATATAACAAAAAATATAAATATATTATTATTAACTTTTTTAAATACGCTAATTGCTTATTTCTTTAAGAAAAGACTTTAACGCGCTCCAGTGAAAATCAGGTTTTTTTCTAAACAACCCAAATATATCACGACGCAGTGAATCCTAGTGTACAGGTTTTTTTTTTTTTGCGTCTGTCTCTGCGTACCTTTTCCAAAATGCGCTATATCAATGTAAATAATGTTCAGCCGATGTCCATTGATTATGCGACTTGTAATAAACCATATTATTTATAGTTGTTCCCAGACCGGAACTGCAGATGGCAGCAGTAGGTACGCATCCGGTGACATCGAGGTTCTATTGAGACTCCATTGATGGATAAACTTGAAGATATCGGTCATAAGCGAAGCGATTTTTCCAACGCTGCCCGTCATAGTTCATGGAGCAGCATCAAGCTGAGATGGGGCCTGTTTGGACACTGTGTTTTTCATATATCATCCTTTTTCTTGTTACGTACCTTACTTATTTATCTGTGTGCGTGTCATATAATTATTTCATTTATTTAATTTTTAATTCTCAATAACAACGTAAATTTAAGTGATTTTAACGAATCAGCTCAGTTGGTAGTAGTTTTACTTTTTGCATTGTACCTACAATGCAAAAAGTAAAACTACGGTACAATTGAAAAGTGTGTACAATTCCCGCATCCATAATAGCTCTACCAAGTAGGGGATAATATATTTGGTAAAGAAGAAAAACAATTATGTACATTGTACATAATGTAATAAATATTGTTATTTTGTTTCTAGGATCTGTATCTTTACATATTCTGAGATTGCAACCTGTCACGTATGGACTGATAATTACTGCCAAATGTGGGTGTTCTGTCAAAACTAATGTTTGGACGTGCCTCTGATTACCCTCTTTTGATATCTTCTGGGATCTAAGCCTTGAGATCTGAGAGTATGTCTACCGTACTTGGGGATTACAGTCGTGATCCTATTCATTTTAATTTTTTTTATCATGTAATTTACTTTTTTATTTTATATAGTTTATTTAGGCTACATTATCAAGTCCAGTGTGAGTGTGGCGCCCTCACGCAAAATATTCTCCACTTGTTGTCCTGTCCTCAGTGCCCGACCACCTGCACACGTGAGGATTTACTCGATGCATCAGACAGAGCCATAGAAGTGGCAACTTACTGGAAGGAAGCTATTTAATGAGTTTGAAAATGAATGACTCCACGAATGAATGAATGCTACATTATTCATCTGTGGAAACTTGTAATTGGCCTTCAGCATACTTGTATATACTATATTTTCCTAAAATAAATTTGTATAATCTATCTATACTTATAATAAATCTGTAGAGAGGTCAATTCTGTACATGAAATATATTTCCAAAATAACTATCAGGGGGTGATTAGGGATCGATACTGATGCCAAAAATGCAATCAGTAAAATTTTTGTCTGTCTGTCTGTCTGTATAACCGTTATAGAAACAAAAACTACACGACGGATTTTAACGAAACTTGGTACAATTATTTTTCATACTCCTGAGCTGGTTATAGTATACTTTTCATCACGCTACAATCAAAAGGAGCAGAGCAGTGAAGGGAAATGTTGGGAAAACGGGAGAAGTTACTCCATTTTTTAAGCTTCCGTCGCGTGTGCAACTTTGATGGTTAAAGCTACACAAAAACCATGTATGACGGAAATGTTCTCCTTAAAATTATATAAAAAATATCCCACGACAGCATATATCTATCTTTTATGGTTGACTTACAATAACACGTGTAACTCCCGATAGCTTAGCAGTTCGAAGCTTTCTGATTATGTGTGTCTACTCTTACGTTTATAACACTCTCAGTCATCCCTCATTAAAAAAGTTAACATTATTAACTATTCCATAAAAAAAGAATCATAGAAATCGTGTGATACTACGCAGCCGGACCCACCGTGGATAAGGGTTAATTTTAATGCAGTTACAAATCTATGGAATTGTACGAATTGTACTCCAAAAATCAGCAATTGTACTAGAAGGGGTCAAAAAAAGCTGTGAAAAAAAACGTTTTATATAAAGACATTCTGTAGTATATTTAGTATCAGCATTGCACCCATGCGAAGCCCGGGCGGGTCGCTAGTAGTATAATATAGTTAATATAGTTGTAAGTTTACCTAAAATTCTAAAATAATATAAATTAACATCTAAGATAATGTTTTTCCGCTATCGCTTAACATGAGCTACCACCCCAACATTCTATGAAGTGTCTATGTTACAAGATTAACATAACTAAGTAAGTAAGCTAATTACGTTCCGTATGTGCCTATTAATATGCTAAAGTTGCATATGTCAGGCTCACGGTACATCCCTTTCTTATACCTTATGCCTTTTAGGCATTAACAATCATTAGTAGCATGAGAAAATCATTAACATTTCAAGTAATCACTCGCAGCACATATACACCACTTTTTGTTTAATTCCGTACATGTATATTTTATATTATTATTTACAATTGTTATTAGTTTTTTTGTAATTTCTTTGCTTCCTATAGTTATTTCACCATAAATTCTTTGTATTTTTCTTTTTTATTTAAAATATTCCAAAGCCCAGTCATTTAGGTGTAAATTGTCGTTCCTCGAGTTACAACTATCGCTTATAGCACAGGATTTCCTAGTTTAATTTAAGTGATAGTGTTTATACCCTTGTAAACCTACTGTTTTTGTAATAAAAAAATAAATAAAATAAAAAACCTTACCGGTCGGTATAATAAATTCTAGTTGTTACTTATTAAACGAGTAAGCCATTATGAGATACGCCATATTGCGCGGGGGTTCTTCGCCAATTAACTGACTTAATAATGTTAAGACGTGCCTCTGACTACCTAAAGCATCTTTAGGGATGCTGTTGTTGGTGCCTGTTCATCTGTAAAGATGTCTATTTTTGATGATTGCAGTCGTAAGCTATTTTAATTATAATTTTGAAAACTTTGTGTGCTTGGTAAACAATTTTAGTTTACGATATTAGTTGATATTATAACGATATTATAACCTAGTAAATAAACATTTTAGATTCCGAACATTAGAGAACATTAGATTCCGAATCCGATACTCATTTTGGAAAAGTAAAAATAGAATCACGACTGTAATCCCCAAGTACGGTAAACATCCTCCATCCTCTCAGATCTCCAGGTGCTAAGATTTTTTATATCTAAAGAAGGTAGTTAGAGACACGTCCACACGTTCCTTTAAGATGTCTAAAGAAAGTAGTAAGAAAAGCATGTTCAAAAATTGTATGTGGCACATTCCCACATATTTATTAAAATAATTATCTTATCCTTCACATTTAGAGAGAAATGATCTCGCTTCTCTTCCATTTACGAGAAATGCGGCCTTGTTAGTGCATCGAACCCCGATCTCGGGTTTATAAAGTATTGCAATTTTTCTTGTCCACCTACAATATAAAACAAGATACCGGCAAATTGAGTATTCTTTTTAATTAAGCCGAGCTGAGTGGGACCTCCCACTCGACTTTCAATCTGAAGGTCGTAGGTTCTAATCCCTAAATAATTTCCACTGAATTACACGAGGTTTCAGGATTAACAAACAAACAGATTAATATTTTTTCCAGCCATAATAAATAAAAACAGGTGCCCCACACATACACCACATGGCTGTTTAGAACTAAATATAGTGAAGCAGATGTGCGACATCCAGCTTAGTAAAGGTCAAATAATACTTTAGACCATCGACCACGGAGCCTATACTCGTAGACTCCTCATGCAAGGCGAACACTTTCAAATTACACATTAGGCTTAAGCCGGGGTCCCACGGCGCGTAAAACGACGGGCCGCGCCGGATGACGCTCCGCCTGTGTGCGTCCGGCGCGTCGCGTACAGAGCATCGTTCCCACGGCGCGTCCATCCGCCTTGGTGCGGTCTGGCGCGTGAAAACGCGGGCCGTGGGACCCCGGCATTATACTGCTGATATGAGACACCGAGCGCGATTCACGACGCGCCCCGCAGCGGGCTGTGTCAACCGGCCAATTGGCCTCACAGCTCAGTTGGTAGTAGCTGCCTTGTGCGCTGTAGGTTGTAGGTTCGATCTCCGGAATAAACATTTGTGTGATGAACATAGATGTTTGTTCTGTGGATGAAACAAAATAAAAACGTATTTGAGTATTCTATCAGTTATCTGGTTCCCATAGTACAAGCTTTGCTTAGTTTGAGGCTAGATGGCGCTGTGTGAAATATCCACCAACATTTATATTTATTTATTTAATTATTTAATTTTAATGCATTTTTCACTGACCCGCAAACCTAAACGATTTGACTGAATTGTTTGTTTGAAGAAATGAAGCTATTAGGCGTCTATTGGGCTATGTGGTTGATTCTTCAGACATATAATTAACTAAGATCTAAGTAAGTATCTAACTTTGTGGTTTTTAATTGGCCAAAGTTTTATTACTTCCTAGCTATGTTGAGTTTTTATCTGCCGCTTTGTTACTTCTGGGGAGATTTGTAGTTAATGACGGTATTGCCTTGAAAAGTAATGTTCATTTGTCTAGCTAATATATTTTTAGAAAAAAAACTCACTACTGTAAACCTGTAAAAAAAATTGTATCACGAATGTAATCCCCAATTAGGGTACACATCCTCTCAAATATCCAGACGGTTAGATCCTTTGAAGATGTCTAGACGTCCAAATATTATATTTGGCACATGCCCACATTTTGCAGTAGTTAGCATTCCATACGTGACAGGTTGCAAGCCCATTCACACTCGTCTTATATACCGGTTTTGACTTTCTTTATTCATTCTCTCTATAGTTAATAGATTAGAAACACAAAACCCATCTGATAAAACATAAATTGCCTCACAAAGGTACTATGATCACTTTCCCACAACTTTCACAAGAGGCGACCGATACCATGACCTACCTCATCAATCCATTGTTATTTACAGATATTTTCCACTGAAGGTATATAATCAAATGATTACATAAGTGAAATAGGAAGTTTATTAAAGATGGCTTCGTCTTGCTGATAAGGGGTCCTGTATAGAGATTTTTAACTTTGTAGGTTATTACGGAGGACTTTTTCTGAGAACTGTAAATGAATAAAAATCAAATGTTGTTCGTTGTATCGTTTGAAAAAAAATGGCATTTTTTAGGTTTTTAGGGAAAGAAAAATATGTAAAAATCAAGTAAAAACAAGTACTTATTAGAAATTTTTCCAAAAAAATGGGTCTATTAAAAATTATCCATTAAATATAAACAAACATACAAAACAAAATTTTGTTTTTCTTTTTATAATAAATGTATTTACAATAAAAGAGACAAAAGTATCGCCATAGTCCGGCATAGGCCTAAAGAAACCAACAGAAAATAAATCTCTCAAAAAAAAAATTGTATAACATTCAGTTTGAAGTCTTAATAAAACACTTACTATAACGTATAACCAATAAACTATGTTTTCGCTTATAGAAATCAAAATACTTGTATGAAAGAAAACAAACTTAAAAATCGATAGATAAATATAAAATCACATCCTCTCATATATCCAGACGCCTAGTAGAAAATAAAAAAAGAAAATACGACACAGAATCCTATTATTCTTATACTTACGATAATCGCCTCAGTAATGCGTAACACGGAATAATTAACGCTACAACAGAACCTTGGGTTGATTTCTATCATAGTTTTACAACAATGAGTTGAATTAATAACATGCAAATGCAGGTACTTAATCCACGGCTTCCGTACATTGAAAATAAGACGAGAAGAGTGCGGGTAATTTTGTAATTAGTACTACTTATGTATACAATTGCGATTCTGTTATGTCCATGCTAAACCTAAAATTCCTAAAAACGATCGCTCTTATTCCTTAAAAGTCTAAATAAACGAAACATCAAAGTGACAGTTCTAAAACTTAGCATAGTTTTAAATAAATTAACGATTTTCGTAAGTGATTTACCCTCGTATTCAAGAACGACACTATGAGAACACGCACCCACAGTGGACGAAATCTTTTTTCATAAACATCACTTTATGTGTTGAGCGGCACTATGGCGCACGCTACCGTATGCCTTTAGAGCTCAACTTTGGCTCCTATTATTATTATATATAACAACTTTGTAACTGCATTTAAATGAACCCATAACTCATAGGTGGTCCGGCTGCGTAGTACCACACCAAAGACAGTTTGAAAAGTAGATATGATAGCAAGGTATCATCAGTCACGTATATAAAACTTATGCATAATGGGAACAGCAGGAGTAAGCATAGATAAATGTACTTCAGGCGTGAGAGCCAATAGCTTTACAAATCATAGGCCTTGACTGAGATATTATGCGGTTAGCTTCGCACAGACATGGACTTATAATTTTTATAATATAAGAGAACTAGCTCATGATTTTTATTTGATATTCCCAAGCACACGCCCTCTGAGATTTCCAGGCGCTCAAATACTTTAATCTATTAGTTTAGTTAGAGGCAAGTTTAAATATTGCATTTGAATTTAAAGTTTTTGCGGTAAGAATTTTGTTTATAACCCATGTGAACCCATAGCCGTTTTTATGAATACTAATAAAACTTACAGGGGTCAAAAAAACATAGAGTGTTTTATGACGATTCCAAAAAATTTAAGGCACAATCACACCTATCCCAGTGAAAACCAAATTGCTTAAGGGGCTCCCAGTCGACGATTGCTCTTTTTCGAAACGAAGAAAGAAATACTTCTGAACAAGCCACATCTCCTATTTTTATAAGTATATTACTTCAGGTTCCTACCTAGATTTCTATTAAGCTGAAAACATAATAGCAGAAACTTTTCACAATAAAGATATTATTTCAAAATGATACGTGTTAGAATTTATGATCGAAATATTTTATATACCTACTATTAAAATCAACTTGTGATTTATTGTTAAAGATAGGTAATATGTAGATCTAGATTTCTATTAGGATAGATTTTTGATAAGTAATTATACATAATTTATATCATTAATTTATTCGAAAAGCTAAGGCGGACCACGCGCGGACGTGTGTTTGTCATCATTGCAGCGGTCGGTAGGATTATTTATCGAAGTGATTAAAGATGGGTACATCTTTATTCACATATACTATACATTATAAAATAGGAGATGTGGCTTGTTCACAAGTATTTCTTTTTTCGTTTCGAACAAAAATAATCGTCGACTGGCAGCGTCTTAACGAAATCCGCGGTGTAAAATTATTACATCCATGCAGGCAACCTGATTTTAGAAAAGTGCCAAATTATGAAATGAAAAATTTGCCACTTTTATTTTCATTGGCGTTAAGTTGGCGGATATAAGGCAGTAGATACATCTTAGGGTGCGTTCTGGATGTTCGTGAGCTGCAAGATAGTGTTTTGTTATAGGCTATGGTTGATGCTTGGCATAGCCAATGTTCTGCCTCCATGTGGTATAAAAAACAATTCAAAAACATAAAAATCGTTATTTCTATCTATTTTCTTAGCTCATTCAATGCTCACCTTGCAACCAGCTTCTACATAATCACCTTAATTTGCCTCAGAAGTGCCTACGCAAGTAATTTGTGTCGGATGAACAATAGTTGACTGACAGAGCATTAGTTGAATATGTATGGCGCTCGTTATGAAGTCCCGATTAATTGCAATCTTGGTCTACTGCTTGTCGTTTTCACACCTCGTTTATTTGTAGGGTTGGCAGTTATAGGCATCCTTCACCCCTATATATTAAAGTAAATGTGTGACCAGACATTGCGCGGCATTCGAGCGCGGCATTCGCAAAACACAAGTTTGCCGTGCGAACGAACAATAACATCGGTTGCGCGGCAGGTAGCTCGCGGTTTCGTGCGCGGCTGTCGTCAAAATATAGCGCGGTTAGTCGCGCGCGGCTGCCGCACACGATCGCCGCTCATGTCTGGTTACACCTTAAAGATAATACAACAATAGTTGTGGAAACAAAGGCAGTTTTTCACAATGCTAGAACTTTTCTTAGACTAAATCGGTAAGGTTTTCGAAAAGGCCAAGTCAAGCAAGAGTACCTTCCTAACCGACGAGTATGCATGAATGTGACGAGAATGACTGAAGCAAAAGTGGTGTCAGGATTCCTCTGGGAAATGGGCGTGAGTTTATCTTATATATAAAATTCTCGTGTCACAATGTTTGTTCCCGTACTCCTCCGAAACGGCTTGACCGATTCTCATGAAATTTTGTGAGCATATTGAGTAGGTCTGAGAATCGGCCAACATCTATTTTTCATACCCCTTAGTGATAAGGGTTGTCCACCCTTAAATTTTTTTTTTTAATTTTTAGACATTTTTTTTATTTTTTTATTTTTTTATTATGTCGCATTAAAAAAATACATACAACCCTAAATTTTTACCCTTTTATCACCAACCCCTATTTTTTTAAATCCCCGGTCGATAACTGATCAATCGTAATAAAGAATTGAACTAAATAAAATACAAAATCTGCTTATTTATTGCCTCTAAGGCGGAACAAAGTTCGCCAGGTCAGCTAGTATAAGATAAAATTATTTTACCGTAAATATTACAGATTCTTACACTGGATCCTTTTACCATCAGCCATAAACCACCCTAACTTAACACTTACCTGTCAATCGTATTCGGCATCAACTTTCAAATTTCCATTATGCAACTGTCAGAACACAATAGGATTTTGACAGTTGAAGCCGATTACGATTATCAGTGACCATGGCTCAGACAATATGGACAATTCAGATCATAAAAATTTACCAAATGTAATATCCATATCCTTTTCAATTTAAGCATCTTTAATGATCTGAGAGCGTGTCTACGTACTCAGGGATTACAGTCGTAATGCTATTTATTTTTCCTATTTTAAGACAAGCAAGCATGTCTGTACCTACACAAAGGTATGTATTGCAGGAACTGATCAAAACAGGCATAAACCAACAGATAAATCACGTTCTAATATAAAAACGTCCCCTGCGGCGAAGTTTTAAAAATATTTTGAGAGTGGCAACATCATACCTACTTGTAGATGAAATATTTATAAGTTTACTTTTAGAAGTGCTGATAAGGTGTCAAATAAATTGAAGGTTATCTTTACGTCCTACTCGCATGACATGACTGAGTTTTAGTCAATACGACTGTCAGTAATTGACGTTAGGCCCGTATGTCAGCTTTTCATTGAAAAATGTCAAAACATCTATTCTAACGAGTAAGTCGTGACTCGCGGTTGAGTATGTATTTGAAGTTTAACTATTTGAAGTATAGCGTAAATATATTTTTCAGAAGTTAGATGTTTTTAAATAAGATATTATCTTAGTAAGCAGTTTTGTATTTTGTAGTCGATTATTTTAAAGAGCTTACCGTACATCAGAGGTCAGTGTGGGAGGTGACAGCATAGATTTTCACCAATCACAGTAGATGCTAAGACCTTTTTTGTACGAACTCATCATAAGCGCCTCTAGCATTTATTTCAGAAACCATAATTCAAAAATCGTGTCACACCATTCAAAGTGACAGGCGGCAATCTATTCTGTCATTCCCAATCAAGGCTCTGGGGGGGGGGGGGGGCTCTCTATTTTCCAAATGTCAAAACTGACACTTTTTGTATAGTAAAAGTGTCAGTTTTGACATGATACGTTTGTATCGTGTCTTTGTCTACACGATAGTGGTTCGTGCTCAGGCCACTGATGCTCTGCGTACTAAACAGTTTAGATTGGTCTGAATAAAACAAGTTTTATTTAAAACTAGCGACCCGCCCGGGCTTCGCACGGGTGCAATGCTGATACTAAATATACTACTTACAGAATGTCTTTATATAAAACCGTTTTTTTTTCAGAGCTTTTTTTGACCCCTTCTAGTACAATTGCTGATTTTTGGAGTACAATTCGTACAATTCCATAGATTTGTAACTGCATTAAAATTAACCCTTATCCACGGTGGGTCCGGCTGCGTAGTATCACACGATTTCTATGATTCTTTTTTTATGGAATAGTTAATAAACTTTTTTAATGAGGGATGACTGAGAGTGTTATAAACGTAAGAGTAGACACATATAATCAGAAAGCTTCGAACTGCTAAGCTATCGGGAGTTACACGTGTTATTGTAAGTCAACCATAAAAGATAGACATATGCTGTCGTGGGATATTTTTTATATAATTTTAAGGAAAACATTTCCGTCATACATGATTTTTGTGTAGCTTTAACCATTAAAGTTGCACACGCGACGGAAGCTTAAAAAATGGAGTAACTTCTCCCGTTTTCCCAACATTTCCCTTCACTGCTCTGCTCCTTTTGATTGTAGCGTGATGAAAAGTATACTATAACCAGCTCAGGAGTTTGAAAAATAATTGTACCAAGTTTCGTTAAAATCCGTCGAGTAGTTTTTGTTTCTATAACGGTTATACAGACAGACAGACAGACAGACAGACAGACAGACAGACAGACAGACAAAAATTTTACTGATTGCATTTTTGGCATCAGTATCGATCCCTAATCACCCCCTGATAGTTATTTTGGAAATATATTTCATGTACAGAATTGACCTCTCTACAGATTTATTATAAGTATAGATAAATTGGCATAACAATGTATGGCGAAGCCTGAAGCCTTTTATATCCTAATTATCATAATAACTGGGTACGTGACATGAGCCTCGATACAAGAATAAGGATAACTAATGACGCCATTGACTGGCCTCAGCTTTTTGTCTTAAAAAACTTCAACCTTTTACTCCTACGTTTTTGCTGAAGAAATAAAAAAATATAAAATCAATACCTATCAGCTACGTACAAATAGAATAACGGCTGATTACCACGTTTCGAGACAATTCGGATACTCTTCATCATGAGTAAAAAAAAAAAAAAAAAGGTTAGGTTAGGTTAGGTACTCGTAACAGGAAGATCTAACTCGTATCTTGATAATTTAGACTATTGTGGGTTGGGTCCGACTGAGACACGAAAGGTGCTTTGAACAAATGTACCAAGATACATTGTAGTTTTAGATACACATGACTTATGGACTCCTAGTACATAGAGCAGATATTTCTTTCGGGTCTGGATGTTCTAGTACCGTAATACTTGTACTTTTTGTTACCTATGTGGGGTCAGGACTATGTGCGTGACTGAAAATAGGGACACGACTGTAAGCCCCAAGTAACGGTAGATCCCTTAGATTTCCAGGAGCTCGGATTCTTGTGACTGTGGAGTGTTTTATTTATTGAAATAGCCATTATTGCTGATTTCAAATTGAATTTATAGGCAGCCCTAGAAACAAACACCTCGTAGGAGGCAAGGATACATACCCACTAGCTAATGTTAACGTATTATGGCTTCCATTGTTGGATTTATGGGTTAATCACTCACGACAGCCCTTGAGACGCCGCGAAAAAGTACTGTGCGTACAGCAGCAGTTTTTGACTCTGTCGAATTTCTATCGAATCTTTCGTGAATCAAGGTTTTTTGACCAACATTTTGATATTTCAGATTCGATGATGGTCAAAGGTCAAACAAAAAAAAAACAAATTTGATGAATTTTGGTTTTATATATCCGAAAACAATCAGATCTTTACCAAAATAAAATGAAGTTACCAACTCGTGCCTTGTATGTATTGTATATACTTTGCAAAAAACAGCTATTTAAATTAAATAAGCGTCATTAAGTTGTCTCTAATATTCGACAAATTTATAAAAGTCAAGTGGTAGTTTTTTTAATTTTTATGCAAAATATTCTTATCTTATTTAGATGATATTTATGTGAGACCACCTCGGAGATATCCCTCCACACAATAGTGGAAAAACCATTGAAACCGGAACTGTCATTATAGTGTAATGAGTGAGTGAAGTTACATAAAAAAAAACTTACATGGTCACAGAATATAAACCTTCTTTGTTTGTAAAGTTAAAAAAAATACTTAAAATATCGAACGCACGTAAAGGTTTGACGGCAAAAAAGTAGTGCTAATGGATTTATGGATATTTATGTGTGCACGCCGCAATGCAAATCAAAACCGTAAAGTAGACTAAAACATACCATAATAATAAATTCCATTAAAAAACGATTTCATCAAAACTTTCCAAGTATTTAGTAAAAGTTTACTATATTGGTTATTTCAATTCGCAGAAGTTTCTAAAGCCATAACAAATTTCGCAACATTTGCCTTTCCAGGAATAGTACTAAATTAATTAGATGGAATTTAGGAAGCTGCTATCCAAATTACGCAAGAGAGCCATTTGGTATCCGAACCTTGGATCGTTATCATCCTAAAATTATGGTATCTAATGATTTTGAATCGAAATCATAGTCACGTTTACTCAGAAAACAGTTTTTCTGCGTTTAACCTCGTTGCTTGTCGATTAGGCTCTCAGCACCAATAATAACCTACTTATACCTACTTACAGATAAGAAATTCTGTAATATTGTCACCACAAACTTTAGGTTTATATTTATTTAGACTATAACGGGAACGTAATAAAATTGATCGTCTTTTAAGAATTCGGTTCGTTTATGGTGCGTATTTTTTTACAATGAATTCATGTTATGATGGATCAATTTTTAACGGTGAAGAAAAACATCGTGAGAGAACCAGTTAGTATTCTTATAAGCGGCGATGGGCTTGCAACCAAAATGTGGGCATGTGTCAAATATAATGTTTTTTCGTGCCTCTTTACCACCCCCACTAAACATCCTCAAAAGATCTAAGCGTCTGGAGATCTGAGAGGTTGTCTACCGTAATTGGGGATTACAGTCGTGGTCCAATTTATTTATTTTATTTTATTCTTAATGAACCTTCTAAATGTTTTTTTTTTTTTTCAAATCATCATGTTACCTTCCTTATTGGCTGGCTGGTACTAAATCCCTGGCCTCGCCGTGTAAGCCTGTTTCTTATCCGAATGCAGCTATAATTCGAACCTGGAATGCATTAGGTGCTTAAGATTTAGGTCTGCCATTCTTAGAACAGGCCACAAAAAGTTAGGTAAATTCACCGGACGCGTCGATTTTTTTCTCGCTAAAAAGTCGTTCATCAAAACGAAGGTCGCTGGCTAGACGTATACAAAGAATGCTTGTCCAAGTTTTTACTCGAGGATTTTTTGCCAATGTCATACGTGTAGGTACTTTGGAAGTCACGCTAAGGTCAGATGAATTTGGGCATAGATTTGTATGTGATGGGTAAAATTTGAATGATACATTGGTACCTACGGTTTTTTGTTTGTTTACACTGTGCTGGTTGGTTGTGTTTATATAAGCAAAACTAAAATACTGTCTTTATTTATCAAACTTATTTTTAGCCGAAGTATTTTTAACTTCACAGTGACATCAGATTTATTTTTATTGAAACTTCTGTATATTTCCTTCTCAACAACAATATTTTTATAGAATAACTAGCTGCTCGCCCCGGCTTCGCACGGGTGGTATCTGGATAAAAAGTCTACCGATTTTGTGCAAACATCACATAAACCATCTACTATATAATCCGAACAAAGCCTAAACATTTGGTTTGGATAGGTGAGCCCGTTCTTGAGTTATAAAATTACAACGAAAAGTGGCATTGGTTTTTATATATAGACTAGCGACCCGCCCCGGCTTCGCACGGGTAGCATGTTATTATACATTTAAACCTTCCCCCTGAATCACTCTATCTATTAAAAAAAACCGCATCAAAATCCGTTTTGTAGTTTTAAAGATATAAGCAAACATACATACATACATACAGACGCGGGAAGCGGAAAGCTACTTTGCTTTATACTATGTAGTGATGTAGTGATATCTGACCTGGCAAACTTCGTACCGCCTATAAATGAAGAGTACAGCAAATCAAATTTGACATACAGACAGCAGCGTCACCTACCGGGTCTAATTGTGTATTCTAACCATCCAGGAACCTGGAAGACCTGGACCCAAGGCTTGGTCGCGAGGAATCGGCGTAGCTTCACCTAGTTCCTAAGACGTTTCAAAGTGTTCCTTGTGACTTTATTGAAATAAATGATTTTTGAATTTGAATTTGAATCCATTGAAATATACATACGAAATTTTAACCAAATGGGTCCAGCCGCTTAGGAGTTAGGTGACAAACACACCTACAGATGAATAATTTAAACTACTTTGACACTATCATAAGACCAACATTATTTACATTGTAATTTAGTTTTTAGAAATTTCGCTTCGAAATATAGACGACTAAAAATATAAATTTTATATTTATAATGTAAGAAAGGATTATTATGCCACCTTATCTCTTACTTCCGTAGGTCCATACCTTGTCGTGACACACACACATCAAAAAAACCTTAGTGAACGATGACGCAAAAACACGTGAAAATATTGTAGTTCTGTAGTTTTTTATGTTGTCTCTAGTTTCGTAATTCGTCATTGACAATCGTAGAAGCTGGCTTTTTATTCAGATCATTATCTTATTATGCTGACCTTAGACTGATGTTACCCAACAAACTAACTTCTGACAGAATTGGATGCAAAAATAACCGATTCTTTTAAACAGATGTGTCAACTTAGCTGCTGGTTATGATAACCGCTGCTTTATTGGTGAACAGTAACCTTACTTAAATAGCACAATAATTTTGTTTCATTTGCCCGACTTTTTCTCACGATGTGTTCGTGTGAGATTCGATCTGCAAACTATGTTTACAACTCGCTATTTTGATAAACGTATATCTACAAAGTTGCTTGGTTGTAATCTTATAACAATATTATGTAAACCGACATGAAATAGAACATAGAAAAGTTCACAGATGTTTAATGAAAAAAATAATAGTAAATAACAACGATAGGACGTTTATAGGCCATGGTAATAGCCCACGGGTTGTTCAATTCAATAATCTTTTTTTAGGGTTCCGTACCCAAAGGGTAAAAAGGGGGTCCCCTACTAAGACTTCGCTGTCCATCTGTCTGTCTGTCAGTCTGTCCGCGTGTCTGTCGCAGGGCTGTATCTAAAATTAAATGAAATACATTTATTTGACACACACACACATAAATATCTCATGAACCGTGATAGCTAAACAGTTGAAATTTTCACAGATTATGTATTTCTGTTGCCGCTATAACAACAAATACTAAAAACAGAATAAAATAAATATTTATGTGGGGCTCCCGTACAACAAACGTGTTTTTATGCCGTTTTTTATAGATAATGGTGAACCTTTCGTGCGCGAGTCCGACTCGCACTTAGCCGGTTTTATTTATACTATAAAATTTTAATGTTATTAAACATGAGTGTCACCAGTTTTAATTATGGCAGTTTTCGTTATTATCGTTCTATTTATTAATACTTTAACTGCATTTAAAATAAATACAAAAAGGCAGACTTTATGTCAAGGCATTTTCTACCAGGCAACCTAAATGGTAGTATAATGATGGTTGTGGTTGATTAGTGTTTTGCTTTTTATGGCAACAGGAAAAACAAACTAAATTCTATATGAAAACATAAATCACTTTTGAACACAGCTTTGAATAAACTCCATTTGCTATCAATATGAACACCAGTTCTTGTGTTTCGTAAATAAATTGTGGGACTGACATTTTGCCCATTCTGGTGAAAAGTCAGGCTTATCGCTCAAGTTGGAATAAATCAAGAAAATTTACTGACCAACTGGTCTACAGTTTGCAGTGTGTGACTGACAGGCGATGTTATCTCAAAACACCTTCAATCAGAATAGTACCATGCGAACACTCCCTAGCCAGGATGTCTACTCCGAACCCAAAAACGATATATCGTAGAATTCATTTCGTTATAAAATTCATTTTAGTAGGTATTGTTTTTAGGGTTCTGTACCCAAAGGGTAATAACGGGACCCTATTACTAAGACTTCGCTGTCCGTCTGTCCGTCTGTCCGTCACAGGGCTGTGTCTCATGAACAGTGATAGCTGGATAGTTGACATTTTCACACATGATGTATTTCTGTTGCTGCTATAACAACAAGAATACTAAAACAGAATAAAATGTTTTTTTTTGGCGTCTTTTTAATGATAATGGTACGGAACCCTTTGTACTTGAGTCCGACTCGCACTTGGCCGGTTTTTATTATTGATTTGTAAGTATACAAACATCGATGACTGTCAAAAATAATTATGGCCGTTCCATCGTTCAAATTATAGTTGAAATGAAACTTTGGCTTGTTTATTTTTACGATATATCGTTTTACTAGCGACCCGCCCCGGCTTCGCACGGGTAGCATGTTATTATACATATAAACCTTCCTCCTGAATCACTCTATCTATTAAAAAAAACCGCATCAAAATCCGTTGTGTAGTTTTAAAGATATAAGCAAACATACATACCTACATACGCGGGAAGCGAAAAGCGACTTTGCTTTATACTATGTAGTGAAGTTCGCGAGTAGATCCCCAGTTTCATTTGACCTCTTCCTAAATAGGAACGGTAACCAGTGCAGTACTTTCATCAGCTGTTGTAGGTGCTGGTGATCTGTAAATATGAAAAGTTGCCGCGCAAATTGTCAAATCACTTAACTGTGTGTGAGTGTGATTGACAGTTTGAAAAACAGGCATTATTTTACTATAGTAGGTACCTGTGAATTTGCAGTTTCATTTATAACGGACTAGCTGACCCGTGCCCGCTTCGCTGTGCGTAAGACATTTCTAATACCATCATGGACTTTTTTGTAGACGTTTTTGGTGTACAATACTGTAGTACATTATTTTGATATATCTCGTGGGGTTCAGCCAGCATTTGCAATGTAAGCGCAAAAAAATGTGTTTATTTACGACATCACATTAGAAACCTCTAAAATTATCAGTGTTTCTCTACTATATTATGCATGTATTATACATATAAACCTTCCTCCTGAATCACTCTATCTATTAAAAAAAACCGCATCAAAATCCGTTGTGTAGTTTTAAAGATATAAGCAAACATACATACATACATACGCGGGAAGCGGAAAGCGACTTTGCTTTATACTATGTAGTGAAGACGTGAATGGAGCTTCGCTATGAAACAGAAGAAGGTTCTAGAATAGGGTTAAACTAGTCATTGCCTTCCTCCATATATTATATAGTTCTAAAAGTAGGTAACTACGTAAACATTTTCCATTTTTACATAATGTTTTATTTAAACTATTCTATAAATTATGCATATAAATAAAACATAGACCTGCGTAGCAGTGCTACGATATTTTAGATTGAATTAAGGAATTCGACGATTCTGACTTTAACAAAACTATATCGATGAATAAGATTTTTCTGACCACATCTTTTTAGATGACTCTCTCACTAAAATGTAAGAATATAATTTTATTGTACCTCCCAAATTTTTTTCATAAACCACGATTTTTTTTGTAAGTTTGCCATCTATGAGGTGAAGACATTAAATACAAGTATACCTACTCAGGTACTGGAAAATAGCGTTAATGGTGTCTTGATTACTTATACAAGTGCCTTCATACATCAAATTAACAGCATCTGGTTTACCTTGAAGAACAGCTTGTACTCTGATTTGAAAGAATTAGACGGCATAGTTCCTCATTGCTCGACTAAAAGTATTACTAAGTACATTTTTTAATTCAAGATTCCAAGCATAGAATGTTGAAGTAACTAAACACCTACATACATTCCGATGGTACTTATTTTTATAATACTACATGAGCAATCACAGAATTTATTGTGTTCATTATGTATTGAGAGTACTGATGTGCCGTTCCCGGTAATATTGGGAACTTTGGGAATTTTGCTAGTAACGTTCCCGGCAATATTCCCAAACTCGGAAATATTAAGGAATTTTGCTGAAATATTTTTTTAGATTTTTTTCCTATACTACATAATAAAACTGTAAAAATACATCACTAACAGTAATATCAACTAAAACTAGAACATTTTTTTAGTAAAATTCCCAATGTTTCCAATTTGCCCGGGAATTTTCGGAGTAAATTTCCATTTTTTCTTGGAATATTCCCATAAGCATTTATTTGTACTAATAATCAACACAATTACTCAATAAACATAAAAATAATGTTTTTTAATGTCCTACATGTGCATAGGTTACAGTAGGTACCTGTTTTAAACTTTTTGAATCAATTTCAATAGTTTTTGATATTTCAGATTCACGTTAGGCGGTAGTTAGGTCAAAGTTAGATAAATGTGAAACTTTGAATAAAAAAAGTATATGAAAATAAAGTTTGGTACGGGAACTTTGGGGAATTTTGGGGAATATTCCCGGGCACAATGGAAATTTACTAGTAATTTACTAGTCGGTAAATTACTGGGAATGGGAATATTCCCAGCGGCACAACGCTAATTGAGAGCCGTATGGCTGAGTGCGAGGTATGAACGAATGAGGTGAGTCGAAACAAAAAATTTAAGATTATCATAATCTTATTATTATTTTTTTCATTATAGGTAATATACATGTGCTTAAAACAGTGAAACTAGTTACTAGTAGTATTTTTACAAGCAGTTATGAACTTGCAAGCTGTGACATATTGAAATACTAACTGTTATACAAAATGTGGGCATGATTGTGTTAAATTTAATGTTTTAACGTGCCTCTGACTATTGAACTGAGCGCCTGGAGATTCTATGATGATTTCTCGTTCTTAGGAATTATAGTCGTGATCCTTTTTCATTTTACATCACAGTTATGTACTGAGTAATAAGTAACTAATTCTCTAAGTAGTAGGTAGGTGTTTACCCAGAGGCGGATTTGCCCTAAGGCCCGGTAGGCCCGGGCCTAGGGCGGCCAAATATTAGGGGCGGCAAATCGAGCCAAAAAAAATCACTGATGATAACAAGATTAACAAGAAATAATTTAAATACAAAGTATTAATATATTGTACAAGTACTTAATATATTGAAGCCTCGCGTACTTTAGGATTATAATTCTTCTAAATCACTCTCTGAATAATGTGGCCTAGTTAGTACGCGGCGCGGCGTTACTATTGCATATTTTAACATGAAAAACCGGCCAAGTGCGTGTCGTACCACGCGCAATGTAGGGTTTCGTAATTTACACACCTAACGGCGTTATATATGTAATTGTCGATGATATTTCTGCAAAATTTCTAACATTACTTGATATTTGCATAAATTTTAATTTTCTAAGTTGGTCGATGATTACTTGTAAACTTGTAAAGCCCACTTAGCCGTGATAGTTTTGCTTTTAACTTGAGTATTTGTACTACTACCGTACATTTTTTCACGCCCCCAAACCCAATAGTTTAGCTTCTAGGTGGGAGGGGGACTCTAACAAAACTGTACACTTTAAAGCTTAATATTTCACAAACGGATCTCTTAATCGAAAAGTTGTTTATACAAACCCTCCATTCTTTTTAAAAATCTATTCAACGATACCCCACAGCAGGGGATACGCGAGCCCTTAATAAAAAATGTTTTGGACTGATTTGAAAAAATATTTTACCATTAGAATCCTACATTATCTCTGATGAACATAGGTATACGTTATTTTCAAAAACAATAGGGATCCGTATGAAAACTTCGATAATGTAACCCAATGTGGGAAAAAAATACCAAAAAAAAAACCTTAAATCGGACATAATCTATAAACATATCTACAAAAAAATCTGCGATACCATATATGTCTAACTATTACAATAACTACTTTTTAAGGTTTCGTAGACTACAAGAAACCCTTATAGTTTCGCCATGTCCGTCCGTCCGTCCGTCCATCCGCAGCTTAGCTCAGAGATTATCAGTGCTAGAAAGCTATTATTTTGCATACATATTAGTAATGTTAACAAAGTCGTAGAATAAAATCTGGAAAAACAATTTTATTTAGGGTATCTCCCCTACACCTAAAGTGGGGATGTTATTTTTTTCTCGCATACCCTAAGGTGTGGGGTGTCGCTCGTTAGATAGTAGGTCTTTAAAAACATTATGGGTTTGTGAAAACAACTTTTCGATTAAAGGATCTGTTTGTGAAATATAAAGCTTTAAAGTGCAAAATTTTGTTAAGAGTCAAGTGTGTACCTGTACCCCCCTCCCCCCTACCAGTTTTATACCACGATTAGTTTTGGAGGTGTGAAAAAATTCACGGTGTAGGTACTACTACCGTGAATTTTTTCACATAACGAATTTAAAAGGAAAATATCACGGCTATGTAGGATTTACAAATTTACGAGTAATCATCGACAAACTAAGAAAATGTATTTTCTAAGTTGCTCGACGATTACTCGTAAACTAGAAGTAAACTTATTAGTCCAAGTATTGTAGAAAGTTACCGATGTAACGTTGTTAGCTGTGTAAACTACGAAACCCTGCATTGAGCGTGGCACGCACTTGGCCAGTTTTTTTTTCGGCAGTTAAAAGTAGGCAATAAAGTAAATTCATTAATTATGTATCTAGTCTATATGATGAGTGCTAAGAAAGGGGCGGCACATGACCAGGGGCCTAGAGCGGCTAGGACTGCAAATCCGCCTCTGTGTTTACCTAAACGTTTTTTTTTAATATGGCACAAAATACTAAGAATCATTCCGAGTTTAATATAAAAGGCAATTTTTCTACAATGAGATTTTTTTTATAAACGCTTCCGTTGTTATAAAAGTTTTGATAAAAACAGTATTTGGTAGTATGGCGCCATCTCTGGGTATTCATCGTAACCACGAGCCTACACGGGCCACATAATGCAAACTACGTAAGGCTCGAGTTTTAAGTAGGGTTCTTTCGTAAAGCAATCTCTGTTTTAGTTCGAGACGTAGTGTATAGATGGCAGTGTTGTAAATTGCTGATAATTTTATTTTATTCGCAAACTTTAATGGAAATTCTAACATGAATGTTGGTTGGAACGATTGTAGGGTATTCCTTGTATTTCATTGATGCCTTGCTGTTTTATTTGTTACTACTTAGTGTTATTTACTTTCATTAGCCATAGCCTGATTCTGCCATTCTAGGGTTCCTAATTTAAAACAGTAAATTGCAACTATAGTAAGCGCTTATAGATTTTGTGTTAGGTATTATTACATAAAAGGAGACATACATTCATATGACTTTAGACATAAGAGACATCTTAGCATCTTTTTATTAATTGAATACCTAGTAAGTCCTTGTTGTTGAATCTACCTACATACTATTTTTGTTACATTTTATTTCATTTACACTTTGTTATTGCAAAGTAACTAGGTGGTAGGTAATAGAGCAAAATATACCTACCTTGCTAAGATACCTCGTAAATCCTAGTATTAGCAAACTGTTTGGTCCATTAAGAAGTTTTAAGCGTATAAAGAAAAATAAACTGCGTTTTACAGGTTTAATAAATAAATAAATCTTTTTATAAATATTGGTGAACATTTTCTTCTGCTTTGCTTTTTATGGGAACTAGATAACTTAAATACTTTTTTTTAATACATACTTATTTTATGTTATAACTTAAACCATACACAGAACAAACATCTATGTTCATCACACAAATGTTTATCCTGGGTGGGAATCGAAAAAACAACCTACAGCGCAGAAGGCAGAGTTACTAACAACTGAGCTGTGAGGCCAGTCTTGTTTGAATTGAGCATGAAATATGCAATTCACGCTCATGGAAAACTAGGTAAACTTGAATTTGAAGCCATTTCAACCTAATGAGCGTACCGTACCTACCAAAACATTTATGTCTCGAAATGTATTTTCCGTCATTTGTCAGTGTGAAAGTTTGCCCCGATTTAATTTAAATTTGGAATGGATATAGCTTCAGAGCTTCATCTTTTTCCATGCGAGTAAGAACGCGGGTTGAAGCGAGTTCTAAACAAATACTAAAAACCGAAGGGTTCCGAACCATTATCTATAAAAAACGGCAAAAAAAAACACGTTTGTTGTATGGGAGCCTCACTTAAATATTTATTTATTTCTGTTTTTAGTATTTTTTGTTATAGTGGAAACAGAAATACGTCATCTGTGAAAATTTCAACTGTCTAGCTATCACGGTTCATGAGATACAGCTCTGTGACGGACAGACTAACAGACGGACAGCGAAGTCTTAGTAAACAGGGTCCCGTTTTTTTCCATTTGGGTACGGAACCCTAAAAAGCGTAAGTTTTTAACTTAAACCACCAGTTACATACAACTAAGCCGGCACAGGGTAGTTTCATAACCCGGGATAATAAACTAAAAGCCTTTGAATTTAAGCTCACAAGAAAGCTTATTACATTAGAATCTCTTTTTACTGTGGTAGGTAATATTGCCACTTCGCCACTTTGGTAATTGAATCTCTTACACCATTCGCAAGTGGCTTTTCTTTTCTATAACTTGTAGTTATTTTAACTTTAATTACGGCTTACGTTTTAAGTTTTTCTACCACGTTTTAAGAGGCTACCAGTCGACGATTGCTCTTTTTCGGAACGAAAAAAGTAATACTTCTGAACAAGCCACATCTCCTATTTTTATAAGTATATTACTTCAGGTTCCTACCTAGATTTCTATTAAGCTGAAAACATAATAGCAGAAACTTTTCACGATAAAAATATTATTTCAAAATGATACGTTTTAGAATTTATGATCGAAATATTTTATATACCTACTATTAAAATCATCTTGTGATTTATTGTTAAAGATAGGTAATATGTAGATCTAGATTTCTATTAGGATAGATTTTTGATAAGTAATAATACATAATTTACATCATTAATTTATTCGAAAAGCTAAGGCGGACCACGCGCGGACGTGTGTTTGTCATCATTGCAGCGGTCGGTAGGATTATTTATCGAAGTGATTAAAGATGGGTACATCTTTATTCACATATACTATACATTATAAAATAGGAGATGTGGCTTGTTCACAAGTATTTCTTTTTTCGTTTCGAACAAAAATAATCGTCGACTGGCAGCGTCTTAAGGGTTCCGTACCAAAAGGGTAAAAACGGGACCCTATTTACTAAGACTTCGCCGTCCGTCTGTCTGTCCGTCTGTCTGTCTGTCAGTCACAGGGCTGTATCTCATGAACCGTGATAGCTAGACAGTTAAATTTTTTACAGATTTATTTATTTCAGTTGCTGCTATATCATCAAATACTAAAAACAGAATAAAATAAATATATCCCATACAATAACCGTGTTTTCTCCCGTTTTTTATAGATAATGGTACGGAACCCTTCGTGCGCGAGTACGACTCGTACTTGGCCGGTTTTTTCTTGTATTTCGCTAGTCGCGTTTGATGCTCATGATGAAAAGCATCTGAATTGTTTCGAAACGTCAGCAATACAAGAAAAAACGTGGTAATTAGTCGTATTTCTATTTAAAATGATAAACAACCACAATAGTTTTAATTTTATAAATAGGTAGGTACCTAAGCCTGGAGTGTTGCCGATTGAAATAGGTCCTCGAAACGTCAAATGCAGCCCAAACAAAGTTCAAAGAACCCCCAAAATTAGCTTTTATCAAAAGGTTGTAAACACATCGAAATGATTTCTTTGACATAGCTTTGATGGCTTTAAGAAAGTAAATTACATTGCGTGCGCAAACATTTTTTACGTTTTGAGGTAACTTTTTTGTCGGGAAAATTGTAAACGGGAAGGCTTTTTTGGTTCCTTTGATGTCAAGGCCTTATTTGCATTCGTTTTGGTGAAAACAATTTTCGTTGACAAATAACTTTGCAATTTTTTTTAATTTTTATTCCAAAAATACACCCTTTAAATTTCAAGTTTCTAGAACCAATGGTTTAAGTTTTGCGTTGATAGATCAGTCAGTCAGTAATGCAAGAGTTTTACTTAAGTGCTAGATGCTCGCCCCGGTTTCGCACGGGTGGTACATGGATAAATAGTAGCCTATGTGTTATTCTGATGTATATGCTATATTATTGTAAAGTTTTATTTTAATCCGTTCAGTAGTTTTTGCGTGAAAGAGTAACAAACTTACTCACTCACTTACAAACTTTCGCATTTATAATATTACTAGCCGACCCGTGACAGACTTTTTCTTGCCTAAATTTCAATAATTGCATAGAAAAAAACAATTTCAGACCACTTCCAATTTTTTCCAAACAAACCTTGTACTGATAAAATAAAATACGAATGTTGGTAGAATGCGTATCATTCATTAGTCAAAACTGCGTTACTATGACAACTAAATGTTTGTAGTCTGTGATGTCAGGTTTTGTACACACCAACGCCATCTATACATCATTTAAGGTTTTTTAGTCCGTTTTGTCGTTTATTTTTGATTAGGGAACAAACATAGCAGCCTTATTACAAACTTTCGCTATTAGGATTAGGATAGGATTAGTAGGATTTAGATCACAATTACTTTCGTAGCATAGGTTAGACTAATGCTTTATTGGAAAGTGTGCGAGAAAACTCATTAAAACCTGCGTTATTCACAATTTTGCCGTTTTAATATCGATTATTTATGTTGGTAATAAAAGCTTTTAAAGTTTCAAGCGACAGGGTGAAATTGAATTGTTCAGCATTTTCGGAGCCAAACCGCGTGGTAAAAGCGTACTGGCAATGTTTAAATTGTATTACGGTATTCCATTTTATTTTAAAGGTTGATATGAAGTCAAACTTCAAACGTTGATATGAAGTCAACAAAGAATATTGATTATAAAAATGTTTGATAAATCGTTTTTTCTCCGTATCCGCAAAATATACAGTTTTGTTTTTTATGACATATATAACTTAAGGATTTAATCTAGATATAATACCCAAGTAACACAAATTGCTGGTTAGTTATTCACATTTGGTAACATTGTGAACTTAAAGCATTATAGTGCACTTATTAAGGTTCACTCGTGATCTTACAGCTGAATAAACAGCTATAGTCTGTACAGTGGCAGATTAATAGTAGAAAGGTGTCCTATTGGAACACTGCTATGCAGCTATTATTTTCTGGCACCATTTAAGCATTTAAGTAGAGTAAAGTAACGTTTATTGCTGTATTAAGGAATTCATTTACACCACTATACGGTTACATTTCAAGAGAGTCGCTGTGAACATCTATAACGGCTAAAGCGTTACATTGGTGTATGTTTAGAGTGTTGTAATGCGTATAGATGCGTATAGGTACACACTAATCTGCCTATAAAACTTTCCTACTCATTGCTGTCTAACGGATCACGTATGGCACTCTGTACAGCTAATAGAGTTAAATTAGAATGAAAGTGGTTCACAATAAGTAATAAAACTTCCACCATTTTGTATTTTTTTCACAATTTTATCTACTATATAATTTGCTTATTTAGAATCATTTTCACACCTAATGAAACCTAGACATGTTGATTTAAAGTCCTTATAGAAGTTAAAACTATAATAAAACTATATTATCAATTTTATCAAATAAACTACTTTTAATTTTTTTCTCACTGCATAAATTTCTATTTGTTTCAAACCTAAAAATGCATTTATTTCGAGGCGCATGAAAATTTTGTACTTCAAATGGATATAGTATTATCGGCAAAATTGCATTACCATCAATATTTTACATATACACACCAATAACAACAAAAATAAGTATTTATACAATAGTGTGTCATGGCGAATTACACAATAACCAACAACATTCCATTTACACGCGAATCTGCAAAGATAAAAACAAACTAACAAAATGGCGTGTGTAAATTTTAACAGCTGTTGGCAAAATGGCATCATTGTGTACTATATTAGCACTATTTGTGAACTAATATAGTTATAACAGTGTAAATGGGTCTCCTTTTACAGCTTTTGTCTGTTTAACAGGTAACAACTACCTTCTTAAACCGCTTGCATGGTCTCTTGTAACGCTTAATTACCCTTATAACTCTATTTTAACGTTATAATAATACCATTCAACAGGTTATGTGAACTAAAGGTTCACAAATTTGTGCCCATTTAAGCAGCGTAGCAGCTGAATAGCCAGCTATAACTCTATTAAAGAGCAGGCTTGTACAGACTATAGTATCGATGTGAACCGCAAGTCAGCTGTTAAACAGCAATTTTGTGTTACTTGGGTATAGACAGAAACACGATTGGTGAAAATTTTCTCGATAGATTTATTTTCCAAAGTTGGCTCTTCAAAAACACTAGTTTCGTTTTTAATTAACACTATGAATAGCTAAACAGTTCATTTTTATATAATTCGTTAGATAATCATACTAGCTACATAAATGAAAGATAGTTTTATTTTAAGTTTGATGGTTTTCAAGATAATGCGCTTTTATCACTTTTTCCGTTTTATCCGGCCTATACAATACACCAAAAATTGAATATCACCTTAAATACAATTGATAAAAGAAGATTGATTAACAATGATCAAAGGCGATTGATTAAATACTATTGTTGAAGAAGATGGATCTAAAACGGCCTTCCCAGAAGTGAGATAAAAAATAAAATAAATTTTGATGAACATTTTAAAACCGTTATTGGGAATTCCAGTTGAGATTCTACATTTTTACTGTGGTCAGAAATAAGGCCCTTTGGAGAGTGTTGGCAAATCGGCCATACCTACTATTATTAAATTAGCTCAATGGGCTATTTGACAAGATTATAAAAACCATTTTAGATTATTCAGTAGTGACTATTCAATTCCTATTCAATTCAATTCAATTCAATTCATTTATTTCAATCAACAAAGGATCATTTTGTTAGCACCTACACTAGTACATAAAATTATACAAACATTTATTTTTGTTTGTCAGTACATGAACCCTACAGCAGTAGTTCATGTACTACTAGAAAATACGTTCAGAATGGTGTTGGGGCTGGCCCGCACTCTGCGCACCAGTGATGTGCACCGCTTGCGCATTGTGGTATAAAAGCAGTCCACTCCTGCGTCGGCGAACATCCCCGATGCGCTACAGAATCGAGGCAGCCCCACCAGCACTCTGAACGCGTTGTTATATTGAATACGTAGGGCGCCATACTGTTTTTGCGTATGATTTGCCCACAAGCTGCTCGTGTAAAAACTTGTACAATACGCCCTGAAAAGAGCAATTTTCACATCAGTGGAGCAACGAGCAAACCTGCGGGCTATCATGTTTGCTCTTACAGACAGCGCCCTCCGCTCTCTTTCTATGTCCGCATCATCCTTTAGGTCAGAGTTTACCAAATGTCCAAGATATTTAAATTGTTCCACTCTATTTAGTGGTGTTCCGTATAACTTTATAGGTGGTATGGGTGTTGGACATTTACCTCCAACCCGAAAGACCATGCATTCACTTTTTTGCACATTATATTTGAGTCCGTGACAATTAGCATAACTCTCACAAATGCTCAAAAGCTTACGCAAACCACACACAGAAGCGCTCAGCAGCACCATGTCGTCAGCATAACTAATATTATTAACAGAAATCCCGTCAATATGACAGCCGACACGGGTACTGCTGAGCTCATCTATCAGTGCGTCAACGTACAAGTTGAAGAGCTTCGGAGAGGTCAATCTCCCCTGCCTCACCCCACACTCCAACCTGTACGGCTCCTATGGAACCCATAAAACAATATTATTTGAAATTCTGATAAGTATTGGCCCTAAAAATTTAAATTATACATCGTCAATTTAAATAACCCGCAAAAACGCTTCTTTTTGCAGATGGCGTCGCACTCTTCTGTGACGTCACAATGTTTCTCAACAAGTAAATAAACGTCATGCTTTTCAAGGCAGGCGAAGACATATTGACAAGCATGCTACGTCATCGTTTTGTGTCACGTAACTGGCGTTGAAAAATTGATAGTTTTAATTATGGGTTTTTTAATAAATTATTGTTTATTTTCAAGTTATTTTACTCCATAACGCTTTTCGAAGGCATAATTTACATAGATTAATCAACAACACTTTATTTTTCATACTGTCATATTGTCGCGTTTTATCATTCTCTCGAGACATCATCATTTTCAACTACTTTTCTAGGGTCGTCACAACATGTTGCGAAGAGGATTTGTCTCTTTAGAGACAATGATTTGTATTTAGAATTGCTTGCCAGTTTAACAACAAGCAAGCAATTACGCACCGTTGCTCAAAGGAGCACAAACACTATAGCAGTCTCAATCCTGCCAGCCGGTTTACCCAGTTCTGTCTCACAAACAAACAAACAAGCATGTTGGCGCCAGATGCAAATAATTCACAGCGCAAAGCTGGCAAAGCGCTTGGACATTGTTCTGTTTGGAGGAGAAATAATGCAGTCGGACCAGGACAAAATTAGAACAACCAAAACTGTTCGGATTGTAATATTGCTGCTTTTTAGGGTTCCCCACCCAAATGATAAAAACGGGACCCTAATACTAAGACTTCGCTGTCCGTCTGTCTGTCTATCCGTCTGTTTGTCATAGGGCTGTAGATATCTCATGATAATTTTTACAGATGACGTATTTCTGTTGCCGCTCTATCAAACACTAAAAACAGAATAAAATAAATATCTATATCGGGCAAAACGGTAAAAAAATTACGTTTGTTGTATGGGTATACAACAAACGTATTTTTTTTGCTGTTTTACATAGATCGATAAGGAACCCTTCGTGCGCGAGTCCAACTCGCACTTGGCCGGATTTTTATTTAATTCATTTTTATTTTATTTCTTTTACCAATTTTCAAGTTCGTTTCAAGCTTCGCGCTAAAAACTCCATAATCGCCGAAAGTCTAGACAATTTATTTATTTATTTATTTGACATAAAGAAATGTTACACATTTGGCATATTAATATGATTTGTTTGGGGCTAGAGCCCATCCCCGCTTCTTGGTACCATCATGACACTAATTCAGTAAGTTTTTAGTTAGGTTTTTCTGGACCCACAACGATATGGTCACTACAGACAGAAACAAGACAAGGAACAGAAGACAGGAAAGCTACTGAAATAATCTTTATAACATTATAAATGGTTATCCATTTACTTATAGGTTCCAGATTCAACGCTGACCGAAACCCCTTGCTGAAATGTGTGAATACGGAGAAATGAACAATTTCACTGTCCGAATAAAAGTAAAAAAATTTGGCAATTTGCTCCGAACTGGTTGTGCCTAACTTTTGTTTCGTAAAACGTTTATTGATACAAATAACCTACGCGATTAGAGAGTTGTGAAAGGTTTTGTATAGGTTCGACATTGTTTGATATGCTGTCCTATGGACTTGAAACAGTTTATTCTACAGTTTATTTAAGGTGTGACCTAACATTGCGCGGTATTCAAGCGCGGCAGCCGCGCGCGGCAAAAGCGCTGTAGTCCAGTCATTTCGTCCGAAAAAAAGGCAAATAAAAGAAAATGAATTTGCGGATCTAATTTTTTGATATGTTGTAGGGGATACCTAGAAAAGCTTAACTTGAGTTTTTCGACCAAGCTTTCCTATGAGCTTTCGCCGCCATCTTGAAAAACGGTTAAAATTTGTTTCTCGGCAAAAACTCGGCTATCCGATGAGATACGAAAAATTTTGTAGGACACTTTTAGTAGCTTTCTTTGTGCTCTACAATAAAGCCTTGACCATTTTTAGCGTATAATGCATCGTTATAGAGATATCGATCGATAAAGTCAAAAATTTAGGACACAATTTTAGTTTTTTCCTTTTTTTTTGTTTGGGTCATAATAAATATAAAAAATTGTAGAATTCAAACTTGTAGAGCATAATCAGACCTACAATTTCCTTCTTGGTTTTTTTTTATTGTAGAGCACAAAGAAAGCTACAAAAAGTGTCCTACAAAAATTTTCGTATCTCATCGGATAGCCGAGTTATAACAAATTTTACCCCTTTTTTCAAGATGGCGGCGAAAGCTCATAGGAAAGCTTGGTCGAAAAACTCAAGTTAAGCTTTTCTAGGTATCCCTTACAACATAATATCAAAACATTAGATCCGCAAATTCATTTTCTTTTTTGAATGTACGTAATGACTGGACTACTGTTGGACGCCAGCAGCCGTGTTAAAAAGGTGTTTTTATTTTAATGTTCTTTCGCACGGCACCTTATGATGACTACCGCGACTACCTAACACTCCTGTACCTAGTTGTACTAAAGTAAAACTAGGATACCTATATTTTTCCATTTCCTCGTGTAAATTATCTCGGCTAACGCTCGATTTTAATTAATAACAAATCTGGATAATGTGATATTATTTACAATATTTTACTTATTCAACTCTTTGTAATAATCAAATAATAGATGACAGTTTACATTACTACTAGTGAAAACGTTACCAGCGCAATAATCACGACTATTTTGAAAAATCTGCTTGCTCTGTTGACGAAAGCATTTGTCTATAATTTCTAGAGTTCCGTACCCAAAGGGTAAAAACGGGACCCTATTACTAAGACTCCGCTGTCCGTCGTTGTATCTCGTGAACCGTAATAGCTAGACAGTTCAAATTTCAGATCACAGATGATGTATTTTTACTGCCGCCTATAACAACAAATACTAAAAACAGAATAATATAAATATTTAAGTGGGGCTTCCATACAACAAACGTGATTTTTTTGCCGTTTTTTTATAGATAATGGTACGAAAACTTCGTGCGCGAGTCAGACTCGCACTTGGCCGGTTTTTTTGAACCACTTTCAGGTCAATGCACCACTCGAGCCTCGCGATAAGCATCCTTGATGATCAAAGCGATGTTGCGTTTTTAATTGCCGCTCTTTACACCTCTCGACCCTCGAAAGGGTTCGTCTGCTGCTGGGAATGAGATGGCAAGTTTTGATGGCGTCTGAAATTAGTTTGAATGCTTTTGAAGATTTTCACAGGCCGCCGGTGGATAAATTAAAAATAAACAGGATAGTTATAACCCTATATATATGATACTAGCGACCCGCCCCGGCTTCGCACAGGTTTAATACATATAAACCTTCCTCCTGAATCACTCTATCTATTAAAAAAAACCGCATCAAAATCCGTTATGTAGTTTTAAAGATATAAGCAAACATACATACAGACGCGGGAAGCGGAAAGCGACTTTGCTTTATACTATGTAGTGATAACTAGCTATCCACCCCGGCTTATTTTGGTGTACCTACTAATGTAGATTATAGCCAAATGTTTGATAGCATAGGTTATTGTAATTTTGGTAAGGATCTCTAGTTTTTTTTTAAATAAAATTGTTATTGCATAATTATGTTACTTGCTTAATATTATGTTAAGTAAGTAATAATTATGTTATACTTTAATGTAGCTTTTGATAGTTGAAAGATTTTTTATAAATGATCAGAAGTTTTATAGTGTATCCATTACAGACAAAAAGAAATGACCTCTTTATAATAATAATATATAAATAATGGTGGACATTCTCAAACAGCGCCATCTCAATTTTTTTAATTTAATTGAATGTGTAAACTATAACATCATATCAATTATAAAAAAAATATCTAAGCATGCATTCCCAAATATTTAACCTAGCGCCGTACTGAAAATTGTAAATACACTGTCAAAAAAAATATGCTTGTAACATGATTCACGCCATTTTAAAACAGTATTCAATCCTCATACCAATTTTGTTACTGTTCAAATAGAAACAAACAAAATTGATTGGTTGTATTGGCTGGCACCTGACAAAGTAATGTTGTTATACTTTTGTTTTCTGACCAATTTGTACCTACATAATTGGTTAAATAGATTGTTGATTTTGAATCAAAGGTGGACTAAATAAATAAAAATAAAATAAAAACTTGAGAGGTGTCAAGGGACACCCGGATGGAACGAAGTTCTCACAAAATAACGTGGGACAAGGGAAGGGCAATCAACTTTGACTTCGACTTCGACTTCGACCTCGACCTCGACCTCGACTTCGACTTCGACCTCGACCTCGACCTCGACCTCGACCTCGACCTCGACCTCGACCTCGACCTCGACCTCGACCTCGACCTCGACCTCGACCTCGACCTCGACCTCGACCTCGACCTCGACCTCGACCTCGACCTCGACCTCGACCTCGACCTCGACCTCGACCTCGACCTCGACCTCGACCTCGACCTCGACCTCGACCTCGACCTCGACCTCGACCTCGACCTCGACCTCGACCTCGACCTCGACCTCGACCTCGACCTCGACCTCGACCTCGACCTCGACCTCGACCTCGACCTCGACCTCGACCTCGACCTCGACCTCGACCTCGACCTCGACCTCGACCTCGACCTCGACCTCGACCTCGACCTCGACCTCGACCTCGACCTCGACCTCGACCTCGACCTCGACCTCGACCTCGACCTCGACCTCGACCTCGACCTCGACCTCGACCTCGACCTCGACCTCGACCTCGACCTCGACCTCGACCTCGACCTCGACCTCGACCTCGACCTCGACCTCGACCTCGACCTCGACCTCGACCTCGACCTCGACCTCGACCTCGACCTCGACCTCGACCTCGACCTCGACCTCGACCTCCACCTCGACCTCGACCTCGACCTCGACCTCCACCTCCATCTCGACCTCCACTTCCACCTCGACCTCGACCTCGACACAATTAATAGATATACTATAGCAAAAAAGTGTCGTGACAACTTTTCGTAAGAATTTTTTCCGTCTAGCCCCCTTTCACAACGCGCGATAAGGAACTTCGTTCCAAAACATTTGGTATTGTAACGAATTAATATGAACTCTAGCTAACACTAGGTACTCCAAAATACGTCTCTGGAGTTTCATCAAATTCAGTTTAAAGTAAGCAAGTACCTATGACATTAAGCAAACAAAGTTTATTATTTGTTGCCAGCGCAAAATTAGTTTATGTACATACAAAAATATACATTTGTAAGCAGAATCTATCTAATAAAAGATGATCCCGGCGCCAATAAAAACGTAGGTAGACATCGTCCCCTTAAGCCACTTCTCAACTGAATGGCCTGGAGCACAAAAGGAGAACTAATGTGCTACTAACTATCAATAGGGTAGAAATTTATAGACGTACCATCCCCTTTAGGAAGAAAATATTGGTCTTACGAAGTACCCAGACGTGGTTTGTGAATGCCGTCTTTTGTGAGTGAGGGTGCGATGCGGTGCGACGGTTTGGGGTTCGTGTCCAAGTCACAAGAATACAGTAAATTAAACTAAACTATAGAATTAAAAATATCGTGGTTGTTAATCATTTTAAATAGAAATACGGCGATGCTCATGATGAAGAGCATCTGAATTGTCTCGAAACGTCAGTAATACAAGGAAAAACGTGGTAATTAGCCGTATTTCTATTTAAAATAAACTAAACTACCTATCTACCTTATAATTTAAAGTAGAAATAGGATAACGACTGTAATCACTAAGTACGGTAAATATCCTCTCAGATCTTCAGGTGCTAAGAAGAGTAAGTTATTTGAATTCGATTATCATTTTGATCTTTTGACGTTAAAACCACGCCAAATAAACCGTTTAGAAATTATGCACCGGAAATTGTGAAGCAATAGCTGACTATTGATAAATATCAAGTATTGGAAAGGAGGAGACCAAACATAGCGCGGCATTTGAGCGCGGCAATCGGCTAGCCGCTCTAAATTTGGACGACGCGCGCACATTTACCTTTAAGTCTAAACTTGTCAAGCGGCAAACTTGTGTTCTGCGAATGCCGCGCGGTGCTACCGCGCACCTTGCGCGCTGTGTTTGGACACACTTTAAAAGTTATGTACAAAATTGACAATTATTATTGACTCATTGGGCACAATACATTTCAATCTGTGCTCCATATTAATACAGCCTTCTCTGACATAGACCACACTGAAGAAAGTTCTCTTGGCAATGTAAACAGGAATACTTTCGCGATTCATACGATTGTGAATGATGCAAAAAAATAACAACTCATCCGTATTTGTCAATTGGTTTATTTGTGGGCAAAGTTTGTGATAAACCCTTCTTTTTATTGACTCGTCGAACTTTCCGACAAATATTTGCGGTGAGATATAGACTCCGCAAGTCTTTCATAAATACATTTTCTTTCGTGTAGTCGGCATGTTTTTAGGGGGATGGTGTATTGGTGATACTGTTTTTAGGGTTCTGTACCCAAAGGGTAAAAACGGGACCCTATTATTAAGACTTCGCTGTCCGTCTGTCCGTTTGTCTGTTAGGGCTGTATCTCATGAACCGTGATAGCTAGACAGTTGAAATTTTCACAGATGATGTATTTCTAGGTCAAGTGCGAGTCGGACTCGTGGACGTAGGGTTCCGTACCAATTTCTATAAAAAAACGGTAAAAAAAACACGTTTGTTGTATGGGAGCCCCACTTAAATATATTTGTTTTATTCTGTTTTTAGTATTTGTTGATATAGCGACAACAGAAATACATCATCTGTTATATTTTCAACTGGCTATCACGGTATATGAGCTAAAGCCCTGTGACAGACAGACGGATAGACGGACAAACGGACAGCGAAGTCTTAGTAATAGGGTCCCGTTTTTACCCTTTGTGTACGGAACCCTAAAAATGTATCTGTCGATAAATTATTTTTAGGCCGATTTTTCAATCATGAATAAAAATTACATTTCTCATACGATTATGTCAAATTGAACAAATTACGCTTATCTAAGGTTAATGTCATCTATGTTTGAGAATTCCTAAACAGAGAAGATATATTTTGCAGTAATGTTTTCCTTAGAAACTCTGATTGGTTTTTTCATCGATTCATGTTTTAACATGGTTAAGGTATATTTTTATTGGAGAAAATTTTATTCTCAATTCTTCTCTAACTATTTTCTGTTGTCTATTAAACAAATATCAGAATTTTCAGAAATATAACTAGGTATAGGCACGGGTCTTTATCACGTATTTTTTCCCGACCTTTAATTTATTTTCCCGAAATCCCGAATGTAAAAATCTATAGATAAATATTGACTTATGTATAAATTCAATTTTAAATATTTAAACGTTGCAAGCAAGCGATATTTTCCAAAATGGTTTACCATTTTAACGAGGCGAACAGGACCGCAGTTGCATCACTGACTTGATGAGTCCAATCATCCGAATCTCGTTACGCATCGTCATCTACATAGAAATGATCAGAACATCGACCACATAGCCCAATAGACGCCTAATGGCTTCATTTCTTTAAACAAAAAATATTTATTCACAAAGATGGGTTTACAAAGTAGGTACTTACAATGTATTTCATATTAAATCGATTATGTGATGCTAGTAAAAAATAAATCGTATATTAAAACACAATCTTAAGACAAAGACCATATTATATTTAAGCCGCGTTTAGATAGTACGATGTGTCATCAAATTTTAGATAACATAATTATTTCTAATTGCCTTATGTTCACAATATTAAATAACTATTTTTTTTTTCTTACAGTAGGTACGTACCGTACATACCTACCTGTATAAAACTTTTCAGAGTCAGACAATGACACTTCGCTGTAAGTTTACTATACTTGTATTTAGACACGAGGGCTTAATCCTCTGGCTTCTATAAAGTATTTACAAGTATATGGTATCATTTGTGTTAGGTACAGCAATAAACTAAGAAATAACAAAATAACAAAACTAAATAAAGAAATATAAACCATATAACTAAGTCTTGATCCTGCAAATACACTAGAAATAATAAGTAAATCTTATATATAAAATTCTCGTGTCACAATGTTAGTTACCTTACTCCTCCGAAACGGCTTTACCGATTTTTACCAAATTTTATATGCATATTCAGTAGGTCTGAGAATCGGCTACTATCTATTTTTCATACCCATATGTGATAAGGATGGCGTAAAGATCGGGAAAAACGAATTATTGACATTTGACAGGACAACGTCTGTCGGGACAGCTAGTAAAATATAATAATGTATATTGATATTAATATAGCCCACAATTAATTCTGTCAAACCGGGTCAGGGGAAGCGGTAAAAACTGCATTCTGATTGGCCAGTTCCACGTCACAGCCAGCATTGTGAACCGCGCTCGGTGGTTAATACAGGATCTGTAGCCCATATGTGTTGTCTGACAGTGTTCGCCTTGCATGAGAGGTCTAGGCTGTGTGGTCGATGATCAGAATGATCCATCCGATTGTGTTCAATAATTGGATCGCGCTATATGCCGCTATTCGGGTGAATAGCAGGATTAACTTTGTATACGTAACCAAATCGCATTTTTTAACTCGACGTTTTGGTAGGATTTTTATTGTTTTGAAAGGCGCCATGGCGCAAAAGTCGTTAAAAAAATTAATGGCATGCAAAAAGTATTTGACAGCGGTGGGATTTGAACCCACGCCCTTTCGGACTGGTGCTTAAAACCAGCGCCTTAGACCACTCGGCCACGCTGCCTAACTTAGTAATTACAAAATGTTATGAGAGATTTTACAATATTTGTACACCTTTTTCATCAAAATAAAGTAATTTTTTTGTCAGTAAAAAAAACGGCAGTATTATTATGTATTTGAGTTAGTTATATAATAAAGCCAGATTAAGTGTTCGATCAGTATTTTAAAAGATTATAAAAATAATCACTTCTGAATGTTTCCTTGATGTTTTCCTTCACCGTCCTCAAAACTAACAAAAAAAAATTCCTCCTTTAAAAAATGAATAAAAATAAATAGGATCACGACTGTAATCCCCAAGTACGGTAGACATCCTCTCAGATCTCCAGGCGTTTAGATCCTTCAAAGATGTCTAGTGGAGGTAGTCAGAGGCACGTCCAAACATTATATTTGGCACATGCCCACATTTTGCAGAAGTTAGCATTCCATACGTGACTGATGGTTGCAAGGCCCATCGCCGCTTATAAGAGTACTAACTGGTTTCCTCACGATGTTTCCCTTCACCGTTTTGAGCGCGTGTTTTTGAAGCACATAAAAGCACAACCTTCAAAATAAAAATCGAGGTACCCTCCACTCGGCCAACACCTTTAAAGTCCTTTAAAGTCTGTTAAAAACACCAGCAATTATGATCAAATGTATTTACTGCGACGACCGCAATTCTCTCAGAAATACAATTATTTACTTGAGTGGTTCAGCTCACGGCCGCTCCGATAGTTAACCAACTATCCTCGCTGAAGTGATGGGATTGGACGGCACTCTCTAAGTAAATTTTAGTTCACGCGTCGTTGAAAAAGTCTGTTATCTCCTCGCTCCGAACGAATGGAGAAGCGCTGTAGGGGTAAACTTATTAAGTAGAACGGTATTCGTATTAACACTGCTGGATTTGACGCTACTCATATTAAATTAATAACTAGTAGACCCGTGACAGACGTTGTCCTGTCTTAATATATTCGCATAGAGTAACGCACGTATGACGACTGATGTCAACATTGTCAGATTTTTTGCACACCAGCACCATCTATACCTAAATCATCCCTTTTGCGTATTTTAAACATTTTGGGCATGTTTTTCGTTATTTAAAAGTAGTCTATGTTTTAAACGGGTTTTATATCTACATCTACAGCAAATTTTATCCTAATCCGTTTTGTCGTTTAGGTGGGAGGTGCCCCAGCACAATCATACAAACAAATTCATAAACTTTTGAATTTATTATATTATTAGAATCACTACTGTAATTCCCAAGTACGGTAGACATCCTCTCAGATCTCCATATTATTATGACATTAAGGATGGACAGGATAAACTAATATTTGAAGTTAGTTAAATAAAGATTTTCGGCGGAAATCATAAGAAAGTTCCGACGTTAAATCTATAAAATTGTATCTCTAAAAGTCACTTCCAAACTTGACATTTTGTCACATGACCAATTTTTGCAGTTGTTAGCATTTTATACATGACAAGTTTTTCTCGCGAAGTTTTTCTTCACAGTTCTGAGCACGTAATGTGCATTGAAAAATCTATCGATGCTCGACTGGGATTCTAACCCGCGAGCTTCAGATCCAAAGTCAAGGTACCTCCTAATCGGCCAACACGGCGGCTGTCGAATCATTATGAAAATATATTCACAAACTCCCTCATTTTCTGTCCCTTGTCCATCTTTGCGAGTGAATTGATAATGAGTCGGAATTTCATCGTTGGGGGTTTATAATAATAATAATAATAATAATATAGCCTTTTATTCAGATAGACTTAACCTAGTGACAATATTTGTTTATTTTTTTTTTATAATAACTTTGTTTTTATATGATGAAAATCTTATTCTAATATATGTTTCTTAGCAATTTTTTGTAAATCTGTTTGCCAGTCGGCAAAGGCCTCCTCCAACTCGTTGGGGGTTTAGAATGAGATAAATATAATGTAGGTAAGACCAACGTAAACTAATGACAAAGTCCATGGGAAGATAGTGGAAAGTAATTTAAACTAAACTATCAACATCAGCGGCGATGGGCTTGCATGGCTTGTTGGCCGAGTGGGACGTACCTCGACTTTCAATCTGAAGGTCGTTGGTTCGAATCCCGGCGTGCATCAATGGATTTTTCTGTTCGAAAAATTTATATGCCCATCAAAAACAAGTAGACGGACAGATAGACAGACAGACAGACAGACGGACAACAAAGTCTTAGTAATAGGATCCCGTTTTTATCCTTTGGGTACGGAACCCTAAAAAATATAGTTTTTAGTAAACATTGTGTACGCGTACCATTCACATGTTAAATCAACTGTCATCAATAGGACTGTGTGATACAAAAGCAAGTTACCGCAGGCTTCGGGTGAAACAGCGGTGGTAACCACACTGTTGTTCATATACAAACTATTATTGGATCTAGCTCCGAAGGCGCCTTCATGCGTCAACATATACACAATTATGTACCACACGCACACACCCGTAAGTTATTAACTTTACCCGCGATTTCATCCGCGTAGAGGAAATCGATTTTATCATAAAACATTGAAATTCCTGAAAATAAAATAAAAAACCGGCCAAGTGCGAGTCGGACTCGCGCACGCAGGGTTCCGTAACATTGTTTATAAAAACAGCAAAAAAAAAAACACGTTTGTTGTGCAGGAGCCCCACTTAAATATTTATTTTATTCTGTTTTTAGTATTTGTTGTTATAGCGGTAACAGAAATACATAATCTGAGAAAATTTCAACTGTCTAGCTATCACGGTTCATGAGATACAGCCCTGTGACAGACAGACGGACAGACGGACAGACGGACAGCGAAGTCTTAGTAATAGGGTCCCGTTTTTACCCTTTGGGTACGGAACCCTAATAAATAGGATCAAGACTGTATCCTCTCAGATCTCCAGACGCTTAGAACCTATGAAGATGTCTAGTGGGGGAAGTCAGAAGCACGTCCAAACATTTTATTTGGCACATGCCCATGTTTTGCAGTAGTCAGCATTCCATACGTGACAGGTTGCAAGCCCATCGCCGCTTATAAGAATACTAACTGGTTTGTTCACAATGTTTTCCTTCACCGTTTTGAGCACGTGTTTTTGTTGCGCATATCAATTTTTCGAACAGAAAAATCCTAGGCCAATACGGCTTTTATCATAAAACATTGAAATTCCTGAAAATCCAAAGAAAAAATCGGGGAAAAAAAGTAGCCTATGTCCGTCCTAAGACTTTAAACCATCTCTATATGAAATTTCATCATAATCAGCCCAGCGGTTTGGCCGTGATAACGTCACAGACAGACAGAGTTACTTTCGCATTTATAATATTAGTATAGATAAATTGTATACCTACATACCCGTAAGTAATATATACTTACTCGGTACTCTGGCAAATAACTTTAGGTGGTATAACCACATAGAATTATTAGCTGGAGTGGTACAGAATTTTGGTTAAACAACTCTTGAAAAAAGTACCTCGACTTTCAATCTGAAGGTCGTTGGTTCAAATCCACAGCGCTCGACATTTTCAAACTCGAATATTTGAGCGCTGTCATTGGTCCGATCCGCGCAGCTCCGCTTTAAATTTGGTGAAGTTTACAAATTTACTTGCAGAAATTTGGAAGAGTCACAAATGAGAACACTTTTAGCTCTGGAATATTTTGTTCAATAAATGATCTTAGCGATATATATGTATATTTTTTTCCTGTTTATTATGTAAGTTAAATCGCCTAATCCTACCTTTGGTAGTCCATCCAACACTTTTTTTGTTATCTGCTCAAAATATCTCAGATTTTATCTTAACGTGTGCTTTTCTGTCTTCCTGAATTCTCGTCCCGCCTACTATTGATAGTCCATCCAACACTTTTTTGTTATCTGCTGAAAATATCAGATTTTATCTTAGTACGTCTTTCTGTCTTCCTGAATTCTCGTCGCCAGTACCAACAGCTCCCTGATGACGTCTACATAATAGATGCTGAGTAAAATAACCTGAAGAAAATCGCATTTTTCAAGAACACGATCTTCCTCCGCCATCAAGACGCATCGTTTGCTTCCGCTGTTTGCTTCGTACCTACCTCCGGTTGGTGTTCCTGGGGCTGGTGTTGGAAAATAGCTCTTATTGTTGGGGGATAAGGTTCTGAAGGATTATGTTGCTGTTCCTGTTGAGTTTTTAAAAGTACTGTTCGGTAGAAAAGTGTTTGAAAATGTTGAACACATATTTAAAGAGCTGAATGAGAAAAAAATAATCGGCAGATAAAAAAGCGGATTTCTCAAAAAAGATGATTCGATTTTTGGTATGATTATCATATTTTTTGGATTTTCCATCCTCTGCAGGTTTCCATCTCCGTCTGCGGTCGCGTTACTTTGGAATGACGGTAACAATGGAATAATGGTAACAATGGAATTACGCAAAGGATCATCGAATGTGCCATCATTTTTTCAAAAATACCTTTGCAAAATGTGTTTGTTCCCGGTTTCTTCTAGGATTGGTCGCAAGGAATAGGTGTAGCTTTACCTAAATCGTTTGCCTAGACATTTCAAAGTGATCCCTGTGATTTTAAAGAAATAACTAAATACTTTTTGACTTTGAATTAAGAAGACTTAAAAGTACAGTTCAGCGAAATATTTACCTATCTGATAGTATATTCACTGAGATTTTTCTTCCCTAACAGTACGTGTTCGGAAGCAAGATGTTTTCTATTACATCGTGTTTGAACAACGATATTGGGAGGCGTTTTCTCTCGAATGGCAAACACGCCGCTTCCGTGCACTATTCTTTTTAGATTATTACTATATCAAATGGAAAGTTGTTTTGAATCTGAAAAAACCGGCCAAGTGCGTGTCATGTCACGCGCAATGTAGGGTTTTGTAGTTTATACAGCTAACAAAGTTATAAAGGGTAATTTTTCAATGGTATTTGTAACTAAAAAAACCGGCCAAGTTCGTGTCGGGTCACGCGCAATGTAGAGTTTCAAGTTTACACAGCTAAGAACGTTTTATAAACTAATTTTCAATGGTATTTGTACTAAAAAAAATGATTATTTTTTCTTCAAGTACATTTTATAAGTTTGATCAACTAATTATCGTCTATTACTCGAAAACTTGTAACGACAACTTAGCTGTGACAGTTTTCCTTTTATGTATATGTACTACTACCGTGATTTTTTTCACGCCTCCGATACAGCTCTGTGACTGACAGACAGACAGACAGTGAAGTCTTAGTAATAGGGTCCCGTTTTTACCCTTTGGGTAAGGTACCCTAAAAAAATATCATAACTTGGCCAGAGTATGCCATTTATAATTGCTGCATAAGACACAAGACTCAGGCCATCTTCAATCATCTGGTAGGTACTTCAGTAAACTTCGTGACAAGCGATCCGTCATCACTGAAGGACCAATTTTCACGCACTTGGCTCTGATAGGCACCTACATACTTTTCTCATTAGTCATATTGCCTGTTTCCTTGTTTTTAACCGACTTCAAAAAAGGGAGGAGGTTCTCAATTCGACTGTATTTTTTTTATTGTTTGTTTGTGACAGAACTTTCGACTGGGTGAACTGATTTAGATGATTCTTTTTTTATTTGAAAGCTGGTGCTTTTTTGTGATCCCATTTAAATTTGAGGAAAATACCATATTTAAGGGTGAAAAAATTTAGGATGAAATTTTGTATTGGACGTGCCTCTGACTATATCCTTTATCCAAGATTCTAAGCGCCTTGAGATCTGAGAGTATGTCTACCGTACTTGGATTATAGTCGTGTTTTTTTTTGTTGTAATCTTTCATTTTCGAAAAGCCCTATTCATTTGAGAGCGGGACAAAACGGATTAAAATGAAATTTGCTGTAGTATGTAGATAAAAAATCAGAATAAATAAAGGGGGAACTTATAATCCGAAAAACAACCCTTAAATGATAAAAAAACGCAAAAAGGATGATTTTGGTATAGATAGTGAACAGCACAAAAAATTAGACATCTTACCTTAGACCGATAACATTGAGTTGTCATAGCAATGCATTCTACCAAAAAGGTTGAGTCCTACCAAGGTCGGTATTGGAAATTCATTTTGTCAAAAAAATCTGACATCAATTTGACTACCGAATGATTACCGCATTCTACCAAAATTCGTAATAAAATTTATTCTATCAAAAAAATCAGACATTAGTTTTGACTACTGAATGATACGCATTCTACCAAAATTCGTTATTTATTTTATCAGGACAAGGTTTATAGGGAAAACATTTGTAGTTTCCTGAAAGTGATTTTTTCTATGCGACTATTGAAATTTAGGCAGGACCAAGTATGTCACGAGTCGGCAAGTACTACATATTTGCGACGGTTTTCAGCATAATTTTGTTGTAGGTGTACGTGATTGTCACAGCATACCAATTCGAAACATAGTCACTTTGCTAGTCACAGACATTGTCACAGAGCTTTATCCAATTCTGGGAACCCACGTCCAATGTTTGCTTTGTCTCCGGCCGTGCCATTCTATATGCGTATATAGTAAGGCAATACAAACGAACAGGGGCCGTACCACAATCACACACGAATCTTCTAAACCTAAATTAAAATTAATTTAAATTTAGGCCTTAACTTACGGTTTTGCCCTGGCCTCAACTCCAGGTGTAACTACCCCTGGGTAACTGGGAGGTTGCCTTTCGGCGGTGCTACCTAATTCTACTTATATTACTTATATGCTACTTATTCTACTTAACTGAATATTTATGTACATGTCTTCGCTTTCATCACTAGATATTATCTTAGGCATTTGAGGGCTTTAGGGCTTATTTTGTGTGTAGTGACACAAAATACATCCCTTACTTACGTAAATATCATTTATTATGCACACTTTTTACACACACATACACTACACACTTTATATAACTTTAAAAATCAGTTAAACAAAAACACAATAATGTTGGAACCCTGATAGATATAACATATTTTCATCTTATATATATACTATACATATAAACCTTCCTCCTGAATCACTCTATCTATTAAAAAAACCCGCATCAAAATCCGTTGTGTAGTTTTAAAGATATAAGCAAACATACATACAGACATACAGACGCGGGAAGCGACTTTGCTTTATACTATGTAGTGATTTATCTACTAATATTACTTTAGATAAATAACTCATGTTACATTCTAACTAACTATCATAATAATAATCGGTAAAACTCTGAAATTTCTAGTCGAATCTGTGATCCCCGTTTCTACATACAAGCAATAAGCTTATCTAAAACGAGGTAAACATTCTGGTAATTTAGGTCTTCTCCTGTTATAATATTATGAACACTGTATATAAATTAAGACCTATATGAATAAACATTTTTATTATTTATTTATTACAAGCTAACCCGGCGAACTTTATATCGCTTTAGAATTAACAAATGTTGTGTTAAGTTTCCGTTCCCGTTCCTTTTCCCGTTCCCGTTCCCGTTCCCTCCCGTCTCCTGGTTCTAAGTTACCTCCCCACCAATTTTCAGCCAAATCGGTTCAGCCGTTCTTGAGTTATAAATAGTGTAACTAACGACTTTCTTTTATCTAGATTAAGATTTGGATATATACGATACGTTGTCGATACGATAGTGGTTCATGCTAACCCCCAGTTCTGCGTGATAAGCAAATACAGCTTTGAACATTAATATTACATTGCATCAACTTGTCTGTTGCAGGTGATAGGTTAGACAGCAGGAAACAACGGCATCCCCAAAACAATGTGTCGATCGTTATTGCCTCATTTGCCCCATACATTGAGTCGATTGTGTTGATGTATGGGCATAGCATAATGATAGGTTGTCAAAGTAAAGGGCATTGGAATTATAGGAAGGGGTGACGGTAAATACTGTTCGGCTACCAGCATATTGTCCTCAATTTTATTAACCGACTCCGTAAAAAAGGAGGCGGCATATCATCACACATTGTTCAAATTTTATGTTTTTAGGGTTCCGTACCCAAAGGGTTAAAACGGGACCCTATTACTTCGCTGTCCGTCTGTCTGTCTGTTTGTCTGTCCGTCTGTCTGTTACAGGGCTGTATCTCATGAACCGTAATAGCTAGACAGATTATGTATTTCTGTTGCTGCTATAACAACAAATACTAAAAACAGAATTAAATAGATAACTAAGGGGAGCTCCTATACAACAAACGTGTTTTTTTTGCCGTTTTTGTCCGGAACCCTTCGTGCGCGACTCGGACTCGTACTTAGCCGGTTTTTTTCTTTAATTTGTAAGGTGGTAGCATATTTAGTAGTTTTTCGTACAGTTTATTAAAATACTTTATAAAATACCTCTGAATTTTTTCGTTACTTTTTTATTTTATTATTTTTCTTCCTCAGAATAACTGAAGTCAGATTTTTTTTATATTTTATTATGATAGCTTGATTTTGAATGAACAAAATACCACTTTTCTGAAAAGGTTAATCATATTTAATTACATAATTTCAGTATTATTTTCTTTAGATAAAGATAAAGATAAATAAACGTTTATTTTTAGTACCACCAAAAATGTATGCTCAAGCAGTAACTACTGCAAGAGCGCTGGTCTTCCGTAGTTCTTTTTTCTTTTTTCTTCTTTCATACACAAACACAAAAAACATACATACCAAGACGTTCGTTCGAAGTTTCGATTAAAAGATTAAAACATTCGAGACTAAAATGATTTTTAGGAAATTAATTTAACACCCTCATAATTTATTCAATTTAAAAATTTAACTCAGTTATGTCTGATCTTCAGAATTACCCGATAGCATCACAATATGAGGTATTTAATCCGACAGACGAGGGGTAGAATCCCCTATTAGGGTCTATAATAATACCTAATTGTTTCCCAAACAGACAGCGAAGGGGGATAACTTCATTACATAGGTGGGGTGCAGTTTCAGTACCTATATATAAGTAGGTATGGTAGTATATACGTAAGGTATGATCACAAGAAGATATACTGTGACTCTAAGAACGAAATGAGAAGCTTTTGTTTATGAATTAATGATGATGAAAGAAAATGCTTGATATAAAATACCGGCCAAGTCCGATTCGGACTCGAGCACGAAGGGTTCCGTACCATTATCTATAAAAAACGGCAAAAAATCACGTTTGTTGTATGGGAGCCCAACTTAAATATTTATTATATTCTCTTTTAGTATTTTGTTGTTATAGCGGCAATAGAAATACATCATCTGTAAAAATTTTAACTGTCTAGCTATCACGGTTCATGAGATACATCCCTATGACAGACAGACGGACAGACGGACAGCGAGGTCTTAGTAATAGGGTGCCGTTTTTACCCTTTGAGTACGGAACCCTAAAAAACAACTAAACAAATCACTCTTCGACTCGATTGGATGTGGAATTATAGGAACTCGCTGTTATGGTTCAAAAAGCGTTTGATTATTATTATTATTTATTATTATGTTGACACAAAATAAATTTATTCTTTCTTTCTTTCTATGATCACGTATACAAAATTCATTTCAAATTTATCTGTCAGAATTCAAACATTTCAATAACACATAACTCAACAATAAGTTCAATATGAATTCGCAATAGCGAATGCAACTCAAAGATATCAATCGCAAGATTTTATAAGATTTCCTTCTATTCAGTTTTATAGAGCTGTACAAAAGCTTTTATGGGTTGAGTTGCACTACAGAAAAGAATTAGCTATTTTCTTTACTTGTTTTATTTGAATATTGGGCAATTTAAAGTTAAAATGGGCAACTTATGAATGAGTAGTTGGTTGGATATAGATTGTCGTATGTAAGGTGATAGTCTAATCAAATTTAACTTAGCTCCAGTTATTGATATTGGTAGCGATACTGTTGTGTCCACGCTAAATTGGCGATTCTGTTGTGACCACGTTAAAAGTTTAAATTCCTATAAACGATCGCTCTTATTCCTTTACGTTAAAGTCTAAATTATCGAAACTTCAAAATGACAGTCGTAAAACTTAGGATTTTTAAGTCAAATCTCTTTTTTTTTCACATATTTTACAAATCCAAATGTCATCTTAGTCAACACCAATTTACATATTGATTAAATTTAGCCTAACGTTTCTAAATCACGTACTAAAAACGTAAAATTATTCAAAACTATGCAAAGTTTTAGAACTGTCACGCTAGTTAGACCCCAAGCCGTGTTTGTTGCCTGATTCTTCTAGGCTTGGTCGCGTGGAATCGGCGTAGCTTCACCTAGTTCCTAAGACGTTTCAAAGTGATCCTTGTGATTTTATTGAAATAAATGATTTTTGAATTTGAATTTGAATTTGAGTTTTGACTTTAACGTAAAGGAATAAAAGCGGTAATTTTAGGAATTTCAGGTTTAGCGTATTTGTATTAAGTTTATTTACATGTCGTGAAAAAGAAGAAATGTTTTTTTTTTTCAATATTTAATTAACATTTTCTATTTGACTGTTTTATGTATTATAGTCCGTCTGTCAGTCTGTCCGTCTGTCCGTAGCGTGGGCACAACAGAATCGCCACTATTATAGTTTATATAAGCTCAAAATGAATAATGCTATCAAAAATGAAAATAAAATCAAGTGCTGTTTCGAAGTGCGGGTTTCATTTTCAGTTAGGAACTGATAACAATTGATTGAAACCAAGAAAATGTAGACTTTGAAATAATAGCTATTGCAAACGGTTTGTTTATAAATGAAATAGTATCTAGTTTAAATATTTTATTATCTATCTTCTATCTTTTCTATCTTAGTCATAGGCACATGCACACATTTGCAGTAGTTAGCATTCCACACGTGACAGGTTGCAAGCCCGTCGCCGCATGATGTACGAATATTTTAATATTCTCTATTTCATAAATACGAACATCTCAACAAAAAATAATATTACATCCAATACAGGTTACACAATATTTTCAAAATAAATAAGAAACAAAGAAAAAACTGATCCAAACCTGTCGGAAGCGTTTTAAATTGATATTTCAATAGAATCTGTTTTGTAAGGTAAACTTCTAATAGGAAAATTATTCTTTTATTAATTATTTTTGTTTAATTATTGTTGTAAACAAAATATGACGTAAAAAAATAAATTTTGTTTACATAACTATAATGAAATAATGTATTATTTATTTTAGTATTACCTATAATGTACAAAATTGTGTATCACTACATAGTATAAAGCAAAGTCGCTTCCCGCTTTCAGCGTCTGTATGTATGTCTGTATGTATGTATGCTTATATCTTTAAAACTACACAGCGGATTTTGATGCAGTTTTTTATAAATAGAGTGATTCAAGAGGAAGGTTTATATGTATAATACATGCATAATATAGTAGAGAAACACTGATAATTTTAGAGGTTTCTAATGTAATGTCGTAAATAAACACATTTTTTTGCGCTTACATTGCAAATGCTGGCTGAACCCCACGAGATATATCAAAATAATGTACTACAGTATTGTACACCTTAAAAACGTCTACAAAAAAGTCCACGATGGTATTAGAAATGTCTTACGCATAGCGAAGCGGGCACGGGTCAGCTAGTGCTAAATATTAAAAGATTATCTTAGAATCATTGTTTGTCTAAGGTTGTACAATGTACATCACTGTTTTTTTAGATAAAATCCTATTCCTCCTATTTTTGTAAATAAACCAGCAGAAAACTTAATTAATTTTACAACTTGATCTTCTTTGTAACTATTTTTGAAGAAGTGCTTGAAGGAAGACAGATAATGAGTTTAAAAGATCTGGTTCGGAGACAAATCAATTTAGAGTTAAGTTAGGTACCCACAAGCATTCCTAACAGTTTCTTAAGGCGAGTAATTAATGTGGTTGATGAATGCAGAATCGTTTTTTCTCGTTATTTGTTGTATATGACAAAGATAACTTAAGGATATAATCTAGATAAATTACAGACAGAATCACGATTGGGGAAACTTTTCTCGATAGATTTATTTTCCAAAGTTGGCTCTTCAAAAACACTAGTTTCGTTTTTAATCAAAACTATGAGTAGCTAAACATTTAATTTTATATAATTCGTTAGATAATCATACTAGAACTAAATAAATTACAGACAGTTTCTTTTTAAATTTGATGGTTTTCGAGATAATGCAGTTTTATCACTTTTTCCGTGTTATCCGGGTAGACTCAGCCCATACAAAATGTCAAAAATTTTACTTATCACCTTAACCTAAATCTTGCTAAAGCCTTATAATCAACCACTTCATTATCAAACCTACTGGTCAGTAAAGGCCCAATCAAACTGGGCACTCGACCAAACACTTGGTACATACGCCCAACCAGTCGAATCTGATCCCTTCCATGCCAACACCTTCCCTTCTGCTTACCCTCGCACACTCTATAGGAGGTGTCAGCTTGAGCTGGTGGATGGTCAATCACTTTGTAATTGGCTGCAGCAAGATACCCGTGAAATGACGACTGCCCTCTGACAAGGGTCTGTACATGCTTCGAGGCTTCGATTTGGAGTTGAATGCGAGCTTTAAGCACAAGCTGAGATATTTTTTAATAGCTAGCGAGAAGGTATGTTTAAATTTTTACAACCCTAACTTTTACCAGTGTCTTAGCTCGCGTGTAATACATATATATATAGTAGCTCTTATGTTATTTTAGGAAGTATAAATAGTATAACGACTGCGTTATATCTCTTCATATAATAAAACTGTAGAAGAGTTCAATTCTGTACATTAAATAAAAACTAAAAAAAATACTAAATACATTTTGAAATTTTTGTCTGTCTGTCTGTCTGTCTGTTATCCAGCTTTCACGGAAAAACAACTGGACGGATTATGAAACTTTTTTTGTTATGTAGCTATTAGTCCTCGGCAACATATAGGCTATAATTTATTTTGAAGAATGGAATACCAGATGTGAAACTATCTGTCCCCCAGCGAAGTGGGCACGGGTCAGCTAGTCCCTAAATAAATTCAGTCAGATCCTTAAAAATGTTTAAAGTGGGTAGTCATATCCAAGGGCTAGGCTATGTATATTTCAAGTTGCATCCTTGCATCACTTGCATGGTGCCCGGAGAAAACCTTCGTGGAAATCTAAGCCAGGAACTACATCGGCTCCAAATTTCATCTAAATCGGTAGCCATGCTTGAAACACATCAAAACAACAAACTTTTGAATTTATAATGAACTAGCCGATCTGAGACAGACGTTGTTCTGTCAAATTTCAATAATCGAAAAGAAAAGACTGAATGTTTTTAGTCTGTGATGTTTGTGATTGTTGCACACCAGCGCCATCTATGCCAAAATAATCCCTTATGCGTTTTTTTTATAATTTTGGAGATGTTTTTCATACTCGTATTTTCGGATATTATATTATATACAGAAAATTTCAACTTAATTCGTTTTGTCGTTTAGGCCTGATTGAGGAACAAACATACATACAAACTCACAAACTTTCGCATTTATAATATTATATTAGGATTAGGATATTAGGATAATATTAGGACTTTTACATTGAAATATTTCACTAGCGAATCGATACCGTCTCACACCGGTGCTAGTCTCTCTGTATTGTGAGTTATCTGAAATTGGCTTTGATATCCATAGCAAACAGCTTACGTAGAAACTGAAAGGGTTAAGCTTCAATATGGCGGATCAGTCATGGAATTCTTATGCCAGTGGTCACCACTGTGAAAGCAGATATCATAAATACATTTTATATGTTCTTCTTTCAAGTTGTTGAGAACCATTGAGTCGAAATAATCTATTTTTAGAGTTCCGTACCCAAAAGGTAAAAACGGGACCCTATTACTAAGACTTCGCTGTACGTCTGTCTGTCACAGGGCTGTATCTCATGAACCGTGATAGCTAAACAGTTGGAATTTTCACAGATGATGTATTTCTGTTGCCGCTAATATAACAACAAATAAAAACAGAATAATACAAATATTTTAATGGGGTTCCCATACAACAAACGTGTTTTTTTGCTGTTTTTTACAGATAGTGGTAAGGAACTCTTCGTGCGCGAGTCCGACTCGCACTTGGCCGGTTTTTAGATTAGAAAGATTGAATCTGCGTTTATTTCAAAGGTGTTACCTAAAAGAATTCGTAATAAAAACTGACTTAAATATTTTTGACCAATCGAAAAGTCAAACCTTTTAAAATTTTAAGTTTTTTAAGTTTTATAAAGTAACTATTGGTCCTATAAAAATACATTTTTTGGAATATTCTCTACACAATATAAACAAAATCATTCAAGTTAAACCTAGACACTAGATAGAAAACAATAAAAAAAAAATATGAGCGTCGAATTCAGAACCTCATTTTTTCTTCGGTTGAAAACGATAAATGACAATGTTCACTTCATTGTAATCAGTTTATAACAATAAGTTTTCGGTTGAAAAATAACTTTCAATGACAAGCTTTTGTAAAATCATTTTAACCCTCGATCACCAGCGCGCTATCACCTGTCACATCATATAACATTGTCATCGGAACTTGACAAGTATGCAAAGTTTTTACTCAATCGAAGTATTTACTAAGGAGTTCCATTGTGAGTCAGTTGAACAGCTCCTGACTCCATCATCAGATCTGATCACTGTCACCATATTATTGCATTGTCACCAAAGCTACATAAGTATGCGAAATTTCAGCTCAATCGGTTAGGGATAACTGCTTCAAAATTGAGTTGCAAGATTCCACCTTAACACACATAGTTACATAGTTACACATACATACATACATTGCAAGTCAAACAAAAGCTTGTAAAAAACATTAATTAACTTCTTACTCGGAGCTATATTTAGATTGAAAATTCCATTAACAAATGAATTTTCGTGACAGTTAAAATCGATTACAACATACGTGGGCATCATTTTGGATCATCATCATCAAATAAATATAAAAGCGCCCTACATCGTTCATTCGAAGTATCCCATTCTTTGCCCGCTTCAATTGAAATAACAATAAAAATCGGACGTGTCCCGTTATGTTCATTTTTCCTAGGCATAAATTATGTTACGTACGTTTCTGAACTTTATCCTTTTTTATTATTTATTAACATACCCTTAAGACAAGTAATATTTTTTTTTGATGAATGCAGAATCTTTTTTTCTTTATAACCGCAAAACATACAGTTTTGTTTTTTATGACAAAAATAGCTTAAGAATTTAATCTGGATAAATTATAGAAACACGATTGGTGAAACTTTTCTCGATAGATTTATTGTCCAAAGTTGGCTATTCAAAAACACTAGTTTCGTTTTTAATCAAAACTATTAATAGGTAAACAGTTAGTAGCTAACATTTTTTTATATAATTCGTCAAAATTGAAAATGCCCAAAGCCGGAGGCACCACAACCGGGTTTTAGACACTATATCAGAGTAAGGCGCAAATTCAGAAAAGGTTCACCTTAACTAGAGTATATCTACCTGCCACTGAGCCATTTAATAAAAGGTTAAAATGAAAAAAGATTTTGCCGAAATAAAAGTGGATACGAAATGAGGATTCATTAATTTGGGTCAAACCTCTCATGTTACTATGTTTTTCTCTTTTTGCAGCTTTAAATAAATTAAATAAATTAAGGTATTGAATTCTCTTTGATTCGAGTTTCGTGTTACTTTTACAGATTACTAGGAAATTCCATAGATACAACATACATAATAGATTTATTAAAAGTACCCAGCTCGTATGAAAGCCCGTGTTGCTGTGTGAAAGAAAAACAAACCAACAAACATAATATTATTTGTATAATATATAAACTAGCTGACCCGGCGAACTTCGTACCTAGTATATATATTACTAGCGACCCGCCCCGGCTTCGCACGGGTTTAATACATATAATAAACCTTCCTCCTGAATCACTCTATCTATTAAAAAAAACTTAAAATCCGTTGTGTAGTTTTAAAGATATAAGCATACATACAGACGCGGGAAGCGGGAAGCGACTTTGCTTTATACTATGTAGTGATGAGTACAGCAAATCAAGTTTGGTGATATACCAACAGCAGCGCCACCTACCGAGTTCAATTGTGTTGTCAAACCATCCAAAAACCCATTAAAATATACTTACGAAATTTCAACCAAATCGGTCCAGCCGTTTAGGAGGAGTTAGGTGACAAACACACGTATAGAAGAATTATATACATATATTAAGTTATTGTGTTTACAAATTTTTTTTTTAAGTATTTTATCAGTTAACTTAGTACTGAACAGTAAAAAGCCGTGTTGGCCGAGTGGGAGGTACCTTGACTTTCAATCTGAAGGTCGTGTGTTCGAATCCCAACGAGCATCAATGGTTTTTTCTGTTTGAAAATTTGATGTGCGCATCTAAAACACGTGCTCAAAACGGTGAAGGAAAACATCGTGAGGAGACCAGTTAGTATTATTTTAAGCGGCGATGGGCTTGCAACTTATCACGTATGGAATGCTTACTACTGCAAAATGTGGGCATGTACCAAATATAATGTTTGGACGTACCTCTGTCTCCTCTAGACATTTTCAAAGGATCTAAGCGTCTGGAGATCTGAGAGAATGTCTACCGTACTTGGGGATTACAGTCGTGATCCTATTTACTTTATAACATAGTATAAGCTTTGTTTAAATTAGATCTAGATGGCGCTGTGTGAAATATCCACCATTATTTTATTCATTTTACTTTATACACTTGCATATATCGGCATCATAGCGTGAATTACTAGACCATGTTTCATTCTCTGAATTTGCAAACTAAATAACGTTATTATTCTGCTTTTGACTTCACTCGAGTACATCAGACATAGACAATACAACGTGACGTCACTAACGAAGGCATCGCAGTGTAAACTTGTTACCGGAGGGTGCAAACAGCCCCTGCATACAACGACATAACTCGGAATATTATCTAGCTCCGAGTGGATAGCTAAGTGATATAGTAAATTACAGTGCCGTACCCAAGGGCGGATCCAGCTTTGGCGTCAGGGGGGGTCACGTGATCATTACTAGGTCAAAATGTTGGCTTTAATCAGGATTTGAAGTATGTAGACCACGGTTTCGTGTGGTTTTGACCGAATTTTTAAATTCGAGTGTCCAAAGACAAAAAAGATACATAATTAAATACACATTTTGCTGCGATAACGTTATTTTGGCAAAATATAATCGAAATAATAGAAATAGCCAAAAACTAACTAGCAGGTTGAGTAGCTTATATTTGTGTGTGCTAAAAATTTTAATCTGTGTGTCCAAAGTAATTTTATAAGAGTTTTACATGGGACCTGGTCCCAGCTCAGGGGGGGGGGGTCATGTCCCCCCCTTGACACCCCCTCCCTGGGTCCGCCCTTGGCCGTAAAGTGTATCAATGGATTATTTTGTTCGAAAACATTATATGCGAATTAACACATGCCTATAACGGTGAAGGAAAACATTGTGAAGAAATCAGTTAGTATTCTTGTAAATGGCGACGGGCTTGCAACCTGTCACGTGTGGAAACCTAACTACTGCTAATTGTGGACATGTGCCAAATGTGATGTTTGGACCTACCTCTGACTAACCTCTTTAGACATCTTCAAGAATCTGAGTCTGAGTCTGAGATAATGTCTACCGTACTTTGAGATTACAATCGTGAACTCATTTTTATGTAAAGTTAATTAGTTGTGCATGTATAATGATTGTTTTACCAACTTTTATACTAAAATTACATTAAAATTGGATCACGACTGTAATTTCTACCTACTCTCAGATCTCAAGGCACTTAGAACCTTGAATATTTTTAAAGAAGGTAGTCAGTGGCATGTTAAATTAAACATTATGTTTGGCACAACATCTGCGTATATAAATAAAATTATATTTCATTTATTTTTAAGCTAGTTTTATCCCGACTACACAGCAAGTTAAGGTTAGACCATGTTAAGATAAAAAAATAACCCTTCTTCTATATCTAAATAATAATAACCAATGAATTTTTCTATTCTGCTGAAGTTACAAGTTCTTCACATAATATAATACAGCAAGCCTATCGGTTTCCTCATTATATTTTACTTAACCGTTTCAGGCACGTATTAATGCGTAATAAAAATTTATCTAAAAGTAGGTAAATACAAACCTACGAACTTTTGAAATAACAAAGTATCTCGAAATAGGCCCCCAGCTCATAACACAGCTCTCCCTAAAAAATAATGTCACAAATACATTTTGTATACCTACCTACTAACGTCAGAGCAAGTAAAGCAAAACACTAGTCTACATCATTATCTAGTTTCACCCCATTTGTTACCAAATTTAGGGGAAAATGAACCTTATGCCCGTTCAGTAGGGCTGTTTTGTTTAATTTGTCGCGATAATTTTGTGTACCCTAGAGAGGCGTTAGTTGTTTTTATGGTGAAGGAGGTACCGTGTCGCGCGGAAAGGCGATGTTCATTCAGTTCAGATGGGGTTGCACTTCCAGCGATTTGGAAAATGGCCTAGATTTGTTTTTCGTGTCAATAGTTAGTCTATAATAATAATAAATATTGGTGGATATTTCACACAGCGCCATCTAGCCCCAAAATAAGCAAAGCTTGTACTATGGGAGCCAGGTAACTGATAGAATAGTTATACGAGTATATATGTTTTTGTTGTAAATACATACTTGTTATACATATTAACACACAGACACAGAACAAATATTTATGTTCATCACACAAATGTTTATCCCGAGTGGGGATCGAACCCACAACCTACAGCGCAGAAGGCAGAGCTACTATTAACTGTGAAGCCAGTCAATCTTGGTCACTTCGACTATACTTTTTGGACATTGGAATCATAAATTACATACATACATAAGATCATGCCTGTTTCCCAGAGGGGTAGGCAAAGACCACGGCTTTCCACTTGCTACGATCCTGACATACTTCTTTTGCTTCATTCACTTCAGAATCATTAATGAATATAAAAATAGATTAAATATTTTACCGATGTTACCTTATCGAAGTTTTATTAGGGATCCCTATTTTTTTCTAGTAATATATATAGCCTATGTTACTCAGAGAAAATAAAGCATTCTAATAGTAAAAGAATTTTTCAAATTGGTACATTAGTTTTTGAGTTTATTCGTTACAAACATACAAAAATACAAATGTTTTCTGTTTACAATATTATTATAAAGAATAAATAGAATTATTTTAAGTCTTACAGTATGCCTAAACCCTTTGTCTGTGTGTACAGGGGGCAATGATAAACAAAACCAGTTCGAGGTTGATGAGGACTCGTTACAAGGCAGACTGACAGAGGTTTAGCTCCACTCGTTATTTTTATAATTTTCAGCTCTGAAAGCGACGCAAAATTCAATGTTTTTCAAACAGAATAATGGCACACGCTAAACGGTGTGTAAGAGAAAGATAAACCAACAAACGTAAAAATAGACCTTTGCATTTATAATAGTAATACTGGTATCTCAGAAAATAGTGTTAAACAGAGATACCCAAATCACCCCTATAATCACGGTAATTAACTAGTAATTCAAAGGGGACAGAACTAAGTGCTAGGAATTATTTTTGGTATGTTTCAAATAGACATAAAAAATACTGCAAAAATTAATGACAAAAAACTATGTTTCCGCCCGGGATCGAACCGGGGGCCTTCTGCGTGTTAGGCAGATGTGATAACCGCTACACCACGGAAACTCGAAGTCTTATGTTGAAATTTCGAATCTTATAGCAAATCACATTCACAGATTAGATTATAAAGTAGACCTCAATTTCTTTCAACTTTTTCATCAACGTATAACTGCACTGCACGTATAATGCACTCGCGCTATTTTTTTTTTAACTAAAATATATTTAAAAAACTTAAAAGAAAACCGACAAAAATGATTAGTCTTTAAGTTTATGAAGTTAATAGTTACTAATTAATAAAACTTAAAAACTCCTACATTAATATAATTTAAATGGAACTGTAGATGACATGGATGTGGACAATGGATGAACTTGGGACTATTCTCTACACAATAGAAAAAAACATTCAAATCGGTTCACCAGGTACTACACCAGGTGGATATTTTTATTTTTTTGATTATGACTACATTATTAAGGTGACATGTTCTCCTGAATCACTCTATCTATTAAAAAAAACTTCATCAAAATCCGTTGTGTAGTTTTAAAGATATAAGCATACATACAGACGCGGGAAGCGGGAAACGACTTTGCTTTATACTATGTAGTGAAGTTATCTTTGTCGTAAAAAACAAAACTGTGTGTTTTGCGGTTATTGAGAAAAAACGATTCTGCATACTTCAATAACATTTATTACTCCTCTTAAAAAAAATACGCGTCGTTTGAAAACCTCCTCCGTTTTAGTCGGTAAAAAATATGAAATACCTAGAATTTCATATGACAAGTTGCAATCCCATCGCCGCATATAAGAACTTACTTCACCGTTTTGAGCACGTGTTAAAATTGTCTGTATCTCTTCAAAAATTAATTTTATAATTACAACACTACAATAAGATAACAATAAGATAATAATGATACAGCAAAACGCAAACATTTTAATTAATTTCGTTAAACAATTGCTTTCACAATTCAAAGGATTTATGCAATTAATTTAATGGGCAATGAAGCAATATTTTAAATTATTGCTTTAGCAAATTAATTTGTCAATTTTACTGCAATTGTGATAACCTCTTTATAATGTTTATTGGGATTGCGATAATTAAATTGTAAGCCGGTACTTATGGAAATAAATTGAAGCAATTTAGTGATAATAAATAAATATTGGTGGATATCTCACACATTCCCTGCTAGCCTCAAACTAAGCAAAGCTTATTATGGGAAAGATTACATAGATAATACTTTTACGTGCTGGCCGAGTGAGAGGTACCTCGACTATCAATCTGAAACATCAAAAACACAACGGTGAAGGAAAACATAATGAGGAAACCAGTTAGTATTCTTATAATCGGCGATGGGCTTGCAACCTGTTACGTATGGAATGCTAACTACTGCAAAATGTGGGTATGTGCCCAATATAATGTTTGGACGTGTCTCTGACTACCCCCACTAGACATCTTCAAAGGATTGAAGCGTCTAGAGATCTGAGAGGATGTCTACCGTACTTGGGGATTACAGTCGTGATCCTATTTTTTATACCACACAATTTTATATTACATTTTTTGCACTGATATCCTTTGTTTACAAAAAAGATCTCTGATTATGGAACGTACTATAGATCCGTGTATACTATTATGCCATCAAAAACATTACTTGTAAAAAAAGCCAAGTCTCGCAACGCAACTCAGTTCTTCTACCGTAAAAAGTTGTGAGATCCATGTAATACCAAGTCGGTTAATTTATTCAGTCCCTACTTTAAGGGTCCTTCTGTCTTAAGTTATTACGTAAAGGTTAGCTAATTACGTAATAACATAAGTTCCCATATAACCAACATGATTTTTTTGCCGTTTTTATTAGGGTTCTTGATAATGGTACGGAACCTTCCGTGCGCGAGTCCGACTCGCACTTGGCGGTTTTTTTAAACATTAAGCCAAGTCACGTTGCTACTGACACCAGCTTAATTCAGCAACATCCTGCTCCTTTTTTGGACGTTTGGCTTCCTACAAGATATTAAGCGCAAATGTTTCCTAGTATCAGGATATTCCAGCGAAATGTTCCTGGCATTCAAATTAACTACCAGAATAAATTCATAGGTTGCATTCAGCATTAAAATCACTTGGACGTGATTCAAGATCGTTATAAAGCGCTTTTTAGACTAGAATTCCTAAGAACAATGCTGTATATGATATTTGGAGTTGGTAATGTGTTTATACATCAATACACTTTCATCATGAAAGCATTTTCTTCTCTATCATAATTTAATTACACTGTTTTTCAGTCAGATTCAGCAGATATTTCTCTATTATAATATATTAGTAAAGAATTGGTTCATCTTTAGATGACAGTTAGATTTTTATAAATATTGGAACTTATATACTCTTGATGTCCTCCAAATAAATAAATGATATAAGACATCCTCTCAGATCCTGAGGCAGACATCAACTCAGATTATTGATGTATAAGGGGGAAGTCAAGAGGCACGTCCAAACTTAGCATGTGATGTGACTAAATAAAAAAAATAAAAGAGGCAAATTTAAATCATAATCACTCACATTTGAAAATTGTTTGTTTTACTTATATTAAAGAAAAACAGCGCGAGGAAAACAGTTAGTATTTATATAAGCGGTGACGGGCTTGCAAACTATCACGTGTTGAATGCTAACTACTGCAAAATGTGGACAGCCGCTGACTAACCTCTTTATACATCTTCAAGGATTTGAGCGTCTGGAGATCTGAGAGGATGTATTCGTACTTGGGGATTACAGTCGTCATCCTATTGTTTTTAGGGTTCCGTACCCAGAGGGTAAAAACGGGACCCTATTACTAAGACTTCGCTGTCCCTCTGTCTGTCACAGGGCTGTATCTCATGAACCGTGATAGCTAGACAGTTGAAATTTTCACAGATTACGTATTTCTAAAAAATATTTAATTCCAATACAACAAACATGTTTTTTTTGGCGTTTTTATAGATAATGGTACGGAACCCTTCGTGCGCGAGTCCGACTCGCACTTGGCCGTTTTTTTTAATAATATAATATTATAACATAAGCATTATAAGGTTGTATTGTAATAAAGAAACCTTCTTTGCGTTATTCGAGTAGGTTAATACATTGCCGTTAAAATACGGTCGTTGTTTCTAAAGTTACAAGGTTTAAATCTGTACTGGTTTAGATACCCGGCGGTGATACTGGCAGAGAGTCGGATATACGCCGCACTTTACGATTATTGCTTCCTTTGCGCTCGTACTCGCTGCTAGACGGGCAATTATGAGGGCAATTAATTGCCTGGATATTTTTATGGATATTTTTTACTAAGAAAATGAACATTTTCCTTGACTTCTTTACAACAACAAGACCTGGATCGACAAGCAAATAAATGTAGGTACAATGGTAGAGTCCAACTACAAAGTTTAGAAGCAGACCATAGTACTCGTATAAATGAGTACCCAGTATATTTTTAACGCTTTACATTTTTGTTAATGTCATTTTAACATGGGATATTGTTAAAAAACCAGCCAAGTGCGAGTCGGACCATTATCTTTAAAAAACGGCAAAAAAATCACGTTTGTTGTATGGGAGGCCCACTTAAATATTTATTTTATTCTGTTTTTAATATTTGTTGTTATAGCGGCAACAGAAATACATCATCTGAGAAAATTATAACTATTTAGCTATCACGGTTCATGAGATACAGCCCTGTGACAGATAGACAGAGGGACAGACGGACGGACAGACGGACAGCGGAGTCTTAATAATAGGGTCCCACTTTTACCCTTTGGGTACGGAACCCAAAAAATTATTCGTGATCTTTACTAGACATTCATTCAGATATCCATGCGCTCAGATCCTTAAATATGTCTAAAAGGAGTATAGAGGTTCGTCCAAACACACATGTCCACATTTTGCAGCAGTTAACATTCTATAAGTGACTAGCTGACCAGTGCCCGCTTCGCTGGTCGACAGATAGTTTCACATCTGGTATTCCCATCTTCAAAATAAATTATAGCCTATATGTTGCCGAAGACTAATAGCTACATAACAAAAAAAGTTTCATCAAAATCCGTCCAGTAGTTTTTGCGTGAAAGCCAGACAACAGACAGACAGACAGACAGACAAAAATTTCAAAATTATTTTTTTTGGCTTGTGTTACATGTATGAAGACCCCTAGGAGTATTTTTATTAGTTTTTATTCAATGTACAGAATTGAACTCTTCTACAGTTTTATTGTATGTATATATAGATAGTTTGCAACGTTGCAAGCCCATCGCCACGGTTTCCTCACGATGTTTACTTCACTAAAAACGTTTTCTTCAATAAAATCGTTTACCTGTAAATCTAAATCTATCTTATAAATAACTAGCGACCCGCCCCGGCTTCGCACGGGTAGCATGTTATTATACATATAAACCTTCCTCCTGAATCACTTTATCTATTAAAAAAAACCGCATCAAAATCCGTTGTGTAGTTTTAAAGATATAAGCAAACATACATACAGACATACAGACGCGGGAAGCGGAGAGCGACTTTGCTTTATACTATGTAGTGAAAATGAATCGCCGAAATGTATGTACGCACATAACTTCGGAACGACTGCACCAAATTGGATAATTTTTATTTTATTGTGTTTTTTATTGTATTAAAGAACATTTTGAAAAATCCACCATTCAATTATAAAATTCGGGAATAACCGAAAGTATTTTTTCTAAAGGGATTTTTGCAGTTTGACAGCACAACGTCTGTCGGGGCAGATAGTTTGAAATTAAAGCTACTATTGTACCTACTTGTAATACTAGGTAGGTGCGTCAAAAAACCGAATGTAGCTTTAAATATATCGCGCGTGTAACTCAATCTCACGACTTCCCTTTGCTCGCTCTTACCAACTCTAGTGGGCACTGAACGCTTGTTTTATTGTTTATTATCCTTTCATGGGGAGCGGGATTAAAATTCATTTTATTGCAGTTGACGGGTTCAAGCTCCTTGTCGGTATTAGGAATCATATAGAATCTTGTATATTTTCTTATGATTTTTCTTAGAAAACGGGAATTATGTCGCTTCTTTATGTGGCATTTATAAGGCGAAGCTGGGAGAATGGTGGTAGAATGGTAAGGTTTTTAACCATCAAAGTGTGCACGACGAAAAACCTTTTTTTTATTTATTTAGTGGGAGGTACCTCGACATTCATTTCAAAGGTCGTGGGTACGAATCCTGAAATCCTGTCGTGAACCTACTTTTTTTTTTTACACGACTGTAATCCCCAAGTACGGTAGACATCCTCTCAGATCTTCAGACGTTTAGATTGAAAATGTCTAGTGGGGGTAGTCAGAGGTACGTCCAAACATTATATTTGGCACATGCCCACATTTTGCAGTAGTTAGCATTCCATACGTGACAGGTTGCAAGCCCATCGCCGCTTATAACAATACTAATTGGTTTCCTCACGATGTTTTCCTTCACCGTTTTGAGCACGTGTTTTGATGAGCATATAAACTTTTCGAACAGAAAAATCCATTGATGCACGCCAGGATTCAAATTCGATTCCTCACGATGTTTTCTTTCACCGTAAGCGAGATAAGGATTTCCAAAATCCTTTTTGATTGTCAACTAGCCCTTTTGACATGAAACATGAGGTGTTTTAGAGGGAAAGTTCGAGGGGCCTCGAAAGAGTTTGAGTCAAGATAGACTCGAGGATTAAATGTCAAGCTACCATTAAACACAAACCCGCGGGCAGTTGCTAGTCCTCAAAATCATCGTATTTCAAGATAAAGGTCACCTGTTGATCCGTCTCGCCCCGCCATAAAACAAAGCTATTAATTCTCGTTATTCCAGAATTATACGCAAATATAAGGTCTAAACCATGCTGACATGTTTGTAGCACCAATTTGATACCGTGTGACATGGGTGGGCAATTTTCCATTATTTATAGCTTTAAGAGAATTTATGAACGCACCCTAAGCCTTTATTAGTGGCCGGATCTATAGACTGTGGGGGCACAATTTCAATACATTGTACCTACTGTGTCAGACTATGATGGAGTACGATGATGGTTAAAGCCTAGGTGTAGATCCTTAGGGTATTATATGAAGTCCTCTACTACGGTTCGGTTTTGTCGGCTGATTCATCAAAAGTGTGTACCATTATAAGTACGCAGTCGTTCAAAAAGTATAAAATACTTCATTACCTGTCATATTTTGATGTGAAAGCTTTTTTCTTTGATCCTTTCATTAGTATGCAACCTTACTCTATTTTTAGTATAGATGTTAGGAGCATTTGCTCCGACATTAAAACATCCTAATAATATTATAAATGTGAAAGTTTGTGAGTTTGTATGTATGTTTGTCCCTCAATCAGGCCTAAACGACAAAACGGATTATGTTGAAATTTGCTGTAGATGTAGATATAATGCCCGAATAAATAATAGGCTACTTTAAAATATGAAAAACAACCCCAAAACGATAAAAAAACGCAAAAGGGAGGATTTTTGTATAGATGGCGCTGATGTGCAACAAATCTGACATCAAAGACTAAAAACATTCAGTCTTTTCTGTTCGATTATTGAAATTTGACAGGACAACGTCTGTCACGGGTTGGCTAGTATAAAATACATTTTAAAACAATATAGAGCAAGCCTTATCGAACAAACTTTTATTTATGCTATTGTATAATTAATAATTATTTCTCAACTAACTTATATAATCTACCTTATTGAGGTTGGACAGTGGTTCAGAAACGGTGAAAAACTCTAACGTATGCTTGCTAATACTGTGCTTACTATTCAATTTATATTTATATTTAAACGTAAATTGAATATAACACGTATTCTTAGTTCAGTGGCGAAACAAAACCAACTACCATGACTTGGAACGCTAAACGGAAAACCATTAAAGCGCTATCCACGAATTGCCATTAATACATTAAGTTGGGTCCCGTGATAGTGCGACCTATTACCCCCAGAAACCAAAGGCTGTAGGTACTCACAGCATTACCATTTTTATAGCGAAGTCTGCATATTATGCAGATTGCAACGACTCACTGCGATGTGCGACGTGGCGCGAATGTTAGGAGGACGCGACAGCTGTCCTAGGTAATTAAAATATGATGCATAAAATTAAAACTATCGTGGTTGATAATTTCATACATAAATACGGCTATATTGTATTCTTTATCACATAAACAAATCCTAATGGTACGCGTTCTACCAAAATTCGTAATTAATTTTATCAGTACAAGGTTTGTAGGAAAAAAATTGGAAGTTTGCTTTTTCCTATGCGATTATTAAAATTTGACCGGTCGACATAATTATGTCACGGGTCGGCTAGTGATGCATGAAATAAAAACTATCGTGGTTGGTAATTTCATATAGAAATACGGCTATATTGTATTCTTTATTACAGAAACAAATAACGTCTAATAAAATATGTATTACAAAACTAGCTGACCCGCAACAGACGTTGTCCTGTCATCTCATAGAAAAAAGTACTTAGTATCAGATTTCCGAATTTTAAAATGATTTAAAAATGTTTAGTAACGAAAACTGATGTCAGATTTATTTTGCACATCAGCGCCAGCTGTACCCAAATCATCCTATTTGCGTTTTTAAACATTTTGGGGATGTTTTTTTAGATTATAAATACCTCTATGTTTTATTCGGGCATTATATCTACATCTACAGCAAATTTCATCTTAATCCGTTTTATCGTTTAGGCCTGGTTGAGGCACAACCATACAAACAAACTCACAAACTTTCGCATTTATAATATTAATAATATTAAGGACTGAGCCATCCAAATACCGTTGAAAACAGTCTATAAGTAGCTCAACGGATCCAGATCACTACCAGTAGGAAGCGTTTCTAAGATACTGGCGGCATTGCCACGCTGGACGGCAATGCTGATCCGTTGTGCCAAATGGGGAAATACGACTAATTTCCACGTTTCAATTTTGTACTGCTCATGTTTCAGTATTCGTCGATCTACCATAAGCGTGGTTGCGGGCAGTGCTATGATCTCGAAACGACAGTAATATACGCCGGTATTAATAAATATTTCATCCACAATAAGACTCGTGACATACAGTTTCATTAAAACTAAAATGAAGAGGTAGATTGCCGATTTTAAAAAAGGTTAAAAACTAGCTGACCCGTGACAGACTTTGTCCTGCCCAAATTTCAGTAAACGCATAAAAAAAACATAAAATAAATTATGAATTTTGGTAGAATGCCTATCATTCGTTAGTCAAATTTGATGAATTTGATTGTTTTGACAAAATGAATTTTCAATACGACCTTAGTGGGATTCAACCTTTTTGGTAGAATGCATTCTATGTTTTCGGTCTGAGTTCTAATTTTTTGCACATCAGCGCCATCTATACCAAAATCATCCTTTTTGTGTTTTTTTTATCATTTAGGGGTTGTTTTTCGGATTATAAATTCCCCCTTTATTTATTTTGATTTTTTATCTACATACTACAGCAAATTTAATTTTAATCCGTTTTGTTATTTGTTTTTGTTTAAAAAACAAACATAGCAGCTTTATCACATACTTTCGCATTTAAAATATTATTATTATTAATAGATTTTTTTTTTCTAACAGAAAAACACATTGAGTTCTCTACCACCATCGGATTAAAAGCCGTTGTACCTTTCTACCTTTCCCGTATTTTTTCTTTTCGTATCCTCGTCAACTGTCCGCTCCTGGTATGCACCACAATCTAAATGTGTTCGGAAAGCGAGCGCCTTGCTAATCTATGCAAACTCGGTTTAAGATTGACTTGTTTGTAGGGCGCACTTTGCTTGTGATTACTGGAGCTCTTGCGGGAACCAATCTATGGGAGATTGGGTCTGTACTGGCTTTTTGTTGGAGGAAGCTTAAAGTGCAATTTAATTCTAGCTACTACACTGCGTGTGAGCGGAGTTGCAACTTGGAATCCTAATAATATTATAAATGCGAAAGTTTGTGATAAGGCTGCATGTTTGTTCCCTAATCAAACATGAACGACAAAACGGACTATGATGAAATTTGCTGTAATAGGTAGATAAAAATATAAAAACCAGAATAAATAAAGGGGAACTTATAATAATCCGAAAAACAACCCCTAAATGATAAAAAACGCAAAAAGGATGATTTTGGTATAGATGGCGTTGGTGTGCAACAAATCTGATATCACAGATTAAAAACATTTAGTCGTTATATCAACGCAGTTTTGATAATAAATGATACGCGTTCTACCAAAATTCGTAATATTTTATCAGTAGAAGGTTTGTAGGGAAAAATTGGAAGCTGCCTGAAATTGATTTTTCCTATGTGATTATTATAAAAAAAAATGACAGAACAATGTTTGTCATGTGTCGGCTAGTATTTACTATTACAAAACGGAGGCGTGTGCCAAATGTATTTGTCCATTGTAATGTGTTCTTCTGACTACCCCTTTATGCATCTATTTTATGACTAAATTGTGGTAATCATTTTGTATTGTGTTATATTTGATGAAAAACTAATGCTAGAATAAACGTAAGTTAGAATCAAAATAAATTATTCGTACTTGAAATCGCTTTTGTAGTTTTTAAAACGAAATTATTTTACTTCATTATGTTAGTTTAGTTGAGATTTATTAAATAAATAAATATTGGCGGACATTACACACAGCGCCATCTAGCCTCAAACTAAGCAAAGCTTGTACTATGGGAACCAGATGACTGATAGAATACTTATATACTTTTTTTTGTAAATACATACATACATACACAATTAACACCCAGACACAGAACAAACATCTATGTTCATCACACAAATGTTTATCCTGGGTAGGAATTGAACTCACAACCTACAGCGCAGAAGGCAGAGTTAGTACCAACTGAGCTGCAGGGCCAGTCAATGTGGGAGACGTTTGCTTAGCCGTGAGACAAAATATTAATATGTTAAAAAAAATATTAGTTAGGTTGGTTGTTATAGGTACTGTACCTACTTACTTACATGGACTACGACAACTAAGCTTTCTCTGCGTTTGTTGGTTCTAAAGTCTCACGCTTCACTATCATCCCTCTATGTTAAAAATTGTCTGGGAGATGTTAAATAAATCTCGGCACTTACATAAAAATATCCTTTAATCTAAACAAAAAAAAAACATGACTACGTTCCACGTTCCCTCTTATGATAATGGTTTTTTTTTATAATAATGTAATTTTTGTTTGTTAGCTCGTCGTAATATCTGAACCACATAACTTTTTATCCTGAAAAACAATTCTTATCGAGCGTCAAAAATAGACAATTTCGAAACAAATATCTAGGTGTTTCGTATTATAACGTGGTAATATTGACCAAAATAGCAATGTTTGTTTTGTTCAACAAACCATTTCTTGATTTACTGGTAAAACATCACGTTTCTAATTTCACATGAATTTTCAGATAATTTTGACACAAAATTTAATGTTTACGGGATTTAAACAGTGCTCATTAGCCGTGTTTAGGTAAATTTAATCAGCGTACGAAATAATCCACGTGTTGTGAACGAAATGTTGAACATATAAGGTGAGAGCGCTTATTATGGGCATTTTAACAACATTTTAATTTTCATTTAAATTAAACCGTTTGTTTAAAATTTTTTTTTACCTCTTATGTTTGTAATTTTCTCGGAGATCTCTAATTTTTTGTAAAAAAAAAATTGCATATTCTCTGATATTGTAACTTATTATAGAAGAAATCATTTTCCCGTAGTTATTTTGTTTAAACAGTACAAAATTACAAAAATACTCATTTTACCTCCTTAAAATAGTAGTAGGTACTCGTAGTAAATAAAATATCTAATCCTTACGAAAACTCCTTTATTGTCTCCCTAAAGTGTAATTTTTTTCGTAACTCTATGGAACCTAAGCCGCGTACAGATTAAGTGAAGCACAGCAACATGTTATGCAATGTTACATTACATTTTAAAATAAAAATTGAGTGTGTTCGCGAACACAGTAAAAACAAATGCACGCGATGTAAATAAGAGAAGTATTGCACTGTAAGTTTACTTAATCTGTTACGTTACGTGTACATAGCGTCACATAATTGTGTCTGTTCGTGTTATATTATATCTACACACTACACATACACAGCCCTATATTATTCTTAGTAAGTCTTAGAAAAAATGTTTTATTTAATTTTAATTGTTAACTAATTGCAAAAAATATTATGTTTGGACATGCTTTTCAGACATTATCATGATCCGAGCACCTGGTGATCGGAAAAGGATTTCTATCAGACAATGGTAGTCAATGGTTTTGTTCCTATTTTTTTGTTTGTTTAATGTTTTTATTAAAACGTATAAAGCTTATAACAAGTTATTTACAAACCTATAGGAAGGCTCAAATCTCTTCCAAATACCTATTAACACATTTTCCAAAGCTTCTATGATTATTCACAGCCTACAATAATTTCTACCAATATTTAACCATTTTAACAATAAATACGGCTAATTACCACGTTATTTCTTGTATTGCTGTCATTTAGAGACAATTCAGAAGCTCTTCATCAGCGATGGGCTTGCAAGCTGTCACGTATGGAATGCTAACTACTGCAAAATGTGGGCATGTGCCATATATAATGTTTAGACGAGCCTCTGACTACCTCCACTAAACGTCTTCAAAGGAGATCTGAGATGATGTCTTACTCGTGTCGTTCCCCGTACTCGGGGAATACAGTCGTGATTCTATTTATTTATTCTTTATCATGAGCATCGCCTTCGACCGCGATCAACGGTAGATCGGCGAATTTAATTCTTTAATATATAACCATCACTCGATGCTAGTATCCTAACCGCTAGACCGTGTCCATTCGCGCTTATATTGCAACGTGTAATAAAATTGAAATATACTCGCGTAAATCATCAACGGATTAATATAACGATGAAAATGGCTACATATTTTAAACTGCACTTCAGACTACGTTGCTAAAATGGCAAACGGTTTTATTTTACGATATAATAGAGAAAATTCACGCAACACTTAAATATAAATAACTAGCCGACCCGTGACAGACTTTTTCCTGCCCAAATTCCAAAATTCGCATATAAAAAACAACTTTCAGGAAACTACAAATGTTTTCCCTATAAACCTTGTCCTGATAAAATAAATTACGAATTTTGGTAGAATGCGTGTATCATTCGGTAGGTAGTAAAATTGATGTCAAATTTATTCGACAAAATAGGGAACAAACAAAGCATAAATTTATTAATATTATATTATACAGTTGTTTCGATCTCATATAGGCGGGTTGGTATTAATTGTGTGTGTGGCACATTGTTCTTGTGTGCTCCCGAGCGCTCAGTATTAAACACGCACACAAAAGCGCTTGTTTGATAATTTGTTTGTTTGCGTCGAATAGGCTCCGAAACCACTGGACCGATTTAAAAAAGTCTTTTACCATTAGAATCCTACATTATCCCTAGTGAACATAGGCTATATAATATTTTCAAAAACGTAAGAGATTTATATGAAAACTTCGTTAATGTAACCCAAGGTGGAAAAAAATTTGCTATAAAATCATTATTACACTCGTGCGCGCCGTGGCGGACTGCTAGTCTATAATTATATTAGTATAAATGTATAAATGCGAAAGTAACTCTGTCTTTCTGTCTGTTACGTTATTACGACCAAACCGCTGTGCCGCTTGTGATGAAATTTCATGTAGAGATAGTTTAGAGCCTAAGGACGGACATAGGCTACTGTTTTCTTTAAATTTACGGATTTTCAATGTATTACGATAAAGACGAATCGAATCAGTAAAAACACACATACACATGTACACATACATACAAATACATATTACAAGCATCTAGTCCAGTAACAAACCGGACGACTAGAAGACCTAAAAGACAAAAGCAATACATGAACCATGACACGTCATCTGATGATGACATAAACAATTTAGGCGATACATTTGATCCCGATAATTTAACAAATGTGGAACAGAAAATTATACAGAAAATATCATCGAGCCCAACAACGACAACAACAATAACAATAGAACAAATAGAAGCTCTTCTGGATAAAAAGTTTGAAACTATAAAAGTATCCATACTCAATGAAGTGAAGTCAACGATCATCTCTGCAACTTCGATCCAAATATCAAAATTGAAACAAGAGGTAACAGAGAAAACAAATACATTGTCATTAGAACAAGTTGAAATTAAAAAAGCATTGGAAGAAACAAACAAAACTATAGTGAAACTACAAACAGAAAATAATAGATTACAAAAAGAAATCGAAAAACTACAAGAATCCGCTCAAAACTGCACAGGAACCCTACAACAAAAGAATATAATGGAAGAAAATACAAACCAAGACAAAAAGGTTGTAATATACGGCTTAAAGGAAAACTCAAGAGGAAATGAATGCGAACTGCATAATAGAGTAGTTTACCTCTTCCAAGACATACTGAACGTGAACATAACAGGATACATAGAAGATATGAAAAGACTAGGAAAACGTGGGAACCGAAGACCCTTAGTAATAGAACTTCTCAGCAAAAACATGACCAAACATATACTCCAAAACCGTCGTTACTTTAAAAATACCGGCATATCAGTCTCAGAGCTTCTAGGGCCAGATTCATTGCAGAACAGAAGAAAACTTATTGAAAGGCTAGTAGAAGCCCGACAAAATGGACACCGTGCAAACATTGTAAATAACAAACTTATAATCGATGGAAAGGAATTTAAACAAACAAATGAACCTACAATAAAGTCATCCCAAAACACTTCATACCAGCCGAATGATGAAACAAAATCATCAGATGGAAGCATGCACCAACAACCTCAACCACAAAGCTATGAACAAGCACATAAATCAACACGCACTTCACAGACTGCTCCTGTGTTTTTTCGAGAATAAAATCAATGTGTTGTTTCAAAACATGCGAAGCCTATGCAATAAACAACATCTAGTAGAAGAAGCCACAGAATACGATAAAAATATACAAATATTATGTCTCTCTGAAACCTGGGTAACAACAACTAAACTAGACCTATTACGTGTTGAAGGCTACCAACTGGCTTCATATTATTGCCGGTCAAAATTTGAAGGTGGAGGAGTGTGCATATTTCTCAAAGAAGAGATAGATTTTAGAGAACTTAATGATATAGCTGACCTTACTATAGAATTTATAATCGAAATAAGTGCCATAGAAGTGCCAAAGCTTGATCTCATTATAATTAATCTATATTGGCCAGATAGGAAGAGAATGCCTGATTTATTTTATAAAACACTAACAAAACTCTTGCAGCTCTTAAAACTAAAATATAATAAAAAAGATATAATAATAGGCGGAGATTTTAATATAGATATATTAGAACCTACAATTTCGGCAACGCTTTTAGATCTAATGCATAGCTTTAATTTCTATCAACATGTTAGGGAACCAACTAGAATAAAAACATGTAAAAAAAGTAATACAGTAAAATACTCTTGTATAGATCTCATATTTACAAACTTTAAACATATAGAATTTAAAATAAAAGTAAAAGAGTACGGTTTCTGTGACCATAAGGGAGTACTAATTAATATTCCAATTAAAAAACTAGAAAAACGAGAATTCTGGTTAATAGAAAAAAGAGTGTTTAACGAAAAGAACATACAAATATTTTTAACTGAATTAAGAAAAATAAATTTTGAAGTAATTATTAGTAACAGTGAAAACATTAACAAAAAATACAATTCATTTATTGAAACCATAATGCAACTATTAAACACATGTATACCTAAAGTTATAATAAAAATAAAAAATAAAATTAAAAAAACATGGTTAACAGCAGGCATAAAAACTTCTTGTAAACATAAAAGATCATTAAAAATAGTAGCATCACAAATCGATGACCCTATTTTAAACTTACATTATAAAAACTACGGAAAATTTTTAAGAAAATCTGTTATTACATCAAAAAAACTACAAAACATTAAAAAAATAAAAAACACAGAAAATATTGTTAAAACTATGTGGCATATTGTAAAGGAACAAACAAACAAACTAACTACAAAAAGTAAAAAAAACATAAAGTTAAATATAAATGGAAAAATAACAGAAGATCCACACATTATTGCAAATACATTTAATAGCTTCTTCGTATCAGTAGGAAATAATGTAGTCTCATCAGCTAAAATTGGTCGACCTGTAATATCCATATCTGAAAACTCAATGTACTTACAACCAGTCACTGTTCAAGAAGTCAATAAACTAATTTGCAACCTTAAAAACAAACGCAGTTTTGGCTATGACGAGATACCACCAATGCTCATAAAAAAATGTTCAAAAGAATTAGCTCCCCCTTTAACATCTTTGATAAATCAATCTTTTGAAGAAGGTATTGTCCCAGATGTATTGAAAGTGTCAGTAATCAAACCTCTTTATAAAAAGGATGACAAAAGTGATCGTACTAACTATAGGCCAATAGCACTGTTGCCGACATTTTCAAAAGTATTTGAAAGTGCAATGTCATGTCGTCTCTATTCATATTGTGAAAAATTTAATATATTTAATGACTGCCAAAATGGTTTTAGAAAAAAGCGATCCACATCCTTAGCTGTTTATAAATACATACATGATATACTTAATATAATAAATAATAAAGAGTATGCTATTGGTATCTTACTAGATATGAGTAAGGCATATGACAGAGTCACATATAATATTCTGTTGAAAAAACTTTATGGTATAGGTGTGAGAGGTCTAGTCTACGACTGGTTCGTCTCATATCTCAAAAATAGGACTCAATATGTAGAAGTAGAACACTACGACAACAGTACAGGATATTTAAATAAAGTAAATTCAAAAAAAACAGATGTCATCAATTCCATACCGCAAGGTAGCGTTCTTGGATGCATATTATTTCTGATATACATAAATGATTTACCAAAACTTATAAATAGCCCATGCACCCTGTTTGCGGATGATATATCAATCGTAGTCCCTAGCAAATCTATTTCAAATCTAGATGTCGAACTAGACAAAATTCTTTTGAAAATTGTAAATTGGCTTGAAGAACATAACTTACAATTAAACTTCAAAAAGACCAAGCTCATGCAATTTCATCCCTATCAAAAAAAACCACTAATTATTCAATACTCCTTTCAAAATACGCCACTTGAATGTGTAAACACTTATCCTCTTCTAGGAATAAATATTGACTCTAACATAAACTGGAAAATACATATTAGTAAAATAACAGCTAAACTTTCAAGATTCACCTATGCTTTATATGAACTAAAAAAATCTACAGATGTTAAAACAGCAACTTGTGCATACTATGCTTATGCACATGCATGGCTTCATTACGGTATTTTACTATGGGGAAATAGCATGGATACACCAAAACTGTTTGTTCTGCAAAAAAGATGTCTACGCATTATCCTCAACTTGGGTGAAATGGAGAGCTGTAAACCTTATTTTAAACAAGAAAAAATCTTAACTTTAGTATGTATATATATTATGGAAGTAAGTATGTTCGTGAAAAATAACATGCATTTATTTCAAAAATATGCTCGTCCACAAAACCTAAGGCCCCAAAATAGATTAGCTTTTCCTTTTACTAAATTACAAATGTTTCATTCAGGTCCACACGCAATGTCCGTCAAAATTTATAATAGCATACCTACCCTAATACAAAATGAAAATAACCTACCCAGATTCAAAACCCTTCTCAAAAAATATTTAATTGAAAATAGTTTTTACACTCTGCAAGAGTTTTTTTGTGAAAACCCAAAAATAGTTTGTTTAAATAAGTAGTTTAGGTAGTTTATGTACCTCGTGTAATATTTTTTAGTTTTAGAATTTTATTTTATTTTGTTACATTTTATAATTTTATAGGCTAAGTGATCTTTTGCAATGCCCTACCCGGGCTCATGTTGATACCATATTTATATAAGACCATAATGTACACATGAAAGCAATAAAAAACTTTGACTTTGACTTTGACAAGCGTGTCAACACACATCACATGACTTCGTAAGATACTTTACTTGGGGATTACAGTCGTGAATCGTGATCCAATTTCATTTTCAAGTACGTATTATAGAATAGGTACATTTATATAATCGATGGCAGTCAGAGTTCACCTTGTTATGTCTGACAACAGCATGAATATTCAGATAGAAACGCCAGGAGCGAGATTCGGTCAGCGTAATATCTATGTAGCGAGGTAAAAGGCGCTCTTCCGTACACGAATGCAGACTGCACTGTCCAAGGCATAATCGCACTAAAAGCATAATTGCGAAAGTTTTTTACTCGATGTCATAACGGTTGAACCAATTTCAATTTTACATATTTATGTAACTTCGGTGACAATGCAATAATATGGTGGACAGCGAGCTGATCTGATGATGGAGTCAGGAGCTGTTCAACAGACACTCACAACGGAACTCTTTAGTAAATACTCTGATTGAGTAAAAACTTTGCATTCTTGTCAAGTTCCAATGACAATGTTATATTATGTGACAAGTGCTCGATGGTTTGAATGATTTTACAAAAGCTTGTCATTGAAAAATATTTTTCAACAGAAAACTTGTTGCTAAGTAAATATATCTGCAACCATGTATTGAAAGTACATCACTTAAATATTTTGCAAAGACAGCAAGGATTCTCAAAAAAAATAAAAAAAAAGAGTTTATGCAAGCATACTCCATCATGTCGGGTTAGTCCATAAATGCCATTGACTATCCCCATCAATGAGGATTTGTGGAAAAAGAGTCTAGAAATCCCCATTACAAACTCAATTAGTTGTCAATGGGGATAATGGGCATTCTTGACTAACCCCATCATGTCCACGTTTGATTCAATTCCGTTTGAGTGTGATTGAGCTACAAACATCCAAACATCCTCACAAACTTTCACATTCATATTAATAAGATAACTTATACGGTATAAATCATATTGAATCAGGCTAACATCGATAGTTGCCATACCAATGATTACCATTTCCGAGTACCACTCCAGCTTCTAGTGGTGTGGAGGGCCGTTATCGATAATGTTCGATTCGGATCATCAGGGCTGGATTCAGAAAGGTAATATGGTAAGCCATGTTGGCCGAATAGGAGGTACCTCGACTTTCAATCCAAAGGGCATGGTTTCGAATTCCGACGTGCATCAATCGATTGTTCTGTTCGAACAATTTATAATTGCGTATCAAAACACGCGCTTAAAACGGTGAAGGAAAACATCGTGAGGAAACCAGTTAGTGTTCTTATAAGCGGCGATGGGTTTGCAACCTGTCACGTATGGAATGCTAACTACTGCAAAATGTGGGCATGTGCCAAATATAATGTTTGGACGTGCCTCTGACTACCCCACTTGCAACCTGCCACGCATGGGCATGTGCCAAACACTCGTATAATGTTTGGACGTACGACTACCCCCACTAGACATATTCAAAGGATTTAAGCGCCTGGAGATCTGAGAGGATGTCTAGTCTCTACCGTACTTGGGGATTACAGTCGTGATCCTATTTATTTATAATATGAAAACCTACCGGGATTAAAAGTCGTCACATTATAATTTGTTGTTAAGTTTAAAAAAAACAGTCAAATGCGAGTTCGACTCGCACGCCTAAGGTTACATAATGCCGAGCGATAAATAACGCTGGAAGAAAGACGTATAAAAACCAGAAACGGAAAAACCTATTTTAAAAATGTTTTTGGATAATAATAGGGTTCCGTTTGTAACCCTAAAAAAGGATTAGGTAAATTCGACGCCCATTGTGATTAAAACAATGTCCGTGAATAGATTGCTGTCATCTGCCACTTGAGCCTCTGATGTTAGAGGTCAGCGTCATGTGGATGAACAAGAAACCAATTAAAACAAATAATTACAGTAATACATAATTTTTTGGTTTTTGTATGGGAATCTACCTGGATGAGACGAACATTTGCCACAGAATACATATTAACATATAACACAGGTAGGTACATAATAATAATATACCTATAATGAATCAATTTTAGTGTCCACTAGAGATGTCCTTCTTCAGTTCAAACAACCTGCAAAAAAAACTATTAAGTTATCTTTTGTTACTCATTGATCAATTGTAAGGTTGCTTTTTATCGAAAAGACCGCCCATTGTACAGTTTCTGGTTTCTGTCATTATTTTTAGGGTTCCGTAGCCAAAGGGTAAAAACGGTACCCTATTACTAACACTTCGCTGTCCGTCTGTCTGTCACAGGGCTGTATCTCATGAACCGTGATAGCTAGACAGTTGACATTTCCACAGATGATATATTTCTGTTGCCGCTATAACAACAAATACTAAAAACAGAATAAAAAAAAATATATATTTATAGTGGGGCGCCCATATACAACAAACGTGCCGTTTTTTATAGATGGTACGGAACAATTCGTGCGCGAGTCCGACTCGCACTTGGCAGGTTTTATTTTTTCTGGTGTAGGTACAATAAAGCACATTAAATTTTAATTTCCAATTGAACAATTCCTTCTTTGCTGTAATCCCGGTAGGTCTAAATCCGGCCCAGTCACCTCTCGATGTTACTCAGCAACGTACCAGTGCGTAATGCCTCTTCATTTGTAGTCGGATACGTTTGTGCCGCTGCATACTACGAGTATCTTTGGTTAGGATTTGCTGAGGATGTGAGTGGGGATTATTGAGGTACTGAAATGTTAAGAAATGCGTTTTATGCGTTGATGACTTCGGAAGCGTGGTGGGCGATTGCTCCGCAGAGACAAAGGTAAGAATGTAAATATATCAATACTAGATTTTACCGGTAACTTTGTCCGCGTGGATTCAGAAAAACGGTTATTGTAAAATATTGAAATTTCTGAAAATAAAAAAAAACATTGAAAAATATAGCCTATGTCCGTCTCAAGACTTTAAACTATCTCTAGGTATATGAAATTTCATCACAATCGGTCCACCGGTTTGGCTGTGATAACGTCACAGACAGACAGACAGTTACTTTCGTATTTATAATATTAGTAGGTATAGATATTGGTGAACATTTTACACAATTGCAATGGCATCAACTAAGCAAAGCTTGTATTATGAAAACCATTACTGACAGAATATAAATCTATTTTTTTGTAAAAAAATATTTAAAATAGATACATTATAAAATCCAGTTCATCACACAAATGTTAAACACAAAACAAATTATTGGTGTATTTAAAAAAAAAGTATAGTTTCCATTCACAGTTTTTGGCTCACTTTTCGCGGTGTGAAATGCCTAATATTTAATTTAATTTACAACCATATTGTTGGTAGAAACTACCACATAACCTGTAAACTTTCATTTTCACAGAAATAAGGCGACTCCACAAATTAGCATCCGAAATGGTAATTACATGCCGCTTATTAACCGAAGCTACGAATAACATGGGAGTTAATTAAGGATTTCATAACGCATGTTTCTAATTAACAAAGTTTAAAATGAAGCCGAGAGGGAAATACTTCGACTTTAGAAATAGAAGAAATAGAAATAGTTTATTTTTAGGGTTCCGTACCCAAAGGGTAAAAACGGGACCCTATTACTAAGACTTCGCTGTCCGTCTGTCCGTCTGTCCGTCTGTCTGTCACAGGGCTCTATCTCATGAACCGTGATAGCTAGATAGTTGAAATTTTCACAGATGATGTACTTCTGTTGCCGCTATAACAAATACTAAAAACAGTATAAAATAAATATTTAAGTGGGGCTACCATACAAAAAATGCATTTTTTTGCCGGTTTTCATAGATATTGGACGAGATACGGAAACCTTCGTGCGCGAGTCTGACTCGCACTTGGCCGGTTTTTTCAAATAAAGTGGTACAAATTTTAAATAACTTAACTACTAAGAAAATATCACTAAATATTGGAGTTTAATTTCATTAGTAGGTAGTTACATGTCCGTACCCCTCGTGTTAGATTTAACTGTGTTACGGCAGGGTACTTTGAATGCGACCATGGGTTCGAGTTTTGGCCGTGTAAAAATAAATAAATATTGGTAAACATTTCCAACAGCGTCATCTAGCTTCAAACTAAGCTAAGCTTAGTAAACTAGATAAGTAATAGAATATTTATATACGTTTTTTTGTTAATAAATACAGAACAAATATCTATGTTCATCACACAAATATTTGACCTGAGTGGGGATCAAATATTATGCGCATTAACACGTGCTTAGAAAAGCGTTGCGTAAAAACCAGTAATTATTTTTATAAGTGACGATGGGCATGCAACCTGTCATGTAGGGAAAGCTAGCTACTGTAGTGTTCATGTGCCAAACGTTATGTTTGGACGTGCCTTTGACCACACCCTTTTGTTACCGTCGAGGATTTGAGAGTCTACCGTACTTGGGGATTACAGTCGTGATCCTATTTCATTTCAGTTTAAAATTTAACCTTATCAACTGGATATAAGGTCATATTTCGTCTGTGCGAAGAGGATTCAGGAAATTGCGTTGGTTTTTTGCATTTTGTTAATATATTTGAGCTTTTATAACTCTTTTTAATAGTATAATCATATCCTAAAATCTTTTTATTAAAAAAGTAAATAATTACGTTTTAATAAAAAATAAAAAAAACTGACGAAAATTACTTTTCTTAAATTTTCGTCGAAAAGTCAAGAGACGATATTAGTTTATAAAGTTTTATAAAGAAAGTGATTTTTTTACATAAATACAATTTAAATAGAACTAACTTTAGACTATTCACTACAAAATAAAAATATCCAAATCGGATCATCCGTCTAAAGATCATATAAGAAGGTCTTGCATAAAAACTATTTTTTCTCTTGATAAATATTTTCAAATGACAAGCTTTTGTAAAATCATTCAAACCAACGTATCACTTAATATAACAATGTCATTGGAACTTGACAAGAATGCAAAGTTTTTACTCAATCAGAGTATTTACTAAGGAGTTCCGTTGTGAGTGTCTGTTCAACAGCTCCTGACTCCATCATCAGATCAGCTCCAGTCCACCATATTATAGCATTGTCACTAAAGTTACATAAGTATGCAAAATTTCAGCTCAATCGTGGGGGATTACTGGTTCAAAATTGAGTTGCAAGATTCCACCATAACAAACATAGTTACATACGGTTTAAGATGTTTATTTTCTCTTAAGAATTACAAATTCACTTACAGAGAAAACTAAAGCTAAATAATATCTAATGTGCCTGTGGGCGTTTTGCAATACCAAAACAACGAATGAAAGTAACAAACATACAAAGAACAAAAATACATAGGTAATCTACAAAACATAATCATTTTTTATAGTGTGTGTGTGGGTAGTTCTGTGTAGATGCGCTTGCTTCGCAACAAGCGCTGCCGCACAAAGCTTACCCGTGCCACAGTGTAGTTAAAGGCAGTACAGAAATCTTTGCATTTTAATGGTCCGTGCTGAACCATTAATATTATTATTTTTTATACAATTAATTAATTAATTAATGAAGAATCCCTTAAAATATGTGCTTTGAGTAATCTTTTAAAAGTAAAAAATGAGTCAACCTCTTTGACGTCTTTTGGTAATTTGTTGTATAGTTGCGCTCCCTCATACATGATGTTCTTTTTACCATACATACATACATACATACATACATATTGCAAGTTATTTATAAGCTTGTAAAAACTAATAATTTATACCTATATACTTACGCGTCAAATAGAAACCTCGTTTTTTCATCGTTTGAAATACTAACAAAAACTTGACCCGACCTACTTCACAAAACTGTAATAATGAGTCTTTCATTAAAATTAGTCGACCACCGTGGAATTTTATCGGCAGCGAAACGACCAATTTTGTCATTACGGATCATTACACTTTCTATTGTCATTAAATTCCTATGTATCTACATTTACAATAATTTTATAATTGACATCATAATCGTCTATCCAAATTGAAAATTCAAATTCAATTTCTAAAAATGGTTAATTGTTAAAATCGGTAGGATCGGATGACTCGTAATTAGCTAACCTTTACGTAATAACTTAAGACAGAAGGACCCTTAAAGTAGAGACTGAATAAATTAACCGACTTGGTATTACATGGATCTCACAACTTTTTACGGTAGAAAAACTGAGTTGCGTTGCGAGACTTGGCTTTTTTACAAGTTATGTTTTACTTGTAGCCTCACCTATATGCGAAAATAAATAGGATCACGACTGTAATTTCCAAGTACGGTGGACAGCCTCTCACATCTCCAAGCGCTTAGATCCTTGAAGATGTCATAAGGGGGTAGTCAGATGCACGCTTAAACATTACGTTTGGTACAATACTCACATTTTGCAGTAGTTAGCATTCCACACGTGACAGGTTGCAAACCCGTCGCCGCTTACAGGAATACTAAAGCCATCAGGTATCTAATCTATTTATCCATATATCTAATTTAAACGTGCAATTCTTGTATAAAATCTCGGAAACGGCTGTAACGATTTTCATGAAATTTAATATGCAGGGTATTTTGGGGGTGATAAATCGATCTAGCTAAGTTTCATTTTTAGAAAACGTCGTTTATCCTTGTTATCAGTGGCCTGAGCACGAACCACTACCGAATCGACAACGTATCGTCCAAATGTCAAAACTGACACTTTTTGCATAGTAAAAGTGTCAAAAAAAGATGACGGTGACATAGAATAACACACCCTACATAAATGTGAAACTCCTGATATGCAATGATATCGGCATTTGAAAATGAAATAACCTGTCACGCGTGGAAAACTAACTATTGCAAAATATGGGGATGTGCCAAATCTAATGTTTGGGCGTGCTTTTGACTATCTCCTTTAGACATCTTTAAGGATCTGAGAGCCTGGAGATCTGAGAGGAATGTCTTCAGTACTTGGGAAATACAGTCGAGAATTCATTTCATAAAAAAAAATAGTTAAATAGGAATGAGGATTGAGGTCACCACGATTGTAATGATGGTCAGGCTCAGACCCTTGAAGCATACCCTCGACAACGTATCGTCAAAATGTCAAAACTGACACTTTATGCATAGTAAAAGTGTCAGTTTTGGCATTTGGACGATACCTTGTCGATGCGATAGTGGTTCATGCTAACCTCTCAGGCAATGGAATACCTAGCAAAGCTCGTTCATCTAGGTACACAATCAAATCATCTAACCGCCGACCGTGCACCACGCCATAGATGTTCTTTCATCAAACGATAGCGAAAAGCTTATTTTAATTAATTTTCGTGAATACCATTGACTTCGCTTTTAATCCTCCACCGTTTCATCTGACCAAAAACCAGTTCGTGTCAACAGCGTAATTTGCACGGTCGCGTCAATCCTGGGTGTAATTTTCTTGTACACAAAGAGCTGTAGCTGAAGCTGCCCGTCTATCTGGCTTGTATCACCTCTGATTCAGTTTCTGGTAGAAAATGAACTTTATCTCGCCGTCGTAAGGTACAGTTTAGCTCGGCAGAAACTCTACAAATTAGAATAAAAAACGATGGGAAGTTTTTCGAGTTTTTCACACGTTGATAGGTTTTTGTTTTGTAATAAAGTCTTTTTCATATAACACGCAATGGTCACATCTGACTTCTCACTAGGATTACCTGTACCGTGGGTACTCAAACCTATGAGTACCTACTATGTGGGATCAGGTATACCTACATCCTAATCCTAATCTTTAATATCCTAATAATATTATAAGCAATCAGAAGTCTTTTACTTTAAAAAAAACAATTTTAATAACCTAAAAATTATAAACAAAGAAAACAAAGCAATAAATAAAAGTAATCCAAAAAAAATACAACACGTGAATATCCAGTTGAGCAAATCATCTACACAATACAAAATAATAAGGAGTTACGTCCGTTCAGCACGATGTCTTGTCACCGAATGAGCCCTGCCCTACAATTCCTTCCGTTTATATAGCCGATGTTTATTTTATTTAAAATTCATATCCATCACGGCCTCTCCTGATGTATCTGGCGTCTCGACAGATTGGTTATAGGCAGAGTCAGTTTAATCCAATTCGGGCATATCCAACGCTTGTGAACGCCCTGGTTCTTGATCACGGGGTGGCGAACTATCGAGCTGATCAAGCGCGATAGGACTGGTCTGGTCCTGGTCTGGGTCATCATCATCATCATTTGTAGCTGTAAGGTAATAACACAATTTTACCATAAAGCCAAGAAGCCCAATAACCCAGTTGCGTTAATTCGTGTTAGTTAAACAGGTTAGGTGCATTACTAGTAACTACCACACAACTATTAGCTTAATATAAGCATTTCCAAAGCAAAATCTGTTTTGTGACGTTACTAACGTTCATTATCGTTTAAAACGTCTTTAGATCGCAATGGAAATCAAATATCCAGCAATTACAGCACACAAATAAATTAAATCAGCATGCCAAATAATAAACACTGTTCACGCACTCGAAACAGCGACTGATCGGTTTGCAAAGCCGACCAGCTTCCAAGGCCTTTAAGACATCATCCCCAACGGAATCAGTCTTACTGCCTCAAGGGCCAAGCGCGCTTCATACCTCAAGGGCCACAAGTCCACCACAGGGACCACAAGTCCACCACAAGGACCACAAGTCCACCACAAGGACCACAAGTCCACCACAAGGACTACGCGGGTACCACGTACCCTCAAAAAAGGTCAAACACGACTCAGGAGTCCATTCGCCTTTCCACGGGACCATAAACTGGGCAGCGGCAAACGTCGACTTCCCAAAGGACCCGGACACCAGCCTCAGCTCGTATCGATCGTGAGGAAGGGCACGATGCACTCGATACGGACCGCGCATGCCGTGATCAAGCTTCCCCGTCGATTGGGCATACTTGATAACAAAAACTAGGTCACCTTCCTGAAACATAAACGTGGGGGACGTCTGTCCCGGTTAACACGATTATCCATTGCAACCTGATTTTCAGATAGCCGTTCGGCTGTCCTTTGTCTAAACATTTCTCTCTGGCCCTCGCGGTTAGCAGCGCGGGTTTCCAGAGTAACATCTCGCACTAACGTACGAATTGCAGGTGTGGCGTTTTCATGACCTACCAATAGGTTTAAAGCAGAAGTCTGTGTAGTTTTCTACCTGGTAAGGTTAAGAATTAACTGAAGATGGAGCATTACAATCCGTTATAACCATAAACTGTAGACCTACCAAATAGTGCCTGAAATGGTGTAATGCTTTTACCACAGCCAGGGTTTCAAGTTCGTACGCAGCAAAAGTTAACGTTACGTTTACCACCTTGAGGTTCAGTGTCGGCTCGTTGCTTAGCAAAACAGTTCTTCATTTCGTGACCAGATTTTTTACAGTAAGCGCATGTATTGTTCGAGCTAGATTTACTATTAGTAGACAATGTTGGGTCAGAGTTTGAGTTTGGTCGCTTAGGACATGATATCTGTCTGTGTCCCATTTCACCACATAAGAAACATTTGCCTTTATCAATACTCGTGTTGTTGGAGGGCCTCTTGAAACCATGTGATTTGGCGTTATTATTATTCTTGTTTAGAGTGAAGTTACGATTTTCACGGATGTCGGTATTTAAACTTTTGACTGGTTTGACAAACGAAGACAAAAAATTGACCAAATCATTTGGTTTCAAGTTAGCATTTATTGCAGTGGCTTTCACTTGAGGGTCAGTGATACCTCTTAAGATGATCTCTGTTACTAACTCATCGCCGAGTCCCTTGACTATACGCAGGCGGAGTAAGGACTTACGTGCGAATTCCGCATACGTTTGATGTTTGTCAGAGTTAGTAGACAGAACCTCGTAGAGAATACCCGCAGAATCTATTTTTCTTACACATAATGGCTTAAAATCCAATTTAAAGTTCGTCCACGACCGATCGTTGGATACCCACTCAGTCAACCATGACTTAGCGTCACCCTTCAGACAATGTCCAATGCGAGAAAGACATTCACGATCGTCCCACCCATTAACAAGCTTAGCCCTATCTACCTCACTAAACCATGAATCGACATCGTGAATACTCGGGTCGAAGTTCGACACATAATACTGGGTACGCCCCAAAGATGCTCCTAGTCGAGATAAAACGGTTGCAAATGACTCACAGTTACTTTGCGGTGGCTCCGGCGGCGGCACGGATGGTGTGTGCACGCTTCTCGAACGCTCCTCGCGAATCGGGACGCTAGGTGTCTTACCACAGCTATGGCTACAGTGGACCCGGTCGCGGCAACGAGGACGCTCGGGATGGCGTTCACGGGAGCGTGACCCGCGAATGCTGCGCCGATAAGAATGTGATCGATCAGGACTCGATCGCCGATGTGGCGATCTATCACGCGTGCTGCGCGACCGATGACCACGGCTGCGTCGACCTAGGGAATGCTCACGTGAGAGGCTGCGCGATCGCCTACGAGAGCGGCGATGTCGATGCGGAGAACGACCACGCGAGTGGCTACGTGACTGCCAACCACGCGATCTCCTATCTCGCGATCGCTTACTCCGGGCCCTGGACGAGCGTCGGTGTGGGCGAGATCGAGAGCGACTCGACCGCTCCATCCCCTTATCTCACACTAAAAACACACAATAATGGTGCACCAACGCACCTCGGTTAAATATCAAGGTTAAAAAAAAAAACAGACGATGAAAAGAAAATACCCACAAATTATTATTTTTTTTTTTTTTTTTGCATCGATGTTTTTGATCAGCTTGAAAAACAAGATCAGGATGATTGTGGGGTGTGTCTATTCATCCCGCTTCTGATATAAGCAATCAGAAGTCTTTTACTTTAAAAAAAACAATTTTAATAACCTAAAAATTATAAACAAAGAAAACAAAGCAATAAATAAAAGTAATCCAAAAAAAATACAACACGTGAATATCCAGTTGAGCAAATCATCTACACAATACAAAATAATAAGGAGTTACGTCCGTTCAGCACGATGTCTTGTCACCGAATGAGCCCTGCCCTACAATTCCTTCCGTTTATATAGCCGATGTTTATTTTATTTAAAATTCATATCCATCAATATTATAAATGCGAAAGTTTGTGAGTTTGTATGTATGTTTGTTCCTCAATCAGGCTTAAACGACAAAACGGATTGAGTTGAAATTTGCTGTTAATGTAGATATAATGCCCGAATGAATAATAGACTACTTTAAAATATGAAAAATATCCCAAAAACTATAAAAAAACTTAAAAGGGATGATTTCTGTACAGATGGCGCTGGTGTGCAACAATTCTGTCATCACAGACTAAAAACATTCTGTCTTTTCTATTCGATTATTGAAATTTGACAGGACAACGTCTGTCACGGGTCGGCTAGTTACCTTTAAATGCGAAAGTCTGTGAGTGTGTGTGTGTGTGTGTTTGTTACCCTTTCACGCAAAAACTACTGAACGGATTAAAATGAAACTTTACAGTATTATAGCTTATACATCAGAATAACACATAGGCTAGTAATCCTAATAATATTATAAATGCGAAAGTTTGTGAAAAGAAATGTATGTTTGTTCCACAATCAGGCCTAAACGACAAAACAGATTAAGATGAAACTTGCTGTAGTATGTAGATACAAAATCAGAATAAATAATAGGGAATCTTAAAATCCGAAAAACAATCCCTAAATGACAAAAAAACGCAAAAAAGATGATTTTGGTATAGATGGCGCTGGTGTGCAACAAATATGACATCACAGACTAAAAACAATCAGTCAATAATCGAATACTGTATTCGATTATTGAAATTTGACAGGACAAAGTCTGTCACGGGTCGGCTAGTATTATAAATAAGACAGTTTGTGACTTTGTTTGTATGTTTGTGCCTCAATCAGGCCTAAACGACAAAACGGATTAAGATGAAATTTGTTGTAGATGTAGATATAATGCCCGGATAAAACATTTGGACTATTTTAAAATACGAAAAACATCCACAAAATGATAAATAAACGCATAAGGCATAATTTTGGTATAGATGGCGCTGGTGTGCGAAAATCTAACATCCGTGTTGACACCAGTCGTCATAGCAACGTGCGTTGTTCTATGCGATTATCGAAATTTGGACAGGACAACGTCGGTCGTGGATCTGCTGTCCTGCCACGGGAATCGAACCCACACTTCTCTCACTTGGCCAACACGCCACTGGCATCGTTATAAATCCTAATAATATTATAAATGCGAAAGTTTGTGATAAGACTGCTATGTTTGTTCCCTAATCAAAAATAAAAGACATAACGGATTAAGATGAAATTTGCTGTAGTATGAAGATAAAAAATCAGAATAAATAAAGGGGGAACTCATAATCCGAAAAACAACCCCTGAATGATAATAAAACGCAAAAAGGATGATTTTGGTATAGATGGCGCTTGTGTGCAACAAATCTGACATCATAGACTAAAAACATTTAGTCGTCGTAGCAACGCAGTTTTGACTAATGAATGATACGCATTCTATCAATATTCGTAATTTATTTTATCAATACAATGTTTGTAGAGAAAAAATGCTTGATATTGATTTTTCCTATGCAGTTATTAGAATTTGACAGGACAAAGTATGTCATGGGTCAGCTTGTATAACTATATACATATAAACTGGTACTGTTTGTTTGTATATACCATTTTGTGCACGCACAGAGCAGTGGGGTTATTTTGTAAAAACATGATTATCATGTTATGGTACTGAATGCCATAATACCTACGCTTTTTATGCTGTTTATGCACCTATACCTACGCTTCAGCGTAGGTCTACGCTGAAGCGTAGGTATAGGTGCATAAACTGTGCATAGTTACTATGAAAAGTGTACAGATTAGGTATTCTCTAACATTAGGTTATTGCATTCAACATCATAACATGATAATCATGTTTTTACAAAATAGCCCTGCTGTTTTGTGAGGTGCGAAGTGATTTCCCTGCCAAATTGGAAGGCCAGTAATCGGCTTATGGCGCTTCCTATGAACTTAATCTATGGTCATGGGATAGTGGCTTTAGGATTTTGACGAAAAATCGAGGTTATGTAAACATGGTGCTACAGATAGTAGTAAATTATGTATTTTAGGTCTTAGTCTTGACAGGTTTTTTTGCCGCCGTTTTTTTGGTGGTTTTTTGGCGCCCTACATGCGCTTGATGTACTACGTAGTACATTAAGCTCAATGCCTATATCTCGTTATTTTGCATGAAAAGGTATAGATATCTATATATTTTTGGATTCTCCGTAAAATTTTCTACAAACTTATCTACAAACTTTATAATAAACTAAATAAATGGATTTTTAGTGAATATTTTTAGTTAAAAAAAAAATGGCGCGAAAAAAAAAAATATTTAAATTTGCGCGGAAACATATTTCGGATCTGGAAGTGAATGGTTTTGTTACACAGAACGATACTGTCATCTGTTAGTAATATATCACGACTGTGAGTGTGTCTGTGTGTGTTTGTGTTGGTGTGTGTGTGTGTGTGTTTGTGTGTGTATCTGCGTGCGCGTGCGGCCAATAAGAATGCATTTTATTACCGCATTTTGACCCGCACACCTCGATGGTTTTGTATGTAAGAAGAAATTAAGTCATTAGGCTCCTAAGTAAGGTTATCCTTGGAGATTTTCAGAGCGCTTAGATCCTTGAAGACGTCTAAAACAGTTAGTTAGAGGCACGTCAAAACATTACATTCGGCCCTTGTGTATTTGCAGTTAGCAATCCATACGTTTATAATTAAATCAAAATCATTTTCGTTCATTCATTAATTAATGAAATAAACGTTTTTCATCGGGATGAAATCCATATGAAACATCCATAATTAAACTAATTACATTGTTTACACAAATATCCATCAAAAGGCTACAAAAACATCAATTTACATAATTAATCCGCTGGTGACACTCCCGTTACTAAAATAATAAAATCAAGAAGCGAAACTCATGTTTTATGGCCTGTGTAAAAACCAGTTTACACCCGCGGCTCCTGGACCAATATCTTGAAAAAAAATGTATCCTATATGCTATTCTAGGATATATTTTAAGTTTAATCTTTGGTAGTTGAGGCGTAATTGAGACATAAATATCCTCACAAACTTTTGAATTTATAATCAGTAAGATAAATTAATAAGTATTCTTATACTACTGCTGACAAGCCACTTAAAACAAAACAAGCAGTACAATCGCCACCAAAGTGCCATAAAACAAAATTCAAGTTAATGAAATGTCATTACGTTGCTGTCGGTACAAAAAGTCGTATGTAAAAACGTTAGGTTTTCAGGAGACACAAAAAACTGATTATTATCTTATCTATGAAGTTTCTTTACAATATTTAAATGTAAATAGCTTTAGTTTTATAGCTTACATACGTTTATTATACTTCTGCAAATCGATTTACTACACATACAGCCAATAAAAAAATGGCAAAATTATGACATACGACTTTTTGTACTGACAGCAACGATTAGAGCTATTGTCACAACGTTACAGGTACAGCATGTTGATGCTATAGATGAAAAATACAAAGTGTGCCAAATGATATGTTTGGACGTGCCTCTGACTGCCCCCTTTAAATATCTTCAAGGGTCTGAGCCTGACCATCATTACAATCGTGGTGACCTCAATCCTCATTCCTATAAAACTATTTTGGCACATTCCCATATTTTGCAGTAGTTAGTTTTCCACGCGTGACAGGTTATTTCATTTTCAAATGCCGATATCATTGCATATTATAGGAGTTTCATATTTATGTAGGGTGTGTTTATTTTATGTCACCGTCATCCGATTACGCTGAACCAAATTGAATGTGGCTACAGTGTACGAGCTCTCTGCTTGAGGCCTCAGGCGATAATTTTAGTTGAGTGCCCAACGTAAAGATTTTAAGGACTTACAATGATAGGTTCATACAAGTGCCATTACTGTTTATATACGTAAAGCGGTATCTTTTTGCTTGTATAGAGACTGGGGTAATATTATGACCCAAATATCGCAAAACAATCGTAATCCCCAAGTACCTTATACATCCTCTCAGATCTCCAGGAACTCAGACCTTTTATGATGTATATAGGGGTTAGTCAGAGGCACGTCCAAATATTGCATTTACACATTTTGCAGTTAGTTAGCATTCCATACGTGACAGGTTGTAAGCCCGTCGCCGCTTACAAGAACGCTAAATGTTTTCTCACGATGTTTTCTTTCATCGTTAGCGCATATATTTTTATCGAATAGAAAAATCCATTGATGCACGGTTGAGATTTGAACTCACAACCTTCGGATTGAAAGACGGGGTATCTACCAATCAACCAATAGGGCTTCAAAAATAATACATTAAAAAAAAAAATGATGATTTGATACCATTCAATTACAGTAAAATAATGCTTCATTGTACACAAAAAAACAAAAAGACAATACAAATAGTAAATCTAACAAAAGCCTAATGCAATGAGCTGTTTTGACGCTAAAAATCGTTTTCTTCCAAGCAACCTGAAGGGCAGTATACGAAGCATTAAAATTTAACCCAGGCACGAATATTATTTCGCAATATTCACAAAATACCCAATCCATTTACGTTAAGATTATTAAAAAAACATTATTTTAATTTCTCACGACTCTACATTATTTTCTGAAATCTACCTAATATCTTCCAAAAAGGGGAGGCTTCCCCAAAAAATACCAATCAATATTAGTCCCCCTATTTCAATTAGTAGAGCAAATGCACCTTTAATGCTCAGCCTGAGGGAAAAAGACCTACCATGTTACCTTAAGCGATTTAGGGTGGATCTACTCAACCACGGGGGTCAGTATACATAATGCTTTTACGTTTCAATGTGGGAAAACACTGTGATGCTCGTGTTACAGATATGCGCAGATTCACAGGATCTTTGAGTTGTGAATAACAACTTATTATTGTTCGTGTTACAAAATACCCCGTAAAAATATAATTAATTATAATTTTGTCAACCATAGTAAGCTGTCATGTCAGGGAACCAGATTATTTAACAAATAAAGGTATCTGTTTTACCTAATATTTGTCTACTTTAATAGTTTTTCTATTTTTCATTCATAAATTATAGCTATTTTTTTTTGCCTTACTACCGTTCTTAAATATTGTGAATAGACTCGTTATAATGCCCCATTTAACCTCCTTTACTTTACGCTACGGCTTTACGGATAGTTTTGTAACACCCTTTATATAGATATAGATTCGGCAATTTCCGATTACTAAAGACACTTTTTTTTTTGAAGACTTATGCGTTTTTGGAACGAAGTTCCTTATCGCGCGTTGTGAAAGGGGGCTAGACGGAAAAAATTCTTACGAAAAGTTGTCACGAAAAGTTGTCACGACACTTTTTTGCTATAGTATATCTATTAATATATATATCTATTAATTGTGTCGAGGTCGAGGTCGAGGTGGAGGTCGAGGTCGAGGTCGAGGTCGAGGTCGAGGTCGAGGTCGAGGTCGAGGTCGAGGTCGAGGTCGAGGTCGAGGTCGAGGTCGAAGTCGAAGTCAAAGTTGATTCCCCTTCCCTTGTCCCACGTTATTTTGTGAGAACTTCGTTCCATCCGGGTGTCCCTTGACACCTCTCAAGTTTTTTAATCATTTTGTGGATGTTTTTCGTATTTTATAGTAGTCTATGTTTTATTCTGGCATTATATTTATATCTACAGCAAATTTAATCTTATTCCGTTTTGTCGTTTAGGCCTGATTGAGGAACAAACATACATACAAACTCACAAACTTTCACATTTATAATATTATTAGGATTGATGTGATGTAATAATATATTTGGTCCAAGTACGAGTAAGCCAAGTAGTCTGATTAATGCCACACTTAGACGATATAAATCTGACTTCTTCTTTACTCCATGACTAAACCTCCTGTGGATTTTTCGCCGGGACTCTAGGGGAATCAGTAATGATGTTTTAATAAATCGCTTCTCAGGTGGATTGTGGTTTGCGATACGAGTGCCTAGATTGCTAATAAGGAGCATAATAAATTTAAACAATACTTAAATATACTAATATACCGTGTTGGCCGAGTGGGAGGTACCTCGACTTTCAATCTGAAGGTTTTTCTGTTCGAACAATTTACATGCGCATCAAAAATACGTGCTCAAAACGGTAAAGTAAAACATCGTGAGGAAACCTGTTAGTATTCTTATAAACGGCGATGAGCTTGCAACCTTTCACGTATGGAATGCTAACTACTGCAAAATGTAGGCATGTGCCAAATATAATGTTTGGACGTGCCTCTGACTACCCCCACTAGATATCTTGTGGTGGATCAAAAGTGGTGCAAATTCGAAGTAACATTACTACTAAATAAATAGCAATATATTAATAAGCAAAATATCACTAATTATGCACTAATCAGGCCTTAAAATTAGCAGTAACTAGGTATTTGAATTCAATTCAATTAGTTAGATTAGGTAGTTACATGTCTCTGTGTTAGATTTACTCATGTGCTGAGGTAAGTCAGTTATAGAATTACTGGATTACATTGTTAATTTATGGAGCTAGCTAAATAAGTTTAGCATCATCCGAAAGGCGCGTGTGAAAGGTGTCACCAGACATAGCGCGGCAATCGAGCGCGGCAACCGCGAGCCACCTGCCGCGCTCAAACTGTGTTATTGTTTTGTTCGCACGGCATACTCGCCGCGCTCGATTGCCGCGTAGTGTCTGGTCACACCTCTAGGTTATAGTGACGAGTAATTAGAGTGGGTGTGTCTGTTCACACCAGCGCGTCACATAATTCGTGTTAACCTCTGTACTGACGAAAATGTTTCAACCGATCAAAAAGTCAAGAGACGATTCGTTTTTTAGAGGGGCCTATTACGGGACCCTATTAACTTCGCTGTCTGTCTGTCTGTCACAAGGCTGTATCTTATGAACCGTGATAGCTAAACAGTTGAAATTTTCACAGATGATGTATTTCTGTTGCCGCTATAACAACAAATATACTTAAAACAGAATAAAATAAATATTTATGTTAAATGTTTTTTGCCATTTTTTTAAAGGTACCCTTCGTGCGCGAGTCCGACTTGGCCGGTTTTTTAAGTTTTATAAAGGACCTATCAATTAGATACTATTTAATTTAGACTAATTTGAGACTCTACACAGAAGAAAAAAAGTTAAAAACACCAAAATAATGGAATTAAAAACCTCATGACTTCGGTTGAAAATCCATGCTATTGATATATGACCGAAAACGTATCATCATTTAAAAGTATGAGACGCTGTAAAGTTTGGCAAGAAGTCAACCCCCAATTACTCCACGAAGCGAACCTGTGGTACAGTTTTAATTACGCACCGTACACGCAGCACGTTTAATTCGAAACAAATGGAAATGTTAGCAGGATGGCATGCAAATTTATTCAATTAATCCACCCGCCGGTCTGTATTGGGTGTCGCAAAGCCGTGATTGGCGTTAAGTCGTTCACCCGCGCGAAAGTGGTTTGGCGTGGTTTAGAGATGTGGGTGCATACCAAATTGTGTTTGCTTATTACGTAGTTTGGGTCTTGTGATGCCTTTGGTGTTTAGATAACTGTGATGTCTGTCTAAACTTATATATAAAAACCGGCCAAGTGCGAGTCGGACTCGCGCACGAAGGGTTACGTACCATTATCTATAAAAACGTTTGTTGTATGGGAGCCCCCCTTAATATTTATTTTATTCTGTTTTTAGTATTTGTTGTTATAGCAGCTACAGAAATACATAATCTGTGAAAATATCAACTGTCTAGCTATCACGATTCATGAGATACAGCCCTGTGACAGACAGACGGACGGACGGACAGACAGAGAGACAGACAGCGAAGTCTTAGTAATAGGGTCCCGTTTTTACCCTTTGGGTACGGAATCCTCAAACAAGAATAATTAAAAGTACTACTCAAGTACGAACAACCATTAAAAAATATTTAAAAGTGAGATTGTCACGAGTCACGACGAATGGACAAAATGCCACTATCTCCCACTTATACCTCTGACATTCCGCCTGCTGAAATTCTTATTATCGCCTACGGAAGCTCCTTAAAGAATTCCCAAGAAATGTGACTCTAATAAACTAAAAGCGTCATATTTCAGTCAAAATACTTGAGAGAACCGTGATACGCGAGACGGAAGCCATGCTCGACAAACGCTCATCTTTTTGGGGACTATTAAATTACTTTATTCACCTCTGCATTGCACGCTATGAAACAGAGGATGGGGAAAAGACTTGGAGATAAAGCGATTTCAGTTATTAGTTGGATTGGAATATCTTACGAGTAATAGTGCTGAGAATATTGATAAGCAAGTAAAATTACGAACAATAAAACCATCGGAAAAACAAGGTAGATAGACATAGACTAGACATCTTCAAGTATCTGAGCGCCTGGAGATCTGAAGAGGATGTCTACCGTACTTGGGAATTACAGTCGTGATCCTTTTTAGGGTTCCGTACCCAAAGTGTTAAAACGGGAGCCTATTACTTAGACTTCGCTGTCCGTCTGTCTGTCCGTCTGTCTATCACAGGGCTGAATCTCATGAACAGTGACAGCTAGACAGTTGAAATTTTCACAGATTATGTATTTCTGTTGCTGCTATAACAACAAATACTCAAAACAGAATAAAATAGATATTTATGGGGATCTCCCATACAACAAACTTGTTTTTTTTTTTGGCCTTTTTTGTACGGAACCCTTCGTGCGCGACTCTGACTCTTACTTAGCCGGTTTATCAATTGACGACTCCACAGAAATTAATCTCTTTACTATTTGTTTAATTATGTTTTTTTGCGGATTAGCAGCAAGTTATTTTATATACTATCGATTTACTACTGAAATTTTGCAGCATAATTAAATTTGGTTTTCGCAAATATGTTGCCATATTGTAATTGTTCTCAAGTGAATAGCTACTGTTTTAGAACCGCTCGTACCCATAACATGAGCTGTACCTCAAAACTCAGACGTCTGTGCAATTTATGACGTGTCCTTTTGTGGTGCGTACACAGCTCGGAGTATTCAAGTTTATGCATTATTACTATTTCAATTTCTATCTCGTGGGTGTCTGCTACTCGCTAAATACTCTGTCTGTTTATGTCGTACACAGGAGCTGCTTTACATTTTGTTGTAGCTATTTGAGTTATATTCTTCATACATTTTACCAATATATTATAACAAGTATAAAAAAAATCTTAAAAAGTACTTTGGTTAAAAAGTAGCTTATCTTCATCCCAAGACTTTAAACTATCTCTATTTTAAATTTGAAGATAATTGGCCCAAAAGTTTGGCCGTGATAACCTCATAGACAGACAGAGTTACTTTTATTTTTATAATATTAGTTTATATTATTAAATTTGTATTTTTGTATTGTTGATTGTAATGGATAAACAAAAAAAAGTACTAGAACTACTGGAAACCACGTCAAATAATTTCAAGAAGTAAAAATCATTTCACCTGTCAAAAGCTAGGACATATTTTATTTAAAAAAAATGAGTTTTCTACGAAAATTCCAATAATGTAACCTAAGTTATTATGCCTATATTCTTCTTCATTAGTACATCTGTGCAAAGCCGGGGCGGACTGCTATTATTATTATACTTATATATTATATAGATATAGATAGAGAAGATGGATATAATATATAAATATATTTATATCTAGATATAAAAGTGTAAACATAGCTCAATAAGAGTTTTTGCACTAAGTTGAACATCTTATGAAGTAACTAACATTAGTCTGATTACCTTTCCGTTTATTGTAATGCACTACAATTAAAGTTGTAAACACCTACTTAATACTGTGTTGAAACGTTGAAACTATGCTGAAATCAGTTTACAGAAGAATCTGGTTACCATGTTCTGTGTTCCAGTTACAAAATAGTTCTCAATGGCTTTTATATGAGTTTGAATAATAAAGTCTGAGTCTGCCGCGACAAAGCATAGGTGTTGTCTACTCATATATATGTTTACTATACCGTGTCTGTATGCAAATTTGGAGTGCATTGTGCACCTCTGTCGCCTCTACCAAACTAATAACGTAGCCAGTTTTCGACTCTATTATGTTGCAAATAAGGGTGAGAATGGTTAGGTTTTCTTGTCAGGTCCTGCACAATAGCCGGGAGATTTGTTCGGAAACAATTGCATAGATTCGCAAGTTAAATTGTGTTCGGACATAGACTCGACACACCGGTTCGTGGCTCGACGGTAAATTAAAAAGTCAGGATGCAAATGTAATAAACATGGTGCGGAGTCGGATGTTTTGATTTCTGGCGATTTCTGTGTGGTTTTCAACTATTGTCAGGTTGTTCAATTTTAAATAAATCTTGCAACTTTATTTGGGAATTGTGAGCTGCATGTTAGGGTGAGGCGAAACGAGCGTAATTTTTTTAAGCGACGAAAAACGGGTGAGGTTTGTAAGTCGACGCGTATATATTTATTAATAGTAATAGGGTCCCGTTTTTACCCTAAGGAACCCTAAAAAACTAAAAAGAAAACCGAAAAAAAATGTATCGATCAATCGTAAAGTCATAGTCTTCGCTGTCCGTCTGGCTGTCCGTCTGTCTATCACAGGGCTGTATCTCATGAACCGTGATAGATACACAGTTGAAATTTTCACAGATGATGTATTTCTGTTGCCGCTATAACAACAAATACTAAAAACAGAATAAAATGTATATTTTAGTGGGGCTCCCATACAACAAATGTGTTTGTTTGCCGTTTTTTATAGATAATGGTATGGAACCCTTCGTGCGCTAGTCCGACTCGCACTTGGCCGGTTTATAAACGTAAATTAATGAGTTGTCAATCGCGTAATTTTAAACATGACAAAACAACTCATTTTGCTTCGCCGTGTGGACAGGACAGGATAGGATAACATCATTTTTTGAAGTGTTGTTTTTTTGCAGAAATGCAATTTAGCAAAGCACACTTCCATACATCTGATACTTGCTGGCACGGAAGACTTGCCCCGCTCCCTTGGGGCTAAGAATGCAGCCGGTTTGTTCTGCTTGGCCCTGTTATTATTATTAAATAGTTGTAGTAACGTTTAATAATTGTTATGGATTTGTTATGTATCTAAACTTGAAACTTCAGCACCAAATTTAAAGTTTAATTATTTCCTACACACATACATACTCGTACACACAAACATGCGCGCTCACACGTCATTATCACATAACAAAAATAAAAATTAAATACATTTATTTGGTACATTGAAATCATAGACTCTAGACAGAAAAAACATATTATTGTTCTTTTAAATTGTAGTATGTAGTAGTCGTAGGGGACGAGCTTTTATGATGACGTTACAGTTACGTTTTTTAAACATAATAATAATTTATGTATATTAGGCATGTTCCATTAAGACGAGTAATAAATGTTTTTAATGAATGCAGAATCGGTTTTTCTCAATAACCGCAAAACATACAGTTTTGTTTTTTATGACAAAGATAACTTAAGAATTTAATCTAGATAAATTATAGACAGAAACACGATTGGTGACACTTTCCTCGATAGATTTATTTTATAAAGTTGGCTCTTCAAAAACACTAGTTTTGTTTTTAATCAAAACTATGAATAGCTAAATAGTTATTTTTTATATAATTCGTTAGATAATCATACCTACCTACCTAAATTTTTATTTTTATATGATGGTTTTTAAGATAATGCATTTTTATCACTTTTTAGGGTTCCGTACCCAAAGGGTAAAATCGGAACCCTATTACTAAGACTTCGCTGTCCGTCTGTCTGTCCGTCTGTCCGTCTGTCCGTCTGTCCGTCTGTCCGTCTGTCCGTCTGTCCGTCTGTCCGTCTGTCCGTCTGTCCGTCTGTCCGTCTGTCCGTCTGTCCGTCTGTCCGTCTGTCCGTCTGTCCGTCTGTCCGTCTGTCCGTCTGTCCGTCTGTCCGTCTGTCCGTCTGTCCGTCTGTCCGTCTGTCCGTCTGTCTGTCTGTCACAGGGCTGTATCTCATGAACCATGATAGCTAGACAGTTGAAATTTTCACAGATTATGTATTTCTATTGCTGCTCGAACAACAAATACTAAAAACAGAATAAAATAAATATTTAAGGGGGGCTCCCATACAACAAACTTGATTTTTGCATTCCAGCGCCATCTAGTTTCATTTGATGTTACTACGTATTATAGGTACTTTTCGCGGTCTCATGCGACCGCTCGGGATTTGAGAGGTAAGATGAAAGAGGTTTGCGACTCCGCTGGCAGGTGGCGCTATTTTACCACTATCGGTAAAGTAAGTCGGTAAATAGGTGGTACTTCACATGATCGAATAAAAAGTTTGAAATTGAATTATTGAATTCATGTAGTTAGGTAAATAGGTATACCTAGGTAGATATTATTAATTTCCAATTAATTTCGAGTTCGAATCCTGGCCGTGCATCAATGGATATTTCTGTTCGAAAAATGTACCTATATGCGCGTTACACGTGTTTATAACAGTGAAGGAAAACATCGTGAGGAAACCTGTTAGTATTCTTGAAAGCGGCGACGGGATTGCAACCTGTCACGTGTGGAATGCTAACTACGTAGTTAGGTAAATAGGTAGGTTACGAGATATTATGAATTATTTTTTATGTTTCTAGGGTTCCGTATCTAAAGGGTAAAAAACGGGACTACTATGACACCGCTGTCCGTCTGCCTGTTACCAGGCTGTATCTCGTGAACCGTGATAGCTAGACAGTTGAAATTTTCACAGATGATGTATTTCTCTAAAATCAGCATAAAATAAATATTTAAGTGAGACTCCCGTACAACAAACGTGATTTTTTTGCCGTTTTGATAATAGTACGGAACCCTTCGTGCGCGAGTCCGACTCGCACTTGGCCGGTTTTTCCGTCTTATCCGGGTAGATTCAGCCCATACAAAAAGTCAAAAATTTCACTTATCACCTTAAATAAACAACATAAAACCACTGCACTTTTCATGTCTTCGCACCAAACTTAGGAGCTTTTCTTTCGAGTAATTCTTTTATTCGGGCTCTAAACGGAAAAAACTTTCTTCCGCAATCAACTAGATTGAACCGCGATTAAATGCGTTTTAGACAAATTTGCAGGTATCGCCGCAAAAACACTTTTTTTTACGTTACCTGCAATATTTCAAAGTCTGTTAGTTGATGTCTCGATATATTTACACTAGATTTTTGACTCAGTATTTGCATCAAAGGGTACAAAAAACATGCTAAAAACTATTGAGACAACACCGAAAAGGTTTACGTAATTACACTTTACTTATCTATTACATAATAGGTTATTTACAAATTAATGAATAAAAAAAACTATTTTCTTACTGAAAAGTATTTTGGGTTGAAATTCTACGGCTTACAAAAAAAATAATTAAACGTGTTGTTTTATTGTATACTAGCGACCCGCCCCGGCTTCGCACGGGTAGCATGTTATTATACGTATAAACCTTCCTCCTGAATCACTTTATCTATTAAAAAAAACCGCATCAAAATCCGTTGTGTAGTTTTAAAGATATAAGCAAACATACATACAGACATACAGACGCGGGAAGCGGAGAGCGACTTTGCTTTATACTATGTAGTGATTTGAATACGTTTCAAATGCCTATGATATAGTTATATTCGTAGGTAGTGTTTGTAACAAATGACCGTATGACAATTTTTCGAAAAAAAAAAACTACTAACAGACAATTTCTCGAGAACAAGGCAATTGCTCACGAGAAATTTTATTCGGGAATTTGTCATTCGGGCAATAGTTTTTCGAGAAACTTTCCGGAAACGCTAATGTGAGTATGGTGATTGTTTCCTTTGCAAGTCGGTTCGGGAGGAAAGAAATAAGCAAAGCAAACATTAAGGTGCAAAGACCACAATCACAGAACTAAAGTTTCCCAGCGATATAACTAAAAGGTTTCGCTCTTTGTTATCATTGTAACGAGCGTCGGGAGAATACGCTCGCGCTAGGTTAATAGGATTTCATCAACTTTTACTGAGGAAAATAGCCGTTTTAAACTTATACACTTATTTTCATTAAAATATTTTTTTTTGGTTTTTTCTCCTTAAATACCTACGTGTTGTACAGTGAAGGGACTGTTTAAATGAAAAGTTATTATCAAAATTATTTAAAAATAAATATATAAATAGTAAATAGTTTTCGTTTAAAAAACTCGAAAACTATTTACAGTTGAAGTGAAGAACAACTAAAATTTACAACGGATTTTACCAAAATTAAATAATAGCTTCATTATTATATTATAATTATTAAAAATATTAAAAACAACTTTTCGATTAATATAATTGATCTGATGCGAGTTGGGTTCTCTCTAAATCTGGTTTTCGCAATAGAGCTAATTATTCAGTCATGATACTGACGTAGCTAAGCTGTGGTTTTTTGGCCTTGACTTGAATATCCTCTACCTACCCCTATGCCATTCTAAATAAAAGTATTCATTCATTCAATGTGCTCATCCATAAAACTCATTAAATAAAGTCCTTCCACTGAGTTGAGTGGTTGCCACTTTTATGTCTTTATCAGATGCATTAGATAAATAAATTCTCTTCAAATAAAACTATAAAAATAAATAAATATTGGTGGACATTTCACATAGCGTCGTCTAGCCCCAAACTAAGAAAAGATTTTTTTAAATACTTACACTACACAAGATACATTATAAAACCCAGACACAGAACAAACACCTATGTTCATAATACAAATATTTGTCCTGGGTGGAGTTCGAATCTATAAAAAAAACGGCTAAGTGCGTGTCGGGCCACGCGCAATGTAGGGTTTTGTAGTTTATACAACTAACAACGTTGTATAAGTTATTTTGATTGGTATTTGTACTAAATTTTTATTACTATTTCTCGCAAGACCATTTTATAAGTTGTTAACTATTACTCGTAAACTTGAAAAGCCTACTTAGCTCTGATATTTTAGCTTTAACTTCATTATAAATACAGTAGTATTTATAATGAAGTTATAATATAATATAAGTTATAATACCGTGATTTTTTTTACGCCTTCATAACCAATAGTTTAGATTTAAGAGGGGTGGGGTGACACTCGATTTTGACAAAAATTAGCACTACACAGAAAAAAAAATCACAAACCTACAATATTTTTAAAAACCTATCCAACGTTTAACCACACTATGGGGTACGCGAGAATTAAAAAAAAACATCTTCACGTTACAATTGTAACCAAAAAAAAAATTTGTTTTACCACTTTGTCGACTTGACCAATATGTATATTCATGCTAACTTACAGCTTTCTAGCACTAGTGACAAACGGACGGACGGACAAATCGAAACCATAAGGGTTTCTTGTTGACTACAAAACCCTAATCACTATCACTACATAGTATAAAGCAAAGTCGCTTTCCGCTTCCCGCGTCTGTATGTAATATGATGCGCTTTTTTTTAATAGATAGAGTGATTCAGGAGGAAGGTTTATATGTATAATACATGCATAATATAGTAGAGAAACACTGATAATTTTAGAGGTTTCTAATGTGATGTCGTAAATAAACACATTTTTTTGCGCTTACATTGCAAATGCTGGCTGAACCCCACGAGATATATCAAAATAATGTACTACAGTATTGTACACCTTAAAAACGTCTACAAAAAAGTCCACGATGGTATTAGAAATGTCTTACGCACAGCGAAGCGGGCACGGGTCAGCTAGTAGTCTAATAAACCAACGCCCAGCGCCAACCAATTACCGGCGCAACACCTAAAGAAATTTCATATAAATCGCATGGGCATTCCCAGAAATGGGGTAACAGTCCGAACTCGTATAAATTGGCGAGGTAACAAGTTGGATGGGTGGATCTGCAGGCAGTAATGAACGGCATACCCCACATTCCGCGATGCGAAGACATTGCAGGTAGCTTGCTTTATTGGATTCCTGAGAGCTTTTCAGTTTCATTTATTGAGCTTTTGGAGGTATCGAATAGTTCTGAGACTTTGAACTGTCAGAGGGATTTGAAGACGGATGTTTATGTAATTGGTCGCTAAGAAGTTCAAGAACCTACCTAACGCGCGATACGTAAAAGGATTTTTTAAGTGTAGGTTAGCAAATTTAAAAATGATTTTCGTATTTACTCATTTTATAAATGCGAAAGTTACTGTCTGTCTGTGACGTTATCACGCCAAACCGCTTGGCCGATTGTAATGCAATTTCACTTAGAGATAGTTAAAAGTCTTGGCTACTTTTCAATTTTCAGGAATTTTATTGTTTTACGACTTTATCAGTCGTCAAAAATCAATTTTCTGAATCTACACGGACGTAGTTGAGGGTAAAATCTAGTATTCTTATAAGCGTCAATGAACCTGCAACTTCTCATGTATGAAATGCTAATGATAAAAGTGGGCAATGTTATATTCAGATTTGTCTCTAATTAACCCTTTTGAGACATTTTCAACGATCTGAGAAGATTTCTACATTTTTGTATTTAAAGTAATAAAACTATTATTTTTTTCTACATTTTTGTGGAAAATTTCATACAGTCAGTTCTAATTTGCAATGAAGATTAATTTCATTTGTTTCGAAGGTTTCTCTAGTTAGTAAATCAAACCGCACCTCTCACACAACCAAATTAACACATCAAAAAGACAGCCCTATTTAGCAGCGCAAAATTCGTTACCCACGAAAATATCTTTAAATATCAGGGTACACACAATACGAATACGTACATAGCACAAACCCATGTAGGGTCAAAGACCCGATTGTGGTGCCTACCCCGGTCTGGTAGACTTACGATGTATCAAACTTGTTTAAAATCTATAGTTAATACAATTATTTGTCTATGGTCCGTTTTGATTAGTGACAGTTGTGATGCGATATACCTAAATTGTAATATAGACTAAATTGACCACAAATAAATATTTCCCGTCTTGCCTTTATTCATAAATATCGCCTGTTACAAAACCTTTGCTTAACCTAAGAGCAAGATAAATACAAAATTTTATATTGTTTAAAATTCGTCTTTTTAATCTTTAGGGTTCCGTACCCTAAGGGTAAAATCGGAACCCTATTACTAAGACTTCGCTGTCTGTCTGTGTGTCTGTCCGTCCGTCCGTCTGTCTGTCACAGGGCTGTATCTCATGAACCGTGATAGCTAGACAGTTGAAATTTTCACAGATTATGTATTTCGGTTGCTGCTAAACAACAAATACTAAAAACAGAATAAAATAAATATTTAAGGGGCTCCCATACAACAAACGTGATTTTTTTGCCGTTTTAATTGATAATGGTACGGAACCCTTCGTGCACGAGTCCGACTCGCACTTGGCCAGATTTTTCAATATAAACCGTTTCATTGAAATTGAAATGTTGTTAAAATGCCCACAACCAGCGCTCTCACCCTACTTGCAGCCCGGTTCAATTTACCCCTAAAAGGGTACCGCTTGTGTTGGTGTCCAATTATTTTTTTCTGTATCGAGATGGCAGTTCTAAAACGTAGGATTGAACTTTTCTAATTACGTTAGCGGCACGCCGGCGCCGCCGCGCCGTTTCTCTGAGTCTCATAATTGTATTGCAATCATGTAAGAGTCTATTTTGTAAGCGGCGATGGCAACCTATAGAGAAATGAAATAAAAATAAAATTCATTAATTCACACACACACAGATAAATACACATAACAAAAAGAACTATCTTTCTTCTTTTTGTTCTGTGTCAAGCAAAGAAACGGCACGGCCGTATCATCCTTTTCTAGAAGCAGTTCAGGCCATTTTCGACCCCCTATAACTTCGTTTTGGATAAAACTAGAAGCCTGAATTTTAATTTCGTAATTTTTATAATAACTTAAGACAGAAGGACCCTTAAAGTAGTGAATAAATTAACCGACTTGGTATTACATGGATCTCACAACTTTTTACGGTAGAATAACTGAGTTGCGTTGTGAGACTTGGCTTTTTTTAAAACTTATGTTTTTGATGGCATTTATTTATTCATTACAAGTTAAATAATAGGATCACGACTGTAATCCCCAAGTATGGTAGACATCCTCTCAGATCTTCAGACGCTTAGATCCTTTGAAGATGTTTTAGTGGGGGTAGTCAGAGGCACGTCCAAAAATTATATTTGGCATACATTTTGCAGTAGTTAGCATTCCATACGTGACAGGTTGCAAGCCCATCGCCGCTTATAAGAACACTAACTGGTTTCCTCACGACGTTTTCCTTCACCGTTGTAAGCACGTGTTTTTTGATGCGCAGATAAATTGATGCACGCCGGGATTCGAACCCACGACCTTCAGATTGAAAGTCGAGGTATATCCCACTCGGCCAACACGGCTGTTCAAGTTAATAATAAAAAAATCAATTAATACACGTTTAAACGACTCTGTATACAAAAAATAAACAATACTTCAAATAAATGCAAACGTGAGCCTAAAATATAAATTTGAACATTATATTGCTCAAACAGTCACATACGAGCAATTACTCATAACGACGGAGAATGAAGTCGTCAACGTAACGAAAATTGCTCAACGGCACAAATAACGTGGCACAAACAACACGGCAATAAAGATTTATAGCTGAGATTTTTTACGGAGTCCCAGATACGGTTCGAGGTGTGAGATTTCAGCGAGTATAGATTTTTACACGGGTCTTTATCACGTAATTACCTCTAAGTAATACATTTTTTTGATAAATGCAGAATCGTTTTATCAATATCCGAAAAACATACAGTTTTGTTTTTTAGGACAAAGATAACTTAAGGATTTAATCTAGATAAACTATAGACAGCGAAATACAATTGGTAAAAAAATCTCGATAGATATAAATTACAAAGTTGGCTCTTAAGCACTATATTTTCAAAAACCTAATATTTACAAGACAGGCTTGCAAATTGCAAGGTCTCGTATGGAGTGTTAACTATGTAACCCTGCAAAATGTGGTGATGTTCCAAATGTAATTTTTGAACGTACCTCGACGACTCTTCTTAGACATCTTCAAGGATATAAGCTGCACGAGATCTAAAAAGACTAGTTTTTTTTAATAATTAAAATTAATAATGTGCTGAAAAACTTCATATTCGTAACTCTAAAATTTCAAGAGCAGAACACAAAATATTTAAAAATTTGCGTTTGGTCGTGATTCAGTTGCGTTTTAATTGGATAATAATAGCGCAATCAGGTTGCTGGTCACGAAATTAGAATTGTACTCTTGAAGGCTTCCGTGCGAAATTATTACACTCGTAAATTTATAAAAACAAAAGTGATCACGACTGTAATCCCCTAGTACGGTAGACATCCTCTCAGATCTCCAGACGCTTAGATCCTTCGATGATATCTAATGGAGGTACTCAGAGGCACTTCCAAACATTATATATGGCACATGCCCACATTTTGCAGTAGTTAACATTCCATACGTGACAGGTTGCAAACCCATCGCCGCTTATAAGAATACTAACTAAGTTTATGACTTGGACCACAAATATTTCCCGCAAAATAGTTAATGAACCGACTAGAGATGGCATAGGCGTCACCATGGTGATAATTTGGAGACACGGTTTAAAAAAAAATATGTTTGTAAAGACACTTTCACCCCACGTAAGGGTGAGATACAATCAAACAGTCAATACGTCAGATATAAATAAAATGCCACAATTACTGCAAAATATGGGCATATGTTTTTAATCTTTGGACGTGCCTCTCACTACCTTCATTAGACATCTTCAAAGATATCAATGGAGATCTAAGAAGATGTTTACCATACTTGGGGATTACAGTCGTGATTCTATTATCTTTCTTTTCCAAATCGGGATATTTTTTTCGACCCATCCCACTTATATTATAAATGCGAAAGTTTGTGAGTGTGCGAGTGTGTGTGTGTGTTTACTGTTTCACGCAAAAACTATTGAATGAATTAAAATGAAACTGTACAGTAATAAAGTTTATACTTATACTTAACAAGCTATCCTGACGAACTTCATATCGCTTTAGAATTAACAAAATGTTGTGTAAAGTTCCCGTTCCCGTTCCCGTTCCCGTTCCCGTTCCCGTTCCCGTTCCCGTTCCCGTTCCCGTTCCCGTTCCCGTTCCCGTTCCCGTTCCCGTTCCCGTTCTTACTTAGGCTACTTTTTATCAAGGTACCATCCGTGCGAAGCCAGGGCGAGCAGCTAGTATAATATAATATTAAGGTGAGGTAGTATCGTAAAAAAGTTTCCATCCACGTAAATTTATGGGCGTTGAAAAACCATAAGTACCTTTTACACAGTGTCTTTCGCGTTCTGTTACAACCTTAATATTGCTGATCTTGTAGTTATTATCTGCTGATCATATGAGTGACCACACTCACACATCGATTAATTGACGTCAATCTAATTCAACAAGCTTGCAATATTTTCCCTTTATAAACCCAATTTTTTACATCATTCCAGTCAGTCAGTTCTTGGAAGGTTACTCTGTCTCATCAGCTACGGTCCACGGCAACTTCTAGTTGCTTGCCGGCTGCATCAGATCTCTGTATTCCTAACAAGAAGTCCCGTGCGCGATTCTAAAACCCGATTGGTCCAACAAAGATCAAAGTTAAAGTGAAAGTTGTATAAATAAAATTATAATCGTTAAATAAATCTGTGTTCCTATAAAACTTGTTTTTTTTTAAGACAAGTCCAGGATCCAGTCTAACAGTTCGTAAAGTTCATGGTACATTCTCCCAAATATTTCACAGATTTTCTTTTTAAAAATCTTTAACAATATTTTCTTTCCAATGTTTCAGCTTCGAGTATAACCGTATCAGAAATCGTAAACCAATATTACATCGGCACGCGCGTGTACGTGAGGTAATCTATTGAAATATACGTCTTGCTTTTTGGAGATACATGTTTTTGGTTTCAGCGTTATGTGGGAAATTCATCAAATTTTACTACACCAATGTGCATACCAAATTAAAATTGTCAATCGTTTTTTTTTCGTATAAGTATGGCTACTCATCTGAGTAGGTGTTTAAGATCAAGGTATAGGTTTTTACAAGCTTTTATTTAACTTGCAATGTATGTATGTATGTAACTATGTTTGTTAAGCTGGAATCTTGCAACTCAATTTTAAAACAGTTATCCCTAATCCATGAGCTGAAATTTCACATACTTATGTAACTTCGGTGTCAATGCAATAATATGGTGACAGTGAGCTGATCTGATGATTGAATCAGGAGCTGTTCAACAGACACTCACAATGGAACTCCTTAGTAAATATTTATATTGAGTAAAAACTTTGCATACTTGTCAAGTTCCGATGACAGGCGCGCTGGTGCTCGATGGTTTAAGGGGCTCCCAGTCGACGATTGCTCTTTTTCGAAACGAAAAAAGAAATACTTCTGAACAAGCCACATCTCCTATTTTTATAAGTATATTACTTCAGGTTCCTACCTAGATTTATATTAAGCTGAAAACATAATAGCAGAAACTTTTCACGATAAAGATATTATTTCAAAATGATACGTTTTAGAATTTATGATCGAAATATTTTATATACCTACTATTCAAATCAACTTGTGATTTATTGAAAGATAGGTAATATGTAGATCTATATTTCTATTAGAGTAGATTTTTGATAAGTAATTATACATAATTTATATCATTAATTTATTCGAAAAGCAAAGGCGGACCGGACCACGCGCCGACGTGTGTTGGTCGTCATTGCAGCGGTCGGTAGGATTATTTATCGACGTGATTAAAGATTGGTACATCTTTATTCACATATACTATACATTATAAAATAGGAGATGTGGCTTGTTCAGAAGTATTTCTTTTTTCGTTTCGAACAAAAACAATCGTCGACTGGGAGCGCCTTAAATGATTTTACAAAAGCCTGTCATTGAAAAATATTTTTCATCAGAAAACTTATTTCAATAAATTTTTACTATTTTTCAAGATGTTACTACGCATAAAAAGCATTAATTTTATTTATTAAGTTTTTAGTACAACTATATCAGTTACTTATTTTGAGATCGATAACTACATTTATTTAAATCAGGAGGTTCTTTATTCAGCGGCTAAGTATTATTGTTTTCCATACCGATTTTTTCGTAATATCTGGTGAAGTGCCATGTAGTACACTAACCCTCGTATTCAAGAACGACACTATGAGAACACGCACCCACAGTGGACGAAATCTTTTATCATAAACATCACTTTATGTGTTGTGTTGAGCGACACTATGGCGCACACTACCGTGTGCCTCTAGAGCTCAACTTTGGTTATAGGAACACGACAATGTGCCTCTAGTCACACTATGCAGTGTCGCACAACACATAAAGTGATTTTTATGAAAAAAGATTTCGTCCACTGTGGGTGCGTGTTCTCATAGTGTTGTTCCTGAATACGGGGGTAAGGCACTTCACGCCAGCAATCATGAGTAGCGAATTCAGATCGCGTACGGTAATCAATCAAACCTCGCATAATATTATATTTTCATCATAAATTTTCTACTTTTATACACTGTAATCCCCAAGTAAGGTAGACATCTACTATCTATCTAGTATCTACAATAAGTATAAGTGTGTATTTAAAAAAAAAGTATATAAGTATTCTATCAGTTATCTGGTTCCCATAGTACAAGCTTTGCTTAGTTTGGGGCTAGATGGCGTTGTGTGTAAAGTCCGCCAATATTTCTTTATACCTCCAGGCGCGCAGATCCTTGAAAATAACTAAAAAATCACGTCAGAGGGCAAATCAGAGGCACGTCCAAACATTAAATTTGTTCCATGCCCACATTTTGCAGTGACTGTAGTTAGTATTCCATACGTGACAGGTTGCACGCACATCGCCGCTACTAATTTATCTCAGAATTTTACTGATAAAACTATCACTTCAAACTATGTGTGCGGACCATACAATTATTCTAACAATCTCAACAAAAATAATTAGGTACTTTATCAAACTTACAAATCATACCATTCCATCAACACAAACTCCGTTTGTGATTTCCTTCGACACGGTTCAAATGAAGGTGCCTTGTTGTTTCAATTATGCCTAACAAATTCTCTGTTTCAATACAAAACTTTTCTCTTCGTTAAAACTTTGCATTCAACATGAATATGATTCATTCAAAGCGTTTTGTTTTACTCAACGAGAGTTTCCTTTTCTGAATATTGTGAATGAATACCATGAATTGCGAGTTTCGATCAAAAAGAGTTTGATGAAGTCTCTAAGAGTTCGTCAGTTCATCGAGAATACTTTCGTGCGTTTTGATTAATACTTTGCTTGGAGTATGAACCTGCTCGTTATATAATTTTCCATGTTCATCCTTCGATATGTAAAAATGTAAATTAAATATTGACAATTTAAATAACTCGCAAAAACGTTTCTTTAGCAAATGGCGTCGCACTAGAGTCTGTGACGTTACATGCTTGTTAACAAATAAACAAACGTCAAGTTTTTCAAGGCAGGTGATGACATATTGACAAGCATGTTACGTCATCGTCGATTCGACCAATCCTGACCGTTTTGTGTCACGTGACTGGCGTTTAAAAATAGATAATTTGAATTATGGGTTTTTTAATCAATCATTGTTTATTTTCAATTTACATATATTACTATCAACAACACTTTATTTTTCATACTGTCAAATAGCCTATTGCATTATATCCTGTTTCATAGAGAATCATTCACTCACTCATAAAACACAACACTGTTGTGGCATTTCCGATTTCAAACAATTTCGTTTTGATAGCATAAGCTTTAAATGACGTCATTCAAGTCAATTGACCTCCCATCAAACATCGATGTGGGTGAATATCGGAAATTACGCAACAAGCTTGCTAAGCCTCGAGTAGTCAGACGCGATTTTTGTATGAAGAATTATGGTTCTTAAACTAACCGCCAGAGGCGCTGTATCGTGAATTCTGATAAAAAGCTCACCATGATTGGTGAATATCTATGCTGTCATCTCTTACTCGAGACCCTGATTGAAACTAAAATGGAACTCTGCTTTTAATTAATTTGCAATGTATTTATGTATGTAACTATTTAACCATGTAACTATGTTTGTTAAGGTGGAATCTTGCAACTCAATTTTGAAGCAGCTATCTTCAACCGATTGAGCTGAAATTTCGCATATTTATGTAACATCGGTGACAATGCCATAATATGGTGACAGTAAGCTGATCTGATGATGAAGTCAGGAGCTATTCAACATACACTCACAACGGAACTCCTTAGTAAATACTTCGATTGAGGTAAAAATTTCGCGTTTCAAATTCAAGTTTCGATGACAATGTTGTATGATGTGACAGGTGATAGCGCGCTGGTGCTCGATGTTTTAAATGATTTTACAAAAGCTTGTTATAGATAAATATTTTTCAACAGAAAACTTATAATTCGACTTGTCTACATAATTCGTAGTTTTGAACTACGACCGACAGGCGACAGACCAGCCTACAAAGTTATTTGATCTCTTGTGTTTACACAACACAGACCTAATAATTAGGGTGCGAGTACCAGTATTTGGCACGTTCAGTTGGCACCACGTCGACTGTTGGCAGTTAAAACGAAGTCATTGGCAATTTGGCATCTTGGACAGTGCAAAGCTATTAACTAAACGCTGATGCAGTGCTTAAACATAGTGTGAATTGGCTTATGTACCGGGTTTTGAAACACGCCAATGTGTACGTACAAATGTCAATGCTCTAAGCTTACGTCTAGATTTATAAAGCTATTGATTTTATCTTAAGACGCTGCCAGTCGACGATTATTTTTGTTCGAAACGAAAAAATAAATATTTGTGAACAAGCCACATCTCCTATTTTATAATGTATAGTATATGTGAATAAAAATGTACCCATCTTTAATCACTTCGATAAATAATCCTACCGACCGCTGCTATGATGACAAACACACGTCCGCGCGTGGTCCGCCTTAGCTTTTCGAATAAATTAATGATATAAATTATGTATAATTACTTATCAAAAATCTATCCTAATAGAAATCTAGATCTACATATTACCTATCTTTAACAATAAATCACAAGTTGATTTTAATAGTAGGTATATAAAATATTTCGATCATAAATTCTAAAACGTATCATTTTGAAATAATATTTTTATCGTGAAAAGTTTCTGCTATTATGTTTTCAGCTTAATAGAAATCTAGGTAGGAACCTGAAGTAATATACTTATAAAAATAGGAGATGTGGCTTGTTCAGAAGTATTTCTTTTTTCGTTTCGAAAAAGAGCAATCAGCGACTGGCAGCCGTCTTAACTACGAAACCTACGCAAATTATTATGATTGAGATATAAAAGCTATATAAGTAAAGTGTATAAGTAATAAAGTCTTTGAGACAGTCATAGAAGTCTTGGAGAAAATGTGTATTTTAAGACCTTTATTAAAAAAAACTGTTCAAGTGCCAGTCGGACTCGCACACGAAGTGTTCCTTACCATTATCCATAAAAAAACGAAAAAAATATGGTTTGTTAAATGGGAGCCACACTTAAATATTTATGTTATTCTGTTTTTAGTTTTTGTTGTTATAGCAGCAACAGAAATACTTAATCTGTGAAATTTCAACTGTCTAACTATCACGATTCATGAGATACAGCCCTGTGATAGACAGACGGACAGACGGACAGCTAAGTCTTACCCTTTGGGTACGGAACCCTAAACATAAACTTTATACTCTTAATATTAATAAATAATTACTTAAAATTGAGCTTCCATAAAAATCCTATCATTAACATTTAATATTCTGGGACTTTTAATGCTGTTTTCATGAAGTTTATTATTGAAATGATAACCTAAAGTAATAATTTATTTGAATAACAACTGGGTAATTTAATTGTATTGCCAAGATTATCCCTTATCAAGCAACATGCTCTCTGTATTGTGGTCATAATTTAGATAACGCCCCTAACTGCCCTTTATCTCCATCTTTACAACTCAGACCCTCACAAGGGGCTTAGCTAAAGACTTAAGTGTGGGAATTAGCATAAACTTACCTTTAGATTTCGAGTAGTTAGAAATCGTTGAAATAATTTTGTTACAGAGAATTTTCAAATTGTTGAATTGAAATGTTTCGAACCAACATGTCTTCAGTACAATTTTTCGGTTCTATTGGGTAATTGCAAATGGCCCAAGTCTGGCACGGCATTTAAATATATTAATATGGTCACTATAAATAAATAAATATATTGGTGGACTTTACACACAGCGCCATCTAGCCCCAAACTAAGCAAAGCTTGTACTATGGGAACCAGATTACTGATAGAATACTTATAATATACTTTTTTTTTTTAATACTAACTTATTATACATATTAACACTCAGACACAGAACAAGCATCTATCATCACACAAATATTTGCCCTGGGTGGGGATCGAACCCACAACCTACAGCGCAGGCAGAGTTACTACCAACTGAGCTGTGAGGCCGGTTAAGATGTTAGGTTAGCTAATTACGTAATAACTAATAAAAATTAACTTACTTGGTATTACATGGATCTCACAACATTTGAAGAACTGAGCTGCGGGACTTGGTTTTATTCACAAGTTATGCTTTTGATGGCAAATGTTTTATTCTAATACTATGCAGGTGACATTTGCTAGAATTTGACTACCTACTGACTGCTAAACATAGTAAATAAACTCCTCCATAGGTCATAATGATAGTTGTTATATCTCACGGCATCTCACGGAATACTTGAAGTTGTGATGTGTATAGATAGGCACTTTTGTGTGTGTGAGTGATACTAAGCGCTACCGAGCTTACTCACACACAAACAATGACAACGTCAAATATACACACACAATGACCAACCCATCTTCAGAAATATGCTGTTGGTCTGCGTTACCGGACGAATTTACAATCACTAGCGATATATCCAGCACACAGATGTTATAAACTTTTCATCGGACGTTGAGCTCACGAAACAACACCCAAAAAGCCTCAAATATTATTCCATATCTCGTATACGATACATACACATACCGTAAGCAAATTACGCTCGCATTTATTCACATTTATTCACCCTTCTGAATTGCCGCTAATACCCGCGGCGGGATCGAACCTCACCACAGAAAATATGTTGATATGTTCCACAAGTAAGCCTTACTAACCCGTAAATTCTTACCTTAAGTCGTCATTATTTTTGACAGATGCTTTTATAGAGAAAGTAGTCCTTCATCATCCCTTTAAGTATAAGTAATCCTACTAATATTAATAATGTGAAAGTTTGTGTGTGTGTGTGTGTGTGTGTGTGTGTGTGTGTTTGTAACTCTTTCACGCAAAAACAACTGAACGGATTAAAAGGAAACTTTATAGTAATATAGCATATTACATCAGAATAACACAAAGGCTAGCTGGGGCGAGCAGCGAGTAAAAGTACCTATAATTCGTTTTGATCGCGTTTTAATCTGATCTGAATTTTGATCTCAATATTTCCAAAAAGAATAGCTTTGATTTTATGGTTTTATGACTTAAAGATTTAATTTATCCCTAAAACAGAAAAACGATTGGTAAAACATTTCCAGGTAGATTTATCACTCGAATATGGATCAAAACATTTTTCAGTTCCAACTTTTTTAATCTCATATAATTTTGTTAGACGCAGAACTTTCTAAATGTTTTACTTTAGTTAAATTACGAGTAGGTACTAATACGATATATAAAATTGGGTTTACTGCTCTTGAAAACTGTACACTGTGTTCTTGTCCTGTGACATGGGACGTCTATTGAAAAACGTGTTACACCCCATTTTCAAAAGGAGACATTTTCGTGCCAGACATGATGGACGATGTCGGAATTAAGGAATATTTTTGTGAAAAATTTTGTAAGTATTTTTTTAAGTTATTATGAAATCAAATATCGACCGAAGGAAGCTTTATTTTTAAAACTAGTGTGTTTTGTTGATAGTGATAAGATAGATGTTATAAAGCGTAAACCAAAGTTTTGTCCTCTCAGTGGCGAACGTAGATAGGTAACAACTAAATATTTAAAATCATTGCGTGATCAAAATATTAATATTGTCATGGCGTGATCGAAGTATGTATTTAAGTCACCAGTTTAGTTTCAATTAGTTTTTTCTGCCCTTTTGTTACAAAATATCTCTAATTTAATAATGTCCGCTTTAACTTACAATATCCATCATAGACTGTCGATTAAAAAACCTATTTTGTTCGCCGCCTGCAGCGACAATCCCACAAAAGCTATAAAAAACCAACTGAAAATCTCCCCGACGTCCAACTAGGCACGCCTCCAAAATTAAGCCTTTTTCTTCTACCTTTGTCAACTAAAACTCTCACATATTACAAGCTTGCAAAGCTCAGAATCGTGTACCAATATACAATAAATCCTTGTTTTAAAAACCTGTTTATACTCGTATGTCATGGAATTTTACGTTGCAGGGCTTAATAGCTGATGTGTTTTGTCCCCTCCTTGTCGCTAGCTTTGTCCTTTTCTGTGGTCATTGCATTCAATACGACTTCCTATAATCCAATACCGGACACTAGACAGGCGGGATTTATAAGACTCGGAGAGATTTCTCGCTCAGGAAATATTGTGGAGATATCATACGTCTGCTTCTCTGGAGCGAGGCTTACGGAAAATTGGCGGAAGGGATTAGGAATCTTGAATTTTATATTGGCGTTTTAAAATTCTTATTTAATGCGATTCTAAATTCGATTTAGGGGTAGAATTTCGAGCGTGATTTTATGGAAGACTAGCCGACCCGTGACAGACGATGTCCTGTCAAATTTCAATAATCGAAAAGACTGAATGTTTTTAGTCAGTGATGTCAGATTTGTTGCTCACCAGCGCCATCTATACAGAAATCATCCCTTTTGCGTTTTTTGATCGCTTTTGGGATGTTTTTCATATTTTAAAGTATCTAGTCTATTATTTATTCGGGCATTATATCTACATTTACAGCAAATGTCAACTCAATCCATTTTGTCGTTGAGGCCTGATTGAGGAACAAACATACATACAAACTCACAAACTTTCACATTTATAATATTATTATAGGATGCAACATTATTTGACTTGAGTTTTTGGCAAGTTTTGGCTAAGCTTCTAAACAGTCAAAAAAGTGCTTCTAATCTATTTCGTGTAGAATTTCGGATGGTCTTGCTATAGTTTCGATTACTTATAATTATGCATTTTGTATTAACTATGCTACGCACGCTACGCAATCCGCTACGTAACCAGTGTCGTAGCACTGCTACGCCTCTCTACGTGTCTGTAGTGATCTCGTGCATTTTTTAATTTAAAGTTTCATCATACCTAAACAAATTGAAAAAGGTATCTTCTATGTGTTTTGAGTTAATGTTAAATGAAATAGAATTAATTTTATTCGATATATAAATTAATAACTTAAATGCCTTCTTTTGTTATTACCACAACTAAAAGATTATTATGTTTTATTTGAAGATTGGATTTAATTCAATAGAAAAATGCCCTAAAAGTACAAAAAGTATGATATATATTATTATTTATTCAGAATATAAGGGGTAACAAGGTGTATTTTTCTTTTTGGCTTACTAAAAGTAGTCTCAAAAGTCTCAAAATTCGTGGCTGAATCGCAAGACACTCAAGGTCAATGGTATTTTAAACAATCACTACATAGTATAAAGCAAAGTCGCTTTCCGCTTCCCGCGTATGTATGTATGTATGTTTGCTTATATCTTTAAAACTACACAACGGATTTTGATGCGGTTTTTTTAATAGATAAAGTGATTCAAGAGAAAGGTTTATATGTATAATACATGCATAATATAGTAGAGAAACACTGATAATTTTAGAGGTTTCTAATGTGATGTCGTAAATAAACACATTTTTTTGCGCTTACATTGCAAATGCTGGCTGAACCCCACAAGATATATCAAAATAATGTACTACAGTATTGTACACCTTAAAAACGTCTACAAAAAAGTCCACGATGGTATTAGAAATGTCTTACGCACAGCGAAGCGGGCACGGGTCAGCTAGTAATAGATAATTGTGAAAAAATGTTTTAACCTATTACCACTTAAATTTTCTACGAAGTATGGTATATTCGTAGCTGTAATTATAAGATTATTCCGTCTATCGCTGTCCAACCACGGTAATCCTGTCAATGATTGTCGCTCTATGCCTGGATTACTGGACGCGTGACGGTGCACCGTGGTACAAGTTATGACGAGTAATACATTTTTGATGAATGCAGAATCGTTTTTCTCAATAACCGCAAAACATATAGTTTTTTATATGGCACAGATAACTTTATCTAATTTAAAGACGAGAAACAGAATAGTCAAACTTTTCTGTATAGATTTATCGTTCGAAGAAGCGCCTCTAAAAGCCATAGATAAAAACCACCATGTCATTTTTTTTATAGCAATCAAGTTTTGATAGCAACTGCGGCTATAAGGTAATAGTTAGGCCGGGTTGAGCAATTCGTGCCTTAGTTGTGTAGAAGGGAATTAAAAGTACCCACGACACAACCAGTTGAGCGGAGGAGTTGAGCCGTGAGTCGGGAAGGAATCGCAATGCCGTATTTATAGAAACTGTTTGAAACCAAACTTATGTAATCAAGGGGCTGAGTTGCCCACTCATATATGAAGGCATTTATTTCAATAAAATCACAAAGATCACTTTGAAACGTCTTTGGAGCTAGGTGAAACTACGCATGTTCCTCACGACCAAGCCTAGAATAGACAACAAACACTGATAAAAGACACTATAAAAGGTAGGAAAATTAAGCTTACGAAAACCGCTGTGAGCCTATTGCTTATTACGGCGTCCATTGCTAGCTTGATTGATTTATCACCGTGTTTCGCAAACAATGCGAGCGATGAACAGCGAATATTGTTTCAACGAAGATCAAATCGCTATTGTTACACGAAATTGTAATTAGGCATACTTGCTCTCATCCATTATTATCATCATGTTAGTTGTAGGACTAGTCTATTGCGGAACATGGTCTGCCTTGTAGAAAGATTCAAAATATCAATACAAAAATATTGGCGGACTTTACACACAGCACTATCTAGCCCCAAACTAGGCAAAGCTTGTACTATGGAAACCAGATAGAATACTTAACTAATATACTTTTTTTTTGTAAATACTTACTTATTATAAAATTGTACATATCAACACCCAGACATAGGGCAAACATCTGTGTTCATCACACAAATGTTTATCCTGGGTGGGAATCGAACCCACAACCTACAGCGCAGAAGGTAGAGTTACTACCAACTGAGGTGTGAAGTCAGTAAATTTTCAGCATGGTTTCGTGCAGGTAATATATAAAACAGCTTCTAACCATACATAAGGTACGGTTTTATGTATGGTATTCATACTCGTATTAATGAGGTCATGTAACATGTATTTTCTATCAGGAGTCATCTCATCACTCACTCCTTTCATACCTATGTCATCATTCACACACTCCATTCATCCTTTCTTTGGCCTACCTCTAGTTCTCTTCTATTGCTTCTCATCTTTTCTGTCACAGACGCTACTTCCAAACTTCTTCTGATTTAGAAATCATCATCACCTTCTTGTCTGTATTCCACTTCATGGTGTCGGCATGAAATGTAGAAAAATATATTTTCAAAGAATTTCAACACTCTTTGGGAAATATAGAGATATAAATAATCAACATCCTAATCTAATATATAAAATTTCCATGTCACAATGTTAGTTACCGTACTCCTCCGAAACGGCTTGACCGATTCTCATGAAATTTTGTGAGCATATTGAGTAGGTCTGAGAATCGACCAACATCTATTTTTCATACCCCTAGGTGTGACAGGACAACGTCTGTCGGGACAGCTAGTAATATTATAAATGCGAAAGTTTGTGAGTTTGTACGTATGTTTGTGCCTCAATCAGGCCTAAACGAAAAACCGATTAAGATAAAATTAACTGTAGATGTAGATATAATACCCAAAACATAGATTACTTTAAAATACGAAAAACATCTACAAAATGATAAAAAAACGCAAAAGAGATGATTTTGGTATAAATGGCGCTGGTGTGCAGAAAAACTGAAATCAGTGTTGAAATCAGTCGTCATAGCAACGTGCGTTACTCTATGCGATTATTGAAATTTGGACAGGACAACGTCTGTCGCGGGTCTGCTAGTTATTTATATAATGAACCGATGACATTACAACGGCTGCAAGAAGACGATTCAAGCTAAGTAGAAATTAAACAAATTTAAATGGTATTAAAACAGAGCAATATCCACGCATATCATTGCGGTTCCGGGCTTAAGAGTTAATTTGGCGAGCGTCCAAATGTTGCTTTTATCCTTAAATAAAACTGGAAATACACTTAGGAGATAGAGTCTACTATTCTAATAGCGCTCTACTAGGTTCTATCACATGAGTCAATTCTAGAGATGCAGTTTTAAGGCTGCCTAAAGTAAATGCTTCAAGCCTAGTGTCAAAGTTTTTGATTAGCTTGTTGGTAGAAAATGCCTTGCCATTAAATCCGCCTTTTCGTATTTGATTTTTCTGTTATGTGCTAAAGTATTATTAAATAAATATAACTTTACAAACCCTTAAAATATATTTATAAACCAATCTATTGCCAAAAACAATAATTCATTGGTAATATATTTATCCTCATAAATTATTGCTCTCTATATATATGCAAATAGTATTCCTAATTCGTAATAAAAAAAATGTACCTATTTATTAAAATCTACGGTAGATTATAAAAAAAATATAGTTTGAATCAACCTTTCGCAACAATCCTAATCACTACATAGTATAAAGCAAAGTCGCTTTCCGCTTCCCGCGTCTGTATGTAATATGTATGTATGTCTGTATGTATGTTTGCTTATATCTTTTAAACTACACAACGGATTTTGATGCGGTTTTTTTTAATAAACAGAGTGATTCAAGAGGAAGGTTTAAATGTATAATACATGCATAATATAGTAGAGAAACACTGATAATTTTAGAGGTTTATAATATGATGTCGTAAATAAACACATTTTTTTGCGCTTACATTGCAAATGCTGGCTGAACCCCACGAGATATATCAAAATAATGTACTATAGTATTGTACACCTTAAAAACGTCTACAAAAAAGTCAACGATGGTATTAGAAATGTCTTACGCACAGCGAAGCGGGCACGGGTCAGCTAGTAATATTATAAATGCGAAAGTTTGTGAGTTTGTATATATGTTTGTATCCTAATCAAACCTAAACCACCAAAATGATTAAGATGAAATTTGCTGTAGTTTGTAGATAAACATCAGATAAATAGAATAAATAGAACTTATAATACAAAAAACAACCCTTAAATGATAAAAAATGAAAAGGGAAAAATTTGGTATAGATGTCGCTGGTGTGCAAAAAATTAGACATCTCAGACCGGAAACATTGAGTTGTCATAGCAACGCATTCCGTAATTTATTTTATCAGGTCAAGGTTTTATAAAGGGAAAAAAATTTAAGTTGTCTGAAAGTGTTTATTCTATGCGATTATTAAAATTTGGCCTGGGTGGGGGGGATCGAACCCACAACCTACAGCGTAGAAGGTAGAGTAACTACCAACTGAGCTGTGAGGTCAGTCAAATGTAGTCTAAATTACTTTATCGGCCCGTAAACTATCCGAAAAATTGTATCGATCCGATGATCCATGCTTACAAACAAACAACGTTTAAAATAGTAACGGATTAATTCGGGTAAGTGTTCCGAAATATTTCATAAAAAACCTGTTTTAATTTGAACCGGTTTTTCAATGTAGCACAAATTCACAAAAAAGTCTGCCTTCAAAAGATCCGTTCTGCTCGCGAGTGCATTGCAAATAAAGTGTATTACGAGTGGCTCCGGGATAATCCCCGCAGCTTTATTGGCCAGAACCGCTAGATTTGTGATTATATTTTATTCTGTATACGGCTGAGCCTACAGATTGGGCGGGTTTAGCAGGAATGAACTCATTTTGCAGTCATGCAGTGAATGTAGTTGTAAATGATATATTGGTTAGGTTAAAATGAATATAATTATCTACATTTTTTATGGCAGCATTTTTACAGTATGATAGCTAAACTATTTCAATTGAATTGAATTGATTTTTGTTATGTGATTTTACATAATATTAAAATTTATTTATAATCATTTTCTTAAGAAACCAAATATACATAAATAACTAATACCTAGTACTAGAATTATAACTATCGTAGTTGTTAATCATTTTAAATAGAAATACGGCTAATTACCACGTAATTTTCTTGTATTTGTGACGTTTTTAGACAATTCAGACTCTTCATCATGAGCAACGTCAGCAATACAACAAAATAACGTGGTAATTAGCCGTATTTCTATTTAAAAAGTAGGTACCTACCTAAATCTAAGAACTATACTAAAAAAAACAGTTGACCAGACATAGCGCGGCATTTAAGCGCGGCATTCGCAAGACACAAGTTTGCCACGTGACTAGTTTAAACATAAAGATAAATGTGTGCGCGGCCGTTGTCCAATCACAGCGCGGCTGCCTCGCTCAAATCCCGTGCTATGTTTGGTCATACTTTTACACGATTATGAGCTTACACAAAAGCCTGCAGCTTCTTCACTTAGATTACTCCTCGCTCATTAAAAGCCAAATCTGTAATGACACTTGTTCCGAAGGCTAACGAGCTCGGATATTATTTAACGAAATGTGGGGGTGATACGGTTGTGTATACACTGGTAGTAAGTACAGTAGTTTTAAGAGATTTGTGTTCATTTTATTATGAGAGTTCAAATTTAATTTTCTTCATAGCGGTGGGCGTAATTCTCTGTCATCTAACACGGCTTTTGAATAACAGTGGCTGCTTTTTAGAAAACTTATTATTATGAGTTTTCTTTTTGGGTTGTGGAAAGAATATAAACAAATGCTAGGGTTTTATTCAAAAGACACGAAACTTAAAATAACTTCAAATTTGAGATATTTTAATGTAATATTTACCGAAAAATCATGTGAGTTGTGTAGTCGCTTATTGAAAAAAAAAACTGTATTTGAAAAACAAATATGGAGCTTATGTTTATTTAAAAAAAAAAATTAGAGCCAGGCAACAACAAAACGGGCAAATGTCAAATGAATAATAATAATATAACATTTCAATTTAACTCGATTCAAATTAATATCAAATTACATCTATTGGTTGTAACAGATTCGGTGACAACGAAATGATCGGGTTGGGTTATACAGTAAGCTTCAAAATATTAATTATTTTTTTATTATTATTTTACTTTATTCGGAACAACAAACAGAATCTTACAAAATCACTACATAGTATAAAGCAAAGTCGCTTTCCGCTTCCCGCGTCTGTATGTATGTATGTATGTATGTTTGCTTATATCTTTAAAACTACACAACGGATTTTGATGCGGTTTTTTTTAATAGATAGAGTGATTCAGGAGGAAGGTTTATATGTATAATAACATGCTCTACCCGTGCGAAGCCGGGGCGGGTCGCTAGTAGAGTATAAACTAACAAGTATTACTAAAATTATCACCATCATAAAGAAATATTATACATTGGTACAATTATTTTGTTCTAAGTAAATAACACTTTTCTGGCTCTTGTCTTGCTCTAGGGTTTAGCATTGTCATCCAGCGAGGCAATGACACTAACGTTTAAGGAACGCTTTCTACAAGTGGTAATCTAGAGATACCTAGACTAGATAGGTAAACTAGATCAGAGTTATCTTAAGATCGTTTGCAACGGACTTAGATAATTCAGGTTGTTTCACTTTAAAAGATTGTATAAAAATATAAATGAATATCACCCAACCGTCATAGTCCTGACCCCGCACTAAGATATCATGGGTATCAAACATTACAAGTACCATGGTACAATAACACACAGACTCGGTATAAATATTATAAATAGACCGTGTAAACCTATTTTTATACCTATCAAACATTTGGGATCAAACCCGCGTCTCAGTCCATCATCATTCATTATCCACAAACGTTCAAAAAGCTACGAAACGTAGCAATGACGTCAGACAATGCTACGGTGCTACGCCAAAATCTTGACACTATGAATATAAGTACGGTAGATCCTATCAGATTTCTAGGCACTTGGAGATGTATAAAGGTGTTAGTCAGGGGCACTTACATTTGGCTTATGCCCACATTTTGCAGTAGTTAGCATTCCACACAAGACAGGTTGCAAGCCCGTCGCCGTTTACAATAATATACTTACTAGTTTCCTCACAATGTTTTTCTTCACCGTTAATAGCACGTGTTAATGCGCATATACATTTTTAGAACAGAAAAATCTATTGATGCACGGCCGTGATTCGGACACACGACTTTCGGATTGTTGAAAGTTGATGTACCTCCCCACTCGGCCTAATAAATCGCTAATCGCCTATAATGTCACTGAACCTTTACATGAAAGAGCAGTTACTATAGTGATGACTCGCTAGGTTATTTGATTACATTTGAAATTAATTTTAGACGTACAGACGTCTCGTTTGTAATTATTGTTTTTGGATATACAAAACATGTTTTCAAATCAAACGATATATTATATTATAATGTATAATTATGTGATCAAACGAACTTCTCGAGCGAATTTCGATCAATATTAGTCACTTTACCCGAAGATATAACAACGATACGCCACCTTATCCCACAGATAAAGTTTTGCATTTCTTATGTATCTCTGTTATGGTGTGACCAGACGTAGCGCGGCATTTGAGCGCGGCAGCTGCACGCTTCTGGCCGCTTTATGATTGGACGACAGCCGCGTGCTATGACGACTGATGTCAATACGGATGTCGGATATTTTGCACACCAGTGCAATCTATACAGAAAATCATCCCTTTTGCATTTTTTATCGTTTTGGGGATGTTTTCATTCTTTAAAGTAGTCTATTATTTATTTGGGCATTATATCTACATCTACAGCAAATTTCAACTTAATCCGTTTTGTCGTTTAGGCCTGATTGAGGAACAAACATAAATACAAACTCACAAAATTTCACATTTATAATATTAGTAGGATTAGGATAGGCTAATATAAATTACGACCGTGTACTAAGTTAGTTAATCCGCGGGTGGAAGCAAGTTTTTAATAAAAGCACATTTTCATACAAGAGTTTAATGTAAAAATGCTCTGCAAATGTTTTTACAAAGCTGTTATAGTAATACCACTTTGCAAATGAAAAAGCGCCGCGGAAAATCCTAGTTTACCTAAAACTGCATATGCAATTTCCTTAAAACGTTTAGCACACAAAAAACCTTGGTTTTGCTAGCTTTTACAGACGTTGGCGAACCAGTAAACACCTTATCTAATTCTTGACAACATTTTTGGTGAGTCGACCGATATACCCAATAAGGGAATGCTCGCAGAAGGATACATTGATGCTTAGTCTGCAAATTTATGTGGAGTGGTCATTTATTTTTTTAAGGAAAAGTGAATCTTTAATTGGATTGTAATAAAACCGATATTAAGAATTGTGACGATTTGGTGGTAGCATAAAAGCAGCCAAAAGCAGTGGGGGTTCAAATCCTGGTCGTGCGCACTGTGATTTTTTTATTAGAAATCGTACGTGTATCAAATTCAAATTCAAATTCAAATTAAAAAATCATTTATTTCAATAAAATCACAAGGATCACTTCGAAACGTCTTAGGAACTAGGTGAAGCTACGCCGATTCCACGCGACCAAGCCTAGAAGAATCAGGCAACAAACACGGCTTGGGGTCTACCTTTTTTTTTTATGATCCTTTTCTTAAAGCTATGTAGAGCTCCAGTGTGATGCCAATCGAACAAGGTGAAGGCTCAAACAAGAATAATTATTAAAAGTACTACTCAAGTACGTAAACAATAATAAATAATAATAATAATAATAACTAAAGTATCAAGTATGTCGTATGTGTACGTGTGATCAAGGCATTATCGTATCATTGCACTGACATAATTGTTGTATCTGATATTTACCGTACCTATTAGGGCTTTAAATGCTCCCAGGACACAAAACCTCGAATTGAAAGTATGCCAAGAGGCTGGTGTGCCAAAGGTGGTAATTACGTGGTAATCTGTGCCAAGATTCTCGGCCAGGTAATGAGAGTCGGGAATAAGCGGTTAACTTATTTTCCTGACTTTCACGCGGTTTTGCGGTAAGGCGGGTTATGTTAACGGTTTGGTGGCTTAAAATAAATTGTTCCTATCAGTTAAATGTTTGGGAATGTTTGGAATTTAGATGATAATGTTTTTGTTTAGTTTTATAAAGAGATTCAATCTAAGGCAGATATATTTATACTTTTCGTCCAATGAAAATATAAATAATAAGTTTTTCTGTTCGACGCGATTACCTATATTTTTTGATGTAGGTATGGTATATTTTTTATTTCCATTGTGTAGCGAATAGTCAAAAATTGTTCCCATTTTAAGTAAATTATGTGGGATATTTACAAATCCTATTGAGAACTAGTTCGTTTATAAAACTTATAAGACTAATCTTTTAAGATTTTTCGATTGGTCGAAACAATATCGTCGTTTTACTTTTAAAAAATAATAAATAAATAGAATCACGACTGTAATCCCCAAGTACGGTAGACATCCAATCAGATCTCCAGGCGCTCAAATTCTAAAATATGTCTACTCTCTAAGCTTCAGGGTTGAGTTGAGATTATAATCATAGTAGGTACCTACCATTCGGGTCAATGACATCTCATGGGTCTTTCAGTTACATAATTACTTCTGTTAGTAGTTAACTCATAATGAAGCTTTAATTCGAACATTATATATCATTTTTAAGAAACGGCTACTGTCTTTTGACTGCCGTAATAAGAAATCATTGAAATTATCCTTCTGTTAAAAAGTAAGTCCTTGTCCACATCTAAACAGATACAAAAACTTTATTAACAGGAAAATAATGTCACTAAGCACCGTTTTAAGCACGTGTTTTGAAGCGCACATATTTTTTTTCGAACAGAGAAATAAATCCATTGATGCACGCCGGCATTCGAAACCTCGACCATCAGATTGAAAGTCGAGGCACCTCCCACTCGGCCAACGCGACAATTTAAAACCCAAAATACCCAAAAATTGGCACCAGAACGTGCACAATTTGAAATTTCTAATATAACTCTGTTAAATTAAATTGCCTTTGCTGTAGCTCAAATGATAGCCACGCCGTCCAAAACATGCAAAAAACTCATGCTAATTTTGAAAAGAGGAAACAATAAAGCTGTTTTTGGGTGAAACGTATACCATTGTACCAAATATTTTTTTTATATTTAGAGGTGTTTTTATTGTGTTTGTAAAAATGTGTTTCTTTTTTGTTTTTTTTTTTCTGTTAACAACGTTATACAGCATTAGATATAATTATGATAAAAAAGCGTTTTAGGGTATTCTGGACCTTAAAGCCGCAATTGCACTATCGCCATTTGTCTTGCGACATCGCCCGATATCGCAAGCGACATTTACAGCTGGCTTATTTCGTAAAAACTATGTTTATCATAATAATTATAGCTTTCAGTGCAGTTTAGGTACCTATACCCACATAGATTCTATAATAGTTACTATTAAATTACTTCTGAGTACTAAACTGCATTAAAAGCCTTAACATGATAAACATAGTTTCATCGAAATAAGCCAGCATGTCGCAATAGAGACGACCGCTACGTGTCCCTCGACAGTTGCCCACGAATTCCACGTATCGTTCGACATTTATTAATTACTAGCGACCCGCCCCGGCTTCGCACGGGTAGCATGTTATTATACATATAAACCTTCCTCCTGAATCACTCTATCTATTAAAAAAAACCGCATCAAAATCCGTTGTGTAGTTTTAAAGATATAAGCAAACATACATACATACATACAGACGCTGGAAGCGAAAAGCGACTTTACTTTATACTATGTAGTGATTACACAATACATCTATTATTACAGGTAGGTACAATATAATCCTAATACAATAGAGTAGTTATAAGAAAAGTAGAAAAACATAAAAAAAAATACAAATAACATCATTATCTCACAAATCAAATGTCCAAGTAACTAGACTATACTAATAAATGTCGAACATTTCAAAAATATCCTATATTATAAATGTGAAAGTTTGTGAGTTTGTATGTATGTTTGAGCCACAATCAGGCCTATACGACAAAACGAATTAAGTTGAAATTTGCTGTAGATGTAGATATAATACCCGAATAAAAGATAGACTACTTTAAAATATGAAAAACATATACAAAATTATTAAAAAAAACGCAAAAGGGATGATTTTGGCGCTGGTGTGCAACAAATCTGACATCACAGACTAAAAAAAATTTAGTCTTTTCTATTTGATTATTTAAATTTTACAGCTTAACGTCTGTCACAGTTCGGCTAGTTATTCATAATTTAAATAAAAAAAATATAATAATAGTACAGTTTTCAAATAAAATAGTTTCTATGTCAAATTTACTACATGATAGTATATGTCTCTGCGACAAGTGAAAATGCGGATTAATAATAACGGCCGTTTTTTCAGAAACATCAGTCTAATGCTTCTTTTACTTTAGTTCTAAAACTCGTCAGGCCGGAGAACTAATAAAAGTCAGACGTGACAGAGAGGTTACGTTCCCCACATCATTTGAATTCTTGAATATTTTTTCGCTCTTAAATATGCGTGGAACGGAATCAAGTGATTCCATTTGAAATGGGTAGCTTGTTAGTCTGGATTCTTTCAGTTATCTAGTTGCAATAGTACAAGCTTTGCGTAGTTTGGGGCTATAATGTCCACCAATATAAAAAAAAAAACTTATACAAAATAATATAATAATCACTACATAGTATAAAGCAGTCGCTTTCCGCTTCCCGCGTCTGTATGTTGTAATATGTATGTATGTATGTTTGCTTATATCTTTAAAACTACACAACGGATTTTGATGCGGTTTTTTTGAATAGATAGAGTAATTCAGGAGGAAGGTTTATATGTATAATACATGCATAATATAGTAGAGAAACACTGATAATTTTAGAGGTTTCTAATGTGATGTCGTAAATAAACGCATTTTTTTGCGCTTACATTGCAAATGCTGGCTGAACCCCACGAGATATATCAAAATAATGTACTACAGTATTGTACACCTTAAAAACGTCTACAAAAAAGTCCACGATGGTATTAGAAATGTCTTACGCACAGCGAAGCGGGCACGGGTCAGCTAGTCGTTTATATAATAATCGAAATAAACGATTAATATTACTCAGATAAGTACCTATATTTAGGTGTACCTTATAGCATAATTATTTATTATGAAGGTCGTAAAAAAGCCATTTTAAATCGGCTTTAAATAAAGGCATAATTATTACTTACTAGCGACCCGCCCCGGCTTCGCACGGGTAGCATGTTATTAAAAAAAACCGCATCAAAATCCATTGTGTAGTTTTAAAGATATAAGCAAACATACATACATACATATTACATACAGACGCGGGAAGCGGAAAGCGACTTTGCTTTATACTATGTAGTGATTATGTAATTAATTTTGGGCAGGGCAGAAAGATGATGATGATGATTTAATTTTGGTGTACGAATACCATCTAATTTTTTTGAAGACAAGAAAAAAAAAACTTTTTTTTTTGTTCTATAATCCATTTATCTATCTTATTATTAAATATGCTCGCTCAATCACGATCAAACTACTTAGAGAATTAGATTTAGATTTAGATTAAACAAAGCATAATGTCCTGCAATAGCATTTTGGATACTTTTAATCCAAATATAACACGAACAAATCCGTGGACAGAAGCTCATCCTAATTAATAAATAATAATAATAATAATAAATAAATATTGGTGGACATTTTACACATCGCCATCTAGCCCCAAACTAAGCAAAGCTTGTACTATGGGAACCAGATAACTGATAGAATACTTATATACTTTTTTTTTTGTAAATACATACATATGATACATACTAACACCCAGACACAGAGCAAACATGTATAAATATAAATATAATATAATATAAACACTATATACCCATGTTTACCTCTTTCAGTTTCGTTGATGTTTTAAGTTTAAAAATTAAAATGTCCTTTGTCCTAACACAAAAACTAAAAACCTTAGTTCATTCTTAATCCATTTATACCGTAAAAAGCATGAGCTACGAGAATTTTAATAACAATTTGCCAGCGCAACGCTGCTCTACCGGCGTCGGTTGTACAGGGCTGAATCTAGGATCTGGGGCACGCCTGTGCCCCCGCCATATTGAACAATTTGTGTTTACGTTTCAACTCAATTTGCCTCACAATTTAGGGCCTTCTATTTATTTATTTATTTATTTGACATAAAGAAATGTTACACAATTTATTTTGAATCCATAGGCTCCCGAACTAGTATAAAACTGTTTCAGGAACCGGTGGCTTCGCCCATCCCAGTACATTCTGTTATTTCTAAATTATGCCAAAATAAAAGTAACAATAATTTTAATTATAAAATACAAAAACAAAGTTATTATGTTATTATAAAGCACCCATTGAAGTAATCAACAAAAGGTTGAGTCTGCTGCTCAGAAATAGCAAAAAAACAACAATAAAAACGCGTGTGTTGTGTGTGACTCTATTGAATATTTGTGTATTTGTGTAATGTGCATGTGCGTGTGTGTGTATACTAGTAATTAGTAATTACTTTCGTGTACGTGTGACTAGCTGTAGTGGATTGAATTTAAATTTCAAATTATAATATTATGTAGGTATATGTTAAGTACAAAACATAATTATTAAAATTATTAAAAATTAAATAATTTAATAAATTAAAAGAAAGTTAAATAAGGTTAATTTATTTAACTTATTATGATTAGCCTCCTGTCTTTGTCAGTCAAAGCAGGTGATATTGTCAAAAGTCTATTAAACTCTCATATTTAGGTTCTTATCCTAGTTAGGGCCCTGTTTTATGAATACAAATTCGATCAAGCTTCGCATTAAGAAAACAAAAGTAATGTTATTCTCTAGCTTGCTCGTTTATGCTCGCTCTATGCAATTATGCTTACTAAAATAATATTTGAGTATGTTGAAAACACGGTTATAGCACCTACCAGTGCTCGAGGATGGTTAATATTTGTCAAACTTTGCTTGTGGCGAGGTTGGACAACTGTTTTTCTTGACATTTTTAGGGTTCCGTACCCAAAGTGTAAAAACGGTACCCTATTACTAAGACTTCGCTGTCCGTCTGTCTGTCACAGGGCTGTATCTCATGAACCGTGATATCTAGACAGTTGAAATTTTCACAGATTATGTATTTCTGTTGCCGCTATAACAACATATACTAAAAACAGAATAAAATAAATATTGAAGTGAATATTTCCCAACGTAATATATACAAACGATTTTTTTTGATAGATAATGGCACGGAACCCATCTTGTGCGAGTTCAACTCGCACTTGGCCGGTTTTTTTAAGTTTTGTCGTTGACGTAATTAAATATTTATTTATTAAGACGCACACAACACATAACAACCACTTAGAAATAGGGACCACATAACTATGATTTTGAGCTGGGTTGCAACATAAACATTAGTGCGTACAACTAATTCGAGGTTTTCACTTTGAACATTATGACGCCTTGGTAACATGTATTGTGAACTATGTACCTACTCAGCAACACACCCACAATATTACCTACAAAAAACATAAATGATGATGGAAAACATCGTGAGGAAACCAGTTAATATTCTGATAAGTAGCGATGGGCTGGAAGTCACGTACTCGTATTTAATGCTAACTACTGCCAAAAATGTGGGCTTGTGTCAATTTTAATATTTGGATGTGTGTCTGATTATCTTAGATGCTAATTTTTTTACACCTCGGGTTACATTATCGAAGTTTTCATACAGATCCCTAATAGTTAGAAATATAATATCACCAATTTTTTTTGTTGATATTGATGTTTTCTATAAAACTGTAGTTCATCATTTTGCTCTATTGTCAATAATTTCCGCAGAAAACGCGATATAACATATAATATAATAACGATTTTTTGTGATTTTTTTTCACACGTTGGGTTACATTATCGAAGTTTTCATACGGATCACTAACATTTTGGAAAATATACTATATAATAATAATAATAATAATAATCTTTATTTGGAACATTAAACAAAAGTGTACAGTACAAAAATGGAAACGATGATACCTGCATGAGTTAAAAACTGTGTCGCAGATAGCAACGCCCTCCTCCGCGTCAAAGAGACAGAGTTCCAGTGGAGGTGGTATGAAAAAAGGTAAAAAGGAATAGGAAATACATTAAAAAACAAAACAAAAGAAAAAACTTACTAAAACAAAAATTAGGTAAATAAAAACTGGAAAGTTTGAATTAAACCTATGGTTATTTTAGTAAAAATTGTGAAACAGTAATGTAATGTGTGCGAGTGTATGAGTTGTGTATTATTAAGTGTGGTGTGTGTGTGTGCGTGTGTTTGTGTGTGTGTGAGTGTGTGTGTGGGTGTTTGTGTGTGTGTGTTTTGTATTTATTTAGGTTAAGGAGTTTAGTATTATAATTTATTTAGAAACCTCTAAAAGACTTTCAGTGTCTTCATACGACAGAGTTTGTAACCATACGAGACATTTTTCCTTGCACTTGAAGAGAGTCAATGGGTATATATTTAATAGCTTATTAATCCTATTATATAGATGGGAGCCGATGTAGTAAAAGTGACGGTTTGCAGCAGCAGTACGTCGAGATTCTATTTTACAAATCCGGTCAGATCTGCGTTTGAGGTTAATAAGATTGTGGTCATAGTACAACTGGGAATGTTTTCGAAGAACAGAATTAAGGATAAAAAGTTGACGGACTGTTGGGACTTGACAGAGTGAATAAAGATTAGTGGTGGGGAAAAATGAAGGTTTATTTATGAGAACTTTAAGTACAGCTCGCTGGGCTCTTTCCACTCTAAGCAAAAGGGATTTGACTGCGCCACCCCAGGAGGTGATGCAATATGACAAAATAGACTGGGCCAAAGCATAGTAGACAGTTTTTAGGCTGTTAAAATCTAGTGATGTTCTTAGGTTCCTGAAAACAAACAACAATTTTCTGATGCGAGAAACCAGTGTATCGATATGGGGTTTCCAGGACAAGGCACTATCAAGCATCACTCCAAGGTATTTAATGCAAGTTGTCCGTTCAATTGATATACAATTGCATGTCAATGGGGCTGTATCAAAAGAACAGACATGAGCACTAATGGAGAAAGAAGGCGGAGGGAGCGAGGTTTTATTAAGGGAAAAGGTAACGTATTTAGTTTTGGAGACGTTTAGAGTGAGGAGGTTGGTTTGTAGCCAACTCATGATAGCCTTTATAGAGTTTTCAGTGTTTATGCGAGCCTCTGTCCAAGTTCGTCCGTGCACAAGTAGAGCTGTGTCATCGGCGTATGTCACAATTTTGCAGTTTGGGAGAGACATGCTACACAGTTCGTTGATGTAGATAAGAAATAGGGTAGGTCCGAGGACACTTCCCTGAGGGACTCCAAAACCAATATCTTCCTCTCTACTGTTGATGCCATCTATAACAACATGCTGTGTTCGATTGGTGAGGTAACTTTGAAAAATATCAAGAGCAATGCCTCTGATCCCAGCAAGTTCTAGCTTTCGAAGAAGAATAGGCACCGAGACAGTGTCGAAGGCTTTAGATAGGTCAAGAAATACGCCAACAGTTTTAAGTTTTTTGTCAGCGTTTTTAATTACCGTCTCAGTTAGCTCTACAACGGCATCTTCTGTAGATTTACCAGATCTGAAGCCAAATTGATTCACGGATAAGATACTGTTTTCGGTTATAAATCTAACAAGTCTTGAGTTGAGAATTTTTTCAAATATCTTTGAAAGAATGTTTAAAACTGAAATAGGGCGATAGTTCGTGACACTGTCTTGGTCTCCGTTTTTAAAGATGGGATGAACAACAGCCTTTTTGAAGACAAGTGGAAATATACCACGAGAGAGTGAGAGATTGAAAAGGTGTTTTAGGATAGGGACAAGTATATGACGAGCTGCTTTGATGACAGAGGTAGGGATGCCATCCCAACCTACTGCGCATTTATCTTTAAGTTCGTTATAATATTGTCAATTTCCTTATTTTCCACAGTATAAAGGACCATTGAGTTAGAGGGACAGTGAGCTGATGTCGCGTGGTGTAGAGTTCTTGTGTTGGTTTGGGTTTGAGAGATTATTGCAGAGGCGAGATTTTTTCCCACGCTAGCAAAGAAATTATTTACTGCGTCAACGGACGCTGAAGGAGTATCACATAAATTTAGTAGGTGTGATGAGTTTGATTGATTCTTATGGAGGTTCGCAATCTGTTTGATTACATTCCAAGTTGATTTTGGGTTTTTCCTGGCCTTCTGAATTTCGTTTTGTTCAAATTCACGTTTTAATTTTTTCAGTAGGTTATTACAGAAGTTACGATAGCGTTTGAATATAGTAATGTGTGTTTGGTTGTCAGGGTCTCGTTTGTATTTTTGATATAACCTATCACGATGCCGAATACATTTCAGAAGGCCAGGCGTAATCCAGGGTTTAATTATTCGTTTTCGACATGGGATGGGAACTTTTTGACTATTTTGTTTAATAATAGAAGAAATAAGAATGACAATAGAATTTGCTAATGTATCGGGATCTCTAGAGTTGTGAACAAAAGAGAAATCAGTATTTTCTATTTTTCTTACGACAGCAGCGATGTCAATACGTTGGGCGAAGCGCTTAGTGTTACTTGCATTAATTTTAGTGAAGCAACAGATAAATTGAGGAGCATGGTCGGTGATTAATGAATTTAAAATGAATGTAGTTGCAGGGTTGGGGGTCCGAAGAATTACATGGTCTAGGCAATGATTTTCTCGAGTCGGGAGAAGGTGGGCAGGGAGCATGGCGTGTGAGGCAAGTAGATTCAAATATTCATCCGCGGTGGGGTCATAGTTATTTGGTAAAAGATTTATATTTAAATCCCCAACAATAGCCTATGTTCATCAGAGATAATGTAGGATTCTAATGATGAAAGAATTTTTCAAATCGGTCCAGTATTTTCGGAGCCTATTCGATGCAAACAAACAATCAAATCTTTCCTCTTTATAATATTGGTATAGTAGAAGTATAGATATGGTTGGGCGCTCAGATCTTTGAAGACGTCCAAAGAGGACTACCCCGACGATAAATTCAGCACATGCCCACATTTCGCATTACACGTGACAGGTTGCAAGCCCATCGCCGCTTATAATTAGTTGTTTAGTGAGAAACAGTTCAGTCAAATCAGACAAACCAATTATTTATTATCTATTTAGCTAAATGGGTATGTTTGAATTACAATCACCTCATCGCAGGTGTCCGCTCTGATTGGAATCCCGTAAATTGCAATAGGTATGCGCATAATTATTACGTATTTGATATCTATCTCACTACAGATTGTTATTAACATAATTATTGGTGATTTATTGATTACATCGGGTCAAATTAAGTTGTTGGAATTATTAGTGAGTTTTTCACAAATGTCAAAATAGAACCGCTTTTTTTGGACCCTAATTGGACAGTTTCTAGGATAACTATAGACTTTTACACGGGTCTTTATCTATTTATATATAAAAATCAATGCCACTTTTCGTTGTAATTTTATAACTCAAAAACGGGCTCACCTATCCAAACCAAATGTTTAGGCTTTGTTCAGACTATTTTAGTAGATGGTTTACGTGAAGTTTGCACAAAATCGGTAGACTTTTTTTACCACCGATTTTGTCTATGATTTAGATTTTTTTTATTTACGTATAATTTAAATTTTTGACAATCTTTTATTTTACTGGCAATGTACTCGTATGTATGTAGGATTATTAAAAAAGCAATTTCTGAACGAAGCAACCGGATGTGTAATCCGGTTGGCTAGTAACTTCCAATTTGATGAATGATTTTAAATAAAACATTTCACTCATTCTCTTTTTCCGGTGTACTCAATGGTGGTGGATTTTACTATGTGCGTGTCGTGAAGGAGATATTTACTAAGGCTTTAAATTTGGATTTGAGGACAACAATAAACTATACAAGTGCAGTACACGCTCGTTTCATTCCCAATCCCACATCTTGGGGGCTCGTCCGGGATTGGAGCCGATGAAACGAGCGGACGCGTCGGGCATTTTGTTGGCGTGGCGTGTTTAATGGCGGATCAAAGGCGTGATGAAAAATATTTTTTGAGAAGAAAACTACGTTGAGGTGATACTTTTAAGACGATACTTTTGAGGCGATATTAGAGACGGAGTTGGAGACGATTTTACAAGATGACAAAACGCGGTGAAGAGGTTATCGAGGCGGCGGCACCGGCGTTTTCTACGTATCATGATGGAATCATAACGAAATTCAACGGCGTGGACAAGACGTATACAGCAGAAAAGTGGGCGGAAGACGTAGAAGAAAATGCAATAATATTCCAATGGACATCCGTCCAGACATTGATTATTGCGCGGCGTTCATTATCTGGGGTCGCGGCAATATGGCTTAAAACGGAGAAGGCGTTTAAAAGTTTCGATGATCTGAAGAATGCCCTATTGAAAGAGTTTCCGGATACGATAAACTCGAAAGAAGCACATGAGCTTTTGGCTGCTAGAAAGAAAACCAAAGATGAGTCGTTCTACGAGTACATGCTACACATGAAGGAGCTAGGAAAAAGAGGAAAAGTAGCAGACTACGTCACTATCCAATACATCGTGGATGGTATAAGTGACTACGAAAGCAACAAATCTATCTTGTACGGTGTGAAAACCTATCCTACCCTCAAAGAGAAGTTACTGATATATGAGACGATGAAGAAAAACAGCCAAAACTCTGCAAAAACCCCAAGACGTCCTACAACGACTACAACTCCAACAACATCTCAACATCGAGGTGACGAGCGGCGCTGCTACAAGTGTGGAGATCGAGGGCATTTGTCATCTACATGTCCTAAAGGAGAAAAATGCTTCAAATGTGGCGAGTTGGGGCATATCGCACCGCGGTGTACCAGCATGACGGAGCGAAGCGGGAGCGGACGACATTTTACTTCGCATGGCGGAAGCGGTAATCGACAATCTTCGAACGAGAATGAACGGAGTGAACGACGAGCGATGTACGCGATGGAGCGAGAGCGAATTACAGCGCGCGATGTTGGTAACATTGAGCGAGCTACGTCAGAGGAGAGCGGTGAATGTGAACGTAAAGAGGTGTTGAACGTAAACAATCAATCGAAGTTGAAAAAATCGATGAAAACAATCGAAATTATTGGCGTTACTGTTCAAAGTTTAGTAGATACAGGTAGTGACTTAAATTTAGTGTCGGAGGAACTGTTTTTCGCGTTGAACGAGGGACATTTTACCAAGGAGAACATGCAAATAAGTGGAATTGGTGCTGGACAGGTTAGCGTACTAGGGAAGATTCGTACAAACATGAACATTGATGGTCTCAGTTTTGATAATATACAATTTTATATTGTACCAGGTGATGCAACGCCATTTAGCGTGATATTAGGCCAACCATTTCTAGTATTGTAACTGTGATTTTCGACAAGGGTTCTATCAATATCATGGCTCAGAGCGAAGGTGAAATGTTGCAGTGTTTGATTTCAGATATTGACAGTCTACCTCAGCTTCAAAGTTTTATACCCAATGATGACATCCGTGTAGCTACTCAGGAGTTGGTGGAGTCATATAAACCGATTCAAGTGAAGGAGGCGCCTATTGAGATGAGAATTGTACTAAAAGATGACATACCAGTTGCCCAGCGACCGAGACGACTTTCCCTATACGAGCAGAAAATTGTGGATGATCAGGTGGATGAATGGCTACGTAAAGGTATAGTTAAGCCAAGTTATTCTGAGTATGCAAGCCCTTTGGTGTTAGTAAAGAAGAAAAATGGTTCAACTCGTGTATGTGTGGATTACAGAAAGATTAATGCAAAGATGGTGAAGGACCACTTCCCCTTACCTGTCATAGATGATCATATAGATAAATTATCAGGAGCTAAAATCTTCAGTAAACTTGATCTGAAAGATGCTTTTTTCCACCTTAAAATAGCCCATGAGTGTACAAAATACACATCTTTTGTGACCCAGTCAGCGCAGTTTGAATTTATACGTGCCCCGTTTGGAATGTCAATATGTCCGAGCTACTTCACACGCTTTATCAATATAATTTTCAGAGAAATTGTCTCAAAGGGATACCTACTAATATTCATCGATGATATGATAATATCCTCGGAGACATATGAAGAAGCATTGGAGAGGTTACGCCAAGTTGTGAAGGTGGCATCTGAATACGGCCTGCTTATAAATTGGGAGAAGAGTGACTTGCTGACTACTAGAGTGGAATATCTTGGTCACATAGTAGAAAATGGAACGGTGAAACCTGAGATGAATAAAGTGAAAGCTGTAATGAATTTCCCTCCACTACAAACAGTGAAACAGGTACAAAGTTTTATTGGATTAACATCATACTTCCGTAAATTCATTGAAGGCTATTCAGATATAGCGAGACCGTTGACAGACTTATTGAAGAAAGATAAACCATTCATTTTTGGAGATGAACAAAGGCGAGCTTTTGAGTTGTTGAAGATGAAATTAACAGAGCAGCCAGTTTTAAGAATTTTCAGTTCAGGATTGGATACAGAGTTGCATACTGATGCTTCACAGCAAGCTTTTGCAGCTATATTATTACAAAGATGTCCCAACGACAAGCTGCTGCATCCAATCTATTACATGAGCAAGAAGACAACTGATGCTGAAAAGAAATATACAAGTTATGAACTAGAAGCATTGGCTGTGGTGGAAGGTATTAAAAAATTTAGAAGATATCTGCTGGGAATACCATTTAAAATTGTGACAGACTGCCTAGCGTTTGAAATGACACTAAAAAAGAAGGATTTAACTACAAGAGTTGCACGGTGGGTGTTGTTATTGCAAGAATATGATTATACAATCGAGCACCGAGCTGGTAGCAAGATGAGGCATGTGGATGCATTGAGCCGTAATCCTTACATCGGCGTAGTTACCAGAAATATTCACGAACAGATAAAGAAAGCTCAGCAAGCTGATGGAGAACAACAAGCTATAATGGAAATTTTAAAAGATAAACCTTATTTGGATTATTATGAACAAAATGGTTTACTTTACAGAGGCGAAGAAGGAAAAATAGTGGTGCCAAAACTGATGGATATTGAAATAATAAGAAGGGTGCATGAAAATGGACATTTTGGAAGAAAGAAGATGATAGAGCTACTGAATAAAGATTATTACATCAAAGATATGCCAAAGAAGATTGAAGAGGTAATTGTTTCCTGTATTCCATGTATACTGGCAATGAAAAAAGAAGGAAAGCAAGAAGGATTTTTAAACAGCATTGAAAAGGAAGAAATACCTTTGAGTACAATTCATTGCGACCACATTGGACCACTCTCGGAGACCAGGAAACAATACAACTATATTTTGACTGTGGTAGACGCATTTACGAAGTTTGTGTGGCTTTTCCCAACCAAATCGACCACTGCAAAAGAGACAATTGAGAAGCTGATAAAACATCAAGAGACATTTGGAAATCCAAGTAGGATTATAACTGATCGAGGAGCTGCTTTTACAAGCAATGATTTTGCAGACTACTGTAAGTCAGAAGACATCAAGCATATTACAATAGTGACTGGAATTCCAAGAGGAAACGGGCAAGTGGAAAGGATACACCGTATACTGATTTCAGTTATAGCAAAACTGTGTATTGAAAATGAAAACCAGTGGTATAAGCATGTTAGCAGAGTGCAGAGGTGCATCAATAGCACCTATCAGAGGAGCATAGGTACAAGTCCCTTTGAACTACTAATGGGAACCAAAATGAAGCAAAAGGAAGATATAGAGTTTATAGATTTATTACAGGAAGAAAATAGAGAACAGTTTTGTCGACAAAGGGAGGATAGGAGAGTAATGGCCAAAATGCAAATTTTAAAAGTACAAGAAGAAAATAGAAGATATTATAACAAGAAAAGAAAAGCAAGTCAGCAGTATGTAGCAGGAGACCTGGTGGCTATCAAGCGTACTCAGTTTGGTACAGGCATCAAGTTAAAACCTAAGTATCTAGGGCCCTACAAGGTGGTGAAGTCAATGGGTAGAGACCGCTATGAGGTAGAGAAAGCAGAAAGCGCAGCTGAGGGTCCGTGGCGTACAACATCTGCAGCAGATCACATGAAGCGATGGCCTGAGTTAGGTATTTGAACCTTAGTGTTACTAGTTATTTTTTACCTTTCTACCTAATTTCTCATGAATGGCACTGCATCTCCTAGGAATTAAGATTAAGAAGTATTAGAGTAAGTTAAGAAATATTGTGTGTTTATTTTTTAAGCGGCTAGATTAATAAGTTAAATAATTTGATTTATATTCTTTAGAATAAGAGTCTGGGGACCAGACTAGGCAGTATGGCCGAGTTGTAGGATTATTAAAAAAGCAATTTCTGAACGAAGCAACCGGATGTGTAATCCGGTTGGCTAGTAACTTCCAATTTGATGAATGATTTTAAATAAAACATTTCACTCATTCTCTTTTTCCGGTGTACTCAATGGTGGTGGATTTTACTATGTGCGTGTCGTGAAGGAGATATTTACTAAGGCTTTAAATTTGGATTTGAGGACAACAATAAACTATACAAGTGCAGTACACGCTCGTTTCATTCCCAATCCCACATGTATGTATGTAACTATGTTTGTTAAGGTGGAATCTTGCAACTCAATTTTGAAGCAGTTATTCCCACCCGATTGAGCTGAAATTTTGCATACTTAACATAAGTGACACTTCTGTTCACAACAGTTCACAACTTCGGTGACAACGTAATAATATGGTGACAGCGAGCTGATCTGATGATGGAGTCATGAGCTGTTCAACAGATACTCACAACGGAACTCCTTAGTAAATACTCTGATTGAGTAAAAACTTTGCATTCTTGTCAAGTTCCAATGACAATGTTATACTATGTGAAAAGTTTCACAAATCGTGTTTCTGTGTTATCACTACATAGTATAAAACAAAGTCGCTTTCCGCTTCCCGCGTCTGTATGTATGTATGTTTGTTTATATCTTTAAAACTACACAACGGATTTTGATGCGGTTTTTATTAATAGATAGAGTGATTCAGGAGGAAGGTTTATATGTATAATATCATGCTACCCGTGCGAAGCCGGGGCGGGTCGTTAGTCTACATTAAATCCTTCAGATATCTTTGTCATAAAACAACAAATGTATGTTTTGCTGTAATTGTGAAAAAACTATTCTGCATGCATACCAAAAAATATTCACCGTCTTAAGACGATTGCTGTTTTTCACAAGCAAAAGTTTTAAAAATGAAAAAATATACTCAAGAATAAACAAATTTCTATCGTCGCGAACCTCGTTAGTTCATTGCGTATTAATGCAGCGGCGAAACTCATAAAACTGACTTTTAAATCAACGCCAGGAACAAAACTACATTTGCATTTTACATACATTACTTTCAGCGCAGTTTTAAAGAACAATGGAGTTTCTGTGTTTTTCTTAAAAACTTTGAAGATAATTTTCAAAGTCTAAGTTTTTTAATGACGTTTGGTTTTGTTTATTTGCTGGCCTGTTCTAAGTCATAGATGAGCTAGGATTTAATCTTCTTCTAACTTAAGAACTGTGCTCTTGACGGTGTAATTGATGCAGCTCTCTCCATCTGTTTCTCTCCAGCGCCGCCTCCTTAACTTCCTTATACGACACGACAGCTATTAATACATTTTAACACCCAAATATTTCTTTTATAATGATTATATAAATATTCCCTTTGTGTGTTGTTGGCCGGACAATGTTGTAGAACTTTTTACAGGCCACACTACTTATGTTGCAAGCAACATGTCCCGCATCACTTCAAATGTTACGGAATACTTTGCGGGACACTGTAGAATGTTGCAGCGTCACGTAAATTGAATGTTTCGGGACAAAATGTCCCCTAGTTAGTGTATCCGTGCCTATACACAAACAAAATGAAATAGGATTACGACTGTAATTCCCAAGTACGGTAGACATAGACTCAAGATGCTCAGATTCTTGAAGATGTCTAAGGGGGTAGTCAGAGACATGTTTAAACATTATGTTTCCCACTTTTTGTAGTAGCTAGCATGAACGTGACAGGTCGCAAACCTATATACTAACTGGTTTTCTCACGATATTAAAAGAATATCTTACTAAAATTGGCCTTACAAATAAAGCAACTTTTAAAAAGTAAATAATTCTTCATCAATTTAAGTATTCGACAAGCAAAAACCGCCCTTACAAGTTCGCTGACACTAAACAAACAAGTCTGATGGAAATTTTAATTCCATTCTGTTTTATGTTTGTTTTATGAATAGACAGAACAATTTTATGGAGATTCTGAAGTGAGGTATTGTTGTACAATTTCCATAGTTTGCAAATTGCAATGTATGAGAGTTGAAGTTTGTACGAGAAAAGGTCATTGCTTTTAGAACTCGGCCGTGTTGGCCGAGTGGGATGTACCTCGACATTCAATCTGAAGGTCGTGGGCTCGAATCCCGGCGTGCATCAATGGATTTTTCTGTTGGAAAATTTATATGCGCATCAAAAACACGTGCTTACAACGGTGAAGGAAAACATCGTGAGGAAACCAGTTAGTGTTCTTATAAGCGGCGATGGGCTTGCAACCTGTTACGTATGGAATACTAACTACTGCAAAATGTGGGCATGTGCCAAATATAATACTTGGACGTGCCTCTGACTACCCCCACTAGACATCTTCAAAGGATCTTCAAAGGATCGCGTCTGGAGATCTGAGAGGATGTCTACCGTACTAGGGGATTACAGTCGTGATCCTATATATATATATACTAGCTGTCCCGACAGACGTTGTCCTGTCAAATGTCAATAATCCCAATGTCAAATGTCAATATGAAAAATAGATGTTGGTCGATTATCAGACCTACTCAATATGCTCACAAAATTTCATGAGAATCGGTCAAGCCGTTTCGGAGGAGTACGGTAACTAACATTGTGACATGGAAATTTTATATATCTATAATATAAAAATGAATCGCAAAATGTGTTGGTAAGCGCATATCTCAACAACGCCTGGACCAATTTGGCCAATTTTTTTTTTTTATGTTCGTTGAAGTTCAAGGATGGTTTTTACGGCGAGAAAAGTGCGAATAATTGCCGGAAAAACCCTAAAAACAGCCCTTTTCTTTTTGCCATACAAAAGTTTTCTAACTAAAACGTAGAGTCAATTTGAGCTTTATTGCTATTGTATAAAGTTCACTGTTGTCTAAGCAATGTAGGTGTGTTGTGCAATGTAAGCACGGTACGGTACGGGAACGGGAACGGGAACGGGAACGGGAACGGGAACGGGAACGGGAACGGGAACGGGAACGGGAACGGGAACGGGAACGGGAACGGGAACGGGAACGGGAACGGGAACGGGAACGGGAACGGGAACGGGAACGGGAACGGGATCGGGAACGGGAACGGGAACGGGAACGGGAACGGGAACGGGAACGTGAACGGGAACTTCAAAGAACATTTTGTCAATTGCGATACGAAGTTCGCCGGGTCAGCTTGTTAAATATACATATATATTTTTGTACAATTTCCATAGTTGGCAAATTGCAATGTATGAGAGTTCAAGTTTGTACGAAAAAAGGTCATTGCATTTAGAACAATCTCATATTATATAGTTTAACGTCAGAACTTGCAGTGTAAATAAATATTATTATCTTAAAAATTGTTTTAAAATAGAGCAAATTACCATTGTACAAAAAAAAATGATATATTATAAACCGTAAATATTATTTCAATACAAATAAATACTACAAGCGTTGTTTCCTTCATTGTATTTCCCTAACCATTCAACAGCCTAGCCGCGGCCGTGTACAAAACCTCATACAACGGGGTGTCCCCAACCCCACACTATTTGTGCACGCAATTCTATATATCCAATAATTATGTTCTCCTACAAATAAGGAGCGATCCGGGACTAAACAGCGGAACCAATTCCAAGGCTCATCCGTGTTTGTCAAAGTGCTTCCTGTACACTAAGGATTCTCGAATAGAACTCGATAAATCTTCGGGACAACGACAGCGGGGCTCCTTAATATAAATATGACTGCACTAGTATCCATCCGCGGCTTTGCTCGCGTTATACCCGTGGACCCTACACAACGGATTTTGATGCGGTTTTTTTTTAATAGATAGAGTGATTCAGGAGGAAGGTTTATATGTATAATAACATGCTACCCGTGCGAAGCCGGGGCGGGTCGCTAGTCAAAAATAAACGACAAAACGGATTAAGATGAAATTGGCTGTAGTATGTAGATGAAAAATCAGAATTAATAAAGGAGGAACTTATAATCCGAAAAACAACCCTTATATGATAAAAAAACGCAAAAAGAATGATTTTAGTATAGATGGCGTTGGTGTGCACAAAATTTGACAACACAGACTAAAAACATGCAGTCGTCATAGCAAAACAGTTTTGGCTAATGAATGATATGCATTCTACCAAAATTCGTAATTTTTTTTATTAGTACATGGTTTGTAGGGAAAAAAATGGAGGTTGCCTGAAATTGCTTTTTCCTATGCGATTATAAAAAATTGACAAGACAACGTCTGTCACGGGTCGGCTAGTAATAACTATTTCCTTGATTAAACCTAAAAAAAAAACAAATATCGTGTTTTGCCTTTTCTAATAATGGAGATGGTTTCAGTAGAAACATTTTCGTCGATATTCTTTATAGTTTTTAAAACGATTTTTATTAATTCGTAGTACCGGCTTTAACTAGAAGCAAGGTAGCGGTAGGAAGCGCCGCTCTTTGAAACTAAAAACCGGAAATTGCGTTGCGTTGTCTTCCCTCAATGCCTAGGCGAGGCATCTTCATTAGTGGCATAAATTAAATGCTTTGCAGATAAGCTTTGTAAGGTACGACGGAAAATGTAATCAAATTTTCATTTTGTTGTCGCGTTTAAAGTATTTTCATATTTCACGCTAGTGCTTGACTACGAGTAGGTACAATAAATAAATAAGTATTGGCGGACTTTACACACAACGCCATCTAGCCCCAAACTAAGCAAAGCTTATACTATGGGAACCAGATAACTGATAGAATACTTATATACTTTTTTTTATACATTCTACTTTATTGCGTTCTAACATCACTTTGATATTTATATACACTAAGTCACTAGCTTTCTACCCATAAACGCCCGGTCCTTTGCAAAGAACCCGAAAATTTAACTGTTTTTAACTTTTTTGGATTTTGCAGGAAGTTAGAATCGTATCAATGCATTTCTGAACGAAATATTAGGGAATCTGTCATTGGTTAAATCAAATGGCAACTGTCAATACCAAAAAAAATGATGAGATTACACTGGCATGTGCTAGACCGGAGTCACTATTTTTGTGTGGTCCTTTAGGAAGGACCTAATCTATAATTTTAGGTCATAATGACAAGTGGACGATTAAATGCCCTCGGCCTTACGAGGATGTATTGTATATTATAATTTCTATTTATGCGCTTTTTGGTCCACGAACTGTCTCTATCCATAAAAATCAGGTCAATCCGCTATACCGTTTCTGCGTGAAAGAAGGACAAATCAACAAACACATATCCTATCCTAATAATATTAGAAATGCGAAAGTTTGTGTTAAGGCTGCTATGTTTGTTCCCTAATTAAAAGTAAATGACAAAACGGAATATGATGAAATTTGCTATAACATGTAGATAAAAAATCAGAATAAATAAAGAAGGAACTTATAATCCGAAAAACAACCCCTAAATGATAAAAAACGCAAAAAGGATTATTTTGGTATAGATGGCGCTGATGTGCAAAAAATTAGACATCATAGACCGATAACATTGAGTTGTCATTGCAATGCATTCTACCAAAAAGGTTGAATCCTACCAAGGTCGGTATTGGAAACTCATTTTGTCAAAAAAATCTGACATCAATTTGACTACCGAATGATACGCATTCTACCAAAATTCGAAACTTATTTTATGTTTTTTCTATGAGTTTACTGAAAGGGCAGGACAAAGTCTGTAATGGGTCGGCTAGTTCGAATGTATAGAAAGATAGTAGAATAACCAGAAGAAACCGGTTATTTACAAGCAGAAACAAATTAAATAATAACCCCGATAAGTCTTTGAGAATAGACATGAATTGGCAATATCTTTGTTTTCCATTTCAATCTGTGTCGGAAATCGATGGCCTCAAGGCATTGTCAAGATTACAATGCAGGGCCCGGCCCCGTTTTTAATAAATGAAACGACTGGCCTCAGGGTATAGACGCTTAGGTGCAGAAATGAGCTTCTTCGTTACCACGAGATTATAAAACAGGCTTACAAGGTGGTTTGATTCAACATTTTCTACATTCATCATATTATAAGGATAACAATTTTTTTTTGTTTGATGAAGGTTGGAAGGATTTGGTGGAGACCTTTGCCCGGCTGTGGGACGAAATAGGTTTAAAAAAAAATGTTTGATGAGGAGGGAATAAAGTCATGTAACGAGAAGAATGTGGATGGATGTAGGCGTAGAGGTAGGCCAAAGAAAAGATGGATGGACTGTGTGAAAGATGATATGGGTAAGAAAGGAGTGAGTGATGAGATGACGGCTGATAGAGGGAAATGTAAGAAGTACACATGTTGTACCGACCCCACTTAAGTGGGATAAGGGCAGGAAGATGATGATGTTTGTTAACTCAAAAAAAGCAGGACCAATTTAAACTATTCTATGACCTATCAAAAGCTATATTATCAGAGATTAACATAGGCTATATTTTATTTTTAAAACAGTTAGAGATCTCCACATAACTTGCAATAATGTAACTTAGGTATCAAATATTGGCTATGATCATTAGTATACATTACACATGTAAAGCCGGAGTGGATATCTAGTATTCTATAAGCAGGTATTTTTATTTAATTTATATGCGTTTCTTTTCCGAAGGATCGAGAAACGTTTGTCAGATCCCTTATTTAATAAAATAATCGGTTGATTGAATAAATTAACGTTATTAAATATTTTTTTGAATATCAACGAATCAGTAGGCACCGCATAAGCCCAACTCGAACCGTATCTGGAATTTCATTAAGCAGAAAGTAAATGGAACGAAAGCGAATTTCACACTCGAAAAAATATCAAAAGAACCAACTTGAAGTACTCAATATTGCGTTAAAAAACGAGAAACCGCATAATAAAATTGTGTTTATTGTGATACAGCGAAGTCTTTGAACTTTATTCACTTTATTGAGTCGAGTTTAACATTAATTTCTTCTGCTCGTGGACTCGTGGCCGAATAATATTATTTGCTTTGAAATTACGTGGACAAACTTTCGATAAGTCACTGTCCAGTATAATTGTTCTATTCTACGAAGGCAGCATCAGCTCAGTATCGTCTGAGCCGCAGTCACGCACACATAAGCGCGTGTAAATACACATTACAACCACAAAAATTGAAATTGAAATTAAAATTATTATTTATTTGACACAAACACACACAGAAGACAGAGGGATACAATATATAAAAAGAATACAAAAAACATCCAAAACGAAAAATAAAATAAAGTAAAACATAAAAATAGGAAGGAGTCTACTGTGCTGCGTGGGCCAAAAGGGTGCAGTGCAGTCTCAGCATATAAGCCGCCACATAAACATGAACACTATCGTGTCATGTCTATGCAGCAGCGCTGGTTTTCAGACTGACCACTGGTAATGGGTGACCTCACAAACACAAAAACAAATATTTAGGGGAGAGCGGGGCTGAAAGTGCCGGGGGTAAGTTGTTCCGACGCGAATATCTCGAAAACAGAAATAGATAGATATACCATTTTAATACGTCGCGTATTGCTTAACAGTCCGGCACACACGGCTGCCATTTTAGTTGCGTCAGCGACGTGGACCTAGTGGCAGTGCATGAGGGGTCTTCCAGCACCAAGTAAGTAAATATTTTCATTTAGATACTTTTTGGTCGCAAGTTAGCCTTTTTCGTGCTTTTAATATGGGAGTTTTACTAAAATGTTTTATTTTTATCCTAGTTTGTTATGCAGTGTAATTTTAATGCTTTAAACAGAGTTATTTTTAAATATGAGACAAAATATCACACTCTCATAAACGGGGTAAAATGTGCCGTTCCTGTGGGGCTGCTTGTGCCACGGCACAATTAACCCCAAATTGACCTTTATCATTCCAGTATTGTTTTTGTTTTGGTTTTTCACTAGCACTTATGAAAGGAAGAAATACTTTTTGACATGATATTTTATACTGCATTGATTGTCTTTTACAGAATGAGGAAATACAAGAGAAAACTCAAAGGAAAACTACTTCTCAGGATCTTTTACAATGCAGACATCAAAGATTGAAGATTGAAGACTAATTTCTAATTCACGTGGAATTAGAAATTAGTCACACAACGCTACAATGCTATGTCAAAAAAATAAAAAGTATACTTATTTACTTCTGTCGTAAAATAATAAAAAAAGAAGAAAGAAAGAGAAACTACAGAGGTAGAGGGTAAGAAGGTTAAAGAAAAAGGGAAAGAAAAAGGCAAGGAAAAAGCAAGGGGAAAGGTAATCAAACAAAAAAAACATGCTAAGAACCCCGCTAGGAGAAGAGTTTTGCAAGATTACAGTTCTGATGACGAAGATGAAGAGCAGGAATGGCTACTAAAAAATAGAAAGAAAGTGAAACTAAAAAGAAAGTTAAGGGAAAAGGCAAGGGAAAAAACAACTATTGATTAAAAATATTCTTAAGAGTTTGAAGTAATTACAAAAGTAACGGCAATTTCTTTTTAATTATTATAATACTTAGTATTATAAATAACTAAAGTTTAATAACTGTTGATTTGTAATAAAAAGTATGACGAATAAATATATTATTATAAAATGTATGTCTTTTAAATTCAGAATACTTTTTATTTATGTTAAATACTTAACATTATCAACGGCACAACTGACCTCAGCTACGGCACAACTCGCCCCAAGAGGGGGTTGGTTGTGCCTTGCCGCCGCTGTATAAATAAATCAATTTTTCTTAAAAACTATTAAAAATGTACAAAATCTGTAAGTAAATTCATACAGCAGACTAAATTTGGCTAAAGATGAACTACTACTTTCAGACATAGTTCTTATTTTTATCCGAGTAATATGAGGATTTGTCAAAATCGGCACTTTCAGCCCCGCTCTCCCCTATTATAACAAACTAAAAACTTAAGCAACATACTAAAAAACGAATAAATAAAAAAACCCTAATACAAAATTATCTAAATTAAAGAATATGCTACACTATACATACATAGACATAGACATAGACAAAATGATCATAGTCGATATCAAAAGTTTTAATACCCATTAAATTGAAATAAATATTTATAAAAGCGTCTAGATAAGTCAAGTGCAGTGTGCGAGAAAGGAAAGAGCTTAATAGAACCTAAAGAAGAGTAACCTACCTAAATACCTACCCAAACCCACAACCCTGGAGATATCACAGCAAATAAAAAACAAGTACTGCTCATCTGCTTTTGTGAGAACTGTAGCAACGCATGAATACAGTCACTGTAAGCACAATACATTTACGGTTATTGTCAAATAATTACGTTTAAAAAACTAAAAACAAAACCGACTTCATGATTATAAATAAAAATTGTAGTGGGAGGGGGGGGAGTGGGATTTTCACAGATTATGTATTTCTGTGGCTGCTCTAGCAACAAATACTAAAAACAGAATAAAATAAAAAGGGGGGCTCCTATACAACAAACAACATTTTTTTGCCGTTTTTATAGATAATGGTACGGAACCCTTCGTGCGCGAGTCCGACTCGCATTTGGCCGGTTTTTTGTTTTTAGTTTTTTTGAAACCTCTATTCGACTACTCTCTACGCGAGAAAAACCTAAGTAGATTGAAATATTTTGAAAATGGTTTGAAAAAGACTATCAGGGTAATGTTGCTTAAGTTCGAAATTTATGTGGTGGTATGTTTGTTACCAAGTACTGTATTTCAAATCTCTTTTTAGTTTCCCCTGGAATGTTCTCGAGCGTAACGCCTTGGTTCCCTAAGAATTAGTGACAGTCGCTGACGGCCGTTTCCATGGTACTCGTATTTTCTGATAAAAATAAAAATCTCAGGAATAGAATCACGACTCTAATCGCCAAGTACGGTAGACATTCTCTCGAATCTCCAGGCGCTCAGATATTTGAAGATATTTAAAGGAGTAAGTTAGAGGCACGCCCGAACATTACATTTGGCATATGCCCACATTGTGCAGTAGTTAACATTCCACACGTGACAGGTTGCAACCCCGTCCTCACGATTCCTGATCACTGTCCCCGTTTCCTCACGATGTTTTCTTCACCGTCACACGTGTTTACCTACGATAATTGGTATTAGCTATAAATACCTAATTGTTATTTGTTGCGCGTCGGTTTATTACGACAGTAACATGTCGGTAGCTGTTTCCTAAAACACCAAAACTAATCTGCTCGAGCGTTTTAATGAAAAAACCCTGTTTTGAGAAACGTTTTGTGAAACTGTATGGTATTGTTGGCAGATTATTGTGTTATGAGTGCAAATCTGATCCTGTCGCTTTGAAAAGTTATTTTCTGATTGTTTGAACATTATTTAAACAGTTTTTTATACAGTTTTTTTTTCGCTCGCGCTAGGTTTGTAATTTTTTATGAAATGTTCATTAAAATCTCACAATTATTTCCGAGCAGAGTGGTTGTTATCATCAGTGTAATGTGGACGTTTTGTTAGACGTGATGATGATGAATATCAGACGTTAGCCAATCGAATTGATCTTCAACATGTTATCACGTCATCTCTAAATAGAGGTATTCATGATTCTAAGTTCACAAAAACATCATGATTTTCTTCTCCTTTTACCACTTAGTGAGTTGGATTTAGCTTATGTTTTACAACCGGCTTGCCTGACGTCAACCTTCCTTGGGAAAACGTCTAAGTTTACAAAGTGTTATAGTAAAAAGTAAAATGCCTGATTTAGTGTGTAATATATTCCCGTGTTGCCTCCAGAAACAAATCCTGATGTAACCAACAACAAAATAGTTGGTAACAAACTTGGCCCGGACTTGGCGCGGCTTATCCCAAAATTAGCATATAAGAAGTTTGGAAAGGGATTTTTCTAAGAAACGCGTCATGTGTTCACTTTTTTATGAGTTCAGATGGGTAAGAGATTTGGGAGAAGTGTCGGTAAACAATGTGGGAAAATGGAGAAATAAATTGTAAGAAAAACCGTTTCTGGGAATCTTAGTGTTGTCGGGACTATGGTGTTGGGGATTTATTCACAAAAGTAACTAGATGTTGAGCACCAGTTTAAGATATTTCCAGTTCGAATCTGTCAATGTTGTTTTGTTTATTGATTGACTTGATAGATAACCAATACTTTGACAGGCGTGACTTGTCTACTTAAAATTTGCCGCTTTTTGTAGGAGCATGACTTTTGATTTTTAATTTACCATCTTTTATTATTATTATTATTATACCTATGCTAACAAATGAATAAATGAATTATGAATTATTGCAAGCTGCTGTCTTCCTTTTTAATAAAAAATATTTGAATTAAGGCAGGTTGCATTTTTAGGTTCTTAAAAACCATTTTCGAATGATATACCTATCTAAGAAAGTTTTACTAATCGTATTTTTGTCATTAATTTGTAATTTGGATAATCCTCAAATCAAAGCTGTAAATTTAGCAAATCTGAAGAAAAACAAGATTAAAATGTAAAAAGTTCTGTCAAGAATAGAATCTTAAAATGTTACTGTAAAATGACGTCACAACTTCGAAGTAAATTACAAATGAGCAATCTATGTAACATAGGTCTTTACGTTTAAATTTTCCACCCCTTTTCACCGCTTCACGTCATTAACTGTCACCGGAAGTCGTTTAGAGGGCGTCACAACGGTCAGTTCCGGCGTGGTAATAGCCACTATTTATTCCTAATAAATAATTCCATTACATAGACTTACAGGTTTTGAAAGCAAGAATAGGGGAAATTATCGAAAATTTGGTATATTATTTTATTGTAAAATTCTCAATGACAGTTTAAAGCAGGTTTGGTGTGTTGTGAAAACGCGTGTGTGACAAAATTACTTCATAAAATCCCAGCTAAATGTATTATAGTTAATTTATTTTACTTATATGAGTAGTAATCAACTCCCTTTTTAGGGTTCCGTAACCAAAGGGTAAAAACGGGACCCTATTACTAAGACTTCGCTGTCCGTCTGTCTGTCACAGGACTGTATCTCATGAACCGTGATAGCTCGACAGTTGAAATTTTCACAGATGATGTATTTCTGTTGTCGCTATAACAACAAATCGCTATAACTAAAAATAGAATAAAATAAATATTTAAGTGGGGCTCCCATACATGAAACGTTTTTTTGCCGTTTTTGTACGGAACCCTTCATTCGCGAGTCCGACTCGCATTTGGCCTGTTTTTCATTTTACTTAGTTTTATTGTTTTGGACCGATTGGGCGGTGTGGTTGATATTTGATAAAAAAAAAAAACCTGATCACGTCTGTTATCCAAAAGTACGGTAGACGTCCTCTCAGATCTCTAGGCGCTCAGATCATTTGAACATGACTAGAGGGGGTCAGAGGTCGGTCAGAGGCACGTTCAAACATTATATATGGCACATGCTCACATTTTGCAGTAGCTAGCATTCCATACGTGACAGGTTGCAAGCCTATCGCCGCTTTCTTTGATAAAGTTCTAGATTTCGTACTCAAAATTATGTTATTATACCCGAAAACCTGTTTAATTTAATAAATCACAATTATTGTAAAAACAAATTAAGAAAATAACTTTTTCGCAATCAACTTCGCAAGTCCAACAATAATTCAAAACTCGAAACGACAAACGACATCACAACTAAAAGCTTTTCGAATCTACATTTTCAACGCCAATCTAAAGTATTAAAACTTTTATTTACCTCGAAAAACAAACTTCCGAATGAATTTCTAACAAAATTGTCGAGTTCTCCCTTGAAGAAATCTTTAAAGTGCGAAGTGGTGCAGAGATGACCTAGCCGGACTATCTTTACTTCTTCATGCGAAAACCTCCCTAGTACACATTGTTTTAAGGCCTATAATGTTCTGCTTTTAATTAGTTGTACTACCTTTTGTGTTTGATTGGGAATTTCTGAGTAAATATAAATAAATAAAAAAAATAAAAAATAAAAATCATTTATTTCAGACAACAAGTAGGAGTCCATATAGGCTTTTTTAACACACATTAACACTACACAAAAAAATAAATAAAAAAGACACTGTGATGCAATGAGCCTAGGATAATCAGTCTAGGAAATAGCTTCCTTCACTGATCACCCTCTGCACAAGACACTTCCAGATTGGAGACGTCAAGCAATCATCAACAGTCCTCAGGATGCTGTTTCGACTGTCCCGCACTCTGCGCATCAGAGATGCTGTTTTTTTGCGTATGATAGCATGGAAGCCATCAGTATGGTAATGCGCAAACATCCCTGAAGCACTGCAGAATCGGGGCAGTCGCAGCATCATCCTAAATATATTATTATATTGGATTCGTAGGGTGTCTATCGACTTTTTGGTATGCCTAACCCACAGACTTCCCGTGTAAAAACTTTGACAATAGGCTTTAAAGAGCGTGATTTTAACCTGATCATTACAACGGGAAAATCTGCGAGCCAGCATGTTACCTCTAACCGAGAGAGCCCTACGATCCCTTTCAACGTCTTCATCATCTTTAAGATCGTCAGCAAGTACATGTCCCAGATATTTAAATTTCGTTACACGACTAATATTCATGCCGTTAAGGGTAAGATTAAGATTGTCATCAGGACATTTACCGGCGGCCTTAAAGACCATGTATTCTGTTTTTTTAACATTGTATATGAGCCCATGCTCCTTAGCGTAGTTCTCACAGACTTTCAGTAGCTCCCTAATACCCCTCACCGTAGGGCTCAGCAGCACCATATCATCGGCGTAGCTGATATTATTAATACTTATGCCGTTCATGCGGCAGCCGATACGTATGCTGCTGAGCTCCTCGATGAGATCATTAACATACAGATTGAAGAGCTTGGGAGAGCTAAGTCCCCCCTGTCTCACCCCACTCTCCAACCTGTATGGTCCTGATAGAGTATTGGCCCACTTAACATAATTTGATTGGTTATCATACCAATATTTAAAAATCTTAAGGACTTCAACCGGTACCCCCCTTTTCCCCATCTTACTCCAAAGCACGTCGTATGACACAAGGTCAAACGCCTTGGAAAGATCAAGGAAACAAGCATATACCGGCGTCCTGCGGTCTGTATAATAATGGATGGTATTCTTGAGACTTATGATTGCGCATTCTGTAGACAGTCCAGACTGAAACCCGAACTGAGCGTCGTGAATATTTAAGTACTTATCAAGATAAGAATCAAGGAGACCATCCAGTATTTTAGCACTGATGGTTGCCAGCGAAATAGGTCGGTAGTTTTGTTTGTCCGAAACATCCCCAGTTCTGTTCTTTACAACGGGCACTACAATTGTTTTCATTAAATCAAGCGGCAAGTGACAGTGACTAATGCACAATGAGAAAAACATCGCCAGAACATTCGGAAGATGCACTCCCGCATGCTTTAAATGCTCGATACTGAGCCCGTCGTGGCCGGGAGACATATCATTACAGTGCGTCCACAACACCACTCCAACTGTGGTTCTAGATAGCCACTTAGCCATATACGTCGAAACCAGTCCGAGTTAGTCAGTTAGAAGTCTATTTTATGAGACCTGGGTCTATGGAGTACAAAGTAGAGTTCTCGGTTGTATCTAAGTTTTGTGTCATCGTAACGACTTCGAGCAAGTGCTTCAACAAAACTTTTATAAATCGACAAGCTTCGTATAAATCGAAAGTAGTATTACAAGTTTATCAGAAAACTTATACATTTTGAAAATTCTCGCGATTTTAATATGAATAACAGCTACCTTAATGTTTTAGTTAATTATGAAGAACTAGCTTTTACCCGTGACTTCGTCCGCGTAGATTCAGGACATCAATTTTTGACAACTTTATCGTATTGAAAAAACAGAAAATTTTGGGAAAATGTAGCTTAAATGTAGTTTAGGACTTTAAACTAAGTATCTATCCGTACATACTAAGTACATGAAATTTCATCACAATCGGCCCAGCCAGTGGTTTGACCGTAATAACGTCACAGACAGACAGACAGAGTTACTTTCGCATTTATAATATTAGTATAGATGAGAAAATAATAAATGTTTTGCCAAAAGCCAAGCTCTAGCAGTTGTAAAAGAATTTTGTTTGTACACGGCTATAGAAACTAGTTTTAGCCGTTTCTGTTTAATTTTATTTAATAAAATTTAAATTATTTCTACGACATCGATTACCCATCTATTGTTCAGTTGCGACCAACACATTAAAAAGAAGAGACACAAGATGATGTTGTTTACGCAAATCAGTAATGCCGGGCGGTCCCACGGCCCGCGTTTTCACACGCCAGACCGCGCCAAGGCGGACGGACGCGCCGTGGGAACGATGCATCCGTGGTGGCCCGTGCTCGGAACGCTCTGTACGCGACGCGCCGGAAGCACATAGGCGGAGCGTCGTCCGGCGCGGCCCGTCGTTTTACGCGCCGTGGGACCCCGGCTTAATACCGGCTTAATAGATAACGACTCGATCGAACGAACAATCACTTCACACAAAATTCACCCTTAAGGTAAAGGTTTCTTAGGTAAATACTCGTAATTTGACTGAATTGTGATCTTTGACGTCATCGGTGGAGTAGCGGGCAAGTGCTCAGGTTCAATCCCTGGAGCGGGACTATAGGATCTGCATACAATTATTTTATTCTTGTCTGGGTATTGTGGTATTGTGTACTTTTATCCCCATATTCTTAGTAGTACCTTGAAATATCTCCACCTCGACTCGACCTGGAAACCGTGTTTTGGTAGCTTTAATTCATAAAATTACCTCGAGATTGCCTCTAGACAAATTCAAATTCAAAAATCATTTATTTCAATAAAACCACAAGGATCATTTTGAAACAACCTTAGTCGAGGATTCTTCAGTCAACAGAACTGTTAATTCAAGGTACTTTGATATTCCTCGATAGTTTCTGAACGACGCATGCATATGATGGTTTGTTTGATAAAAATATCCGCGAACTGATGACGTAATGACGTAATTAGGGAACCTCCAAAAGATCGATTTAAAATACCAAACATGAGATACGAGTGTGATTCAAGGTAGAGTCGAGGTTAAAACTAAGAATATGGGGATTTTAGTTTCTGATACCTACTACACGAGGAATTATAGTGTGGAATCAGGACCTATGCGACTCAACAATACCCACATTAGTAACATAATCTGCTGACTAATCACCAATTTATTTCAATATTTACCACGAAATCAATTCACGTCAATAACTCATTCGTAAAATGGAGGATTACGTATTCAAATCCAGATTAATATACGGATACGGTATGATAGTTGATCCGGCATTACCGATTGCTAACCGCGCAATCCTGGATCGCTGTTTTAGCTTATGAGCTAGCTAAATTAATTATTATCAAGGTTTTATGAAACGTGCTCAAAACGGTGAAGGAAAACATCGTGAGGAAACCAGTTAGCATTATTATAAGCGGCAATGAGCTTGCAACCTGTCACGTATGGAATGCTGCTGCAAAATGTGAGCGTCTGTTAAATATTATAATGTTTGGACGTGCCATTACTACCCCCACTAGACATCTTCGAAGGATCTAAGCGTTTGGAGATCTTAGAGGATGTCTACCGTACTCGGCGATTACAGTTTTGATCCTATTTTGTAGGTACAAGGTTTTGAAGGTTTGAATTACATTTTTGAAACAAAACTTAAGAAGTATTTTTACATTATAATGCGTTCTCGATTTTAATAAAGTCGTGAAGTTCTCTAGAAGAAATATGAAAGTTACAGCCGAAGTATACACAAAAAAATAAACGAAAAATGTGTTTGTTTGTAGCCATTTTCAAATGATAGAAACGTTTTACCAATTGTGTTTGTTTCGTGTAGAATTCAATCATATTCACGTTCTATTTTTAAATTACTAACATTTACCTGCCTGCCTCTGACTATCCCCTTTAGAAATTATTCAAGGATCTGAGCGCTTGGAGATCTAAGAAGATGTCTATCGTACTCGGGGGTAACAATCGTGATCCAATTCTATTTATTTTAAATTGATTTTACATTTAGCAATAATTTGAGATTGAAATAAGGCGACTCACATAGGTACCTATCTATTGGCTGCCTCTAGGCACGGATTAACGCGCGGTCGACCAGTTAGCATAGGTCAAGTGATACAAAAAACTGGCCAAGTGCGAGTCGGACTCGCGCACGAAGAGTTCCGTACCATTATCTATATAAAACGACAAAAAACACGTTTGTTGTATGGGAGCCCCACTTAAATATTTATTATAATCTGTTTTTTGTTTATTTTATTTGTTGTTGTAGCAACAACAGAAGTACATCATCTGTGAAAATTTCAATTGTCTAGCTATCACGGTTGATGAGATACAGCCCTGTGACTGACAGACGGACAGCGAAGTCTTAGCAATAGGGTCCCGTTTTTACCCTTTGGGTACGGAATCCTAAAAACTGCAGGTCAGATTCGGATCCGGTTTCTCGTCATCCGCGAGCGGTTCGCGCTGTCTGGCGGTGCAGTGTGTGAATCGCCTAACCCATCCCCCACTGCCTTAGTATCAAATTTCGCAAATAGCCGCCCGGCGCGTGATTCATCAAGGCTTGTTTGATGACGCCACTGTCTTGGGGTGAAATATTGGCGCGTCTGATATTCGATAGCCCAGCTGTACCTACTTCATTAGGTGAGTATGTTTGTGGTTTGGTTCCATCACAAGACCGATTTTTTTTCTATTTTCTCTATAATTATATTTACACTACTATAATAAAGAGAAAAATAGTATATTATGCAACTAGTGAATAAAGGACGGATTTAAAGCGAGGGCCGTAGATGAGTCACGAGCAAGTGAAGGATTCTAATGATTGTTGACTGTTAGAATCCTGAACGACGCGAGTGATTCATGGCCCTTGATATAAATTCGTACTTTATTTAGGAGTTGCATACTATACTTTATACCATGACTACGAGAATATTTATTTAATCTAATGCCAAACTCCTTGTCGCAAATATCGACCAATCAAATCTCGAGAATTTATTTGCACCAAAGAGTTTTGAATTTCGAATCTCAGCGCAAGGAGTTTGTGTAAGCATTGAAATAGAGACCGGATATATTTTGTGTTCCAAATTCAAACACCAAAATAGTGAATAAAAACAAAACAGTGAATAAAAGGCCTTTTTATTCACTGTTTTGCGTGAATAAAATAAGCTTTTTAAAGTAGGTATGGTATAAAATATGTTTTTGCAAGATAAAGTAAAAACTTATTTACCAATTTATGGTGATATGTGAAATGGTTTGGTTTTTTGTATGGGCTGAGTCTGAGATAAGACATGAGATAAGAAAATAAACTGTCTATTAATATCTTAGCTACTTTGATTATCTAACGAATTATATAAAAATGAATTGTTTAGCTATTCACAGTTTTGATTAAAAACGAAACTAGTCTTTTTGAAGAGCCAACTTTGGAAAATAAATCTCTCGAGAAAAGTTTCACCAAACGTGTTTCTGTCTATAATTTATCTAGATTAAATAATATTATCATTGTCATAAATAACAAAACTGTATGTTTTGCGGCAATAGAGAAAAAACGATTCTGCATTCATCAAAACATTTATTACTTAAATATTTATACTCTTATATACTGATTTGATTAATTTATTATCAACTAGCTATACCGACAGACGTTGTCCTGTCAAATTATCTGTCTATAATACTTGTCTTAAGTGACATAGACTATCTAATATTAAAAAAAAAAATAACGATCCCTACGAATCTATACTAGTAGTATTATAAAGAGGAAAGATTTGATTGTTTGTTTGTTTGTTTGTTTGTTTGTTTGTTTGCATCGCATAGGCTTCAAAACTACTGGACCTATTTGAAAAATTCTTTCACCATTAAAATCCTACATTATCCCTGATGAACATAGGCTATAGAATATTTTCAAAATATTAGGGATCCGTATGAAAACTTCGATAATGTAACCCAACGTGTAAAAAAAAACAGTAAATCCTTATATCGCTTACGCTGCGGAAATTATTGACAATAGAGCAAAGTAATGTACTAAAGTTTTATAGATAACATCAATATCTACAAAAAAGTCTAAAATACTATATGTTTAACTATTAGAGTTCCGTATGAAAACTTTGATAATGTAACCCAAGGTGTAAAAAAAATACCCATAAAATCATTATTACACCCGTGCGATGCCGGGGCGGACTGCTAGTATTGCAATAATTTTATTAGCAACGTAAAAGCCGGGACGGGCTGCTTGCTTATGTCAAATAAATGGTAAAAAAACTAAAATTTTTGTGTTATAGGCCTTTGGAACAAACAAAACTATTTCCAAGTATAACAAACTTGAGTACTTAAGTTACATTCGTGTCATGATTAATCAAAGATGGCGCACGGTATGTAGGCCACCATTCTAATTCCACGCAAATACGGAAAGCTATTCACTTTTAATCCAGTGTATTATACAAAGGGTTCATTTCCATAAATAACAACACAAAATACAAATTTATTCCTAAACGCACCCGATTCAAAATATTAAGTGTCCATATTTTTGATGTGAAACATCTATAGAGGCATTAAGACCGGCTGTTGGCCTGGCGACGCACGTCACCATGCCGCCAGCTAGCATCAAACCGCGTCCGATCGGTTCGCGATATGCTGTCGCGATATTTCACATCTGCCAGGCGTCCCGCAACGGCTAACATTTTTTTTATTGTCGAAAAAAATTTAAACTGTTACTTAAATTTTGACGTAAAACTTATATTATAATATTAGCATCTTCAAGCGTCTTAGTGCCAGGAGATTTAAGTTGATACTGTACTTGGGGATTGCAATGTTCATTTATTTTTTAATCAACCAGTAATTGTATGTATGTAATATTATAAAACATAGACTTCTTTGTACATTCTTCACTTCTTGATATGTTTAACGCTTCTGTTTAAACTTCAATTTATACGTTATTTTCAGATGGTGAGGTTTACACACCTACGGTTACTTTTTTTAATAACACCCTGTTGTAATATTTAAATTTAACCCTTCTTTATCGATTGGCACAACACTATTCTACGATGCTGTGTTGCCCATCACTATTGTAAACTAGTGAAGTCTATGGTAGAATCTCTCAATAAAACACACGTTTTCTCAAGTCGCTTTTATTCATTTTATATATATTCAATAGGTTATGGGCCCAGATCAACGCTATTACTGTTTAAATAAACTATAAAGTGGATTCAGTGATAATAATAATCAAAATCTACAATCAGTATAAATGTGTAGTACAGCATAATCTAAGTGACAACGTGTTCGTCTGTTCGTCGTACAAAAAGCATCTTCATCAACCAAAAAATGTCTTCAAATACGATGACTCTGATTGAAAAATTGACCGGAAGAGATAATTATCCTACTTGGAAGTTCTCAGTACAAACTTACCTTGAACATGAAGATTTATGGGATTGCGTCATATCTTCAAATACAATTGATGTGAAAAAGGACACTAAAGCAAAGTCCAAAATAATTATATTAATTGATCCCATTAATTATATACATGTGCAACAAGCTAAAACAGCAAAGGAAGTGTGGGATAATTTGGCCAAAGCTTTTGACGACAAAGGACTGACCCGTCGAGTTGGACTGTTGAGAGATCTGATTACAACTACCCTAGATGGATGCCAAAATATGGAGGACTACGTAAATAAAATAATGTCGACACACCCAATACACAATTTATTTACTGACCCTACGAATCTAAGCTGACTAAGATTTCCTGTATCTTGGTTATGGTTATTGTGACAAAGAAAGAATATTGAAAACACACCTAATTTATCCATATCTGTCAAGCAAAAAAGCGGCAAAAATTTTCTGTTTAAAGAAAGTAAATAATAAATAAATAAATATTGGTGGACATTTCACACAGCGCCATCTAGCCCCAAACTAAGCAAAGCTTGTACTATAGAAACCAAACAACTGATAGAACACTATTTTTTTTTGTAAATTATTACATTATACATTATACACCCAGTCACAGAACAAACATCTATATCTAAGTTGTAAAAATTATTTGTTCTTTGGGTTCCAATAAGAACGAACCACAAAACCCGTTTAAAAATGCAACGTCATACCATGGAAATGCTTTCACGCAATATTTTTTAAAGAAAACTCGGAGCTATGTGAGCTTTACGCAAATGCCGATTTCTATCGTCTTACACTCGATAAATACTGTTACAGGGTTCTACATTTAGTGGTAGAAAATGAAACCCGACCATACACCATACCATACCGGCTTTGTTAGACTTGAATCCGAGACTAGAGCTCTCCGACCATACACACACGATAACTTTATGATGTCCGTTATTCAGCGGATATACAAATACAGCTTATGTCAATTATTACTTCGGGTTCAGCCAACCAGTCGCAATTTAAAAAAGTTGCGTAATTTAGTAAGAAATAGACGACTTACGGAAAATCAAAAGAATATTCCGAGAAAATAAGTAGCCTATGTCCTTCCCAAAACTTTAAACTATATGAAATTTCATCACAATCGGCCCAGCGCTGTGACCGTGATAACGTCACAGACAGACAGACAGAGTTACTTTCGCATATATAAAGAATATAGGTATTTGGTATGTACATTTGGTTAGATTATATATTTTGTAACTAATATTTATCATAATGTATATTTATAACTTTCCCGATCCCATTCTGTACTATATTCACGTCGTGGCCCGTCTCGTAGATACGTGTTAGTGTCGTTCTACGTGACATAGACATACACTAACAGTTAGTCTATGTCTCTGGAACCCTCAACAAAAGTTTCATAACTGTCTTGACCAAATCGGTCTTTTTCTGTTGCAGCGAAAAATCTGTGTTGAATTGAACTCAGTAAGTAGTCTCTGACTAAACCCGATGTTTACATATTTGTATGCATTTTTCTCATTCAAACATTTCAATGGCACTTGTACGTGTATGAAATTAAAATAACCTTTTCATTAAAAACGATAAAATTACGTCGAAAAGCCGGTATAAATAAAACCGGCCAAGTGCGAGTTGGACTCGCGCACGAAGGGTTCCGTACCATTATCTATAAAAACGGCAAAAAAATTACGTTTGTTGTATGGGAGCCCCCCTTAAATATTTATTTAATTCTGTTATTAGTATTTGATGTTATAGCAGCAACCGAAATACATAATCTGTGAAAATTTCAACTGTCTAGCTATCACGGTTCATGAGATACAGCCCTGTGACAGACAAGGCGAGAGAATGTCTACCCCAAGTACGGTAGACATTCTCTCAGATCTCTAGACGCTTAGATCCTTTGAAGACGTCTAGTGGGGGTAGTCAGAGGCACGTCCAAACATTATATTTGGCACATGCCCACATTTTGCAGTAGTTAGCATTCCATACGTGACAGGTTGCAAGCCCATCGCCGCTCATAAAAACACTAACTGGTTTCCTCACGATGTTTTCCTTCACCGTTTTAAGCACATGTTTTTGATGCGCATATAAATTTTTCGAACCGAAAAATCCATTGATGCACGCCGGGATTCGAACCCACGACCTTCAGATTGAAAGTCGAGGTACATCCCACTCGGCCAACACGGCTTTTTCGTAAGTATTCTATAAGTTATCTGGTTCCCATAGTACAAGCTTTGATTAGTTTGGGGCTAGATGGCGCTATGTGTAAAGTCCACCTCTATTTATTTATTTATTTATTAGTACCTAAATATAGTATAGATTACTGCGTACCTACGAGTACATACCAGTTTAAACTAGATACCTACTTCATAAGACGTAATAATTTCGCAATTAATATACTCGTAAATAATGATATCGTCGATGCGTGAACATGAACAATACGTTTCAACCCTTTGATCTTAGCGACAAGTCAACCAATGAGTTAATTAAATAAACCTCGCACTCAATAACGGTTATTGAAATATTTGAGACGCCATCTTTGGTTATTTCATGATATTTGGTATCAAGGGCGTAATTTAATAAAGTTGTAGTACGCTGAACCGTGTTGGCCGAGTGGGAGGTTCTCGACTTTCAATCCGAAGGTCGTGGGTTCGAATCCTGGGTGTCCATCAATGGATTTTTCTGCTCGAAAAATTTCGTAAGAAAAACATCGTGAAGAAATCTGTTTAGTATTCTTGTAAGCGGCGATGGGCTTGCAATCTGTCACGTATGGAATGATAACTACTGCAAAATGTGGGCATGTACCAAACATAATGTTTGGACGTGCCATTGACTACCCCCACTAGACATCTTCGAACGACGCCTGGAGATCTGAGAGGATGTCTACCGTACTTGGGGATTACAGTCGTGATCCCATTTTTTTTTTTTAATTTTAGTCAAAGAGGGAATGTGTCTTACCTTCCACCGTTCTGTTGTCTTTGTTATTTGCATTGTGTTTGACATTTTGATATTATGTACTTATTATTTTTTGACATTTTCACATTTCTTCTTTTTCATTTTATCTATGACTAGCGACCCGCCCCGGCTTCGCACGGGTAGCATGTTATTATACATATAAACCTTCCTCCTGAATCACTCTATCTATTAAAAAAAACCGCATCAAAATCCGTTGTGTAGTTTTAAAGATATAAGCAAACATACATACAGACATACAGACGCGGGAAGCGGCAAGCGACTTTGCTTTATACTATGTAGTGACATTCCATTCCTATTGACATGTAAAAATGTATAATTATTTATGTAGGTATCTAATACGAGTAATTATTTTTAATTTAGTATTAAAGGATTGGATATAATATAATGTGTAAATAGTTAGTGTAATTGGTCTTGTACCGTGCTAATTATGTATAAATAAATAAAATTGGCCAACACGGCACCAAAATATAGCTGCATATAAAGAAGTCACACAAACACAGTACATCTTCATTAAAGTCGCGGTCGCTCTAATTAAGTAATTCCGTCCCTTTTAAGTAAAGTAAGCTTAACTTAATGACAATTTAATGCGCAGGATACAGCTTAAGTGTTTGTCTCAGGACTGGGCCGTTGTCACCTTGCTTCCTCAATAAACTCCAGAATAACTAAGATCACAAAATCCCCAGAATCCCACAATTATGTGATGTTTTTTCCGAATTTCGTGGAACGGTAAGTTTTGTATAATTTTATTATATAGTATTTTATTTGAAAAAGTTTTGCAGTCAAATTTGCGTGAAAATAAATAAATAAATATTGGCGGACTTTACATACAGCGCCATCTAGCCCCAAATTAAGTAAAGTTTGGACTATAAGAACCAGATAACTGATAGAATACATAAATAAGTACTTTTTTTGTAAATACATACTTATTATACTTATTACACCCAGACACAGAACAAACATCTATGATCATCACACAAATGTTTGCCCTGGGTGGGGATCGAACCCACAACCTACAGCGCAGAAAGCAGAGTTACTACCAACTGAGCTGTGAGGCAAGTCATGTAAACAATAGTAACTACCCGCGACTTCGTTCGCGTGTAAATACTTATCCCAGATTATTACCTACTAGCCGACCCGTGACTGACGTTGTCCTGTCAAATTTCAATAATCGAATAGAAAAGACGGAATGTTAAGTCTGTGATGTCAGATTTGTTGAACACCAGCGCCATCTATACCAAAATCATCCTTTTTACGTTTTTCAATCATTTTGGGTTTGTTTTTCGTATTCTAAAGTAGTCTATGTTTTATTCGGGCTCTATATCTACATCTACAGCAAATTTCAACTTAATCCGTTTTGTCGTTTAAGCCTCACAAACTTTCACATTTATATTATTATTAGGTTAGGATAAGTAATCAATATAATCATAGTATCTGGATAGTTAAAATACTTAATATTTCGAACTACCAAGATTATATTGTGTTGCTCGATTTTGTTTCATTTTGTTTCTATAGTAAATAAATTCTTAAGTTTTTTATAGGTTTTTTATTATAATGAATATCAATTTATTTTAGCCAATTTGCTTACAAGGTTATTTTTTATATTACAATCTAAGCGGTGTGACACTCGGCAAAAATACAATAAAATATAATTACTGTTTAGACACGCCTAGCACCTTTGTAACAAAATGAAAAATAAAACAAATTTTCGAAAAACTTTTCCTTTGTAAATGATTGTAAATTTTCTTTTTCCTGATTATCACTAATTACAACGAGGTCGTTTGCGAATTCAAACGGATCGGGGGGTGAGTCGGGTCAGTGACCCTAAATAGGTACACGGAAATTGACGCCACGATGACGAGGATACTTTTAAAGTGACGAGGTTATCATTTTCAAGTTTGTGTTCAATCAAAAAAATATTGTTAATTTGTTAAGCTGCATAAGAAACAAAGATATGTATTTTGTTTAATAAGCCTACTAGCTCTTAACTGCGACTTCGTCCGCGTAGATTCACGAAATTCATTTAGAAAATTGAAATTCCTGAAAAACTAAAAAAAATAGGCTATGTCTCTCCCAAGACTTTAAACAAAAACCATGTGAAATTTTATCACAATCTGCCTAGTGTGGTATTTTCGTAATAACGTCATAGACAGACAAACAAAGTTACTTTCGCACTTATAATATTAGTATAGAGTAGGTATATTAGCAAAATAAGTCTAGCCGTTCACACGTGATGCCGTGAGCAAGGGTAATATTAATTCATTTTTACAAGCTTTTATTTAACTTGCACTGTTAGTATGTTTGTTTGTTTATAATTTTCTAAATTTGTAAACGATTGAACTGAAAATTTGCGTACACCTTTTGTTCTGGTGACAATACAATAATATGGTGACAGCGAGCTGATCTGATAATAGAATCAGAAGCTGTTCAACAGAACCTCACAACTGAACTCAGTAAATACTTCGATTGAGTAAAGACTTTGCATACTTGTTCCGAGTTCCGATGACAATGTTATTATGTGACAGATGATAGCGCGCTTGTGCTCGATGGTTTGAATGATTTTCCAAAGATTGTCATTCAAAATATTTTTCAACCGAAAACTTATTATTATTATATAGACTAGCATCCGCCCGCGGCTTTGCTCGCGTGGTATCTATATAAAAAGAAGCCTTTAAACTATTCCAGGACAAAAAATCCGTTTGGTTGTTTAGGCCTGATTGAGGCACAAACATACAAACAAATTCACAAACTTTTGCATATAATATTATTAGGATTTTCAATCCGAAACATTGCAAAATTCCCGCATACTGCCACTAAATAAAGGAAGCATACCAGACGGGAGTCATTATTTTGCCAACAGATGGCAGCACAATCGATTACGGGTACGAAGCGAGCGGCGCAATTTGCGATCTCCCAGCCCGTGAAATCTACTGAAATGAATAAAACTATCTGAGAATCGAACACTTGAGCGAGCGAGGTTTTTTTTCTTCTTTGAAAATTGTCTGAACTGTTTTTGCAACGTTTAAATGTTTGGTGAATTGGCAAAAATAGATAATAGATTTTTCAGTTATAAAATAATAATAGGATGACTAACTGTAATACCCAAGTACAGTAGACATCCTCTCAGATCTACAGGCGCTTAGATACTTTGAAGATGTCTAGGGTAGTCAGAGGCACGTCCAAACATTATATTTAGCACATGGCCAGATTTTGCATCGCTGCTTAAAAGAATACTATATTTTTTTCGTTATCTATGTTATCATTTTTTGATAATTAAAGATGCGTTGCTATATAAAATAGTAAGTAAGATTTTTTGTGTAAATATCTAAGTATTTATTTAGTAATTCGGCTATTTACCGTACGAAATTATAATAAGTTTTCTGTCTTCTAAAAATATTTTTTTAATAACAAACTTTTGTAAAATCGACAATCGCATTGTCATCGGAACTTGACAAGAATGCAAAGTTTTTACTCAAACGAAGTATTTACTAAGGAGTTCAGTTGAACAGCTCTTGCCTTTATCATCAGCTCGCTGTCACCATATTATTGCATTGTTACCGAATACACAAAAGTATGCAAAATTTCATCTCAATCGGTTGAAGATAACTGCTTTAAAATTGAGTTGGAAGATTCTACCCGAACAAACATAGTTACATACATTCATACATTGCAAGTTAAATAAATGCTTGTAAAAAACGTATAATGGGATCACGACTGTAATTTCCAATTACGATAGAAAGCCTCTTAGATCTTCAGATTATAAATTTGAAGTTAAGTTTGTTTGCATAGTTACCAAGCTTCTTAGGTACCTATGTTTGTAGAAGAAACCTTCAGTTTCAATAGTTTCTAGTGTATAGAATTAAAACTATCGTGGACGATCTGCCGTTGATCGCGGTCGCGGGCGATGCTCATGATGAAGAGCATCTGAATTGTCTCGTAACGTCAGCAATACAAAGAAAAAACGAGGTAATTAGCCGTATTTATATTTAAAGTTTCTAGTGTACTCCATCATTTTATAATATAATTATTATAAAATGATGGAGTACACTAGAAACTTTAAATATAAATACGGCGACGACGACGACGAGACGAGTAATAAATGTTTTTGATGAATGTAGAATCATATTTTCTCAATAACCGCAAAATACACAGTATTGTTTTTTTATTTCAAAGATAATTTATGGATATAATCTAGATAAATTATTAACTGAAATACGATTGGTGAAACTTTTCTCGATAGATTTATTTTCTAAATTAAGCTCTTCAAAAACACTAGTTTCGTTTTTAATCAAAGCTATGAATAGCTAAACAGTAAACTTTTATATAATTCGTTAGATAGTCCGACTCGCACTTGGCCTGTTTTTTTTAAGATTAAACTCTACCTACTAGACAGACTCTACCGCTGATACCTTACACACGCCAACCACCCGATTCCTCGGTACGCGTTCTTAAAGGCAATTCATATAAGAACAGCTGAGTATATCTAACCCCTCGTTAAAGCGTTGGTGGCAGTGATCTAAGTGGGTTTGCCAACCTACTCGATGTTGAATAGGTAAATGAGTTTATTCATAGCCATCGTCTGATCTCATTTCTGGTCGGTGCCCGAAAGTCTAGACTTAATAGATTTTTGTGTACGAGTATTACTCATATACTTTGTTCACATCATTAGGCCTATAGTCTGCTATATAAAATTTTCTATAGTCTAGCTAGATACCTATTGTGAAAAGTAATAAATAGGATCACTACTGTATTTCCCAAAATTACATCCTTTGATCTCTGGAACCGTACTACAATCTCTAAAGTAAGACTTAATCAGTATTCGTAGCAGTAGCGTTGTAAGTTTCTCACCGCAAGTAATACTGTTTTAATCTTACTTTAGATATTGTAGTACGACCCCTGAGCACTTAGATCTTGAAGATGGTACAAAATGCCACGTCCAAACAATTATATGATACTTACCCACATTTTACATGATAGAAAACCTCTTAGGCGTATAGCCCACAGCTAGAGTCGAGTCGCGGGCGCACAAGCGGTGCTTTTTCACCTCTGCCTTGTCTGTGCCGCGACTCCGCACTACCATTGAAATTGTGCGCCCGTGCCTCGGCACCGCCTAGACTCTGGTCTTTCAAAAAAGTAGTTGAGCAAAAAGTGTATTTCGAGCAGCCAAGTTGAATCCGATTAGTGTCAGGACAAATAAGTGATCACTCCGTGAAAATTTAATCAAATCATTATAAACCAATCACGGACGTGTATTCGAAAAACTGGTCACTGATGGTGGCCGCCATGAGCGTATTCAATGGTGTGGTGGCAGTTTAAGCGGTATCCAAGGTTTCGAGTAGGTGATGACAATGACAGCATATATGGTCACTTTATTTTATAAAATCACAATAAATCGCCTTTGACGGTCACTTTGAAAACCATAATCAAAAATTGTACAAAAATCCGGAATTTTTGATATGGTTTTCAAAATAGTGATAAGAAAAAGCTCCCGCGCGCGGCTTCGTTCATGTAGTACAAAAATGAACTGTAAATAGCCTAGCCAAATTCAATTTTATATTTATTCCATATTTTATCCAAACCGGTAAAACCGTTATGGCGTGACATAAGTGGTCATTGGATGGTAAAATTTCTCATGTAGGAGTTCGAACCGGTTTTAAAAAACTTTTTACTCAACAGTGAACACTCCGACTCCACCTTTAATCCTAATTGGATAGAAAACAACGCAAGACCCGCGTAATAGCCTGCACACGTTTACGCCATAACATTTATAATCTTACTACGTGCCTCTGACTACCCTTTAGACATCTTGACTAGCCTCACAGCTTAGTGGTAGTAACTTTGCCTTCTGCGCTGTAGGTTGTGGGTTCGATTTAAAGGATAAAAAATTGTGTGATGAACATAGATGTTTGTTCTGTCTGGTGTTACATTATACCTTATGTATGTATTTACAAAAAAAAAGTATATAACTATTATATCAGTTATCTGCTTCCCATAGTAGCTTTGCTTGGTTTGGGGCTAGATGGCGTTGTGTGAAATGTCCACTATATTTATAATTAATTTATAACAAATTATAATAATAAATGGAGACACATTAGCTCTAGTTTATATGCTTTTGTGTTTCAGCTTAGTTGTCAGCCATTTTACATATGGCTACAGCAACTAAGAAAAAACCAGTGCGACATTCAACGGTCGAATCCCGATTGGAAATAGTTTTACCGTTCTCAAAACTTGAAACTTGAAAATACCCTTCAAACTGTCAATACCCTATAACTAATCATGTTTCCATGTCACAAACTAAACTTTAATGGACTTGTAAGGTTGAGAAGATTAAGCGGTTGAAGGAGCAGTAATCGCTTCAAGTAAATTAAGCTAGATGGGATGTGACAGTGGATTGTTGGTGAACTTTAGGTAATTATTATGTAAACTAAAGTTTGATTAGTAAGCTCAAAGTTCAACAGTGTATTAACGGATGGTTAAACAACTGTTGCGCATATAACACTTTCTTAGCAGTCAAGCCATGATGGAGGCCATTGGGCGGCCTAAAAACATCGCGAGGGTTGGTCATTACTCTACTCATACAAACTTACTTACAGTTTAGTCATATAAATATTTTCGGGACCACTATATTTCAACAATCGTGGTACTCACTTAAGACGAGTAATATATTTTTTTGATCAATGCAAAATTATTTTATCTCAATAACTGCTAGACATACAGTTTTGTTTTTTATGACAAAAATAACCTAAGGATTTAATATAGATAAATTATATATAGAAACATGATTGGTAAAACTTTTCTGGATAGATTTATTTTCCAAAGTTGGCTCTTCCAAAACACTAGTTTAGTTTTTACTCAAAACTATGAAAAGCTAAACAGTTAATTTTAATATAATTCGTTACATAATCATACTAGCTACCTAAATTAAAGACAGTTTCTTTTTAAGTTTGATGGTTTTCAAGAGAATGCGGTTTTATCACTTTTTCCGTCTTTCCCGGGTAGATTCGGCCCAAACACCAAATATTTCAAGTATCACCAGTACCACATTAACTAACGCTGAAGATTCGGAAAGAACTAATGATAAGACAATTATTTGTTGACTCCATTTGACAGTTGTTTTAGCAACGACACATCAATGTTGAACTTATGTTACTGACAAACGATTAAAAATATCTGTAAATGGTTGTTTTTGATAGCTGTACAACTTTTAAAATGTTCATCCGATCAAAACTAAAACATGGCGCTAATATGTTTAAACAATTTAAGCGCTGTCAAACGAAATTCCCATTGGATTTAATTTGTCGCGTATTTACATAATAAATGAACGCCTTCGCCTCGAAGCGGTGTAAGCCGGTCTAAGCTGGCTTGAGCCAGTTTTATCCGCTTTTATCCATCATTGAGAGACTTGATTCTCGATCGGGATACATTTTGCATGTAATTCCGTGTTACGGCCTTAGTAGTGGCGGAAAGTAATTTTCTTATAGCAAATTTGCATAGCTTACGACGAAGATTACCTGGTTTTAGTGTTTGGTATTCTCAGAAGTCACAAACCCTTTGGGGCACGCATGGTATTACGTATAAGACCCCACCATTGTATTCTTAGTCGTTGTCGCTGTTTTTATCATCTCAAATTAACATCACATTAAAATAATTTTCATTGCAAGTTACTGACAAAGTGATTCGTTTCACAGCGACTTATTATGTGACTGTAATCCCCAAGTACGGTAGATCTCAGATCTCCAGACGCTTAGATCCTTTGAAGATGTCTAGTGGGGGTAGTCAGAAGCACGACTTACTTAGCCAGTATGATTATCTAACGAATTATATAAAAATGAACTGTTTGGCTATTCAGACTTTTGATTAAAAACGAAACTAGTGTTTTTGAAGAACCAGGTTTGGAAAATAAATCTACCGAGAAAAGTTTTACCAATCGTGTATCTGTCTATAATTTATCTAGATTATATCCTTAAGTTATCTTACTTTAAAAAACAGTACTGTATGTTTTGCGGTTATTGAGAAAAAAACGATTCTGCATTCATCAAAAACATCTATATCACTCATCCTAATCAAAATAAACAGTTTCATTGCATTTGAACTGTTACAGAGTCGTAAACACACAAAGATAATGAAACGTCGAGTCGTGTAAACAAGTGCCGTCCCTACAACCGAATCGTTAATTCGCCATCGACTCCCTGTTTCCCTTTGGCACACTCGCGGTAGGGAACAGCTGGTTCATTCTTTATAATCTAGCTATACTAGCTATTTAATTTTTCAAACTATCCTGATTAGTAGACATAACTATAGATTTCGACACGGGTCTTTATCACGTAATTATCTTATACAGACACACTTCAGTTCAGATCTAGTGTGTACACATAGGTACAGGTGCATATAGTTCTCGTGTGTACACATTACACTTCGCTCTCGATAACGACAGCCTACATCGGATAGCACACCTCACCACATAACACACTATGATATTTTGTAACACTAACGTGCAACGGTTACTGTTACAGCTACTGAGTACCCGGTTTATAAGACAGCCAGACAGCCGCCATGACAGTTGCGCACGCACCTTTCCACATTTCGAACAAAGAAGTCAATTCAATTTACTTTCTTGACCCGAGTACTCCAGTAAGTAAATTAAAGTAAATAAAAGGTAATTATGTGATAAAGACCCGTGTTAAAATCTATAGTTATATACTAGCTATATTGGTAGATTCAAAAAGCGCGTAATAAATGCTATTCTAGGACAGCTATGTTATGTTTCAAGTTTCAGGGAAATCTGTTTGTTTGGGTGTGATTGAGCTACAAACATTATGCTCACAAACTTTCGGATGTATAATTAACTAGCTGCTAGCCCCGGCTTCGCAAGGATAGTACCTAGATAAAAAGTAGCTTATGTGTTACTTTTATGTATAAGCTATATTACTGTAACGTTTTTTAATCCGTTCAGTCGTTTTAGCGTGAAAGAGTAACAAACACACACACACCCACTCACAAACTATCGCATTTATAATAAAAGTAGGACTAAAAGACCCGCGACAGAAGTTGTCCTGTCTAAACTTCAATAATCACATAGAGAAATGCACGTTGCTATGACGACTGAGTCAACACTGAATTTAGATTTTTTTGCACACCAGCGCCATTTATACTCAAATAATCCCTTTCCGTCTTTCTATCATTTTTAGGTTATTTTTTAATTTAGGTAACATTCTATATCGACAGCACCTTTTATCTTAAGCCGTTTTGTCGTTTAAGCCTGATTAAAGCACAAACATACAAACAAACTTTAGCATTTATAATATTTATATATATTATAGCTGCGTAGATTCACCTAGTTGAATTTGAATTTGAATTTGAATTTGAATTTGAATTTAAATTTGAATTTGAATTTGAATTTAAATTTAAATTTGAATTTGAATTGTGCATGGAGTGAGCTAGCTTCTTTTAATAAACAGAGCTACGTCCACAGCCTCGATTCAATTAAACTTTAACCAACTTCTCGTAAACAACACAATTATAAGCCGGACGATCCAATATAGACTCTATTGTGTTCTAACAAGGTCCGTGTTAGGATGGAGTTCAAAGATGGCGTCGATTATTGAAATGATTCCGTTGTTTTTTCATTATTTTTTTGTGTGATATCATGACGCGTTGTCGCGTTTTATTTGTAATAGTTGATATAATAAAATAAATTATTACGTTTAAAAAACTAAACGAAAACCGACGAAAATGTATTGACTAATCGCAAAGTCAAGGGACGATATTAGTTTTTTTAAGTTATTGAAGGAACTGTCAGTCCTACATAAATATAATTTAAATAGGACCAACTTGGGACTATTATCTACATAATAGAAAAAAAACATCGAAATCGGATCACAAGGCAAAAAGATATGCGTGGTCATACATAAAAAAAAAATATACGCGTCGACTTGAGAATCTCCTCCGTTTTTCGTTGGTTAATAATACTCGCATTATACTTTTACCTTTTACCCACGACTTCGTCCGCGTAGATTCAGGAAATTGATTTTAACAATTTTGTCGTAAAACATTGAAATTTTAAAATAAAAATAAAAACAAGAGAAAAAAGTAGCCTATGGCTGTCCCAAGACTTTAACCTATCTTTGTATCAAGTTTCATCTCAATCGACCCTGCGGTTTGGCCGTGATAACGTCACAGACAGAAAGACAGAGTGACTTTCGCGTTTATAATATTAGTGTAGATCATCATATTCAGCCTTTCTAATCCCACTGCTGGGCCTCTCTTCATTTTTGCCATTCGCTTCTATTGTGCAATTCTATTCTATTGCCAAACTGACGACGTGCTGTTTTGATGATGTCGTTGACCCATCTTGCTGGCGAACGACCTACGCCACTAAAAACGACTTTTTATTTGCCTGACAAAATGTCTTCTAAGTTACATACCTGTACATACCTACCGCTTTATAAAAATAAATAGGATCACGACTGTAATTCCCAAGTACGGTAGACATCCGCTAATATCTTTAGATGCTTAGATCCTTTGAAGATGTCTAGTCAGAAGCACGTCCAAACATTATATTTGGCACATGCCCACGTTTTGCAATTTTTCTATTATTGTAAAGAAAAACTTTACCCAATATTACAAATTTACAAGCTGAGAGCTTATGCATGAAGTAAAAATTCCTCGATGATTTAATGATTAATTCGAGAAACTTCTAACGTAAGTATATCTTCTCGTATGTTTTCGCAGAGGACTCGCTATGCTCTTTGGCACTGAGCAACCCTTTGTTTATTGGATCATTCGTTTGTCCCCTGAGCTTCACATTCTAAAAACAATAAAATCTGCCATGATTCATACGAACATACCTTTCCACATAAAAAAAGTATAAAAGTATAAGTATAAAAATCTTTATTATTCTTACAAAATTGTGGGTTACATGGGTTGGAATCTCCTCTGTTAAGTTGCAATAACCTGTATTAGAGAAGTCCCCTCTTTATTTACGGTGGTCTATATAATACTATCTAATTACTAATAAGCTTTAGATTTTTTTTTAAATAATATACCTAACTAAGTACATATATATACATATAATATAATATATATTTATGATAAATAAATAAATATATATAATATATGTATCTGAATATAATAAAATAAACCATTCAATTAATGACTGTATGAATGAATGAAAATATCTTTTATGATCAAGTGCAATGTAAGTATGAGAAGAGTTTGTGTTGGATGAGAGGGTGTGTGGAACTAAAGGTGTATGCACACACACATATACATACCTACATAGGTACATGCATACATTGCAAGTTAAATAAAAGCTTGTAATAGAAAGGTAGGGTAGCCTAGAAGAGGTGACATCGGACATGCACACGGTTGTCATTAAGGTTCGCGCGCAAGTGATCGCTTGGGGCAGTATTTATAGATTACTAGCCGACCCGTGACAGACGTTGTCCTTTCAAATTTCAATAATCGAATAGAAAAGACTGAATGTTTTTAGTCTGTGATGTCAGATTTGTTGCACACCAGCGCCATCTATTAGGATTAGGATTATAGGATTATATAGGATTAGGACTAGCGATTTCTTTGACGTGAAGTTCCCGCTGCACCCTCTTTGGGGTTTCGGGGATTTCTTTCTTAATGAACCCCTACATCATAAAAGATAGACCCTCAGAATTATACTTCTAGGACTTATGGTTTAGGCTGTGCGTTGATTGTCAGTCAGTCGGTCAGTAACGTAAGAGTTTTTTGTATTTTGATCATAAAAACATACTAAGGGCCTGTTTCATCATCTTCAAGTAAAGTGTTGATTAGTTACTCTCCAGATAACGCTAAAAGTGTCAAAACTATCAAAAATGTCAAATAGTATGTTCGTTTTTGGTAATCGCCGAGTAGCTTAATTAGGACTTTACTTGAAGATGGTGCAACAGGCCCTTAATATAATAAAATTATGTGCGATAATATTAACACGATCCTTCGTATGTATCAGTCATCTGGTTTTTATTGTAAAAGCTTATCTTTATTTGGGGCTAGATGGCGTTGTGTGAAATTTTCACCAGTATTTTTTTTGGGCGATTGATGATATCGTATATTGCTATGTAATTGATATTTTTTGAACTCCAAACTTTTAGACTAACAGACTGCAACCTTTGATCTTATACGAGTAGGTACTTGTTTGGGTACATCTTTATAACAATAAGGAGCCACTAAACTAGCGTTTGGCAAACTCCTGTTTGTTTCTTTGTTATTTTTATTTATTTTAAACCAGTCTAAATTATTGCATTTTGATACAAAAACGATATTAGTACTGTTATTAATAAGTTTTCATTCTTATTTATTTTATGTGACTTTTTTCTTTCTTTCTCGATTTACAAATATAGAGAGTAATTCTAACACTTATCGAGTTTTTTGTAATTACCTACAAGCTAGTTTATCTCGCTTGGTACCCGGATGAAAAGTGGTTCACTGGATACCATTACCAACAAATCCATTTCAATCCCTTAAGGATTAAAACTATCGTGGTTGTTAATAATTTTGAATAAAAATACGAATGTAGTATTCGCCGATCTGCCGTTGATCGCGGTTGCGAGCGATGCTCATGATTTAGCCGTATTTCTATTTAAAATCTCATATGGGTTACTTTTTATTCCCGATTTTCTAATTTGTCGAGATCTTTCAATCTATTTGTGTATCAAATTTCATCCAAAATGTTTCAGCTACGACGTTTGAGTAACAAATAAACAAACATCTAAACTTAAGAATATTGAATATTATAATGAGTAAGCAAACGTGTATTATTTTATTCTATTGATTTTTGTTTTCAAATCTACTTGCTACAAATTAAACTCAAACAAAATTTCAGAATGATATGATACTGCTCACTTCATGGCTACAACACCTTCCCAAGTCAGCTTACTCTATGCGCGTATCGTCCCTTGTTTTACCTCCCTCCTTGACGCATCGTTTACCTTTACGTAACCTGCCAATTTGTCAACTCTACCATTTTTTATGGCATCCACGCTTTGTACATTTGCGACGAAAACAGGGAAATAGTGCCGCGTCAACATGACTGAGGAAAAATGTGGAAACACTGAGCAAATTGGACTGCTGATTAGTATTGAGTTCTCTTTGTTTTTTACCAACCGTTGTTACTAAGCATTTTTTGTGAGAATTATGTTAAGAAATAGGTTAAAAATAATTTTATCGTACACAAATTTTTGCCTGTGGCTTCTTTCGCGTGTTATCTGGTAAAAGAGTGTAATATGCGCATCCAGGGCATAAGCTTTACATGTTATAAGTTTCAACCAAACCCTTTCTGTCGTTTGGGCGTGATTGACTGTGATTGTCGTGTTTAGTACTTTTAATTATTATTCTTGTTTGAGCCTTCACCTTGTTCGATCGGCACCACACTGGAGCTCTACATACCATTATGAAAAGGATCATTTAAAAAAATTACAGACCCCAAGCTTTATTTGTTGCCTGATTCTTCTAGGGTTAGTCAAAGGCACGCCGAAACATAATTTTTTTAAATGTTTTGCTGTGATATTTTATTATTTTACTTATGAAAATTCAAACCGCTGTAATAATGTTAACGCTGTGATAGAAACACGAAAAACACGTAATTTACGACGACCATAGAAATGTATAAAATGCTTACCTCGTAAAGTTATTGGAGAATGGGCCGAAAATAACAGTATGTTCAATTCTTCAATGCAGCATTATTTCCCATAGAATTTTCCCCATAAACCGTAAATCGTATCGAGTTCCCTGACCACGTTAATTGCACGTAACATTTACGTTATATAATGACTAGTAGAAACCCTCGCGACTTTGTTTACGTGGAGTTATAATAAAGTGATGCTTGAAATTTATGTTTTTTTGTATGGGCTAAGTCTACCCGAATAAGACGGAAAAAGTGATAAAACCGCATTATCTCGAAAACCATCAAACGTAAAAAGAAACTGTCTTTTATTTATGTAGCTGGTATGATTATCTAACGAATTATTTAAAAATGAACTGTTTAGCTATTCATAGTTTTAAGTAAAAACTAAATTAATGTTTTGGAAGAGCCAACTTTGGAAAATAAATCTATCAAGTAAAGTTTTACCAATCGTGTTGCTGTCTGTAATTTATCTAAATTATATCCTTAAGGGGCTCCCAGTCGCTGATTGCTCTTTTTCAAAACGAAAAAAGAAATACTTCTGAACAAGCCACATCTCCTATTTTTATAAGTATATTACTTCAGGTTCCTACCTAGATTTCTATTAAGCTGAAAACATAATAGCAGAAACTTTTCACGATAAAGATATTATTTCAAAATGATACGTATTAGAATTTATGATCGAAATATTTTATATACCTACTATTAAAATAAACTTGTGATTTATTGTTAAAGATAGGTAATATGTAGATCTAGATTTTTGATAAGTAATTAGACATAATTTATATCATTAATTTATTCGAAAAGCTAAGGCGGTCGGTAGGATTATTTATCGAAGTGATTAAAGATGGGTTTATCTTTATTCACATAATACTATACATTATAAAATAGCAGATGTGGCTTGTTCACAAGTATTTATTTTTTCGTTTCGAACAAAAACAACCGTCGACTGGGAGCGCCTTAATCCAATTCACTTGTTCTAATCAAACGGTTCGGAATAATTGGAAATTTATATAAATTTATTAGTATGATTTTACAAATAATTAATTTAACAAAACTGGTTATATAAAAAAAATTGGATCACGTCTTCCAAGTACGGTAGACATCTTTTCGAATCTCCAGGCGCTCAGATCTTTGAAGATGTCTAAAAGGGATGTCCACTTTATCAATGTTTGGCACGTCCACACATTACACTGTGCACATGCCCACATTTTGCATTAGTTATCATTCCACACGTGATAGGTTGCAAGCCCGTCGCCGCTGGTTATCCTAATAATATTATAAATGCGAAAGTTTGTGAGTTTGTATGTATGTTTGTTCCTCAATCAGACATAAACGACAAAACGGATTAAGTTGAAATTTGCTGTAGTTGTAGATATACTGCCCGAATAAATAATAGACTACTTTAAAATATGAAAAACATCCCCTAAATGATAAAGTACGCAAAAGGGATGATTTCTGTATAGATGGCGCTGGTGTGCAACAAATCTGACAACACAGACTAAAAACATCCAGTCTTTTCTATTCGATTATTGAAATTTGTCAGGACGGTCGGCTAGTATTATATTATGAAGTCGTTTGCAAAACATCGATTTTCATAAAGACATTTCGCTGATGTTGGCTAATAGTCTTCAGTGACAAATGCTTTTCACTTCCATTAGTGGTAAACGAGATTGATGGCACATTGGTTGCTTTCATAAATTTTACTATGCCACCCTCCGAGCGACGACCTCAGTTAGAGATAAAGATGGCGCGAGTTGGTTGATGTCAAAAGCAAGTTCGTAAAATTCTATATAAATGTATGTACACAATATTGAATTTATCTATTAGAAAATTGTAAAAAAAGGATCACATCTGTAATCCCTAAGTACGGTAGATCCTTTGAAGATGTCTAGTGGGGGTAGTCAGAGGCACGTTCAAACATTATATTTGGCACATGCCCACATTTTGCAGTAGTTAGCATTCCATACGTGACAGGTTGTAAGCCCATCGCAGCTTATAAGAACTGGTTTCCTCACGATGTTTTTTCTTCACCGTTTTGAGCACGTGTTTTTGATGCGCATATGAATTATTCGGACAGAAAAATCCAAAAATCCACGCTGGGATTCGAACCCACGACCTTCAGATTTAAAGTCGAGGTAGGTACCCTCGATTCGGCCAACACAACAATTATTGTATGATTGAATAGTACCTAAATAAATTAACAAAAATATATTTCAAAAAATGTATAATGCGTTTTATATACCTTTGTAATACAAAAATCAAAAAGAAGAGCGCTCCGTTCTAATGTAGGGTCATAGACCCGGTTGTGGTGCCTAACCCGGTTATGGGCATTTTCAATTTTGGCAGTCATAACTAAGCATAGCAAACATCTCGTTTAAAATCAATAGTTAATACAATTATTTATCTATATAAAGTCTGTTTTGATTAGTGACATTTGTGGTGCGTTGTACCTCTTTTGACCACAACCAAATATTTAGCGTTTTGTCTATTTAAATTTGAATAATTATTAAATAAATATCTCTTGTTACAAAACCTAAGAGATAGATAAATACTCTATTCTTTGTTGTTTAAAAGTCGTCGTTTTAATCATTTTTTAAATATAAACCGTTTATTTGAAAATTAAAATGTTGGGAAAAAGTCCACAACCAGCGCCACCACCTAAAAAATATAATAAATATAAATATTGATGGACATTTCACACAGCGCCATCTAGCCCCAAACTAAGCAAAGCTTGTAATATGGGAACCAGATCACTGATAGAATACTTATATTCTTTTTTTTTGTTGTAAATACATACTTATTATACATATTAACACCCAGACACAGAACAAACATCTATGTTCATCACACAAATGTTTATCCCGGGTGGGGATCGAACCCACAACCTACAGCGCAGAAGGCAGAGCTACTACCAACTGAGCTATGAGGCCAGTCTTAATAATGAATAATAATTAATAAAAATAGCACATCGACTTGATAACTCCTTTATTTTTACATTCGTACTATCCTGATTAGTTCTTTATAACGTACTTATTACCGCTGCGAAAATGAACGCTATAAAGACCCATATAAAAATCAATAGTTCTTTCTTTTCGTCGCTAGAAAAGTTGCAAATGCATTGGCTTTTTAGACAAAAGGCCCCAGTGGGTCAATAGGAGTGGGAAGAGGGGTGAAAATGCACTTTTCGTGAATTTAGAGGCACAAAGACTATAAGCGTACGTATCAACTTTTAAAAGACTCTACGTCTCTTTGTACCGGAAGCAATGTTTGAGCAGTGAAACCAAGCACTTTCATATCCAGTTTCAAGCTAAAAATGGATTTGATTTCAAAAAAAGCTTGGAATAACGTTTTAATAATATTAGGATGGACCGGTAGTCGAAATATATTAAAAAAAATCGGCCAAGTGCGAGTTAGACTCGTGCACGAAGGGTTCCGTACCATTATCTATAAAAAACGCCAATAAGACATGTTTGTTGTATGGGAGCACCACTTACATATTTATTTTATTTTGTTTTTAGTATTTGTTGTTATAGCATCAGAAAATTTTAACTGTCTAGCTATCACGGTTCATAAGATACAGCCCTGTGATAGACAGAGTAACAGACAGACAGGTTCCGTTTACCCTTTGGGTAGGGAACCCTAAAAAGACATATTATAATATGGGAAAATTACTTTCTCAGTCTAACGTCTCCTTCTCTCACTTACGTTTTACTGTATTTATCGTAATACATTTGACAAAATCTGAATTGTAATACAGAGATAAAACGCGATATGTGGAGGAAATACTCTAAAGTACTAATACAATTCTTGTATGTTTGTAACAAATAAACTCAAAAACTAGTAAACCGATTTCTAAAATTCTTTCACCATAAAAATGCTATATTATCTCTGAGTAACATAGATCATATTTATTATTAGAAAAAAGGGATCCCTACTAAAACTGTAATAATGTAACCCAAGGTGTTAAAAAATATAGCTATAAAATCATTATTACACCCGTGCGAGGCTGGTGCAATCACACATCGTAATTAAATCGATTTGAAGAAACAAATTGACGAAAGCTAGAAATTTTGTAGACTTTATACAATAGCTAAACAATGAATGTTAAAGTTTACCCTTGTCTTAAACAACGTCTGCAAAAACAGTCGGTCAACTCTGGTCAACGAACCCCTGAAATGGATGACTTAGCTAGAACACAAAAAGTTATGTTCTGTTTCGAATATCACCTTATCTCCTTTCTACCTACCAAGGTAAACTATCCCTTATTTCTTTGGTAGCAAAGTTGAAAGTCTATTACGGCACATTTGTAGTTTAGGCGTTGTTTACATTATGTGAAGTGCATTGAGGACACATGCTACAAAGGTGAGAGAAGTAAAACTAAGATTGTTTGGATCGGTAGAGATTGCGCTTTTGGTCAGTAATGAGGAGCAATAAATTGTTGGGGAGTGTGGGTGATGTATGAATGCAATGAAACTAGGCACTTATGACCGTTTTTGCTTTTTTTACATTACGATTGAAGGAATTAATTTTCGTTGTTGGTTATTATTATTTCATGGTTGAAATAAAAATATATTTCACTAGCAAACCTGCGACAGACGTCGTCTTGGCTAAGTTTAAACAATCGGATAGAGATAACACACGTTGCTATGACGACTGATGTAAACACGTATGTCAAATTTTTTGCACACCAGCGCCATCTATACTAATATCGTCCCTTTTGCGTTTTATTATCATTTTGAGGATGTTTTTAAAATTTTAAAGTAGTCTATGTTTTATTCGAGCATTATATCTACATCTACAGTAATTATCAACTTAAGTTGATAATTACGAGCCTAAACGACAAAACGGATTAATCCGTTTTGTCATTTAGGCCTGATTGAGGAACAAACATACAAACAAACTCACAAACTTTCACATTTATAATATTACTAGCTGACCCCATGACAGAGGTTTTCCTGTCGAATTTCGATAATCGAATAGAAAAGACTGAATGTGTTTAGTCTGTGATGTCAGATTTGATGCACACCAGCGCCATCTATACCAAAACCATCCCTTTTGCGTTTTTTGATAATTTTGGGGACGTTTTTCATATATTAAAGTAGTCTAAAAAACGTACTTTATAATTTTAATAAAAAAGTGCATGTTTTTAGCTATGTTTATTAGCTTCAGACCGCGGCTTCGTATCCGTTGTACCCGGATAAAATGCACAACTTTCAAACTCACTTTCGCATTTATAATATAAGATTAGAGGGATGAAATGATGATAATAATGATAGAATGACACGAGATGTTAAAAGTTTAAATTATTCTCGCTATAGTACTTATAATTATTACCTAGAGACTTTTTTTTTTAATGTAAAATATACTTATTATTATAATTAAATTCAAGGTTTAATTTACGTAAACATTTTCCACTGCCCAACAGGGTTCATGATTGAAATAATCAGTAAAACACTCTATTGGTTAATTCGCTTCAATGTCTTCTAGGTTACACAAACACCATTAAAGATATTTTTGTATGTACTTATGTAATTTGTGACTCTTATGTTTTATGTGTGTGACATCTTCGTTTTATGTGTGTACCTATGTACTTGTACATTATAAAATACTATGATAAAGACGTGACGTAACTATCTTGCTATCCTAGCTTGAAAAACTAGCCTCGTGTATCTCAGGCATTATAGCGCACCAGAGGCCATACCACACGCTCCTAAAGTAATATCAAAACAATGTTAATCGCGGTGCGAAAGTGACAACGCTTTATGAGTTCGTATTGCGTTGTCGTTTTACCGCTACTTTACTTTTCTTAACGCTATACCGTGAGGAACTTGTCCTGTGAGCCGTCCTGTTTACGAGAAGCTTACATACACCGCTTTTACGATTCCTTCACACGTCCCGGCTTTATTGAAATAGATGGTTACGGTTTAATAGCCTCTTAATGCTTTCTTCTAATTTAAAGAAACGTTGTGGTAAGTAATTTGAGTCCGTTGGAGCGTAAAAGTTTTATCCTCTTTATTGACTGGCCTCACAGCTAAGTTGGTAGTAACTCTGCCTTCTGTGCTGTAGGTTCGATTCCTACCCAGGATAAACATTTGTGTGATGAACGTAGAGGTTTTTTCTGTGTCTGGGTGTTATTGCGTAAAGTATGTATTTACAAAAACAGTATATAAGTATTCTGTTAGTTATTATCTGGTTTGATAATAAAATAAATCACTACATAGTATAAAGCAAAGTCGCTTTCCGCTTCCCGCGTATGTATGTATGTTTGCTTATATCTTTAAAACTACACAACGGATTTTGATGCGGTTTTTTTTAATAGATAGAGTGATTCAGGAGGAAGGTTTATATGTATAATAACATGCTACCCGTGCGAAGCCGGGGCGGGTCGCTAGTTAAAAATAAATAGGAACACGACTGCAATCCCCTAGTACGGTAGACATCCTCTCAGATCTCCAGACGCTTAGATCCTTTGAAGATGTCTAGTGGGGGTAGTCAGAGGCACGTCCAAACATTATATTTGGCACATTCCCACATTTTGCAGTAGTTAGCATTCCATACGTGACAGGTTGTAAGCCCATCGCAGCTTATAAGAAAACTAACTGGTTTCCTCACGATGTTTTTAATAGTATATGTATTTACAAAAAAGTATATATTAAGAGACTGCCAGACGCTGATTGCTCTTTTTCGAAACGAAAAAAGAAATACTTCTGAACAAGCCACATCTCCTATTTTTATAAGTATATTACTTCAGGTTCCTACCTAGATTTCTATTAAGCTGAAAACATAATAGCAGAAACTTTTCACGATAAAGATATTATTTCAAAATGATACGTTTTAGAATTTATGATCGAAATATTTTATATACCTACTATTAAAATCAACTTGTGATTTATTGTTAAAGATAGGTAATATGTAGATCTAGATTTCTATTAGGATAGATTTTTGATAAGTAATTATACATAATTTATATCATTAATTTATTCGAAAAGCTAAGGCGGACCACGCGCGGACGTGTGTTTGTCATCATTGCAGCGGTCGGTAGGATTATTTATCGAAGTGATTAAATATGGGCACATCTTTATTCACATATACTATACATTATAAAATAGGAGATGTGACTTGTTCACAAGTATTTCTTTTTTCGTTTCGAACAAAAATAATCGTCGACTGGCAGCGTCTTAAGTATTATGTCAGTTATAGTATGGAGGTACCTTTACTTTTTATTCGAAGATCGAGATCGAATACCGGACATGAATCAATAGATTTTTCTTCTTACATACGACTTATTTACTATGTCCTTCTTAATTTTTTATTTTGTATAAACTCAAGTGTTTGTTAACGACCACAGAAAAGAGGAGACTCTTCTAACACAGGTTATTATAACTTACAAGAAGAGATCTCACAGCTCAGTTGGTAGTAACTCTGCCTTCTGCGCTATAGGTTGTGGGTTCGATCCCCACCCAGGGCAAATATTTGTGTGATGAACATAGATGTTTGTTCTGTGTCTGGGTGTTAATATGTATAATAAGTACCTACCTATGTATTTACAAAAAAAAGTATATAAGTATTCTATCAGTTATCTGGTTCCCATAGTACAAGCCTTGCTTAGTTTGGGGCTAGATGGCGCTGTGTGTAAAGTCCACCAATATTTATTTATTATTTAACTAGCCGACCCGTGACAGACTTTGTCCTGTCAAATTTCAATAATCGTATACAGTATTCGATTATTGACTGATTGTTTTTAGTCTGTGATGTCATTTGTTGCACACCAGCGCCATCTATGCCAAAATCATCTTTGCTTTTTTTTATCATTTAGGGGTTGTTTTTCGGATTTTAAGATACCCTATTATTTATTCTGATTTTTTATCTACATACTACAGCAAGTTTCATCTTAATCCGTTTTGTCGTTTAGGCCTGATTGTGGAACAAACATACATTTCCTTTCACAAACTTTCGCATTTATAATATTATTAGGATATTAGGATGATTGTACAACTTGTTTTATTGAATAAAATATTTTTGATTTGATTTTTAAATTTGATATCAGAACGCTAAAGGAAAACATCGTGAGGCAGCGACGGTGAGCTTACAACCAACAGGTTCCATACGTAACAACGTATGGAATGCTAACTACTGTAAAATTTGGGTATGTGCCATCTGTTATAATTGGACGTACCTCTGACTACCTCTTTAGACAGTTTAGATGAACTAAGCGCCTAGAGATAAGATACAGTCGTGAGACTAATTCATTTCTATTATTTACCGACATGTTTCCTACAAGAACAAGAGTTTTCCTAATGGTCTTAAGGCGAGTAATAAATGTTTTTGATGAATGCAGAATCGTTTTTTTTCAATAACCGCAAAACATACAGTTTTGTTATATACGACAAAAATAACTTAAGGATTTAATCTAGATAAATTACAGACAGAAACACGATTTGTGAAACTTTTCTTGATAGATTTATTTTCCAAAGTTGGTTGGCTCTTCAAGAACACTAGTTTCGTTTTTAATCAAAATTATGAATAGCTAAATAGTTCATTTTTATATAATTCGTTAGATAATCATACTAGCTAAGTAAATTACAGACAGTTACTTTTTAAGTTTGATGGTTTTCAAGATAATGCAGTTTTATCACTTTTTCCGTCTTATCCGGGTAGATTCAGACCATACAAAAAGTCAAAAATTTCAAGTATCGCCTTAACGCTTGAATTTTATATGTTCATGTTTATGCTATCACTGTAAATGGAGAGCAGAACTTTTTAATGAAAGTTACCCAAAAACAAACTGAATATTAACTTGACTGGCCTCACAGCTGAGTTGGTAGTAACTCTGCCTTATGCGCTATAGGTTGTGGGTTCGATTTCAACCTAGAACAAACATGTGCGTAATGAACATAAATGTTTGTTTTCTGTATTTGGGTGTTATAATGCATTATGAGTATTATGTTTAATTACAAAAAAAATATGTAAGTATTTTATTAATTACCTGGTCCATAGCTATGCTTAGTTTAGGGCTAGATGGCGCTACGTTAATTGTATATTATTTTTAGCGATAAGACTGTCCATTGTACAGTTTGTTTCTGTTGTTGTTATTTTTTATTGTTGGTGTACAATAAAGCATTTTAATTAATTCATTCTTTCTGTGGCAGCCCGTGGCAAGTTCATTTTATTCCGTGGCAAGCTGCAGTAAAAAAATATGTCAACTAACTGAGAATAGAAATATCATAAAGTCAGTTTTATTTTCACATTTTAATTCAATAACCTGAATATTTGCAATCAAAATACTCGTAATCAGATGAAACGGGTGAGCGATGTTGTAGTGAAAAATAGCTTTGTGAAATAATTTAATTATTGAGTAAGCATTGGATGGTTCGATGGATTAATTTGATTTAGTTTCATGTTGATTTTTATTCCTATGGGTGATGGGATAAATCTATCTATACATATAACAAAACTGTAGAATAGTTCAATTCTGTACATTGAATAAAAACTAAAACAAATACTCCTAGGGGCCTTTACAAGTAACACAAGCCAAAAAAAAACATTTTGAAATTTTTGTCTGTCTGTTGTCCGACTTTTACGCAAAAACTACTGGACGGATTTTGATGAAACTTTTTTTGTTATGTAGCTATTAGTCTTCGGCAACATATAAGCTATAATTTATTTTGAAGATTAGAATACAAGATGTGAAACTATCTGTCGACCAGCGAAGCGGGTACGGGTCAGCTAGTCTATAATATAAAAATGAATCGCTGAATGTGTTGGTAAGCGCAAATCTCGAGAGCAGCTGAACAGATTTCGCTAATTATTTTTTTGTTGTATTCGTTATTATCGGAAGAAGGTTCTTCTGGAAAAAAATGAATTTGACAGGACAACGTCTGTCGGGACAACTAGTTTGTAATATTTTTGATTGGCGGACTTTTGAATGGGTTTGTAAAAAGTATTTATTAAATAAGTAGTTGTAAATTTATTGTCACCTGTGTAGGAAATCATCGTGAGAAAATCAGTTAATATTCTTGTGAGTGGCGACGGGCTTTCAACCAGTCACGTATGGAATGTTAGCGTTCTTATATTGCAAAATGTAGTCATGTACTAAATGTAATGTTTGAACGTGCCTCTGACTAACCCTTTAGATATCCCTATAAAGAATCAGAGCGGATGTTTACCGCACTTGGGGATTACAGTCGTATTTCAATTTTTTTGTAATCGCATAACCGCCGATTAGATTCACGCTAATTCATCTCGAAAACAGAGTCACAGAACATCAACCTAGTAGGTGGTCTACGATGGGTCTACGTAGGCTCTACGGCGTAGCACAAGCATATTGTAATAGGAGTTCATAAACCTTGCTCGTAAAACATTCAGTAGCATTAATCTTTTCGTATCACCTTTAAAACGCCTGTAAACATCTTCATTTACCTGCCAAAGACCCAAGTTACTTTGAAAGTCGACCCTTGTTCCGTTGATGTGAAAGTAATCGCTGTATCAAAGCGAAATTTGTCAAAAACACGGCCTTGCGTGCACTTCCGTCAATTCCTTCCAATTAATAACTTGACGCTGTCTCTTTCACACTTATCTAATATCGTATGCTGATGTCTCAGTCGTGTCCCCTTGTTTGAGAAGCCCCGTCGAGAATGAATATTGCCACTTTGTCGCGCCAGCCTCCCGCGGGCTGTTTGTACACAGAACAGAAATTGCAATATTTTCTACGAACGTATAAAAGGAAAATTTCAAGTTTGAACAGGTCCAAAGGATTTGGAATAAAATAAAAATGGAATGTAAACGAAGTAAGTTTAATTATTTCATAAGTAATATTTAGTTTTGCTAGAGATGGAAAATTTATTATATACTAGCTTTTTCCCGCGGTCTATGAACTATCTTTATTCAAAAATAACGGTGATTCTTTGCTCCGTTGCTGCGTAAAGGACAAATTACATAAAAAAAAAATAGGATCACGACTGTGATCCCCAAGTACGGTCGACATCCTCTCAGATCTCCAGACGCTTAGATCCTTTGAAGATGTCTAGTGGGGGTAGTCAGAGGTACGTCCACACATTATATATGGCACATGCCCACATTTTTGCAGCATTTCATACGTGACAGGTTGCAAGCCCATCGCCGCTTACAAGAATACAAAACAAGCTATATGTTAGGACATACAGCTTGTTTAATTAAATTTCAACATCTACCCGCCCAAGTTGAAAAACCCTTTAGAACGAATTTCCTCAAATATAGAGACAGTTTTGTGGCATTTCCTTCAACAATACTTTCTGTAGTCTCTAGCTTACTTTCCGACCATTGGAAAACAATAACGCAAAGTAGAGACTCGAGAAGTATCTTACCTAAACGTGCAGCCTTCTAGTCAAATTCAACTCGCAGTAGCTTCTGCCCGCATCTTTGAACGTTTTGCTGGCTATAATTTTTTGTGCAGTGTGCTTGTGCTTGTTGCACAGCTCCGTGTTGAAAACTAATTAAATTACTATCTAAGTTAAGCAACGTCACTTATTCGAAAATAATTTTATCTATAATATATAAATCAATCGCTGAATGTGTTGCTAAGCGCAAATCTCGAGAGCAGCTGAACCGATTTTGCTAATTCTTTTTTTGTTGTATTCGCTATTATCAGGAGAAGGTTCAAATTTGACAGGACTACGTCTGTCGGTATAGCTAGTCTATACATATAATAAAACTGTAGAAGAGTTCAGTTCTGTACATTGAATTAAAACTAAAAAAAACCTTTATATACAAGTAACACAAGCCAAAAAACAACATTTTGATTTTTTGTCTGTCTGTCTGTCTATTGTCCGGCTTTCACGCAGAAACTACTCAACGGATTTTAATGAAACTATTTTTGTTATGTGGCTATTAGTCATCGGCAACATAATAGGCTATAATTTATTTTGATGATTGGAATACCAGATGTGAAAGTATCTGTCCCCCAGCGAAGCGGGCACTGGTCAGCTAGTTGATAATAAATTAATCAAATCAATATTTAAGCGCAACAATATCAAACAAACATCCAAAAACGTAAACTTAATAGTATTAGTGGGCATTTATTTTAAGGATCCGTTAGCTGGTAGCTCCCGGATGCTCAATGCTGGCAAAGCACCAAACGTATAATTTTATTTCCCGTTAACATTCCGATATTCAGAGCGGCTGATACCGATAAAATATCGGTGGTTTGGGAATATTGAATTGCGATTTTGTTATTGAGCAAAACTTTATTTCTGACCGCATTCGTATGAAAAAAATATATAGAAACTAGCAGACCTGGCCACGCGTTGCTGTGTCAAAAGATATGTCAGATATCTGACATATCTTACTACAGATAATTGTGACAGATAATAAACAAATAATTTGCAATAAAATAATATTGTGACTATAAATTGAGATGTAAGCTATCCTATCTTTCAAGTTGGATCAAACTGCACACGGTGTGCAAAGTGTGAACAAAATCGGTTAAATAGTTTAGGGTCCATCGCGGAAGAACAACGTAACGCGTAATTAATATATAAAGAAAATAATAAAAATAGAATCACGTCACGACTGTAATCCCCGAGTACTGTAGACTCTTAGATCTTTAGGCTTTTAAGTGGGTGATAGACGTACGAACTTATAGTACGCGGTTTATAAGATCGCGAACTTACTCGGCTCGACGTTAGTGACACACGTGAAGCTTACTCACTCTGTATTGGTTGAGGTCGTCGACTGAAGAAGCTTTGTGTTATCTATACTTATAATAAATCTGTAGAGAGGTCAATTCTGTACATGAAATATATTTCCAAAATAACTATCAGGGGGTGATTAGGGATCGATACTGATGCCAAAAATGCAATCAGTAAAATTTTTGTCTGTCTGTCTGTCTGTATAACCGTTATAGAAACAAAAACTACTCGACGGATTTTAACGAAACTTGGTACAATTATTTTTCATACTCCTGAGCTGGTTATAGTATACTTTTTATCACGCTGCAATCAATAGGAGCAGAGCAGTGAAGGAAAATGTTGGGAAAACGGGAGAAGTTACTCCATTTTTTTAAGCTTCCGTCGCGTGTGCAACCTTAATGGTTAAAGCTACACAGAATTCATGTATGACGGAAATATTCTCCTTAAAATTATATAAAAAATATTCCACGACAGCATATGTCTATCTTTTATGGTTGACTCACAATAACACGTGTAACTCCCGATAGCTTAGCAGTTCGAAGCTTGCTGATTATATTTGTCTACTCTTACGTTTATAACACTCTCAGTCATCCCTAATTAAAAACGCGAACGCACAGGCAGGCGGCTTGCTTGGCACCTAGAGGCTAGCGAGTCACCTAGCGAGTAGCTTCGTAAAACGAACATTCTCGAACGTTCGCGACCGGCCTAGCAGCTAGGCTTCAAACGCGCAGTTCGGCCGGTCGCGAACGTTCGAGAAAAAAAGAAATCATCAATAATTGTCTAACAACAAAAAAGCTGTGAAAAAAAAACGTTTTATATAAAGACATTCTGTAGTATATTTAGTATCAGCATTGCACCCGTGCGAAGCCCGGGCGGGTCACTAGTTTAGGAATAATAACGTATTACATTTTAAAAACTAAAAAAAAGAAACGAAGTCGAAACAAAATGGCGGCTCGCAGCTCGCAATGCTGCCACACGTTCGAGCCATGACGAGCTACGAGCAAGATTTCAGACCGGTTGGATCGCCGACGATTTTGCGCGGCGGTTTTAAAGTACGCGTACTTACGGTGACACACAAGCGAAAAAGGTCGGCGAGCCATAAGTACGCGTACTTGCTCGTACGTCTATCACCCACTTTAGATCTTTGAATATGTCTAAATGAGGGTAGTCAGAGGCACGTCCAATTACTTTAACTTTAACTTACTTTAACTTCTATTAGCATATTATCATGAGAAATTATTTATTTGTAACGAAACTATTACTTAATTAGCTTATCTCGGAAACTTAGTTCAACCTAAGTTGAAATATTGATGAAGTAATTACTTGATTAATAAAATACTTTGAATAAGTAATGTTAATTCTACCTGAAACTGTTTATGTATGTTTTTATTCGATTCAAAGTTCCATATTATTTAAGTCGTGTTGGCCAAGTGGGAGGTAGGTATCCTCGACTTTCCAAAAGTCGAGGGTCCGAATCCTGGTCGTCGTTGTCATCACCATCACCGCTTATAAGAATACTAACTGGTTTCCTCGCGATGTTTTCCTTCACCGTTTTGAGCTCGTTCCTCCTTATAATATTAGTGTACATGTAGATTTAAGACGAGTAATAAATGTTTTTGATGAATGCAGAATCGTTTTTCTCAATAACCGCAAAACATACAGTTTTGTTTTTTATGACAATGATAACGTAAGGATTTAAATTAGATAAATTATAGACAGAAACACGAATAGTGAAACTTTTATAGATTTATTTTCCAAAGTTGGGTCTTCACTCTTGCGTCAACACTAGTTTCGTTTTTAATTAAAACAGTTCATTTTTATATAATTCGTTTGATAAAATTACTAGCTAAGTAATTAGTAGACAGTTTCTTTCTAAGTTGGATGGTTTTCTAGATAATGCGGTTTTATCACTTTTTCCGTCATATCCGAGTAGACTCAGCCCATACAAAAAACCGAACATTTCACATATTACCTCTATATCAATGGTGATATATAAACTAACTGGCAAAATCTGGTTATAAATAGGCGCAGAGTAACTCGCAGTTAATCTAATGATACACAGAGGAGTGGTGCCATTACCGCTGATTTACCGACCGCGTTCTAACCTAAAAGTTATCACGTGACCCCGTTCAGGAGTTGTTCTGGATTTTGTTTGTTTAACTTTCTGCGGTATTGACCGAGTTGGAGGTACCCGACTTACAATAAGAAGGTCGTGGTTTCGAATCCCGGCCGTGCATCAATGTGTAAAATACGTGCTCAAAAGGATAAGTAATATTATCAATTAATATTCTTGTAAGCAGCGACGGGCTTGCAACCTCTCACGTCTCGAATGCGAACTACTGCATTAAGTGGGTATTTGCCGAATTTAATGTATGGACGTGCCTCTGACTAACCCCTTTAGACATCTTCAAAGATCTGAGCGGATGTCTACCTTACTTTAACAGTTGTGGTACTTTTTTGATTTTTTTTTACGGTCGAATTAAGTTACTTTGACTGATATTTACTACTAGATTATCATCTGCCTGTCTTAATCCCGCTCAAGTATGTAGGCGCATGTTTTTCTCTTCCATACTCCTAAATCGCTCGTCATCGCAGTATTCCCACCTAGCCCATCATCTTTCATACAGTTCATCTATATTTTCTTAGGCCTTTCTCTACTCCTGTATCAATAAATTTTTTTTTCATCCCACCATCTCGGAAAGAGTATTTTTGCTCTTCAATATCTGAGTGCAAAAGCCGTTTTTATTCTCTAGAGGATAAAGTAAATTGAATTTAGAACATCGTGTGCACTAAGTTTGTGAATTAAAAAAATCATTAAACCTATTTACTGCTACCTCTATGGTGCCGAATATATCATACAACTTTTTTTTATTTGTTAAAAACTCAGACTCGGAACCTTCTTGGTGTTCTTTTTTCAATTTGCTTTGTACGCGGTTCTTTACGCGGCATTTTTTAATTATTAAGATTATTCTGTAATACTTACCTGTCATAATGTAGTAGTTAATACCTAAACTGAAATAAAAGTACCTATCTTGTGATTGTAAACGTTTTTTTTTGCATTTATTCATTTCCTCGCTGAGGTGGAATGAAAAGTTACGTGTTGCACTCGAGTGCAAAGATTTTTCACCTCGTGCTCTTTTGATTCCCTCGCTAACGCTCAGGAGCTAGCTCGCTAGCTTTACCTTCTACACTGTAGTCTGGACGTGCATCTGGTACCTAAACAGGGTAGCCCTTTTAGGTATCTCCAAGAAACTGAGCGCCTGAATATGTCTTCCGTAGATACTTGGGGATTACAGTCGTAATTTTATTAAATTACATTTTTCACGCTTGTATAAGGATATTTAATAAAAGTCAAGTTAGTATACTGTAAAATAACGATTTATTTTCATTACCTCATAATCATTGAAGCTATATCGTTTTTATATAACGTACAATACGGACACTTACGATTTCTAAACAATTATCCACTAAAACACATTATTTTATTATTACAATCACAATTGTCTGGCACTCGATGTCAACAATAAGACAATCAATTTTTCACACAATTTTCAAGGATACAGACCATCACACAATTTCCAATCCACGATTTCCAATCACATTCGTATTTTAGCTAGTAATGTTTGGTATTTATGATCACAAAAATATAACTTAAAAATACTCGTGAAAAAGTTTCCAATTTTATGACTAGAAGTGTAAAAACTCGTATGTACAATAATCTTGGTGATTAGAACAGTAGATACCTATCCGTAATTTCCTTCTTAATTTTATTTCGTACCTAGAAATACTTTAGTGTTAAATAAACGCAAGAAGCTGCGCAACATAAATGTTTTACCGCAACATTGAGACGATATTAATTCAAGAAAAAGTTATATAAAAAGATTATCGATTATTCTAAAACACGACATCGATATTACGAAACAACAAACATCAAGATAAAAGCTAAACGTGGATTCTGATCAAGAGCGTAGTTTTATGTTATTAAAATACAATATGCCACTCTTAGATTTGAATATAATCCAATGAGTACTTTTTTATGTTTCTTGGAAATTAAAAGATCTGAGAACTACAAAGTGGGCCCCACATTACGCGTAACAGTGTTGTGATTAACCTAAGATGAGTTCCTGACCACAAGATCTTAAAGTAAAATTAAAACTATACTACAAACAGGTGTATCGTTGTCACTTCTGCTTTTTAATATTTAAGAGCTTGTGGTTAGCCCCCTGTATGTCACAGCATTCAATCTAAAAAGGAGAAGTATTTTACGTAATTATGTATTCAGCCCAAAAAAGCTCACGATCGGAAACCATCTTAAAAGCGCCATCTAGCGTACCTATCTGCACGTCACAGTGCCTAGTACAACACCCTGTTTGAGCCAGTACTTCATTACATTTCACACCTACCATAGCACAGTGTAAGCCCCCGTATCTTTAGTCGTTTCTCAAGTGGACCTCAACCTCGCCCATGGATACTTCGTATATATTTTTATATCCCAGATAACGCCAGTGAGCTAATGCACGTGAATTAAAAACCTCATCATTTCAAGGTAATAAAAACAAATTTATCTCTATTTATAGTTTACTTCAGCTGAAATGTCAAAAACAGATTGCATCTTAGATCTAAACAAACATTAAACATAGGCGGACTTTACACACAGCGCCATCTAGCCCCAAACTAAGCAAAGCTTGTACTATGGGAACCAGATAACTGATAGAATACTTATATACTTTTTTTTTGTAAATACATACTTATTATACATATTAACACCCAGACACAGAACAAACATCTATGTTCATCACACAAATATTTGCCCTGGGTGGGGATCGAACCCACAACCTACAGCGCAGAAGGCAGAGTTACTACCAACTGAGCTGTGAGGCTGTGAGGCCACTACAACTCGTAATACAACGCAATTGTTTTGATATTACTTTTGAGCTGGTGGTACGGCCCTTGAATTTCAAAAACTCACACCGACGTACTCAAACTTACATTTTGGTTGATGCGAGTAAGAATTGAGGAATATATAAGTGAAGACTAAGAATACAGGAGTTAGACTGTTCTCATGGCATACATTTCAAACACTTAGAACTAGAACAAAACATAAACCGGTGGGTAACATTAGCAATAAGGTAACAGTATACAACAGAACTGGGTAAAGAGATAAACAAGAACAGTAATAAGGTTTTACAGTAGTACTACTTGTACCTGAGAAAACATAAATAGTTATAGCAAAACCCGTAATATTTTAATATAGAAAAAATCCTTGTCAATGATGATACAGTAAATAAAGAAAGCATGCAAATTAAAATTAATATTGTTCTTCAAGGAAATCACAGAAATATAAGATAATAGTTATATGGATAAGTTTAATGTATAATATAAGTTAATTGTATAATATAATGGTATTTAACATTTATAAGATACGCGGGAATTACCTTCTCCCTTTTAAAATATAGACACCGATAATGTTTTGAAGCATCTGAAGGATCTTCATCAGAATGAGTCCACCTGCAGCGCGCTCGCTCTCTCCCGCGTTCGCGTCTCCCACTCCAACGTAGTTTATACTTTTAATATAATTTGTTCGTGAGTTATTTCCGTGTTTCTTATAATGTGTAATATTAAAGTATTAAAAATGGACGAATATTAACTACATACTTAATACTTGACATAATTTTCAGGTTTTAACTTTAGTCTAGGTAATTTGATAACGTCTATACAGTACAATATCAATTTGTTATTATAATTGTGGTATAATAGACATTTACTTTCATAAGTTACGATTTTTTAGGTTTCAAAGACACAACTATATTTTTACATTTCTCCCGCCTAAATTATAATCAGCACCAGATAATTGATTACATCCATTGTTTCTAGATTCTGGGCAGTTATATGTGGTGTCCAACAAAAAAATGTATTAAACTTATTAAAAGACTTGAAATACTGTTGTAATTTCGTTTTTAGGGTTCCGTACCTAAACGGTAAAAACTTTTCACAGATTATGTATTTCTGTTGCCGCTATTACAAAAAATACTACTCCCATACAATAAACGTGGTATTTTGCCGTTTTTTATAGATAATGGTACGGAACCGTTCGTGCGCGAGTTCGACTCGCACTTGGCCGGTTTTTTTTTAAATGTAAGTCTAAAAATGGCTAACAATAATGAAATATAGTTATATATTGAAACCAATATTGTATCGTAGCTTACTAAGACTAACTACTGTTTTGGTGTTTGATCCTTAGTGTTTCCGGCCTGGACGGACATGACGTCCACAGGAGCCCTTATCTAACTTAAAACTAAGCTTATAATAATATCATTTTATTATTATTATAAGTACATTTAAAACTGTATAGAAGAAAAAAGAATTGCATGTTTTTTTTTTGAGATCTCCGCGCTGATTAATAGGGAAAAACGTATGCCTCAAGCATTTATCAAACGTCAGAAACGTGATTAACAAATTGTTCAGCAATGATGTGCATTACGTACAAGTAGCATTTTATGCCATTTATTTTGATTTGTTTTGAGTTTTTATTAAAAGTGACGAATGTTTCTTGATTTATTTTATTTATAAATTAACCTAATGTTATAACACGATCAAGTTTAAATACGTTTACTAAATTCCAGAGAGATTTCATTCACACTATAATTATATTTTTTTTATAATTCTAATCAAGCTTTTCAGCGTTGAATTATAGTAATTAATATAAATTCCTTTGCATCGAATAGTGTGAAATGTACAATGTTATAAATAGACAGCTAGATTAATAATCATAAAAGATTTAGTTAGTTATTATTTTACATAAATTGTTTTTAATTAATAGTATTAAGCTGAAAATATTTTAATATTCAGGTAATTCAAAGATGTCAAAAGTACATTATAATTTTACTTGACACCAAAAAAATATATATACTGTTCGCGTATTCATACTCTTTGCTAGAACTCCAATGACATTCAAACTTATTCACGACACAAATAAAAAAAAACTTTCGAATACTCGTTAAATAAATTGAATGGTTTAAATGTTTGCTATTAAGCGCATATTCAAAACGAAATAACACTAATTACATACAAAAATAATTTAAAATCTTTGGCAGGCACATTGGTATTAGAAATGGAAAATATGAGTGCCAAGATAAAGTTAGACAATATAAGGGAATACGTTATTCTACTAATAATTTTAATCACTTTACACAGAGATAAGCGATTTGAATTGAAATAGATGTCATGGTGCCTACAGATTTTGCTTGGTATTATTTAATCAGGATATTATATAGATATAGATAAAATTTACCGGAAACGGAAAGGATAGTGATAGAGTTCCATTGAATCCATCCTTTCCGGCTCCCCGAACCTCCAAGAGGAGCAAGCCGCGCTAAAGCGATCTGAACACTGCATTGATTACCTTATTATTGATTTTATATATTGATACGTTAGTGCATTTTTAGAACATCATTTCAGCCTGGTAACCTTTTGCAGTGTGAATAAAAAATAACAATAAACTAAGAAAACGTGCAAGCATATTTTTATCCTAAAATCTATCAAAAACGATCTAAATATCGGATAAAGCAGAAAATATAATCTGTAGACACCAACCACAATAGCTCATGTATAGTGTATTGACTAGTATAAGACAAGTTTATATATAAGTGCTTAGAGCTTGCCTGAAGTCGTGAAGAGCGGCAAGCAGTTGAGGCGCCGTCGGTCGAGAGATGGGCGACAGCGTCCAACACCAGGACATAAGGCCGTACCTGATGATAAAAACATTACCTTTACTCATACAAACATAATTAATACCTTCGCGTCTATGCTAGTTCTGTGTTATCCATCTGAAAGTTTCCTGGAAGAGATCGCTCTTAGCGATAAGGCCACCCAATGTCATACAGTTTTTGTATCCTATTTTTATAATTATAGTGTACAATAAAGATTATATTCTGTTCTACTCTTTGTTTCTAAAAAATGCAGCACTGTAATATCTTTTTAGGATGGTTATATGCATCACTAATAATAAAATGTTAAAGAAAATCTAAGTTTAAAATTAGTATTGGATTTAGTTCAAATTGAATAAGCCGTTGTGTGAAGACTAAACAGAGCGACAACTCCACGTGTATACACTGCACGTACTCGTAGTTAGTAGCAGTAGTAGAGACGTGAATTGCAAGCAAAATGTAGAGCATTCTGAGAGCTAAGTTTAGTCAAAAGTTTTTGTCATAGCTGACTGGCCTCGGGTTTTGTCGATGGTCTAAAACTTGGCACACATAATAGCCCAGGTGGCTGCGGCGAAGTAACAAAGGCAAAGCGGATTCTGACGAAATATGATTATGTATACAGTGTAACAGCTAGACTTTCATGCATTTTGTACTAATGCACTGCTTTGAGTGCTTTTTCGTATGCACACAAAGTTTACAATATGACCTATATTGCAAGTACTTGAAAACTTCTATACATATAATAAAACTGTAGAAGAGTTCAATTATGTACGTTAAATAAAAACTAAAAAAAATACTCCTAAGGGCCTTTATACAAGTAACACAAGTCAAATAAAAATATTTTGAAATTTTTGTCTATCTGTCTATCTGTTGTCCGGCTTTCACACAAAAACTACTAGACGGATTTTGATGAAACTTTTTTTGTTATATAGCTATTAGTCCTCGGCAACATATAGGCTATAATTTATTTTGAAGATTGGAATACCAGATGTTAAACTATCTGTCGCGCAGCGAAGCGGGCACGGGTCAGCTAGTCATATAATAAAACTAACAATAATATACCGCAGCGTAATGCCGATACGACTCAATCGATTCAATTCTAAAGGTTGATTTTAGCCATCTCTCTCCGTACTATCTTCGGTGGATTCATGATCCAACTTCCCTAGAATTGGATCAATTTCGAATTGAAGTCGTTCAGTGCAGTCTCTTAGTGGATTGGATACTTGGATAGTGTTCAGTCTGGAGGTTGCTTTCAAGTGTAAATTGACTTTTGAAACTTAGAACTGTGAATACCTAAGGCTTTGGTGTGGGAAACAGTTGTAACTGTGTTTCTGCCTGTCTGAGAGATTATCTTATTGTATGAGAACCATTTAGAAAACACTCATGTTTTATTCGTAAGGAAGCCTAGTTAATGAAGTCATCAAGCCCAGTTAACTAAGCGAGTGTTAACTTGTTTTCACTAATTGTACAATTGAAATAATACTATAACTAATATTTATGTACGATAATATTACATTAAGATTTTTTTTGAATTAACAACTTATATTTGTTGAAACTAAAATGGGAACGAAAGAACTAGTACCATATAATGTATATTATTTCAGCAGACAAATTGAACAAGTGAAAATCACTACATAGTATAAAGCAAAGTCGCTTTCCGCTTCCCCGCGTCTTGTATGTATGTTTGCTTATATCTTTAAAACTACACAACGGATTTTGATGCTGTTTTTTTTAATAGATAGAGTGATTCAGGAGGAAGGTTTATATGTATAATAACATGCTACCCGTGCGAAGCCGGGGCGGGTCGCTAGTATTTAGATAAAATCAAAAGCATTTCAATACTCACAGTTCATCAGGACAGTTGTGTGGCTGCGAGGGTCGATACCCACCGCTCAAGAAAGCTCCCACATCAGCGGCGTCAAGCTCAGCCAGTGGAGACGCGCCTAGTGTAGCCAACTCCCATAGTGTTACTCCTAATGACCACTGTGGAAATTGAAGACTGCTAAAACTTTGAAGTCTACGTCAAGAAATATACTGTTTCTTTATTGATTCTTTGAAGGTGGATTTTGATAGATAATGTTTTCTTTCCAATGTGCGCTTCTTGCGAGCTTCAGGGGAAATCATGCACCGTGAAGAAAAGCTAAAGACTTTTTTTGTGCTATGCTGCATTTATGGACAGTAAAAATAAAACCGGCCAAGTGCGAGTCGGACTCGCGCACGAAGGGTTCCGTACCATTATCTATAAAAACGGCAAAAAAATCATGTTTGTTGTATGGGAGCCCCCCTTAAATATTTATTTTATTCTGTTTTTAGTATTTGTTGTTAGAGCAGCCACAAAAATACATAATCTGTGAAAATTTCAACTGTCTAGCTATCACGGTTCATGAGATACAGCCCTGTGACAGACAGACGGACAGACAGACGGACAGCGAAGTCTTAGTAATAGGGTTCCGTTTTTACCCTTTGGGTACGGAACCCTAAAAAATGGCTCCAAAAATGCATTCACGAGCATTCAATAAGGATCAGTACTGCCTAGAACATTATCTTAGTAGATACAGATATTTTCATTGTGCCAATATCCATCTGCCGTGCTTAAGGTCCAAATACAGAAATCCTTACGAAACTGAAGATATGCAAGAAATAAATTTCTTACCACATCAGATGCTGTCGTATACTGGTTCTGCAGAAGAGTTTCTGGCGCCATCCACTTAACCGGTCGGTTTTCGTTGTCTCCGAGGCAGTGGTAGTCATCAGGAAACAGATCCCGCGATAGCCCATTGTCAGTCACTTTCAGTCTCAATTTCTCGTCAACACTGAATAAAAAGTATACCATGGACCCATTTATCAGTTTAGATATAATTGTTTTATTAAAAACAGCTTAGCTACCCCGCTTTAATACAGTTGTTAATGTTTTTGAATGGGATAACTTAAAATATACAAATCATTTATTTTCTAAGCAACATCAAGAAGATAGAAAGCTAGTGAGACTTACACACAATTCCTAGCAGCGACATCAGCGTGAACAAATCGCTGGACGTGTAAGTAAGCCAGTCCACACGCAGCCTGTGCGCCCAGGTCTACCAGCTCTCTAGTGGCTGGCGCTGCTTGATGGCCCAGACGGCAGGAGGTAAGGAACCTGAGTAAATAGAAGATTTCTGGATAGAATCAGATGCCTAGTTTTTCCTCCAGAAATTGACAACTCTTACATAAAAGTGTTCAAGTGTTAAGTCTTTCCAATTAGAGAAAGGCTGTGGTCAGAGATGAAAATAGAAATTATTTATTGATTAATCACCAGACCCAAGGTATTAACTTTGTGGGGTCTGATGATGTATAGCCCTTTTTTTCTATTGACTCGATAAGTCAATTATAATTGACACCTGTCTATACCGCACTTAGTGAACGGAATTTCAAATGTCGAATTGATAAAACAAATCTTGGCACTAAAACAATATTACTCGTACTAGAATGAACATAGAATAACTTTCAGAGTGGCACATGAAATCCTCTATCGAAGGTAGTGGATACGAATGAAAATACAGACAGAAGATTAACCTTTTCAGATTCGAAGAATGAGAAGCACAGCAGTAGACCAGAAGAGGTTTTCGAGCTTCCTCAGCGCAAGCGGCCATCGGGGCTAGCACGTTGGCATGGACAAGACCGTGGAGCCGAAGACCTTCAGCCACTAACAATGCAGCTTGCATCGCTGATGCTGCATCTATCAAGGGATAATAGTGAAATAGGAATTCGGTGACAAACAAATTAACTCGCATCAAGGTCCTTTAAACTTTGTCTGAAAGGACTCTAGACATGTTGTAAATATAAATACGGCTAAATACCAGGTTATTTTCTATTATTAGTATTATCGATCTACCGTTGATCGCGGTTGCGCGCGGTGCTCAAGATGTGATGCATCTGAATTGTATCGAAACGTCAGCAATACAAGAAAATAATGAGTTAATTCGCCGTATTTCTATTTAAAATGATTAACAACCACAATAGTTTTAATTCTATAAAATTACGTGTTCGTTCATTAGCATCTTAGAAGCTAAAGCGATAGTATTCCTTACCTGTAACAGTCTTCACGACAACCTCTTCATAGACATCGCCCCTTTTGAATACTCCCTTGTAGATCCGACCGAAGGTGCCTTCATGCACTAAGACCTCCAGGCGAATGTTGGAGCGAGGAGTTGTCAGCAGGCGTAGCTGCTCTGCTGGATCCGTGATACGGTCTTTTGTGATCGTTTGCTGCGAAACGAGAGACTGTTCATACCATCACACTATAAAATTGTGAAAGTTTGGTTGTTTTTTTTGTACGCAATCACATTGTAACTTCTGTATTAATTTCAGTGAGGTCGTATAGACAAATAACATGAAGCTAGTTTCAAAAAAAAATTAAATACCTACAAAACTAATGAAATCTGGCTGGTTGTTTCCTGTTTGCTTGACCATTTGTCGGGTAAATGACAGTAAATGCTAACCATACCTGTCTGACATGACAATTTTATTATACAACATGGCTATCCATAGTACTCGTACTCCCTTTGTATTACCAAAATAAAGTACGAACAAATAAATAGTATTTGTGAATTGTAACTATTGACAGAAACAAACAAAGAAAAATGAAACACAGTGAAAGAAAAAGCGAGAGGATTGACAAGGTAAAAAAAACCGGCCAAGTGTGAGTCGGACTCGCACACGAAGAGTTCCGTACTAGTTTCTATAAAAACCGACAGAAAATCACGTTTGTTGTATTGGAGCCTCACTTAAATATTAATTTTATTCTTGTATAGCGGTAAAATTTCAACTGTCTTTCTATCACGGTTCATGAGATACAGCCTTGTGAAAGACAGACAGACAGACAGAGTCTTAGTAATAGGGTCCCGTTTTTAACCTTTGGGTACGAAAAAAAACTATGAAAAAAAAATAAAAGCTTTGCCTATCAGTTCAATCTAACTAGGACAATTTTAAAAGTGCAGAAGCCCCATTAGCTTATTGCACAGAATCCAATCGATGGTGGGTCGGCTATTGCTAATCGAGTTGAACGCTATCGCATTCGAGCCGCTTGCTTGATTGGAGGTAAAAAACTCTTTTACTAGATAGCTTTTCGTGGAGCTGAGAACTAATGAAGACTCAAGTGGTTTTGCAAAAGCACAAACTCTTCGATGTGCCATTTTACTGTCATTTTGTATTAAGGCGCTCCCAGTCGACGATTGTTTTTGTTCGAAACGAAAAAAGAAATACTTCTGAACAAGCTACATCTCCTATTTTATAATGTATAGTATATGTGAATAAAGATGTACCCATCTTTAATCACTTCGATAAATAATCCTACCGACCGCTGCAATGACGACAAACACACGTCGGCGCGTGGTCCGCCTTTGCTTTTCGAATAAATTAATGATATAAATTTTGTATAATTACTTATCAAAAATCTATTCTAATAGAAATCTAGATCTACATATTACCTATCTTTAACAATAAATCGACAAATAACAAATAGTTGATTTTAATAGTAGGTATATAAAATATTTCGATCATAAATTCTAAAACGTATCATTTTGAAATAATATCTTTATCGTGAAAAGTTTCTGCTATTATGTTTTCAGCTTAATAGAAATCTAGGTAGGAACCTGAAGTAATATACTTATAAAAAAAGGAGATGTGGCTTGTTCAGAAGTATTTCTTTTTTCGTTTCGAAAAAGAGCAATCGTCGACTGGGAGCCCTTTAAACCCAATCCAAGAAAATACTCAAATGTTATTAAAATAGTTAAGTCTCAAAAGGGATCTCCTAGAAAGATTTGTCTTTATCTAACATTTTATACTTGTACAATCTTTAAATGAATCTATGAATATAGAGATTTCTGAAAAAATATCTTGATCAAAACCAAGTAGTAAAATAAAAAATAGGATCACGACTGTCTATCCCCAAGTACGGTAGACATCCTCTCAGATCTCCAGACGCTTAGATCCATTGGAGATGTGTAGTGAGGTAGTCAGAGGCACGTCCAAACATTATATTTGGCACATGCCCACATTTTGCATTCCATACGTGACAGGTTGCAAGCCCATCGCAAGTAGTCTCAGAGTTAAAACAATTTTGAGGCTACAAAGCAGTGTACTAGATATACCTTATGAACAAAATATATGCTCACATATCACCCACGACTGTATTATACGAGATCAAAAAGACTACTCGATGCAAAGGTAACTGCATTACAGTTCCAATACACACAGCACGGGCATAGAAAAACACAAGCCGAGAGGAAATCCATACAAAACGGCTAATTTACAACTGTAGCCTTCATTAACACCTTCCACCCCAAGGATACTAATTCATATTTCCGAGTTCCAAAGACTTCCAGCCGTGCGATAAATTTACAGACAAAAGGGGCTGCAAATTAAAAACTCGGTTCCTTGCCAAGCCCAATAATAAACGGACCTAGTGATTAGCAGGATGCGACAGGATGGTACAAAAGTTGTCAAAGAATCATGCTATGCTGATTTTTAAAAGTCCTAAGCAGGCTACGGGATCCAATGATCTTTGAACCTTGATAATCCTACGCACAATTTCTAAAGAAAATAAATGTCCTAATTTTCTAAAATCAGTTCTACAAAAATTAGCAACGTTTTAAAAACAAAACAGACGAAGAGACCAGACTCTATCTCTCTCGCTCTCTCTCACTCTATCTTTTAGACTATAGTAAAAAAACGGGCCAAGTGCGAAATGGACTCGCGCACGAAGGGTTCCGTACCATTATCTATAAAAAACGGCAAAAAACACGTTTTTTGTATAGGAGTAGGGCTACTTAAATATTTTTTTTTGTTATAGCGGCAATAGATATACATTATCTGTGAAAATTTCAACTGTCTAGATATCACGGTTCATGAGATACAGCCCTGTGACATACAGACGGACAGACAGACAGCGAAGTCTTAGTAATAGGGTCCCGTTTTTACCCTTTGGGTACGAAACCCTAAGAATAAGTTTCAATACGATAAGAGAGATTAATATTGTAATTTTCCAACGTTGAAAAAACTGTGAATTAATGACGTCATAAAAAGCCTTTCTACCTCCAATATTTCGTAGAAGAAAGCTAATTACGTTGCGTTTGTATCACCTACAGAGAGACGGTAACTCGTCGAAATTGGATTCCTGATGAGGCAAAGGCCACATTTTATGCACAATTCACTCTCCCCTAAGATTGTGGAAGAATTTCAAAGGGAACAACCCGTGACAATTTTAAAAGCCTTTATTTATTCACGGGCCGTTTTAGTTATGGTGATGCTAGAAATTTTTGTTTTTTTGTATGGGCTGAGTCTACCCGGATAAGACGGAAAAAGTGATGATTTTCAAGATAATGCGTATCTTGAAAATCATCAAACTTAAAGAGATACTATCTTTTATTTACGTAGCTACTATGATTATATAACGAATTATATACAAGCGAACTGTTTAGTAATTCATAGTTTTCAGTAAAAACTAAATTAGTGTTTTGGAAGAGCCAACTTTGGAAAATAAATCTATTGAGAAAAGTTTAACCAATCGTGTTTCTATCTATAATTTATCTAGATTAAATCCTTATGTTATCATTGTCATAAAAAACAAAACTGTATGTTTTGATGTTATTAAGAAAAAACTATTCACTTATATTCTGTATTCATCAAAAAAATGTATTACTCGTCCTAAATGAAAGATTTTATTTACTTTACAAGTTACATAATTTTCCGCTAACAAAGCGCTGACAAGAAAGGCAGTGTTGAGCTAAAGTTTTGCGTGCATCTTTTCTTTTTGCTGTTAAACGTTGCTTCACTAAAGTGTTTATTTTGTTTAAAACTTACGAGTACTACAATGTTACAGTATCTACGAAAACTAACCAAAGTTTATTTTCCTCAAAGCACGCTATATTCTCAGAAACTATATTGCACCTTGTCTAACTTTCTTGTATATAATCCAACTTTCATAGAATCAAGTTTAAAAATCACTTTAGTAGATACTGTCAAATCTTACTAATATTATGAATCCGAAATTTTGTGAGGATGTGATGATATATCTTATGTCTATCTATCTTATGTCTTAGAGCAGTATATAGCAAACTTTTTATGCGGGAAAGCTAGTTCCAATCAATTCGTTAAGAAAAACAATTACCTACTTAGATTAAACTTCAATTGAATTGTGCTTGTATAAACGATTACTTGATTTAAACTTGTATCTTCCGCACAATATTAATAGCATAGTATTTAATCCGACACAGCGATTCTCTTCGAGATTTCCACCGTATACCTTGAACCATCGACCACACAGCCTAGACTCCTACAAGGCGAACACTGTCAGCCAACACATATGGGCTACATATCCTGTGTAAATCACCGAGCGCGGTTCGCGACGCGTCGCGCAGCGAGCTATCACATTGCACCATCCAATCAGAATGCATTGCTTACCGCTCCCCCGCACACCTCTACGGTTCGGAATTGTTTGTTTGAAGAAATTAAGCCATTATGCGTCTATTGGGCTATGTGGTCGATGCCTTGAACAATCCCATTAAAACTACTTTGCGGGATTGCTTAACCAAAGATCAGCGAAAGCCGCGTAATGTGGGTTAGGTAATTTATCAGTAGTAGCCGAACGCTTTGAGATGTGAGTTGAAGCGATTTTACTTTATGTTACTTCAATAGAGATCTGAGTAAGGCATGCCAAGCACGTCTGCAGTGAGAACAACATTGTAGCGAAGCTACAGATTGCTCTGCGAAATGTTATAAACTTAGTTTTCTAATATACATTTCAGTATATTATTTCTAATATACATTCAGACAATATATTCAGTATATATTTTTCTAATATACATTCAGACAATAGGGATTAACAGTTTGAGATCGAAATCGAAACAAATATAACTGTAATATTAAAATGCATTGAATTTTTTAAAACTTGTGGTTTTTTCATGTTTCTGATTGAACTATCTATGCAATGGACTTGCAACCTGTCACGTATGGAATGCTAACTACTGCAAAATGTGGGCATGTGACAAAATAATGTTTGGACGTGCCTCTGACTACCCCTACTATATATCTTCAAAATATCTAAGTGCCTGGAGAGGATGTATACTGTTTTTGGGATATTTTTTTTTACTCTCTTTGTCAAATACTTTTGGGGCGAAATCTTCATAATTTGTATTCTCTAAGCGAAAATGATTACTAGGTGGCAACAATAGAAGACAAGAACATAGTATTAGTATTTGGTATGGGAATTCATAAAATATATAGGTACATAGCGTAACAGAACCTAGGTCTTCACAGACACAGCTCATACTAGCCCACTATTTCGAATTCCAATGTCCATTTCTACTGGCCAGTACTAAAACCAAAACATACTGTACAGTAAACTGTAAGAATTTATGACCTGACAAATAAAGCGGAACACAGTGCAGTGCCAAATGTCTTTATTGGTGTACACAACGTACGAGCGAGTGCAGCAGATAACTTTACACTAAACCTAGGCCGATGGTCGACCGAGCTCTGACCGTAAAAATAGTTTCTTTTCCGAAAAAGTTATTATGTAATCCCCAAGTTATGTAATCCCCAAGTACGGTAAACATCCTCTCAGATCTCCAGACGCTTAGATCCTTTGAAGATGTCTAGTAAGGGTAGTCAGAGGCACGTCCAAACATTACATTTGACACATACCCACATTTTGCAGTAGTTAGCATTCCATACGTGACAGGTTGCAAGCCCATAGAGGTAATTTTATCAACCAAAACAGGTTTTGAGGTCGAGTCGAGATGTAGATATTTCGAGGTTACAACTAAGAATATGGGAAAATCAGAGTCGCACATAACTTCAGTATAGTAAATATCTCACTCTGTTCACGCGTATTTCAACGTGATATGTTTCTATTACGAAGTTATAGAGTTCAAAATCGTACATAAACATGAACATACTAGAAGCCGTGTCGCATTTGAATCATTAAACAATTAAGGTGCGTCGGCAAGCAATTACAAGACTGTATAGTTTGATTGCTGTAAGCTGCGGGATTTGTAAGACGATTTCCCTGGAGTAAAACTAATAGATATGAGTAATGTAATAATTTTCTACCAGTTCTACCGGTGGAGATTTGTAACGCTTTGCAACAATTTATTTCACTTATATCCTCGTAAGACCCACAGTATTTTATATGGTACTCAACAAACATCGCCACTCCGGCCCAGCCTATTTTCTAGCTTTAACTCCCAACGGTCCTTTACAAAGGACCTGAAAACTAACTGTTTGTTACTTTTTTACATTTCGAAGTTAGAATCATATTAATGCATTTCTGAACGAAATATTAAGGATTGTCAATGGATCTGTCATTGGTTAAATCAAGTGGCACCTGTCAATTTGAAGAAAATTGGTGAAATGATGGGCTGACACTGGCATGCTATGGGCTGGAGTCACAACTTTTGTGTGTTCAACGACAAGTGGATGATTAGCAGCCCTGGCCCTTACGATGATATATAATTAATAATACAATAAATAATATTATTGGATGGGAATGAATAACAATAGAATATTTTTAAGTAATTAGTTAAAGAGAAGAAAGTTATATCTATCTGAATGAAAATATCGTGCAGTCTTGATTATTATATGGAAGCGGCAAGGATATCACCAAACTGTCTACTTGCGGTACTCCAAACCAATAATAAAAAATATTGGATCACGACTGTAATCCCCAAATATGGTAGACATCCTCTCAGATCTCCAGGCATTCATATCTTAGAAGATGTCTTAAGGGGTTAGTCAGAGGTACGTACAAATATTACATTTGGCACATGCCCACCATTTGCAGTATATCTATTTTATACTAACAATGCAATGGTATACGGGTTGTTACAAAACTACCCGTAAAGCCGAAAGGAGGTTAAATGGAGCCTTTTAACGAGTCCATTCTCAATATTTAAGACCTGTAGTAACGCAAAAAAAACATTTATGAATGAAATATTTAGGTAAAATAGGTACGTAGGCCCTTCAGTTAAATTATCTGGTTATGTATTAATTATGTGGTTAAAGTATCTGGACATGACAGCTTATTAGGGTTGACAAAATTATAATTAATTATATTTTTTACGGGGTATTTTGTAACACGTTGTATATCCTCGATCAACTCTGGAACTCAGATCTATGAAGATAACTAAAGAAGGTAGTCTAAAGGACGTACAAACATTAGGTTTATTCGACATACACCCACATTTTGCAGTTACTGTAGACGTGTGAATCCACAACATGGACCCACACAGCCTATAGACTCCTCATGCAAGGCAAACACTTTCAAACAACACGTTAGGCTTTTACTGCTGATAAAAGACACCGAGCGCGATTCACGACGCGCCCGACGGCGGGCACCGGCCAATCAGAATGCATATTTTACCGCTCCCCCTGACCCGCACACCTCAACGATTTGACTGAATTGTTTGTTTGAAGAAATGAAGCCATTAGGCGTCTATTCGGCTATGTGGTCGATTATCTACAATGACTTACCTGTGAAACGTGTGTCAAGTTAGATGCAGCATAGTAAGAGACTCTTGACTCCGGCTTCGCGTACACATGCTCTCCTATATGAGTGGTCGCGTACGGAGATGGCGATCGTCTGCTACCTATTAAGATGAAATACTCTTGTACTAAATTGAATAATTTAGGCAACCTCAGTAGGTATGGAGAAGTACATAATGAAGTGCGAGATCCTGTTAGTATCAGAAAAGCAAAGTCCCTGTCAATCTTTAAAAACCTAGTCTTCAACCATTATCTGTCTAATTGCTCTTCTTGAAACGTTTGTGTTTTGTGTAAATAGGTATTTAGTATGTATTTTATAGTATGTTTTGGAACTACCTATATTTGCTCATCTTTAGTATTTTTGTATAGGTATATTATGTAATGTGTGTTATTATCATTGAGCTTAATAAGCTCAATGGTTATTATGTCATATTTTAAATATTTACGTAATTTTTATGGAATTTGTATTCTTCAGTTTTGTTATTTTATTTTTATTATTGTTTTATTTATTTTTATTTTTGATATTCGTGTGAACGTGTGGTAATCAATAAAGTGTTATCTATCTATCTATCTATCTATCAGGTGAAGTTAAATAGTCACCTGAATGAAGATTATTAATTTATTTCGGCTTTACGCATCGATACAAAAAGAGCCCTAAGTTAAACATCCTTTAAACTATACTATAGGATGTTAGAACCTATAGGCAGAGATGTGACATTGAGTAAAAAAATCTATTTAAATGATAATCGTTTTTTCTTGTCCACGAATAAATCGATTTATATTTAAAATCGATACCTCAAAAATTTACTTGCTGACGACACTGCCTAATGGTTGTTTACAAAAATCAATTTATATGTGCAATTTGCATACTCAAATTATTTAAAATCGATTTTTTTATCTAAAAATTTATTGAAAACAATCGATTTTGGGAGTCTGAATATACACGTAAAGGCGGGAAGGGAAGCAACTAACATTGTACCAATACATCTACAAATAATTACATATTTTGCAAAACAGAACTTACGTGACATCGAGGACCTCCGCGGTGATGCGGGCGAATAGCCGGCTGAGAAATGAGAAGTTGGTTCGATTCCCGCCATAGTAACACATTTAAACTAAACTAAACAATTTCTTTGCCCTAAAAAAAGGTTTTTTCAATATTTTATTTACTAATATGCCAAATTACAGCTTGGTAGTACTAAAAGTCTGGTATAGATTACGGAACCCTAAGAACCATGATACAATAGCAATTACGACAGTCAAATTGGATGACAAGAATTTTCACTTGTCAGTTTTTCTATAGCAGAATAGAGATTGTTCTTACCAAAGGGAAATTTGTGAAGACTAGCTATCGTAGCGTAGGATCCGGTGGAGCTCGGAGGCCGTCCAAGAGTGTCCAGCCGTAGGAGAACATTCTGGTGACTGCCGTACGCTGCTGTTGTGTATGAAGTGCTAGAACAAACATTTTGAATTAGGATTAAGTCGGAAACAATATGTACAACTGTACAACACAGTTTTGAATCAAAATTAAAAAAGCGTCAAAATCAAATTCATTAGAATCACTTGGATCATTTTGAATCGTCAAGTTTATATTTATTTTAATTTCATCATACGTTCACATTTGCGTGTACCGCGTACACAGCGTGCATGGCGTTGACAGCGTTGAGCGCTGAGCTGCAAGCACCATATTCGAGCATGTGTTTTCCAATGACGTCAACTCATGCGTAGCGTGTCCGTGCGTTGTTGCAGGAAACAATTACATTTTCTTGCAAAGCGAAACTTGACGCTCGTGCGTCGCCTCTCCGTGCGCCGCGGTGGGTTTGCGGTTTTACACTAACATACAAGACAATGAGGGATACCTACAAGAACGTATTTGTAAACAAAAAGTTCAGATATGCCTATTATAAACTTAATGGGCCGTCAATGCAGATAATTGGATTTTTTATCTAGAAATGCCCATTGAAGGGAAAGTCAATGGGGATTTTTGTAATAACCCGTTTAGACGACTATCATTAGATATTTTCGACGTTTTGAGCGCCTGAGATTTTAAAGGATGATAACCATATTTGGGGATTAAAGTCGTACTATTTATTAAATTCTCATTTATATTTTCAAGACAAAGCTTCTCTATAACAGGGATCCAACACTGCTTGTATTGAATCGAGCATATTTATGTTTCATGTTTTTATGAAATTGGTATGTTTTTCACAATTTGGTTACTCAAGCATCTCGCTTCGATTATAGGAAAATAGTTTTTATACAAGGTATCCTAAAAAATAGACACACGGAAATTATTATTTTAAATTATATATAATAAACTAGCTGACCCGTGCCCGCTTCGCTGTGCGTAAGACATTTCTAACACCATCGCGGACTTTATTGTAGATAAAAAAATGTGTTTATTTAAGACATCACATTAGAAACCTCTAAAATTATCAGTGTTTCTCTACTATATTATGCATGTATTATACATATAAACCTTCCTCTTGAATCACTCTATCTATTAAAAAAAACCGCATCAAAATCCGTTGTGTAGTTTTAAAGATATAAGCAAACATACATACAGACATATTACATATTACATACAGACGCGGAAAGCGGAAAGCGACTTTGCTTTATACTATGTAGTGATTAATATTGGTGGACTTTTACACATAGCGTCATCGAGTCCCAAACTAAGCAAAGCTTGTACTATGGGAACCAGATAACTGATAGAATACTTTTTTTTGTATTTTTTTATAAATTCCTTTAAGATTTAGGAAACATGAACATGATTATAGGTTAAAACTGGGTCAAGGTAAATGCCTTTTGGATACTAGTTTTTATAAAATTATCATACAAAGTATACATCCAACTATTATCGAAAAATATCAAATTACTGGAACAATATTTTCCTTGTTCGTCGTTAAAACCTTTTCTATCACATCATCTATCAAACGCGAAAGAATAAGGTTCGCTGCCCTCATATTTGTTTACGAGGTTTGGTTTATATCATAAGCTTAAGCGATTTGTATTTCATCGCAAGTTGGTTTTCAAATAATTAAAAAAAATATTTAAAAAATAGGATCACGACTGTAATCCCCAAGTATCTCAGACCTTCAGGCGCTTAGATAATTTGAAGATGTTTAGAGGGGGTAGTCAGAGGCACGTCGAAACATTATATTTGGCATATGCCCACATTTTGCTGTAGTTAGCAATTCATACGTGACAGGTTGCAAGTCCATCGCCGCTAATAATTACGTTTTGAAAACTTAAAATAATTATTACTTTGAAAGAAAATATTGTTTTTTATCTCTGAAAATGTACACCAAAAGTATAAGTATTTATTTGTCTTCTTTCTCTCTTACCTTTTGGAATAAAATTTATAACAAAAACTATCCCATAATTGTTACGACAGATTGTAAAATTGAAGTGAATATAAATAACGAATGATTCTTACACGGTCTTTATTACATTTATTTTCCCGACGTTTCGACTATATTACTATAGTTGGCAGAACTTAAGTTGTGTAAGTAATTTGTGAAGATAAGTTTAATAGAAAAACTATATAATATTTATTATCCTAGGTCAAAATATATTCAAAAAATGGGAAATGAAAAGAAATAATGATTAAAATCTGTTCACAATTGGCGAAGATACGCAACAGCTACATAAAGAATCAAAATAAAAGATACAGCCGACTTAAAAACCTTCTTTTGTCGGAATTCGGTTGGAAAGGAAACCAAGTATTTATATCTAAAATGAGCGAAATAACAGATTGTATAGGTAAAAGGTTCGGGGACCAATTTTTAAGCTCAAAGCTTTTCAATTGTATAACCTTTCTTTCCAAAGGTTATGTTAAACCTTGTACTGTGTTTGTTCGTAATAAAAGGATCTTGAAGGGTGTAACGCCTCGTTGGCGACTTTTAGAATATTGAAATGTTTTTCTCGCTTCTCAGGTATTTATCAATTAAAACATATTACATCTTCAGTTTTCGTAGTCTTTTTAGGGTTCCGTACCCAAAGGGTAAAAACGAGACCCTAAGACTTCGCTGTCCGTCTGTCTTTCACAGGGCTGTATCTCATGAACCGTGATAGCTAGACAGTTGTTTTTTTTTACAGATTTTGTGTTTCTGTTGACGCTATAACAACAAATACTAAAACCAGAATAAAATAAACATTTAAATGGGGCTCCCATACAACAAACGTGAGTTTTTTATAGATAATGGTAGGGAACCCTTCGTGCGCGAGTCTAACTCGCACTTGGCCAGTTTTACGCGTGAACTGAATTATCATTAAACAAATTTTCCATTTATAATAACTCCATTGACGTTGTGGAATGTGAACAAGCGCGTTTATCGCACATAAAAGTCGAATTATGAAAACAGCAGAGTCAACAGGGTAGGCTAAGACGTCACGTGATGCATTTGTCATTATGAGAGAATAGTTGACCGGGTTTATGTGTATGTCTTCAACATTTAAGTTGAACCATCTTATTTCCAAAATCATCGCATGTTGAAAAGCGAGAATCGTCTGACGTTTACTTAATGGAAGATTAATACAAGAACTGTGGCCTGAGCACGAATCACTATCGTATCGACGACGTATCGTCTAAATGTCAAAACTGACACTTTTCGTATAGTAGAAGTGTCAGTTTTGGAAGATACGTTGTCGATACGATAGTGGTTCATGCTAACCCCCTGATTGAACATTACAAACAATACATTTATTTAATTCCCCACTTTATCACTATCACTACATAGTATAAAGCAAAGTCGCTTTCCGCTTCCCGCGTCTGTATGTATGTATGTATGTTTGCTTATATCTTTAAAACTACACAACGGATTTTGATGCGGTTTTTTTTAATAGATAGAGTGATTCAGAAGGAAGGTTTATATGTATAATAACATGCTACCCGTGCGAAGCCGGGGCGGGTCGCTAGTTTATGATATGACATAATATTCGTATAATATATTAGCTTGTTTTTGTATTTGTTTTTAGATATTCTTACCCCAAAAAGTGTTGAGTCGCAATAGCAGTAGGTACAATAACTTCAGAAACTGGTAATACAAACCTAGTAATGGTACTTCTCGAAACCATTCAATTACAAGTATTCTCTAGAAACTCCACCGAAAGTTTGAATTCAAATCCAATAATCTTTGTTTTTCTTCGAATCGATTTGGGGCAATCATTGGATTTGATCTCGAAAAGAAGTCCTTGAAACTCTTTAATTTGTTTTCGGAGGATGGATTAAAACTGGTTTTTCCTCGTTTTATGAAAGCCCTAAGAAATATCGATTTCCTCTCCATATTTTTTATATAATTTTCAAACCCGTAATTTTTTTTTTTTTTGTATCTATTGGAGCCTGAACAATTCGATGGTGATGCTGCTAAGCCTCAACCATAGCCTATAACAAAACACGAATACCCAGAACGCGCCATATTACTCGTATGTAGGTACTGCCTTGCATCTGCCATCTTTAGACCTTTCTAGTAGGTTAAAAATTGATGTTTTTTTCCACGCGTTCTCAACATCATATTTCTTAAGCCGGGGTCCCACGGCGCGTAAAACGACGGGCTGCGCCGGATGACGCTCCACCTGTGTGCGTCCGGCGCGTCGCGTACAGAGCGTTCCGAGCACGGGCCACCACGGATGCATCGTTCCCACGGCGCGTCCGTCCGCTTTGGCGCGGTCTGGCGCGTGAAAACGCGGGCCGTGGGACCCCGGCATTAGAATGTTACTTAACCTCGTCTAATAAAGAGCAAAGTACGCTTATAAACAAAACACTTCACTTTTTATTATCTATTGAGAAAGTTACGTCTGTTTTCTTTATACCCAAACACGCAACAGTGTCATAGATAGTTCTGACTTTACATTAGGATTTCCTAGTAAGTTCTTATGAGATATGGCCAAATCTAGAGACGGAGTTTTTAGGCCGCGCGATTACTCCCAAAACCAGGTATCGATGTGGGTTCTCTGAGTCGTAAGTACAGATCTAGTCGTGATGTGATCTAATCATACCCACTATCTAAGTATCTATAACACGTTTAAGGCCCGGCTCACACTCACACACGTATTTCAATGATTTTCAGGTACCGATTTAAAAACCAGGAATCACAATTGTGAGGATATAATGATACAAAATTACTGATAATATATTCATCTTTAATAGTAGATAATAAAAACTGGCCAGTTCTATACAACATTTTCAAAAAAATACGTTTTTACCGTCGCAAGAACCGCTGAAAATGTCGAAAAATGGGGTCTGGTTAGGTACCAATATCTTTAGACCCACAGCATATTTTTATTTGAAAATAATACGAAATTGTAGATTTTATATTTCTCTATACCGCGTGGCATTATCTTGTTTTCAAATAATTTACTTTTTCATTTATGAACAATATAAAATGCAATAAAACTTCTCCATACATTTTTTCCATACAAAACTCACATTCACCTCAAGTCGGCACGTCAGTTAGCGCTCAGACGCGCTCGGGGAAGCACGTCCACGTCACATTTTTCTTCGAATTCAGAGGAGGTCTTACATAATGGTATACCGGGGTAAAATACTGGATATGCAAAACTAATGATAACATTTGTATAATATATGAAATGAAATGAAAATGAAAATGAAATGAAAAATATATTTATTACAACGAAATAAAAGATTTAACTAGATACATAGAACTTAACTAAATTTACAAAATTTCGTAGAAAATACATTGAGCAGACGGGATTTCTTTCAGTCCCTCACTAGGCTATTGCCTTGAAGAATTTAGTGCAAGCCACACAGATGAAGGTTAGGTACAATGCATGATTTGTTGAAAGAGTTGGATGATTTTTTTTTGTAGAAGATGCATCGAGTTTGGTTTCGAAACAATATGATAATAGTATACGGTTTTACCTTTTTGCATACGTCGCGTCGGAGCAAAATCGAAATAAGCCAATGTTTCGTATTTGATTGTTATTTTAATAAAAGTATTAAATTTCAGGAAAATGTGAACCTGGTTGTGTCCCTAATTAGTCCTATTAAATAAATATAAATGTTGATTTGATACATTTCTGTTTTGAAATGAAAGTTCTAAGGTACCATGATCCTTACCTGTATCGTTTAGACCCGATCTACCCTATATTACCAAGCGTGTTTTTTTATACATGGATGGAAAAAAATGATACTTTATCTATAATTGGATTTAGAAAAATTACCTAAATTTCAGATTATGAATATAATTTATAATTATTATTTATCTACCTTTAATATTATAAATCTAAAAGTTTGTGCGGATGTTAAGTATGTTTGGATGTTTGTACCTCAATCAGACCTAAACGACTAAACGGATGAAATTGAAATTTGCTGTCGATGTAAATATACCTCTAGCTTATAAATAGGCTATTTTTAATTAAAAAACATCCTCAAAACTATAAAAAGACTCCGAGTGCTGGTGTGCAACAAATCTAGCATTAATCAATTTTGACGACTGATGAATGACTGACGAATGATACGATACGCATTGAACTAAAAATGTTGAACCTTCTAAAAAGGTCGGTATTTGTTATTATCAAAGCAAGTTTTATCTGGGGGCACGGTAGTGCCCCCGCCAAGTCAAGCAAAAAAGCGGCACAGTCGTACCATTCTTTTCTCGAAGTAGTTCAGGCCATTTTTTGGACAGACAGACAGACATTGAAATCTCACAACTTTTTACGATAGAAGAACTGATGGGTTTTTGGTTAAATTATACACGATCTGGGTGATATATATGGATTCTTTATTGTAGAGATATAGAACACGACCAGCCGTAACAAGCGAACAGGGAAGAGAGACTGACATCGACAGATTATCTCTGGTCATCTTAGGCTACTTATACAATATCTCACAAGTTAAGTTTACTACACACGAGCATAGTTCCAACAAAAAAAAGACAAAAAAAGAAACTGAGTTGCGTTGCGAGAATTGGCTTTTTATTTTTATTTTTACAAGTTGTTTTTGATGGCATATACTTAAGTTTAAGTACATGATGCAAATAATTAAATATTTCAAAAAATTATAAAGTGTCCTGAAAAATTGTTTAATTCTAAATACTGAAAGTGCTCTTTAGTGTTTCGTAGTTTACAAAAAACCCTTATAGTTTTGCCATTTTCGTCCATTCGTCCGCAGCTTAGCTCAGATACTCTTAGTACTAGAAAGCTGTAATTTGGCATGAATATACATTAGTCACGCCGACAATGTGGTAGAAATAAATACATATTTTCAGATGTTTTTTTTCTTTGGATAGGTCTTAAAAAGTATTGCAGGTTTGTGATGTCATTTAGTACAAATACAATGGAAAATATGAATTTTTAAAAAGAGCTGGTCATCTCTTTTTACAAATTCATATTTAATTTTTCTGGAAAGAAAATATTATGGAGGGTTATTTAGTAAAGTTTTACAATAACTGTTTAATTCCAGAACTTGTTGACTCTCGCTACGCGCGGTCTATGGATCTTCGAGATCATAGCTCGCACACAATTCAAAAGCAAAATACATATTTTATCAGTATTTCACTTTCAAAACTTTCTGTGAGTGGTACTCGAAACGTTGACGGTGCCGTCATCGATTTTAGATGACAATAAGTTTTTTTATTAAAAATATATTTTTATAATCAAGCTTTTGTAAATTCTAGTGCTCTGTTCTCGTTAAGATAAAAATAACGAGCCCAAACGCGACGTGGTTATGTTGTGTAGTTGAGGAGTTCCGATGGCTACATCCGACCTCCATCATCAGACCAGCTCGCTAGTACCATAATTTTACATTGTCATTGAGATTGATAGGTATGCAAAGTTTTGCCTCAATTCGACTATTTAGTGAAGAGTTCCGTTGAACAGCTCCTGACTCCATCATCAGATCAGCTCGCTGTCACCATATTATGTATGCAAAATTTCAGCTCAATCGATTGGGGATAACTGCTTAAAATTAAGTTGCAAGATTCCATCTTATCAAACATACATACATAAATATGTACATAAACTGCAAGTTAAATAAGAGCTTGTAAAAAAACTATACTTACCGTTTTGTCATAATGTATTTTATTAGTAGGTACCTAACAAATATTTTTTGCACAGTCAAATATTAGTAACTGTGTAGTAGCACTTTACGATTTGTAACCTGTCTTATAATTCAGTATTACTAGCTATGTCTCGTGGTTTAACTCGCGTAAAACTTAAGAAATCACTAATAATTAGCAATTACCCAGAGAAATATATTCCAATTCAAAATTTGAAGCAGAACACGAATGGCATAAAACATTCCTGATTGCACAAAATATTTGGAGTCACTGACTTTTTGCCAGTTGTAGAAAAATAATAGCACGAAAAATCTTTTGCTTCGTATAAATTTGTTTAAAATAACAATCATGCAAAAGTAAGCTCTTTAAAATCATTAAATAATTATTGCACGACATTTTATTCTTTAAAATAAGGAAAACAACGGTCTATCATCAAATTACGGATTGCACAATTTTATATATAATTTTTTGCGCTGGTATCCCCTTTGTTTACAAAATAAGATCTCTGGGAACGTACTATAGTCAAAGCGAGAAAAGCTTTCTGACCGTCAGAAACTTTGAACAGGTACCTACCGTTACCACAGCGCTCTCGTCTCGTCACAGTGGTAACTCGCACACCGTATCACCGTAGTGCTCTTCTGTCTTTTCTCCAAGGACATGTCAGATGTTTTGAATTTTGAGTTTTAATCCACAAATGCTAAGCTATAAACTGAACTTTATCTGGTGGGTCATCTCCACCTAGCATCTACGTGCTTTACGTACTCTTGCATTTTTAATAGTGCTTAAAGTTCGTTACCTAGAGGCATAAAAGTACAGTTGAATGTAGTTGTACATCGTCTGTTTTTCACGAGCTTTAAACATAAGCATTTTACTTAAAGTAGTAGTACTGCGAAATTAATTAATTAATGAAATCCTATATAGAATACGTTAATTATAATTCCGAAAGTTTTTGTGAATATTTGTAGGATGTGTCTCAATCAACGACCGAATGGATTTCAGTGAAACGTGAAATATAACAAAGCTAATTATTTAATAATTGATAACGATAAATAAAAAAATAAATCATAATTTTATATCCAGGTAATACGCGAGAGCGACTAAAAAGAGGAGGTTATCATTTCGATTTGTATTTTATTTATATGCATGGCCATATCCTTTTACCTGATCCGATTTCAATGTTTTTTTTGTGTAGAGAATAGTCCCAAGTTGGTCCCATTTAAATTATATTCATGTGGGACAAATATTTCGTTCATAAAACTAAACATTTTTTTTTTTTTTATGTTATTTAATAATTTTTAAACGTAATATATAACGCCTTGGAAAACCCCTTTTTTTAAGTTGTTTTGAGATCGAACTTCTCAAGATACAAGTGACTGTAACTTACTGTATAGAATCATGGTGTCTGGCCTTACTGCCTCTTCGGTACAACGTCCCAGCAGCCGCAGCAGCAGCAAGCAAAGCTAGTGCTGCAGCAGCACAACCTCCCGCAGCAAAGAGTACGCCGTTTGAAGTTCTAGAAGCGTCGCCGGCCAGCCGTGCTGTTTCGTTGTGCGTTACTATTGTTGAAAGACCTGTTGAAATAATTTAGTATGAGTAGTCAACTTGTACCTATGATCTTAATTAAAGGTTCTATTGTCAGCCTACGAAACCCTGAAGTGTTGTAATGTGCAAGATTATTGCGTAAAAATCGATTTTCACTCGCTGATTTTCATTGTAACAATGAAAATCAGTCGAATCTTCGAATTTAAAGAATACAGCTTTCATAGTAAAGAACTACTTTTAGAGATTAAAATAAAATTGCCTCCCAATAACCATAATTATTCTAAATTAATTCTAAACTCCAGGAAACATAAAAAAAATGTTCTAAAAAAAGTACTTAATTCATCGGTTGAATGAATTAGAACGAAACTAAAAAAAAACTAATAAAGAACAATTCACTCTATTCTAAAATGTAATAATAGCAGCTATGAAATTGGTAGGTATTCTCTTAATTCTAAAGTAATGAAGATCGATTTTTAGGGAATAAGCCTGCAGGTCGGTTCGACTACCAGCACCGACCACCAGCACAGACTACCAGCATCGCGAATGCCATTATGCAATTGCTCCACTATGGCTCCACTGAAAATCAGCGCTGCATAAACTCTCGTTGTTGCAGCATATAGCTGAGTGGTGACCAATTTTGTTGTCAATGTTGCCAATATGTGTTTTTTGTTTTGTTTTAAGAGATTATGTTGGTTGACACAAAATAAATTTATTATTTCCTTCTTTCAATTGATGATTAAGATGAAAAAGTATACAGGACTCTTATCAGACATTTTTTTCACGATTGGGAACTACCTACATCATTTTCAGGGGCAGAGACTAGGTACTTGTAATAATACAGAAGGTATTAAAACTATCGTGGTTGTTAATCATTTTAAATAGAAATACTGCTAATTACCACGTTTTTCCTTGTATTGCTGACGCTTCGAGACAATTCAGATGCTCTTCATCATGAGCATCTGAATTGTCTCGAAACGTCAGCAATACAAGGAAAAACGTGGTAATTAGCCGTATTTCTATTTAAAATACAGAAGGTACTTATGTAGCTAATATTATTTTATTCCAAGTTCTAACCACTTACTTATTTCTTATATTACTTTTGATCAAAACTAATTGTCACAATAAATGTCCATAATTAATCAAAGTATTGTGTAATAACGGTATATTCTTGGTACAGATAACGGTTCCTAAAGCATTTTATAAAACAATTTTGTTTTCTGAAACTTTAGGTACTCTTCAATAAATCCACAAACAAACCCAATTATGACCTCCCTAAAAACGCTTGAGCACATAAAATTAGGGTGGTATTTAATAAAAACTTCCCAAGTGCGTACCTGCCTTATTATATCCCCATTACGTACACCATTTCTCTTTCCACCCTGTACGAATTGCAGAAGTTTTTTTTCTATTACCCCCCAATATTTCATTTAGTGGGTATCATCTTATATAATTACGGGGAAGAAGGATGATGTTGTGCAAAATGCTATGTACCTATTTGTTCAAATTAGCAGATTTTTAATTTAAGAGGCTCCCAGTCGCTGATTGCTCTTTTTCGAAACGAAAAAAGAAATACTTCTGAACAAGCCACCTCTCCTATTTTTATAAGTATATTACTTCAGGTTCCTACCTAGATTTCTATTAAGCTGAAAACATAATAGCAGAAACTTTTCACGATAAAGATATTATTTCAAAATGATACGTTTTAGAATTTATGATCGAAATATTTTATATACCTACTATTAAAATCAACTTGTGATTTATTGTTAAAGATAGGTAATATGTAGATCTAAATTTCTATTAGAATAGATTTTTGATAAGTAATTATACATAATTTATATCATTAATTTATTCGAAAAGCTAAGGCGGACCACGCTCCGACGTGTGTTTGTCGTCATTGCAGCGGTCGGTAGGATTATTTATCGAATTGATTAAAGATGGGTACATCTTTATTCACATATACTATACATTATAAAATAGGAGATGTGGCTTGTTCACAAGTATTTATTTTTTCGTTTCGAACAAAAACAATCGTCGACTGGGAGCGCCTTAAGGGGTAAGCACGAATCGCTTTTGTATCGTCATCGTATCGTCGAAACATGAAACAGATAACGATGTTACGTTATCATGTCATGAAACAGATGAAACAGATGACATGACTCATGATGAAGGGCATCTGAATTGTCTCGAAACGTCAGCAATACAAGTAAAAACGTGGTAATTAGCCGTATTTCTATTTAAAATGAAACAGACAGTTATTGTTTTGTATATTTACTTATTATAGTGTCAGTTTTAACGTTTTGATGAAACGATGACGATACGATAGTGATGGCTAATCACTCAGTCAAATCGGTCAGTCAAGTTTGTCAATCAAGTCGGTCAGTCAAATCGGTCAGTCCAGTCGGTCAATCAAGTACCTAGGACTGGTTCTTTTTCTGTGCGATTTGTATGAGCAACTTTCGCTAGCTTCGAGTTGCGATCTTCGATCACGCAGCCTATAGACTCATGCAAGGATAACACTATCTCACAACATATTTAGGTTTATACTCATGTACACATATAATCAAATAAAGATTTTCATGAAATTTAGTATGCAGGAGATTTCGGGGGCGATAAATTGATCTAGCTAGGTTTCATTTTTAGAAAACGTCGTTTTATCCGTGTTTTAAGTATAATATCAAGCAAAGCTCTGTCATCCAGGTACTAATTATTATAAGTGTCATATTTATCGTTATTTTTAGTACCTTACTCATAAATTTTATCGCAGTTAACATTTGCCGTTAAAATAAAATGAGGATCGGCTGGGGACAAAAGGCTATTAAAAATCCTACTCTCATCTCGTTTCACAAACAAGTTCAAACATCAAATACTCTCGACTCAATCAATTGCATAAATCCACCAAAAAAACAACAAACAACCTTCACACAAACGATCTTCGGGTAAAGAACAAGTGAATTTCCAAGTCAAATATGCGCGGAACAATCGATACTCTTGTAAACACATTAAAAGAGGGCTAGGATCGCCTTGGGCACCCTCTTAATACGTCTACGTTACAGTCTGGCAGAATAGCTGGATCATTTTGTAAGGTATTACAGTTTATAAGTAAGTAAATTATTAGATTAAAAGATTGTAGTGCCACAGCGGGGTCTACGTTGAGAAACTCTGTGATATCATAAGACCATTGCACGGTGGTCCAAGCGCCCTACAAGGGCGGTCATAAATATCTTACTTTATTAAATTTGTTAAATGGGATGTTTTCTGAAGGGTAAAAAAATACTTCACTTATGTACATTAATGCTTTATTTACATAATTTAATACATTATGTACAATAAACTGTAAAATATGTAATGTTTAATATACATTTAAATTGTCAGTATTTGAGATTTATTCTCCCTCGCTCGGAAATACATCTGAATAAGATAATAACGCTGTTTATGAAGGGGTTATCATTAAATATGTATTCTTTTATATATTATACATTATTATGTACAACAAAAGGCAAGAAAATTAAAACTACAATTTACATAATATATTTACAAACGTCATCATAACCACAACTAAGTTAAATAAGTACAACAACTAACCTAATTTGAATTTAAACTAAATTTTTAATAAATCTAAAACCTGCCTTGTCATAACGCTCTTTTTCTTACGGGGAAGTTTCCGAAGACCAGTAATGAATGGGTCTGAGCTAAGTAAAAGTCTGATAAGTAAGTCCGTATTCGTAAGTTCTCGCGACATTTTTCTCGTGTGATCCCGTCTGAAGGCCTTATAATTTTTAAACCTAATCTACGTCTAAACTCATTCTGTACATACGATTTTCTATCTGCTACTTGTCTCTTCTCATCATCCGACCTAACCTGCCACTTCTTGACATCTATCCTGTAAGCAATATGAACAAAATATTCGAAAAAGCGAATCCAAGAATGTAAAGGAGATAGGCCAAACTCAAACCTACTTTCATCATGTTGTTTCAGTAAGCAAACGTCTATTTTGTTCATTTCTTTGGGAGGTGCTCCACAAATAAATGTAACACTTACAGGATGACGATTCACTCAAAGCAGTACACACTTTACCATCCACCATAGTTAACTGTAAAGAGTGTTGAATTCTGAAACGAAACGGACGTCCGCGTTTGCAAGATGGCCCGGGCTGGTTCGCGTTTTCTTGAATGCACTTCTCATTACCCCTTACTAATTCAACACATTCAATTTCATTTAACCAATCTGAGTACTTATCCAAAAATTTTGATTTACTTCTAGAGACAATTTTCCAAAATCTATCAAGACTTTTACATAAATTGAGTATCTTACTATCTAAGTTCTTAATGTCTACATTTTCGACCTCATCCAGTGAAGCTAGAATAGTTTCCAACACGTGTTGATGTTTTTGAGGAACAGTTCCAGTTATGGCAGACCAAATCTCAAAGAAATGCATCCTTGAGAAAGAACATTTAACCAAAGTACCTGGAAAAAAAATATTATTTATTTTCGTAAGTTTCGTAGACCGTGCTACGCCAGAGCCTACGCAGACGTAGAGGTTATATAGCGATTATAGGCGCAAAAGGGCGCAAAAAAACCTTTTAGATTTTCAAAATAGACAGTTCAATCTTTAATATAAGATATGTGAGAGTATTCGATTATGGTTGAAATTTTTTGTAGGTCTATGTGAAGTCAACTATAAGATACAAATTTGGTAGAAATACTGTGTGGCGTAGCATGTAAAAATACGTCATAATAAGTAAAATAAAACTTAAAAATATAACTATTTAGTAAAAACATACCTTGATCTTGAAAATCCATGTCACAAACACCACTCAAAAACAATGCAATTCTGAGAATTCACAGTTAAACGAACAGTACCGCTAATGAGTTACTGATAATGCGCGCGCAACGTAATGATGTGTTCACTTCGGAGGTAGAAAAATAAGTGATAATTAGGTAAAATGGGTGACATATTTATACTTTTGGGTAGCTTGTTTATCGGTAAATCATTATAGATAATTAAATTGGGGGTAATTGATGATGAAATTTTTGCATTTATGACCTACGGAGGAACCACTGTGCATTGTAACCAACTGGAGCAATAAATAAATGAATATGAATATTATTATTCTTGTTTGAGCCTTCACCTTGTTCGATCAGCACCACACTGGAGCTCTACATAGCATTAGGGAAAGGATCTTTGAAAAAAATGATAGGCACCAAGCCGTGTTTATTGCTCTATTCTTTAAGGCTTGGTCGCGAGAACAAGCATAGCTTCCCCTAGCTCGTAAGACGTTTCAAAGTGATCTTTGTGATTTTATTAAAATAAATACATTTTGAATTTGAATTATAAATTTTCCATAAACAGCACGAAAGAAAAAAATATCCTTAAGTATTATATGCTTTTTTTGGGTACCGCCTCTATATGATTAATAGAGTTATACACACAAATGTAGAATATCATTATATTTTAGATCTTCGATTTGGAAATAAAAAAGTTGGTCCTGTTTTTTATCTAAGAAGTTTCCATCAAAATGACAATTTTTACTTCAGAAACAAATAAAACAGTTTAATAAAAAAACAGGAATATATTCCGATAATGATTTGCGTGTAAAACATAGTCCGAAATAAACATACTACTCCAAATGGTTATTTCTGATACATAATGATGGGCTTATGGGTTAAATATAAGCAGAAATCTTTATGTGCCCTACGCGTCCAATACGATAACATCTTCAGAATGCTGTTGGGACTTCAACGATTCTGCAGCGCATCGGGCATGCTCGCGGACGCTCGGGTAGATGGGTTCGCAGCGATTATGCGCAAACGAATAGCGTCATTACTGGGCAGAGTGAGAAGCAGTCACAACAGCATACTGAAATTAATATCTGAGAAGTACGATTGCCATACTTCACCATTGGGTCAAAACTGTTATACCTAATTGTTCATTTTATTTTGTATATTTTCTTGTATTTTGTTATTTTATTGTGTGTTTGTGAAATTTTATGGACCTAGTTGTCTGCAATAAAGAGATTTGAATTTGAATTTGAATAATGATAAAGTTAGTTTACAATTTCTGCAAACCAAACTAGCTTTCCAACTATTAGCTGCATCCCCAATCCCTCAGAATATCCTGTTGCGTCTGCCGAACCGTCTACATGCTAATAAAGAAAGAGGGGAGTGATTTCGAGAATAAAGACTTAATTTCAAATCGCTGCCTCGTTGTCGTTGTGTATAGTATCGTAAAGTGATTTTATTGAAGTCTTTTATGTTCTTTGAAGAATTCTTATTTGTAGGTTTTGTTGGGACGTTCAAAGATTTTTTCATCTGCTTCAGTATTATTTAGTGAGAGTTAAAATAAATCCTACTAATATTATGAATGCGAAAGTTTGTGAGTGTTTGGTGTGTTTTTGTTACTCTTTCAGGTAAAAACTACTGAACGGATTCAAATGAAACTTTACAGTAATATGGGTTATACATCAAAATAACACATAGGCTACTTTTTATCCAGATATCACCTGTGCTTAGCCGGGCGAGCAGCTAGTATAAAATAAATATTGCTGCATTTCACACATCGCCATTAAGTTAATCTTTCACACATAAAACTTATACAAAGGGAATCAGATTACTGATAGAATACCTACTTTTTTTTGTAAAAAATGTCTTGTGTGGGGATCGAAACCACCACCTACAGAGTAGAAGGTAGAGTTACTACCAACTGAGCTGTGAGGTTAGTCTATATTATTTAAAAAGAACACTTTGAAAACCGAGATCCATAGTTGCGATTAATTACGGCAGATCGCTCTTGATAGTTGAGACGGCACTAAACACTATGGTGATGATAATGACGTCATAAACCTGTGCAAAGTGGTTTGATGTTCGATAAAGGGATCATTGTCCTTTATGCTTGTAAATGAACCAATGTCGTAACAATTTTGTTTCGTTCCTTCTCAACAATCCCAAAACATACAGTTTTGTTTTTTACGACAAAGATAACTTAAGACGCTGCCAGTCGACGATTATTTTTGTTCGAAACGAAAAAAGAAATACTTGTGAACAAGCCACATCTCCTATTTTAAAATGTATAGTATATGTGAATAAAGATGTACCCATCTTTAATCACTTCGATAAATAATCCTACCGACCGCTGCAATGATGACAAACACACGTCCGCGCGTGGTCCGCCTTAGCTTTTCGAATAAATTAATGATATAAATTATGTATAATTACTTATCAAAAATCTATTCTAATAGAAATCTACACCCAGGTTACACGAAAATACACCTGAAAATGTAACCTGTGCCTGGGTGTATGAAAATACACCCAGGCACAGAACAAAATATTTTATTATATAGATTTAGTTCTTATATTAATAAACAGAACAATGGTCGAGTTTAAGAGGCGAGCGTTGAAGCTGCTACAAAGTCTATAACTTTTGTGGTTTCATCGTACACTTCGTAAAGTTCGCCTATGTATTACTGTTCTGAATATTACTTTTTTTCATCACACAAATATTTGCCCTGTGTGGGGATCGAACACACAAACTACAGCGTAGAAGGCAGAACTACTATCAACTGAGCTATAAGGCCCTGTTCTCAGTCATTCAAAATTATATCTGCCTAGTTTGTGCCCAAAACCGCCAAGACACTCACGTTATTATTTACGTATTTATTTTCACAACGGTATGGGACACAATTTATGGTTATTATTATTGCTCAGGGGAAGTGTTCGCAACTTTAGTTTATGTGTTTTAGTGCACCCATCGGCTATAAAGTGATTTGTCTAGGGAGATGATGGGGTAAGTTTGACAATTTTTCAAATAGTTCGTGGGTTTGCATTAGAAAGTTTCAGATGGTATGGTAATAATAAGATGCTGGGAGTAAAATGGATGCACGAGACAAATATATTGTTTGGACGTAAGTATGTTTATGTTTACCCCCTTTAGACTTCAAGGGTCTAAAGCGCCTGGAGATCTGAGAGTATGCCTACCGTACTTACTCATTACAGTTGTAATCCTATTTTTTTTATGAATTGAAGAATGTTTATCACCAGAAATGTATTTCTAATTGAATTTTAAACTGCAATATGAATGCATCAATCTATTTGAAACCCCGTTGACTCATCACTTCAGGTATTTTTTATTACTCACTCTAAAGTAGCGTTCAAGCCAAATGAGTACTACATGACATACGTACGACAAAAAGATAATCCTGTAAATCTAGTTACATTTCTCGACTAAGTATTTCTCACTGATTATGTGTTTTTTTTATTTCTTACCTTTTAAACAGATTTTGTTCCTCTTGAATGTAAGCCTAATATCCTTATGTGCTCGATCTGGGGCAGATATATTAAGCTGCATCGTGACTAGAATCTCCGCACTTCTGGACCCGGTGCATGGTAGCCGAACCCTGTACAAATAATGAGTTAGTATCAGCCATTGTTTTCACAGTAGGAGAAAGGGTTAGTTTGCATCCTTAAATGTTTTTGGCTCAATCATGCCCAAACGACCAAACGGATTGAGATGAAACTTGGAATATACATAGCTTATGTATTTAAATATCGAATAGGTTACCACGCAAGCGAAGCCGCGGGCGGAAGTCAGTATAACTAGTACACTAACCCTCGTATTCAAGAACGACACTATGAGAAAACGCACCCACAGTGGACGAAATCTTTTTTGATAAAAATCACTTTATGTGTTGAGCGACACTATAGCGCAGACTATCGTGTGCCTCTAGAGCTCAACTTTGGTTATAGGCACACGACATTGTGCCTCTAGTCACACTATGCAGTGTCGCACAACACATAAAGTGATTTTTATGAGAAAAGATTTCGTCTACTGTGGGTGCGTGTTCTCATAGTGTCGTTCTTGAATACGAGGGTAAGTTAGAGCCTTCTTTAAAGTAATCAATACTGTTAGAAGTTAGAAGATTATTAGGTTACAGATTATACACAAAATAGAAATATGACATTGACATGACATATTATGTCAATGGTTTCAGTCACTGTCCGTTTACACATTTGTCCTGATATAACTTTGTGATCAAATACAAATGAATGGCTTTTTATTTTAAGATAAATAAAGTACAAGCTCTTGGAAATTGTAATCAGAAATAATATGAAAGGTATTATATTATTGTAAGAAATTAATCATGAATTTCCCTAATAATAACAAAATGCAAATAAGATAAACAAAACAACTAAAGGTTAGGCTGGTTATATTATCTTGGCAAACTTCTTTAAGCATTGCCAAGGTTTATCAACCTGTTCCCAGAACCGAATCAATCTACCGACTGTGAAAGCGTTTAGGCACATGTTAAGTTAGTTTTAACTTGGATGAAAGTATATTAGATAGATCTTTAATAGACCGGGCCGTGTCTGGTGCTTGTCTTGTACGTGGCCCTTACGGTGCCCGGACTGGGCACGGATTTGAAACGTTACATACATTTTCTATGAAGCAGTTCATATTAAATATCAGGCACTGATACGTGTCCCGTCCGGGCCCGTCTACTAAATACTCCGGCCCGGCCCGGACACGGCCCGGTCTAATATAAATATATCCTTATCATCTTGTTCTCAGAACCGAATCAATCTACCATACTGTGAAAGCGTGTAGGCACAACTTAGAAAAAGTAGTATAGGCGTACAAAATAAATACCCGTAATGTTAACGTTCGCCTTAAAGAAACAAAAACAAAGACTAGATACTACCTAGATATTACATCCTTTAAGGCCCTTTAGCTTTCGTGTAGGCGTAATAGGTTGTTTTTTTATAACTAAATATTAGATGTTTATAGTGAATATTATAAGATAAAAGTATAACTACCTACTGCCTGGTGCAGAGTGAAGGACCGAACGGTAGTGGATTTAAAATTTATTTCGCAAAACTGCACTGCGATGCTCCGAGATCGATCGCCAAGCATTGAAATATATACCTTATTTCAATTGGATAACTATTAAATTCAATATTTTTTTGTTGTTTTCATACATTAATATAAATCGTGTACCCTTATAATACTACAATCTAGCCATATGGCAGGCTAATGAGTAGTTTCACTTTGACCTAAATTGCTATAATATTATTATTAAACTAAACATGTGTCCGCTAACACTTTTCTTACTGTCTCTAATTAAGGGGAAGACACTTTGTGTTTGTGCTCTTTAAACGGAGTACTAACTTACTCTTACACTACACAACACTGTTTGTATACACTATTTATATTAAATTCAATTGATACATTTTAAATCCACGAACGCGCCGTGCGCCGGTGTGCGCCAACTAAATCAACCCAAAATTAACATAGTGTATGGAGAACAGAAGTATGATTACCTAAATGTCTGCAGTGTGGTAGGGACGAACCCACTCTCTGATATATTAACTTGCGGTGGCAGCATGGCGCCTCGGCTCTCATAGTCGATCCCCATGACGTATGGTAACTGCGAACAATTAATTAACAATAAATAAATACACCACTAGTCATACACATAATAGTATTATGTAGGTACTCTGGAGGGCGTTAACTCTGCTACTCAGTTTTTACTTTTGCAGTTGTCATTTTGGTTCCAATAGTACAAGTTTTGCTTATTTTGGGGCTAATGGAATGTGGAATGTTCAACAATATTAATATTTATTTATTTATACTACATAACTGCTTAGTATAAAGTATTAAAAATTACCTGGTACAACTTTTACTTCACGAGTTTCATAACAAAATGAATATCAGCAAAAAGCCAACAGAAGGGATTGAAATCCGGACAAAAATAAATACAAAACGAATTAAGTAATTATAGTATCCAATTTCGAGAATCAAGCCTTAAAATCGATTTTTGCAGAGCAAAAATAAAATCTTTTCAGGACAGTTCGCACAAAAGGCTCTTTCATCAACATCAAATACGACTAAACTACAAATATTCCGAGTATGTACGGTGAAAAACGACAGCTTAATCTGGCCTTTTGTTTTGCGAAATTAAATCGCTTTCAAGCCAAATTGGAACGTGCGGCGCCTGGTCTGATAGACTGCCCTTTAAGTCTATTAATGTATTCTGCTACAGAATATAAAACATTTTCGTTTTGAGTCTACATTTTGTATATAAAAACACTTACTTTCGGGACGCTATTACTAAGACTAGAATAAGACTTCGCTGTCTGTCTGTCACCAAGCTGTATTTCATAAACCGATAGCTAGACAGTTGAAATTTTCACAGATAATGTATTTCTATTGCCGCTATAACAACAAATACTAAAAAAATAATAAATTAAATATTGAAGTGGGGCTCCCATACAACAAACGAGATTTTTTTTGCCATTTTTTATAGAAATGGTACAGAACCTTTCGTGCGCGAGTTTAACCGCACTTGGCCGGTTTTTAACGTTTACGTTGTACGTTTGAGAACCAGAAAAAAACTCAGGGCTACGAAACTTCCATACAAGGCGAACCAAAACCGACCGACCTATGCTCAGTTTGCTCCAGTTTTATAACAAAGAATTCTTACGTCTTCTCTCTTGAAATCCAAGAAGTATTCAATATCTGAATTAAATATACAAATCGCGAAACGAAATTAAGCATTGTTAAATAAGCGTATTCATTTGTCGGATAAAGTAATTTTGTTAGGCGCTGAATGCTCGCTAAACTTGAAAAGCACCTACAGTTATACCAATAAGGCAGGCTACCAATTTGTAAGAAATGTTCATTGTTCCTAATCGAATTTCGGCCCACTTTGGGAACGAATTCATTTCTTGTTTTCCCCGCTGGCAGATAGCCTAGTGTTGGCAAGCAAAACCCGCTGCCAAAAGCTGGGAGAGTGTTGTAGAATTGCATTAGAAATGGAATTATTATACGCCTATTAGTAAGCATTGCATGAAATTTGGGCGCAGGGAAATGCAAGTTTTGACCTAATAGAGCTTTGCCAAGTGGAATAAGACTGTTACGTGTAGGGAGTTAAATAATAATGAAGAGAGAGGTCGCAAGATGCTTTCCTAATAACGCTCGCATCTTTCTGACGTATATTTATACATATTTATTTATGTAAGATCGAGGCTCCATGTTTCGTTTTAATTGAGATTAACAAAGGTTATTTATTGACACTAACACTTCTTATAAGTGTTCTTATAAGCGGCGATGGGCTTGCAACCTGTCACGTATGGAATGCTAACTACTGAAAAATATGGGCATGTGCCAAATATAATGTTTGAATGTGCATCTGACTAGCCCTAGACATCTTCAAAAGATCTAAGCGTCTAAAGATCTGAGAGGATGTCTACCATACTTTTTACAGTTACAGTTACAGTTACAGGGGGTTACAGTCGTGAACCTATTTGTTTGTTTTGTTTTTTGTATTTATTGCCATTAGTAATTTAAATATATCAAACTCTTGTGTACTGACTGACTGACTTACAGACTGATCTATCAATGCAAAGCCTCAACCACTGGTTCTAGAAACTTCAAATTCTAAAGGTGCATTCTTTTTGGTGTGTAGGGGTAAAAGGAATTCCAGAAATTCAATCCCAAAGAGAGTGCAGAGAGGGGGGGGGGTTGAAGTCTTTTTGAAATTAATTTCACGCAAACAAAGTCGCGAAGATTTCTTCGTTTAAATAGACTTATTGAATGGATATATAATATATACTTACAGGTCTTCTGCCTAGCGCCTGCCACATGAACTCCAGATCAGCTATATGAGCAGGCACGGGGACGATAAAACCAGTTGCGTAGGTGTTCACCACTCCTTCTCTGACGTAGTAGAGTTCTGCGTCCAGACCTGTACACAAAATAATCCAATTTAAAAAATAAATTCTAGGTCAGATAGTACGAACTCAACGTAACCCTAGAATTCTAGTTACAAAAATGTTACGTCGATAATTTTGTATCAATCCAGATATGATTTATTTGTACAATTTATTGCAAACACTATCTAGTATTCAGCTTTACTCTTTACTCGGGACCCAAAAGGTAAAAACGGGACCCTATTACTAAGACTTCGCTGTCCGTCTGTCCGTCTGTCTGTCACAGGGCTGTATCTCATGAACCGTAATAGCTAGCAATTGAAATTTTCACAGAGGATGTATTTCTGTTGCCGCTATAACAACAAATACTAAAAACAGAATAAAATAAATATTTAAGTGGGGCTCCCATACAAAAAAACGGGTTTTTTTTTGCTATAGATAATGGTACGGTAATCTTATGCGAGTCCGAGTCGCACTTTGCCGGTTTTATTTTTTATTCTACTCGTATCTACACATTTCGGGTATACTTATTATGAACACATCATTTTCAAAGAAACCATAAGTTTATAACATGAAATAATTAACCCTGTTGGTAAAGGTATCAAAAATATGTACCACACACTTCTTTTATCCCATCTGCACTAATATTCCACATAAAAACTACAATTCTTTTTTCAGTTACTTAAAATACAAAGTGCAAATAAATGACTCATAAAAAATTCACGTGCGCATTGAAGGAAGAATCTTATTATTCTAAATTGTTCAATGCAAGTTATTGAAAGTACAGTCGTGTATAAATTCACCTTGCAGCTATCTATACCATAACTTATGGAAGAAATATTTGATTGTTTGTTAACATTGAATAGAATCCGAAACTACTGGACCGATTTGAAAAATTCTTTTACCATTAGAATCCTATATTATCCCTGAAGAACATAGGCTATATTAATTACTAGAAAAAAATAGGGATCCCTACCAAAACTTCAATAATGTAACCCAAGGTGTAAAAAAATAGCCATAAAATCTAATATATCCGTGCGACTCCGGGGCGACTTCTAGTTGATATATAAATGTAGGAATTCTAATCAAAACTCCGGATAACCGCGTTAAAATTGAATGGTATTTATTGCATAAGAAAGTTGTTTTGAGTAAGGAAATTCAATTTTATACACACTTTAATCAGACTTATAGGTTTAATAATCATTTATTCTCAAGAAGAAAATAAATATCACTTACATGAGAATCAGTTACATTGAAAAATATTAAGTATAGGTCGTTCAACGCATCTTTATACATCTCTTGCCTTTATAATATTACAAGCTGACCCCGCGAACTTCGTATCGCTTTAGAATTAACAAATGTTGTCTTCCGTTCCCGTTCCCGTTCCCGTTCCCGTTCCCGTTCCCGTTCCCGTTCCCGTTCCCGTTCCCGTTCCCGTTCCCGTTCCCGTTCCCGTTCCCGTTCCCGTTCCCGTTCCCGTTCCCGTTCCCGTTCCCGTTCCCGTTCCCGTTCCCGTTCCCGTTCCCGTTCCCGTTCCCGTTCCCGTTCCCGTTCCCGTTCCCGTTCCCGTTCCCGTTCCCGTTCCCGTTCCCGTTCCCGTTCCCGTTCCCGTTCCCGTTCCCGTTCCCATTCCAATTTCCGTTCCCGTTACAATTCCCGTTCAATAGTTTTTGTAGCGCACACGAAGAAAGCAAAATGTTTAGCAATTTTTTACACCTTGCTTCAAGAAACCCTTGCACCTTGCTGCATAAAGAATTTATTACTTTTTTAAAATAAAAAATAGCTTGTTACTCAGTGATAATGTAGCTTGGTAATGGTGAAAGAATTTTTATCTACACTAATGTTGTAACATTCTACTTATGTTTCCAATACTTGACTTATAATTACTACTGTTATAGCGCAGACAACAAAACACTCAATTTAAGCAATTTCACATGATGGTATAATATCCACATCGATATCGTAAAATCTCATTATAACATCAATAAAACGCGACCAATTAACCTGGCGAGCCTTATGTCAAAATCCTCATACAAGTTGTATAAAATGTTGATATTAGGCTGGCTTTTGAAAACAGTTGGGTTATACGTGAAACTACTAAACTTACATACACAAAACTCTTTGGTAAGATCTTGTGCCAATTAAATAAAAAAAAAACAGCGCGCGCTCGCTCCTGATTGGCCCTGCGCGCGCAGCTGCGCTCTTCTTATTGGTTAGATTTTAATGGCGGCAAGTTCACTGTGACAATACAATACACGTACGCGTGAATTTAATGTTTCGCAATGTGTTTTGTTTTTAAAATACAAATTAAAAGTTAAAAATGGATAGCGACGTTAGTGAAGATAAAGTAGTGTATGTAACTGCATATAACACGGGTATTAAAACACTCGTTACTATTATGAAACTCGCTTCGCTCGTTTCATAAACTCACACTCGTGTTTTAATACCCTTCCTTATATGACAGTTACATAAACTACTATTGTAATCGGTTCAGTAGTTTTTGAGTTTATCCATTACAAACATACAAAAAAACAAAAATAACAAAAAATCAAAACTTTTCTCTTTATAATATTAGTATAGATATAGATATAGTATAGATAAATGTGCCAGTTTAGGTGTTTGTTAGTTTGTTACAATTTGTATGGATAGATTATGACCCTAATAGAAAAAGGATACTTTTCACTTAAATACAACGCAAGTATATGCTATAAAACTATTTATTATTGCACAACTAAAGTATCAACTATTATCTACACAATTTTTCCAGCTGACTGTACACATCACGGTTGGACGCGCCCCAAACAGATGCGAGTTCGATTCCCAAGAGAGTGTGCTGGCACGAATTATCCAACTAACTCTATTTGTATTGCGAGGGGTGTATTTTTTGGAAATGAAAGAGAAAAACTTTTGAACGCGAAATGCACTTGAAATCATTTCAAAAGGGGCAACGCATAAACCAACCCTGCACGCTGTAATTATTTATCTTTAAAGACTTCACAATTTATGATGTAGAAAAACTATTATATTTCTAAATAAAATAATATTTACTTATATAAAGATAAAAATTACCCTAATAGACACATATATTACGAGTAATAGTAGTTTTGACCTCGCATTAGGGTTCCCTGTGTCATAGGTGTTATAACAAGGTAGATACCACAACACTCAGAACCAGATAAAAATGTTTATAGATTAAAATAATAAAAAATAAAACAAAAGAAAAATGAATGCAGGTAAGTTTAAATATTTCAAAAATGAAAATGCCCACTTCGCTTCACAGCATATATTGCAACATCCATTGCTGAAAATATACCAATTTCATGAAATTCCTACTGAAACTGACTCGATCAAATTGAACGCTTTTTCGAAATTTATCCATTAATGAAGAGACACAAAGCAAAAGCTATTGAAAAGCGTTTTGGGGACAAAAAAATGGCGGATGATCCGATTAACATGCATTTAGAGGCGACAGAACGGTTTGGTATGAAGTAGCACTTCAGTCAATTGATGTATAACTACCCTACAATGCGGACACCCCTGTGTCTCCCTCTACACAGATTATAAAGTAATACCGTCATAAGTGTGCTCGAGCAATTAATGCATTTGCATTCATGGTTTTATAGATCTATGACCTACGTCTCTCTTACATCACTGATATTATAAAAAAAAACATAATAGAACTGTGAATGGATTCCAACAGACACTCCAATGTACTGAAATAGTTTGTCCCAAAAAAAAGTTCAGAAATGGTTTTCAAAATAAAATATTCACATAATTCTCCAAGATTAATTGATAAATTCATTTTGCAGCGATGGACTTGCAAGCGCGTAGGTATATATAATATGCAAAATTTTATGTTAAAAAAAAATGATAACGAGATTACAAATTTTAAATTTTGCAGGTAAAATAAATAAACAAGTGCGAGTCGGACTCGCGCACGAAGAGTTCCGTACCATTATCTATAAAAACGGCAAAAAAATCACGTTTGTTATATGGGAGCCCCCCTTAAATATTTATTTTATTCTGTTTTTAGTATTTGTTGTTATAGCAGCAACAGAAATACATAATCTGTGAAAATTTCAACTGTCTAGCTATCACGGTTTATGAGATACAGCCCTGGGACAGACAGACAAACGGACAGACAGACGGACAGCGAAGTCTTAGTAATAGGGTTCTGTTTTTACCCTTTGGGTACGGAACCCTAAAAATACTTTAAAGGATCGTACATACTCGTTGTGCGATGGTATCAAAATATTGTTGGCTGAAAATATTTAATCTGTCTACATTTGAGAGTTCAGTTTACTGAAACTATAAATTGCATGTTGAACCGGACTTGTAGGAACGCTACCAACACTAAATAGTACGTTTCACTAAACATAGCTAGCAACTAATCTGTGGTCAAAGGAAAACCGCTTTGTTGACTTAGTCCACCTAGATATAGACAAATAAACCTATTCATTATCCAGTCTAGGAACGCAATTAGCGATATTCACGCACGTCCTTTGAAGTCACTTGCCCTACTAGAATAATGATACAGGAAAGCATTTGCTTTGTATTAAGGTGATATGTGAAATGTTTGGCTTTTTGTATGGGCTGAGTCTACCCGGAAAAGACGGTAAAAGTGATAAAACTGCATTATCTTAAAAACTATCAAACTTAAAAAGAAACTGTCTATGATTTACTTAGCTAGTATGATTCTCGAACGAATTATAATATAAAATGACCTGTTTAGCTATTCATAGTTTTGAGTAAAAACTAAATTAGTGTTTTGGAAGAGCCAACTTTGGAAAATAAATCTTTCGAGAAAAGTTTCACCATTCGTGTTTCTGTCTATAATTTATATAGATAGGTAGTAATTATCCAGACGAAGAAGGAATCTCTCCTTCAGAAGAATATCTATACTACTAATTTCACATGTAATTTAGGTTTTTTTTTTAATCTCTCTAAATTTCAATTCATCCAATAATTATCAGCAAAGAACACACTTCCCCAACAACATAGCCATAGCGTGATACTTAATCTATTTCTTTTTGAATTATAACAAATCGTTGTAAAATAAATCTTTTAAAAGTTTTTGGCCTTCAACATTAATTCTCAAAATCATTGTAGATTTTTGTTTTATATAATATAGAATTTGGCAAAATCGCTTTAGTTTTTAGTATTAGATCATAGCTGCATAGGTGTTGCCAAATAATATATCATGCATATTATTTATCTAACCCACTTGTTCTATGCCTACACGATGCAAGCAAATCACTTTGTCTCAAGATTTCCGCTAACAATGTCCTTTACGATATACTAGAGCGCCTCATTAGACAGCAGGGTTCCGCATTAACGCCTTTGAGTAATTAATACAAAGGAAACGCCCCGGGGTTCCTTATTGTTCTGTATGGCTTAAGGGGACACTTTTTTATACAAACTCATTAATTATGTTTAAATATAAACAATTAAACATCCTGTGTTGCAAATAATGCAAGAAATAACTTGACAACAACTTTCATTATTATTTTTAATAGCTTTTATTTAACACTAGCGACCCGCCCCGGCTTCGCACGGGTAGCATGTTATTATACATATAAACCTTCCTCCTGAATCACTCTATCTATTAAAAAAAACCGCATCAAAATCCGTTGTGTACTTTTAAAGATATAAGCAAATATACATACGCGGGAAGCGGAAAGCGACTTTGCTTTATACTATGTAGTGATGTATGCAAAATAGATACTTAGTTACATAAATACTCGTACTATGTATGTATCTATTTGTTGAGGTGGAATCTTGCAACTCAATTTTGAAGCAGTTATCTTCAACCGATTGAGCTGAAATTTTGCATACTTATGTAACTTTGGTGACAATGCAATAATATGGACAGCGAGCTGATCTGATTATGGAGTCAGGCGCTGTTCAACGGAACTCCTCAGTAAATAGTCTGATTGAGATAAAACTTTGCATACCTGTCAATCTCCAATTATAATATAAAATTATGCTACTAGCGAGCAGGCTTGATGATGGAACTCGAATGTAGCCATAGAAACTGCCTAACTACACAAAAAAACCACGTCGTGTTTGGGCTCGTTGGATTTGTCTTGACGAGTACTAGAGCCATAGAATTTATAAAAGCCTGATTTTAAAATATATTTAAAAAAAAACTTATTACAGTACAACTTAATTGCTTATCAAGCAGTGTAACAAACTCGTGGCTTCATTCGCGTTGTTTTCGGATAAAAAGTTCAGACTACGACAAAAATAGTTCAGTAGTTACGCCATGATTGAGAAATAACTCTGGTATCTGTTTGATACAATCAAATATATAAAAGTACAATAATACAAATTTTACCTCGTAGTAAAAGTAGTGTAGAACTAAACTATAAAAAACCGGCCAAGTGCGAGTCGTACTCACGCACAAAGGGTTCCGTATTATCTATAAAAAACGACAAAAAAAAACACGTTTTATGTGTAGGAGCCCACTTAAATATTTATTTTATTCTGTTTTTAGTAAGTATTTTTTGTTATAGCGTCAACATATTAACATAATCTGTGAAAATTTAAACTCTCTAGCTATCACGGTTCATGAGATACAGTCCTGTGACAGGCAGACGGAGAGACGAACAGCAAAGTCTTAGTAATAGGGTCCCGTTTTTACTCTTTGGGTACGGAACCCTAAAAATTAAGGTTTACAACCTCTGTTACCACGCATTTTTAGTGACGCTAGACGGCAAGTTACAGTGTAACAAATAAAAGCTGCTTCACTTCACAGCACAAGATGTTCGTCTAAGACGCCACAGTTCATATTACATTTCTTAATCATACATACAAAGTCTTGGCCCCATACATTGTATAATAGGTATCAGTAAATTGGTGCTATTGCACCAAGTATCTTATTACCCATCAAACATTTTCCCGCCGGGGATAGTCACTGCTTATCTCGTATCTTAGTTCGACAATTTCTCGCCATGCCGTTCGAGTGTAACGTTATCTCGTTTCTAATGCAGGGCTGCTTCTTTCTAGGGATATATATTAACCACATATATATTTTGTCATTATATAGGTGGTCGTCGCGGTCCTGATAACTAAAATTTTAATCCTAATAATATTATAAATGCGAAAGTTTGTGATAAGGCTGCTATGTTTGTTCCCTAATCAAAAATAAACGGATTAAAATGATTTGCTGTAGATAAAAATAAGAATAAATAAAGGGGGATTTTATAATCCGAAAAAAGCCCCTAAATGATAAAAAACGCAAAAAGGATGATTTTGGTATAGATGGCGCTGGTGTGCAACAAATCTGACAGACATCACAGACTAAAAACATTTAGTCGTCATAGCAACGCAGTTTTGACTAATGAATGATACGCATTCTAACAAAATTCGTAACTTATTTTATCAGTACAAGGTATATTGGGAAAAAATTGAAAGTTGTCTGAAATTGTTTTTTTCTATGCAATTATTGAAATTTAGGCAGGACAAAGTCTGTCACAGGTCGGCTAGTTATACATAGGACATAGGCTATGTCCTACAAAAGAATATACACTACTATTCAGATTACAAGCCGCGATCGAAGACCAGTAGTTCTTATAATATATTCATGTTAAAAAAAAATACAAAATCCGAGCGTAAGCTTGGACTTTCTATGCAAATGTATTCTGTTATTTCCGCTGACCCATATGCGCGGCTTTTACAAGCTGTGACAATAATTAGCTCTGGGGATGCCCGTAAACAGTCGGAGTTACGGGTCGCTCTCCGATTTCAGGCTTTAATGAACCATTAGAGAACCAAATTACTTGATGATACGACACTGGTGGCCGATTCCAGCATAAAATTACCTGTGACCGCTACTTTGGAACGTCGTCATGTGTGGTTATGTCTTTAGATGCCCAGAAAGGGCTTGGGTTGAATGGTTTTGAAATTAAATTTTAGTAATATTTTGTTTTAGTTTGACCTTTTTAACCCCTTAAAGTGAAACTGTCATTTAAGGCCCTGAATACTCTAAAAAGATGCTTCGATTTTTCTAAATATTTTAACTTTTGCATGTATGTTGTTGAAATGTTACGATGTACCTAAACCAAATATTAGAATTAGGGGTAAAATTTACCCAAATGGATTTAGTACCTACCATAAAAATCTCATTAGTCTTCTTTCACTTTTTTATCATAAAATTTTTTTTTTGATTATTTTTGACCACACGTCTCTTATAGCACCTCCGAGCCGATAAAACTTTAATTCAACATCAGTTATGTAAGAAAGACGGTGTTTTTTTGCGGGGTATACGCCTCAATAGTTACCATTATCTAAAACAAACAAGGTGGACAAATATGTAGGTAAACTATAGTCACGTCATGTTTGTTATGTATTCTAGTTATAATTTACCATGCGGATATTTATGTGAAATAACTCTGAAATGACTCATTTTATTTCCATAAAAACCTCATTCGACAGCAATAAAAAAATACTCTTTACAATTTTCTCAATTTTTATCAAGATCTAAACAAGTAACCGCCGAAGTACACTCAGCGGAAATATTTACGGACCATCTTATGGGATGTTTATTTTACGCGTATTCATACGAGCAATCATAAAGTTTCCTGTCTGTTCGTCGCGCACTACGGAAACTCCTTAAGATAGCGGCCTTTATTGCTTTTGCCACGTTTATTTATTCTGTGTTGGTTCCGCACACATTTATTAAAATGGCGATAAAAGCTTATTTATTGTCTCCGAGTTTGGCGGGCACGCAAGCCTTGACTTTTTGTGGGTAAAGCTGACTTGACACGATATGAGATAGAGCGGATGCGTGTTTTTCGCTGAATAGTGAAACGGTGTAAAATAGAATAGAATTTTGTGAACGCCAACTGCTCTAAAAAGTGTTATTGGTGTGTTGTATCTACAAAGCTTATTTAAAAATATGTTGCCTGCCAAAGAGATGTTGGTGATTAACAGATGGCATGACATATATTTATAATTTTTGTTTATAGTCGAGGTCTAAAGGTCAACTTGCTCACAATAACCGTCTTATTTTTGATGCATTTTAAACCAGTGACTATTCAAAATCGTACTTCTTCTCGTATGCTACTTTCCGTTCCTTTGAAGTTATTTTCAAACGGACTGTAACCCCCGCTGCCTTTTAGTTCACACCCTTCACCATAACAGGAACCCTTCAAGTTTTATACTTCAGGACTTATAGTTTAGGCTTTTCATTGATTGTCAGTCAGTCAGTTAATAATATAAGTTTTTTATTCAGTTACTCGTATCTCGTAAATATTTTTACGGACTAAGCTAAACCAGTCGTTAAACATACAGTATCTATCTCAACCAACAACAAATTAATGTTCAAAAAGTTAAGATAATAAAACAAAAGAGAAGCAGTCAGGAGCCACTTTCAATTACCATCAGAAACAAGAAAGTGCAAAATGGGAGGACTTTCGCAAAATTTCGCGCGTTTCGAAATCAACCGGCTAACAAACTGAAATTTATTGCAAAGATAACGTAACTTCCAAAAGGCGGCATAAATTTTGTGAGGCGAGTGTACTTACAGTAATTTTCTTATTATTCTAATGTCATAGAATTGTCTGAGCGCGGTTGAATTTTTAGGGTTAAATTAGTTACGTCCTAATTTAATTAAATAATTAATCCTCTTTAGTTGTTTCTTGGTCAACCGGAAAGCATAATTTAACTTGGGTGACATACTGTATTTGGGTGAAAGCTCTGAAAATATTATAAGAATATCATAAAATGCTATGTAGCACAATTGTTACAGGTATCTTTTTGGGCATGTCCTCATACATTTTTCTACTTACAATTATAAGTCGTACCCCCCACTAAGCTCTAAGCAGTGTTCGGCTCTCGAATGATAAAGTTTGGTCTGAATAAAACTTTGTGTACTTCATCTGTTATTAACCGACGAAAAACGGAGGCGGTTCTCAAGTTGACGCGTATTTATACATTATATATTTATATGTGGCCACGCATATCTTTAAGCCTGGTGATCCGATTTGAATAGTTTTCTATTTTGTAGAGAATAGTCCCAAGTTGGTCCCATTTAAATTATATTAATTTAGGACTAATATTTACTTCATAAGACTTAAAAACTGATTTCCCTTGACTTTTCGATTCGTCGAAACATATTCATCTGTTTTCTTTATAGTTTTTTGAAACGTAATTATTTTAATTTAATTTTGACACTTACAACTCGCTCGATTGCAAATCGCTGTAGCAAGAAGCTGCGAATGGCATCACTACATAGTATAAAGCAAAGTCGCTTTCCGCTTCCCGCGTCTGTATGTAATATGTAATATGTATGTATGTATGTTTGCTTATATCTTTAAAACTACACAACGGATTTTGATGCGGTTTTTTTTTATAAATAGAGTGATTCAAGAGGAAGGTTTATATGTATAATACATTCATAATATAGTAGAGAAACACTGATAATTTTAGAGGTTTCTAATGTGATGTCGTAAATAAACACATTTTTTTGCGCTTACATTGCAAATGCTGGCTGAACCCCACGAGATATATCAAAATAATGTACTACAGTATTGTATACCTTAAAAACGTCTACGAAAAAGTCCACGATGGTATTAGAAATATCTTACGCACAGCGAAGCGGGCACGGGTCAGCTAGTAGCAAAATAAGCTGACCCGACACCACAGAATACGTAGTACCAACTACTAGAGTGCCAGGTCGTGTACCGGCGAGAATCAGCTTCGTTAGAATTTACATTTTTAATTATCACCTTTTTTTAGTAGTTCTTTGATAAGACCCGATTCATTAAGCTTTCAATTTCACAGTTGGAGTGGATAGCTTTTCAAAAGTAATGAGGTTTTTATGACAGAAATAACACTTTTACTAAAAAAATTATTATGATGACGTCACTATTCAATCTGGTCCTAATGCGATATAAAAAGCTATATAGATAGATTTCATTGCACACGACACCATCTAGCACCAATCTGAGCAAAGCTTGTACTTTGGGATTGATTGAAGATTAAATACTAATATGTGTAGGTATTTTTTTGTAAAGAACCAGTGTTAACTTCCATGTGTTTTTCATCACATAAAGCGCAGAAGGCAGTGTTATTTAGCTGTGAGCTTCATAGATAGTCTCACAGTATTTGAGTATTTCTTGTAGAAATACTCAAGAAATACTCAAATACTGTAAGAGAAATGCCATCAAAAACATAACTTGTAAAAAAAGCCAAGTCTCGCAACGCAACTCAGTTTTTCTACCATAAAAAGTTGTGAGATCCATGTAATACCAAGTCGGTTAATTTATTCAGTCCCAACTTTACGGGCCCTTCTGTCATAAGTTAGGTTAGCTAAAGGGCTAGTTTGAGTGACATTGCTGACTTCAGTATCTAGTATCCAGCTAAGAGGCAATAAGAACTACGTTTGCTAGAAACCAGTATGTTAGACAATCAGCTTATATCTATAATCGGGTTAATAAAAGCTTGAATATCTATCCGCAAACATATTATGATTCAAGAAAAGTTTTGATAGATTGGTTGGTTGAAAACAAAAACGTATGATGAGACGGAAGCATTCTTGCAAATTATATCATAGAACACAAACACACACACACACAAACACACACACACACACACACACACACACACACACACACACACACACACACACACACACACACACACACACTTAATATTTATTATCACTAATTACCTACTTAATTATTTTTGGTTACTACTAAATAATTTTCTGCGTTGTGTAACTTACACTGTTTAACTTTAACTTTATATTATATTATATCTTAAGTGCCTGATCTGTAACCTACAATCTCGATATGGAAGAGCGAGGTCTTCTAACACAAGTATTTATTACTTAAAAGAAGGCCTCAACCTAGTGATAGATTTATGTAATTTTGGGTACAGAAATAAATAATTTTGATTTTGATTTTTTGAAGAGGTCAATACTATAGGTTTTATCGTTTTATCCCTGGAATAACTGTTATCGTGATCTGTAGATAGTTGTTTCGGGTCGGTGTGATACCATGGTGCTCGTAGTTTTCGGTGTTATTCGGGTCAGGACTACGTGTGTTTATTGGGTGTTGTTTCTTTATTTATTACCTACCAAGTGGAAATCCTCGAGGCTCTGTTCGCGTGAATTTATGTAACGTGTCTGGTTAGAATGGGAATTTACATCATGATATTTTAATTAACTAATATCAATAGTTCCCAAAATACAGAGCATTTTTAGACACCACCAAAACAAAATATAATGTATCTACCCTCAAAATTTCAAGTATCTACGAAACATGATTTGGCGTTACGTTGTCTATACCTAGGTCAATCAGTAATTCAGGGATTTGAGTTTTAAATAAATAGCTAAAATTCCTAAGTGCTTTTCTATTTTGAATACTGAATGTGCTGCTTTTTGAATTTGTGCTGAAGCTCTTTAGTTATTTTTTTATTGTTGTACAACTTGAGTAGTAGGTACTTTTAATTATTATTCTTGTTTGAGCCTTCACCTTTTTCGATTGGCACGCCACTGGAGCTCTACATAGCATTAAGGAAAGGATCATTAAAAAAAGGTAGACCCCAAGCCGTGTTTGTTGCCTGATTCTTCTAGGTTTGGTCGCGTGGAATCGGCGTAGCTTCACCTACTTCCTAAGACGTTTCAAAGTGATCCTTGTGATTTTATGGAAATTTGAATAATACACTATTCAATATCTGGTTTTTAGTCCAGGTACTTGAAACACTTGGTACTAAAAGTACGACCTCTACGGCCACAAAAACCTTTTGTCTGAAAGTGATTGGTTTCAAAACCACAATAAACAGCATTAGAGGCGTCACCTCTGTGGGAACCGGCGGGTGTGAGCGACAACTACCATTAGTCAAATCTTGGTAAAACAAAAACACTCCACTGGAGCTTTGTCAACCTTTAAAAAACCGGCCAAGTGCGAGTCGGACTCGCGCACGAAGAGTTCCGTATCATTATCTATAAAAAACGGCAAAAAAATCACGTTAGTTATATGAGAGGCCCCACTTTAAAAAAAACTGTTTTTAGTAATTCTTGTTTTAGTGGCAACAGAAATACATCATCTGTGAAAATTTCAACTGTCTAGCTATCACGGTTCATGATATACAGCCTTGTGACAGACAGAGAGACAGACAGCGGAGTCTAAGTAATAGGGTCCCGTTTTTACCCTTTGGGTACGGAAACCTAAAAAGTAGTGGATTCTTAGAACAGTAATAAATTGAGTTTAAGGCTAAGGCCACACGGACTTAGAGAATGTTGGCATTGCGGTCTTTGTCTATCATGTGAAGGATCACAAGGACTTAGGTCACGCAACGTGAATACTGTGCCTTAGCACGATAATGTGGGCTCAGCATTACACATCATACTGAAAAAAAATGTTTTCGTTGCATTTTAAAGTTTAAACTCTAGAACGTAAGGTTAGGCATTCAGATCTTCAGGCGCTCAGATATTTTAAGATGTCTCAAAGGAATCAGAAAACGTCTAAATCGTACGTTGCATTTCACACGAGATACGACTACATTAAGCATTAGGACATCCTCTCAAATTTTTTGGAGCTTGAATTATTGATTGAGATGAACTCTTATGATGAAATTTTATTGAGGTTTTGTCATAATTTGCTAGCCCAAAAATAACCTAGCGTTTAATATAAAATGTTATATGTTATATAATAATTAGCTTTACGGACACTCGTAGATTACCAAAATAAACTTGAGACACAAAATACGACTTTGTTATCAAGTTATACTTCTGTTTTGTTTTAAGGTTACAAATGGTTATTCTTTGTTTTATTTTTATAAGTTTAACTTGCAATATGTATGTATGTAACTATGTTTGTGGGTGGAATCTTGCAGCAGTTATCCCCAACCGATTGAGCTGAAATTTTAGTGGTGACAATAATATGGTGACCGCTTGCTGATCTGATGATAGAGTCAGGAGCTGTTCAACAGTCACTCACAACGGAAGTACATATTAAAACTAAAAACTTCGATTAACCCTATACTTGGCAGAGTGCCTAATTTGGTACGTTCAACTTTCAAAAATTCCCAACGCGTGAAAAAATATTTTTAATCTATTTTAAATATTACATAATTTAGAAAATATTGTCCCAATTCTACTAAAAAATACTTTTTGATGATTTGCAACTCTCAATTTGAAGTAGAGCGAATGATAGCTGACCAGTGACAGGAGTCTTGGCACCGCAGGGTAAAAAAATTAAATATTACTAGTATTTTTTTAGTATTTCTGTCAAAAACGGTTGATATGTAATAGTTAACATTTTTTTACACCCGAAATTAATATTTTCATGTACCTAAATGAATTACAATGGCGTGCAATCAACTGGTTTTTCATGATGTACCAAATAAGTCACATTGCCAGATGAGCGCCATTCAAGTTTATCTTTACTATGTACCTGATATGTGACATTGCCATACTCGTATAAATTATATTTTTTCAAAATTACATACATTTATGATTTTTGATCGAGCGAAGCGAGATCTCTTTGACAACTCAGAGGTGTCGTCGGCCCTTTTATGCGAGTATGAATGTTTTTTCGACGATAGCATTCTAATCGTTGCTCTAATAAATCGAAATTCACCAATTGTCATAAAATTTTCAAGCTTGAGCTTTAATTGTCAAGAAATTATAGAGATAAGAATGTACGTAAGGTGTCAGTTTGATGCGAAGTACTTGCTAAAATGACATTTTAGTGCCACAGGTGCCGCAACTATATCAGCAGCAGCAACATCGACCTCGTCAACTTGTGGGTCTTATCTTCAAGTCGGGGGCAAGTCAGATTTAGACGAAATTTAATCATCAGATGATGAACAATAGCAATGCTGTGATAGCAGTTCACCGCCTTCACACTTTCCCATTGCTATTTTCACTGGAAAACCTATACTTTTTATGAAATGTTGATAATGAGATGAATCAAGTTGTTACATCAACATTTCTGCTACAATATCAACTGTCATCGCTGTCGATCACTGTTCATTGCCCGTTGATTCTGAACAAGTACCTTCCCTATTGTAGGTATGCAGCCTTGACCCTAAGCAGCTACTTAATCAATAAGACCTAGTGTATTAGGCACGAAGGAAGGTCTCAAAGACTAACACCTTATTGGCGTTGTAAAAAGTTCACTAGTTCTGCTGAAGTCAAAGATCATGTCTTCTTTGGGGTTTGACTTGCAGGAAAGAGTGACATTCAATACTTCAAGCTGTTCTACTTAGATGACATCATCTCTCTATGTGCAAAAACAAATCTTTACAGCACATAAATAACTAGCACTTCTTCCGAAGTTTCAGAAGGCGATGAAAAATATTTTTGACAATCATTTTCTGATCTAGCAGATCGTTTTGGGGCATATACATCATTTCGGGGCTGTTGATAATACTCGCCTATCTTCTCTCAAACGCTTGATTAAATTTCTCATTACCCAACTTTCAAATTTAGCAGAGGGAGGTGCATACATTTCACAAAAGTGCAAACTAAGAAAGGATTAGGGGAATACTAAAGAGTTTTATATACTTATATATATATTATCTACAGATTCTAAATTGAAAATGAATATAACGTAATCGCAAATTATTTTTAGCATGTTTTTGTTACTTTTTAATGTAAGAATGTAATATTTTTGTTATATAAAGTGATAAACACAAATGTATATAAGCCTGGCAGTGTGACACATATGGTACGTTGATTTAGTAAAGTTGATTATAACACATCTGGCAATGTGCCAAATATGGTACATTCAATAAATCTAAAAGTATTGATAATATAATTTTTTTTTTCATACTATCCCCTCTATTAATGACCCTAGATCACAAATTATACAAAAAAAACAACATTTCTAAAATAAAAATTCCTGCCAAGTATAGGGTTAAGTAAAAACTTTGCATTCTTTTCAAGTTTCCGATGACAATGTTATATGATGTGACAAGTGATAGCGCGCTGATGCTCGATGGTTTTATGCTAACTACTGCAAAATGTGGGCATTCATATAATGTTTGAACGTACGTCTGACTCTGACTACCCCCACTTGACATATTCAAAGTATCTAAGCGCCTCGAGATCTGAGAGGATGTCTACCGTTACTTGGGGATTACAATCGTGATCCTATTTATTATTTATTTTGTTTTTTAGAGTTCCGTACCCAAAGGGTAAAAACGGGACCCTATTACTAAGACTTCGCTGTCCGTCTGTCCGTCTGTCTGTCATAGGGCTGTATCTCATGAACCGTGATAGCTAGACAGTTGAAATTTTCACAGATGATGTATTTCTGTTGCCGTTATAACAACAAATACTAAAACCTGAATAAAATAAAAATTTAAGTGGGGCTCCCATACAACAAACGTGTTTTTTTGCTGTTTTTATAGATATTGGTATGAACCCTTAGGAACCCTTCATGCGCGAGTCGGACTCGCACTTGGCCAGTTTTGTTATTTTACAAAAGATTGTCACTGAAAAATATTTTGCAACAGAAAACTTATTTGTTTAATTTTATTGCCGAAAAAATTTCCATCCTCAACATCAAAGCTCCCAATAGGGTCTTATTGTCCTTTCTGTTAATTACAAGATAGCCGCAATATCAGTTAATATCGATACTGTATCGGATTTCCGGTTAATTTCCCGACAAAGGTCGTTGTCGTTTTGGGGATAATAATGGCATTACTTCAGAGTTAAGTGAATTCTGCACGCACGGACATCGCAACAAGTGGACGAAAATAACCATTTTCTCAGTTATTGCGTTTGTGGTTAGGGCGACGTTATTCGGGGAATGATTATTGGATTACGTCAAAATCGTCAAAGATTTGTAAGATGATACGAGGAAGCGAATCAGATTACACGTGTTTTTAGGGTTCCATACCCAAAGGGTAAAAACGGAACCCTATTACTTAGACTTCGCTATCCGTCTGTCTGTCACAGGGTTGTATCTCATGAACCGTAATAGCTAGACATTTGAAATTTTCACAGATTATGTATTTCTGTTGCTGCTATAACAACAAATACTAAAAACAGAATAAAATAAATATTGGGTGGCTCCCATACAACAAACGTGTTTTTTGCCGTTTTTTTATAGATAATGTTACGGAACCCTTCATGTGCGAGTCCGACTCGCACTTGGCCGGTTTTCTATAGATAATGGTACGGAACCCTTCGTGCGCGAGTCCGAATCGCACTTGGCCGGTTTTTTTAATAGGTATCTACAGAAATGTTATCATGAAACTCATTTATGATTAATGAATAATAACTCAAGGACTGGCCTTATAGCTCAGTTGGTAGTCTGCCTCCTGTGTAGGTTGTAGGTTCGATCCCCACCCAGTACAAACATTGTGTGATGAACATTAGATGTTTGTTTCTGTGTTTGTTTTTGTTTACAAAAAAAAAGTATATAAGTATTCTATTAGTTATCGGGGGGGGGGGGGGGGGGATTATCTATTATCTATTCACTAATATTTATTTATTTATTTATTCAATAGAAGTAGGTTAAGTAGGTTTTTATCATTTCAAGAAGTCTATAAAGCCGAGTACTAATTACAAACAATCATTCACTAAAAGTATATTAGATTTTCATATTAGTACTACATAAATAAAAAAATAAAATATGATCACGACTGTAATCAATCCCCAAGTACTGTAGACATCCTCTCAGATCTCCAGACGCTTAGATCCGTTGAATATGTCTAGTGGGGGTTGTCAGAGGCACGTCCAATCATTATATTTGGCACATGCCCACATTTTGCAGTAGTTTGACATATAAAGAGTATTAAAAGTATCTATTCATAAAAAATCTGTGTATAAGTATTTTATCAGTTATTTAATTCTCATAGTAAAAGCTTTGATAATTTTCAGGCTAGATGGCGCTGTGTGAAAAGTCCAAAAATAATATGTAATTAATTGCCGATTGGCTGAGCAATTACTAGAGCCACGAAAAGAGATAGATATCAAGCAATCAATATTTATGAATTCATATTTCGTGAGATGGTAGCCAATCGAATTTGAAATTTAGGATAAACGTATATTTTCCTACAAAGTTCGTGTTATCGCAACGGGAGTATCATTGAGGGCGGGCGGAATTATTTATGTTACACAGAAGTTTCTTTCGCCACTTGTTGCTGGTTGGATCTTCCTTATTTCTTTTTTTGTTGCGTAATTGCGATGACCTCGTTGTTTGCCGATGCCATAGTTTAATCTTTGGACCACTTTCACGATCATCATGTTAAATTAAGGCTTTTTAGAAATAAATATAAAACTTTTACAAAATGGAAATACTTGTGCGATGAACATGGATGTTTGTTCTGTGACTGAATGTGGATATTATAATGTATTAAAAAAAGGATATATGTATTCTATTAGTAATCTGGCTGGGGCTATATGTGATTAATGGTGATTAATGTGTGAAATGGCTACTAATATATAGTAGCCATATATAGTAGTATATTGGTAGTAGCTCTGCCTTCTACGCTGTAGGTTGTGGGTTCGATCCCCACCCAGGACAAATATTTGTGTGATGAACATAGATGTTTGTTCTGTGTCTGGGTGGTATTAAGTATATACATATGTATGTATGTATTTACAAAAAAAAAGTTTATAAGTATTCTATCAGTTATCCTAGTTCTTACAAGCTTTGCTTAGTTTGGGGCTAGATGGCGCTGTGTGATAATGTCCACCAATATAAAAAAAAAAAAAAAAAAAAAACGATATTTATTGTAAAATGAAAAGAATTTAGGCTGTTTTTATTCTTTACAAGCTAACCCGGCGAACTTTGTATCGCTTTAGAATTAACTCCCGTTCCCGTTAAAAAATGAATAAATACAGAAAATAGTTGATTCAACCTTTTTAAATAGTTTACACAAAATACATTTCTGACCGCATGCATAAATGTCAATCATTACTTACAGTATTTGACAGGATGGACAACAAATGTTTCACATGTACTAAACCAATGAACATTTATTGAAAATGATTCATCTTTCATAATTATGTATTCGTCCAGTTTTCATTGTTTTTAAGATGTATTCTGCTATTCGGGGCGGAGACAAATCCAACGAATCAAAAACCATGAAAATTGGTCCAGCAGATCTCGAGTTATAAGTGTTGTAACAAACCCGACTTTCTTTTATATAGTAGAGATTACTCTACCGAAACGTGTAAAAGCTCTTATCAATCAATGTGCAATAATAAAGTAAAACTAGCAATATTTCTATCACGTGAAACACTTCAGGACATCCTAAGGAGCTCACTTCACGCTCTATACACCCGAGGCGCACAAAAGGTAAACACTTTACGGATCGTTTACTTTGGCTCTAAGTGTACGCCTCGGATTGTTTAGGCTACGGATATAGGCTTTAATTTATTGAGGGGCTTTTAATGAATGTTTGTACAGAGCGTATTATTTTACCAAAAGTTAGTTATCGAATAAATAAACCGGCTTGATCAGAAATTTGTATTACAACGATCCTCACACGAAGATAAAATATTTGTAAATTGAAGATATAGAATAGAAAAAAAAAATGATACAGTGTCAAAATCTGTCTTTTTCCACTAAACCAACACAGCACTCAATCTCATCAAACATGAAAATAAAATAGGATCACGACTGTAATCCCCAAGTACGGTAGACATCTTCTCAGATTCTTGATTACACCTAAAAGAGGTAGTCAGAGGCACGTCTAAACATAACATTTGTCACATTTGGTAATAGACATTTCGTACGTGACGTGACACTGTCGCAAACATGGAATATTGAATGAAACCTGCTATTGCTTGCCACTTTAGTCTTCAATAGTCCCTTATTTTATTCAGTCTATAATCGGAGACGATTACCTAAAGCGGACGTTTAATTTCAGTGTCCACGAACTGGACAGTTACCAGTAATTGCATGAGTTGACAAACGGTTCCGTACACTGCAGCAGATGCTTCCCACAGTCTGTTTATAGTGAAGTTTATTTATGAAGCTAAGGTATTGGTATTGCGAGTTCAAGATAGTTTATGTTGCTTGTCTCGAAGTTGGTTGAAATATTATGTCTAATGGAGACACTGTTGAGACATCTCTTTACCTATTTATTAAGTTAATATATTTATCTTACAGAAACCTTTATTAAAAAAACAATATTTCAGCTGCCAGCAACCGGTAATGATATAGATTGGTTGAGCCACCTATAGACTGTGAGCAACGTAATATATCTATAGTTAGCTCAACTGTTTCTTACGTATTTCGTAGGTATTGTGAAAAATAGTAGTATAATAAAAAAAATGTAATGCTTAGACATGCCTCTGACATCTTCAAGATCACAAAGATTTAAGAGGATGTCTACTTGTCTACCGTAATTGGGGATTACAGTATCATTTTTTTCTCTATTCTATGTATTCAATGTACTTACAACTATTTTATCTTCCTGTGAGGATTGTTGTAATACAAATTTCTGATCAAGCAGGTTTTTTATTTATTATTTTTTATTAAAAAAAAATGGTATTCCATCTAGGTGCATTTATTGATCAACAACAAAATACAAAACCATAACAATAAGTAGGTAAGTAAAATGTTGTATACACTCCCACACACTCAATAGCACATACATTCACACATACTTTAACTCATGCAACACACATATAACTGATGTGTGTGAAAAGTGCACAATGTGTTTGTTCTGAATTGATGGTTTGAATTGATTTAAAAGCCTTCTGATTAATATTAAATTGCAACAAAAATGTTGGTCGGTGAACCAACCGCAGTAGGTTTGTGGTGCAATCAAAGTAAAACTGTTTTCATTCGTATGAAAACAGCAATTTAAGGTCAAAATTACCGTTGGGAAAATATTTTAACCTATTCACAAATAATTAAGGCGATACTTGAAATTTTTGACTTTTTTGTGTGCTGAATCTACCCGGATAAGACAGAAAAAGTGATAAAACAGCATTATCTTGAAAACCATAAAATTTAAAAAGAAACCTTCTGTAATTTACTTAGCTAGTAGGATTATCTACGAATTATATAAAATGAACTGTTTAACTATTCATAGTTTTGATTAAAAACGAAACTAGTGTTATTGAAGAGCCAACTTTGGATAAATAAATCTATCAAGAAAAGTTTCACAAATCGTGTTTCTGTCTGTAATTTATCTAGATTAAATCCATAAGTTATCTTTGTTGTAAATAACAAAACTGAATGTTTTGCGGTTATTGAGAAAAAATGATTCTGTATTCTTCAAAAACATTTATTACTCGTCTTAAATATATTTTGTGCTTTTGTCGATAACAGGTAGAATAATGGAAATATCAATGTTTCATGATGAATGATTTATGAAATTAAAAATAAGAAAATGGGATCACGACTGTTAATTCTCAAGTACGGTCGGTTGACATCCTGTCAGATCTTTAGAACCTCAGATGTTTCAAGATGTCTAAAATACTTATTTTAGAGTCAGAGGCTCGTCCTAACATTTGGCACATGCTAATCATTATTACAACTCTCGAAAGTTTTGAAAGTGAAATCCTACTAATATTATAAATGCGAAAGTTTTGTGATGGGTTGTGTGTGTTTGTTTCTCTTTTACGCAAAAACTACTGAACGGATTTAAATGAAACTTTATATATAGCTTATAATAAGACAGGCTATTTTTTATTCAGGTACCATCCGTAAGCCGAAGAAAACAGCTAGTATAATAATAAACATAAATAAAAAGTTATTGCCTCAAAATACAACACTCGTAAAGACAACGGTTAGACTGGCTAGCAACAAAATGCATCAAATCGTATCGTCCAATCAAATGGCTCCCAGAGGTATGAAAGCACAAATTTCCAGCCAAAAATGATAACCCTTGAAATATTGGTCTCATTCTACTTAACAAAGTCACTTTCCCGGTCTAGTTTATGGGCCATTGGGAAGCATTATCAGATGTGTTGCCGGTGTGAAATACGTTTACCTTTTAATTGTGTTACATAGTTGCTATTTATTATATTTGTTCATTATCACTATTCATTAGTCTGTGTTTACAAAAAAGCGGCCAAGTGCGAAGGGTTCAGTCTCCATCTTTAAAAAAAATGGCAAAAAAACACGTTTGTTGTATGGGATCCCCACTTAAATATTTATTTTATTCTGTTTTAAGTATTTGTTGTTATAGCGGCAACAGGAATACATCATATGCTATCACGGTTGTTGAGATACAGCCTTGTGACAGACAGACGGGCAAACGGATAGACAAACAGACATACGAATAGACGGAGATCGGAGTCTTAGTAATAGGGTCCCGTTTTTATCCTTTGGGTACAGAAACACAAGTGAGATACTATGATTAAACCGATCGAAACTATTTTCATAAAATTCGGTTGTATAGATTGAAAAAATTCTTTACAATGTTATTACGCGAGCAAAGCCGTGCAAGGCAGATAGTAAAGAATACATTTTGTATAACCTAGAGACAAAGTTAATAAATTCAGAGTGGACAGTCTGACTTTCAGGCTAAACTTATTCTCAAGGTGACGAACATTTGTAGCAAATGGCTACGACAGCGTAGAGGACTTAGCACTAGTTTTAAACATTCTAGATTCACCAGCGAGACGATGATCTATGAGTTTTTAGATATTTTATTGTATTATTTAATTATTTGTGGCATTGTTCAATCTCAACCAAATAAAAAAATGGTTCTGATGTAGAATAATGGTAAATATGGTAAAAAGTAGACATGTGTGGCTAACACAATGTTTGGACGTGCTCCTGACTGCCTCCCAAGAAACTTATATATGAAGTTTTCGTAGGAGAATCTACTTTTAACTGACGGAAAATGAGGAGGTTCTTCAATTCGACACGTTTTTTGTTGCTTTTTTTATATGACCACTGTTTTTTTTTTATGATATTATTTTAATAACAATAATATGATCTTTTTATCTGGTGATCCGATTTTAATGTTTTTTTTTCTATTATAAATATAAAATAAATAAATATTAGCGGACTTTACACACAGCGCCATCTAGCCCCAAACTAAGCAAAGCTTGTACTATGGGAACCAGATAACTGATAGAATACTTATATACTTTTTTTTTTGTAAATACATACTTATTATACATACTAACACCCAGACACAGAACAAACATCTATGTTCATCACACAAATATTTGCCCTGGGTGGGGATCGAACCCACAACCTACAGCGCAGAAGGCAGAGTTACTACCAACTGAGCTGTGAGGTAGAATATAGTTTCAAGTTAGTAACATTTAAGATATATTCATGTAGGCAAATAAAAAAAAAACAAATATCGTCCCATGACTTTTCGATTGGTCGAAACATTTTCGTCTTTTGTTTCTTTTACCACGCTAGTGGGGTCTCACTCACAAATGTACCATGATCGGGATGAACTCGCTTACATATTTAAATTAACAAAACTAGTGCTAATTTCTCAGATAGATGACAATAGGTAGGTGGACTCTACATAATTTGTAGTAGACGGCATTGCAGCTGTAGGTATTGGACAGAATTCACACTGTACTGTATAATCCAGTCCTGTCCTGATGACAGGTAAACTCGTGTATCAGGGCCGTACTACGTAAGTACGTAGTACTAAGATCAAAAGTATTATAATACTAGCGCCCCAGCTTCGCACGGGTGGTACCTGGATAAAAAGTAGCCTATGTGTTATTCTGATGTATATAGATGTATAAGCTATAATTACTGTAAAGTTTCATTTTTATCCGTTCAGTATTTTTTGCGTGAATGAGTAACAAACACACACACACACACACCCACTCACAAACTTTCTCATTGATAATATTAGTAGGATATACTACCATACTTGGGGATTACAGTCGTGATCCTATTTATTTAAACCTTCTTCGATAAAAAGGAGAAGTTTATCATAGATGACTATGTTTTTGTTAGCTAGTTGGATTGAGTACGAAGCCAAGGCAATAGATAATTAATTTCATATGAGTCTTTATCACGTACTCCTATAATTTCCCGACGTTTCGACTATGTTACAACAGTCATGGTCACGGGCAGACTGATAATTAAAAGTAATACGTGAGTAAAATGAATAGTTATTTGTACTAATCACGAAAGTTACAACCATAACTTTGGCAATACGATTCATAAGCTTGATGCTAGCTATGGCTTTATTTTTAACCGACGTAAAACGGAGGAGATTCTCAATTCGACGGGTATATAATCATATATACATTACGCGTCACGTTGTTTGTCCGCGATGGACTCCTAAACTACTTAACTGATTTAAATCAAACCATGTGCAGTTTGTTACAACACTTGAAAGATAGCTTACATCTCAATTTATAGTCAGTAGATACATTTTGTTATGAAATACATTGTAAGTACCTACTTGTAAACCTATCTGTGTGAATAAACGTTTTTATTATTATTATTATAGTCGCAATATCTGTTGAAACAGCAACGTGTGGCCAAGTCTGCTACGTACACGACACGGCCTGGTCAAAATATGAATACAAATCAACCCTAAGTCAAAAGTTTTTGTACTAAATAGCAAACTAATTATCACCACTTAGAAGTCCAGCCCTACTTTTCAAAAACAATTTATTTATAAGCCAAAAATTAAACCAATTTGTACATGATACAGTTAATTCCTTGCTACAGTTTTTGAAGAACTATCATTGAAAGTATCAGTTCTGAATAACATAATTATGGCCACTTAGAAGTTCAGTCCTACATTACGAAAACAACCCACACTTTGTCGCATTAATTTAGAAGCCAAAAATTACACCAATTTGTACAAAGTACAGTCGCCCACCCGTACTAAGATACATAAGCAACACAGTTTTTATTAGGTATAGTAATTTCCATTGTTATACATGACAAATCTTGCATTTATTCGTATGTTTATACTTTAAAATCATACTATTACTGTTATAAAAAGGTGAAAAACAATATTTTTGTTTGTAGGTATGACCAGACTAACTAAAAAAAATACCAATTTTATAAATTACATTAAAAAAATTTAAAAAGCCGGGGCGGACTGTTTATAAATAAACACTTTCTCTAATTTTCAAAATGATTTTACAGTACTTTCATTAAGATTTAGACAGAACTTTTAGACTTTGAAAAAGCTTAAAAAAAAAAAAATATTGTCTACTTCGTCGGTCATCTCAACTGTGTACATTATGTACATTCTTACAAAATTGTATGATACTAAAGCGGCATTTATTATCTTATCTTTATGCAGACGACTGTACATCCACTTCATCATGTTATGGTGATGTATGATAGCTCCCGTTTCCGAATCGTCGATGAAAAATTACAGGAACAAAATCTGCTCCAATTAAAATGGAATGAGATACTGTTTAAATGGTAGGTTATTAGTAACGTCATGTTTGGAATATTTTCTGGCGCACAGTGGAAAACAGAACGCTGGTAATCTCGCAAAACTGCGCTGCGATCCTCCGAGACCGATTACCGAGCATTGAAAGATTTACCTTATTACGATTGGATAACTATTAAATTAAATTAATATTTATTAATCGCGCCGTCCGCCAGTTTTTGTAAACCATATCATGTTTGTTTCAGGAAAAAATAGATTTTTATTTTGTTCAAAACGTGTTTGTAGTAACTAGGTTGGCTGAGAGGGAGGTGTCTTGACTTTCAATCCGAATGTTGTGGGCGCGAATTCCGGCCGAGAATCATTGGATTGATTAGTATTTTCTCTTAAACATTTTCTCAGAAAACCGTTGACTCTTGAACACATTACTATTTTACCGCTATTCAAATTGTAGATATTAGTAGCTATTTTCCCTTTGTCTCAAATTTAAAAGCTTAAAAAGTTTTATTCACACCTGTATAAGGATGTCAACACAAAAACCGTCCAATTATCTCGCCTAACGTATGCAGGCGGGCTTTAGAGCACAGTCTAACTAAAAGAGCACGCACACTTCATACCGCACACCATCAACCATCAACTCGTAGCTCAAGTCCAACTGATTACAAGAGGCAGAAACAATAAAAATCATAATAAATGTATGTTTTTTTCTTATTTTCAAAATGTTGTACTATTCATATTACATAGCGACGATTACCTTGCAAAGACAGATATATTGCTAATAGCAATATATCTTGTTTTCTTTTCGATAATGTATGGCTGTTATTTCACAAATCTCAGATACAGTATGGTATAGTTGCTGGTACTAGTACTTAATAGCAACTATTTGCCGAATAGTGTTGCGTCTTTTTATACTATTTAGATATAAACTCGCGTACGAGTCGCCAGACGAGGTGCGAGGCGAACCACGAGACGAGAGTGTGAACAGACGATCGTGGCTCACCTCGCGCCTCTCTCCTTTACTATCAATCACGCGAGGTGAGGGCTGAGACACGAGACGAAGCACGAGGTGAGGTACGAGGCGAGAGTGTAAATCTAGCATTATAATTTTTATTTTCAAGATTATTTTAGCCTGTATCGTCTCACTGCGAGGCAAAGGCCTCCCCTCCTTCCACATATTTCGACCTCTCGAGCTCTCGCCTATTTGCGTCTTTGACTAAGCCAAAAAAGAGTACAAGCTCTTTGCTCTGGACTACGACTAAGTCGCCTCAATGTAAGTAGTTGGCACCCCACCGCGTGTCTCGCCCGATAAGACTGGCCCCAAATTGATGTTTGAACTGTCATTAATTCCCGAACCGACAGATGTCGCTGCACTCTATTATTTTTGACACATACAACTGTCATTTGTCATTAGAATGATTTATTTGAACTAAACGAATGAGCGATTGGTTTTCTTGTTAAAGTTGTTAACCCTATTTTATTATTTTTGTGTTAAATAGAATGGTATAAAAAAATAGTTTCAAAAACTATACGTTCACCACCATTTTTGCAAAGATATGTGGTAATGGACTTGCAACCTGCCACGTATGGAATGCTAACTGATGCAAAACGTGGACATGTGCCAAATGTGCCTAATGTTTGTACGTGCCTCCGACATCTTCAGACATCTTCGCGCTAGGAAATCTTAAAGTAGTAGCTAGTCGGGGATTATAGTTCGTGATCATATTTACTTTACATACCATTTCATAAAGTAGATGACACAATATGATAAAAGAATACCTGATGTTGTATATTTGTAAAATGTTCAGATATTTGTACGAGTATGTTAATTGTGTGTATGGCATGATTGACGTATGGTAAATGTGCTGTATGGCATGATTGACATGCCATACAGCATGAACGATAGATGAAATTCGAAATAGACTGTAATCGGGAATATTCATTTTCAGATAAATTTTTTTATTTCCTAGGTAGGTGTCCTATCGTTTTAAAACCACATGTTTACCTTCTTCCTTCTTGTACCTATCCTCGAGATATCTATGTCTATTGTGCTGCACGAACTTGTTCTCTAATTTTACGTTAACAACATGCTTACCTAACCAGTGTACCTACCTACTAAGTTGAAATTACTCCTACTAATCTACTTTGTGCATAAGTAAAATACGATTCAAAATGTTTAGTAAAAATAAATAATTATTATTATTAATTAGATGCAACACTAGCAAAACCGCAGGCGTAAGCTAGTCAACATTAATCCAGTTCGTGCGTTCCGATTTGCAATCATGTTCATTCCCGATTCGCATTATCTCGGTGGCATGTTAGTTTACGAGTCAATTCTACGTCACATTTAGTTCAGTATGCATTGGATGGAAGTTTCTTTTATCTATAATAAGATTCCAATTCAGTCTTTGGAGCTCCCCAAAGTAATAAACTAGTCGTGTTCAGTGGGGCGTTTGTGCACATTGCGTGGTGCGATACGATTATTTGACTGACGTTTAGGAGATATAAGTTACCTTTGTGAATATTAGACTACTTGCTTCCGCCTGCACATGGTGTTTGGATAAAAAGTATTCTATATGAAATTCCAAGACATAAGCTACGTATATACCAAGTTTCAATTAAATCCGTTGGGTTATTTGGGCGTGATTGAGTCACAAATTCCTAAACGTTCTCTTCAACTTTCGGATTTATAATAAGTAGGATGAACTGAACACATTTATTTCATAGCAAAGCATATTTAAAGATAATAGTTTGGACCGCTTTTTTACTGATTATTTGAATAGCATTTGTTTAGGAGCTTATCACAATTTTGCTAGAAGTTTAACTTTCTTGTTTTCGTGATATCTGTTTTAAATCGTGCAGCCCAATGCAATGGAAATGCACCCAGTTACGTATAAGGAATACGTCGAATTTGTAGAACAAATAAATGTTTGAGGGCAGATCGAGGGTAGATAATTACATTTTTTGATCTTCGTAGGCTGGGGATGACGTTGAGGCGCAAGTCTTTTGTGTTGGACCTGTTTTGATAGTGTCAAAGATATGAATTGTGTGTAAATAATGAAGGAATGAGTATTGTTTGGTTACAATAACATTGCAACTGTTTGTTAGGGTAGGTTTATGTAGTTCTACACTATTATGTATTCTACTGCTATATATTAATGAACAATTGATAACAAATGTAACATTTATGTTGCTTTAGCAACATGGCCGCTATAATTAAACAAAGTTTGAGCGTCCATTTAAAAATCCTTTTAAAAAAAATTCGATTGTTTATCAATAGACACTTTGAAGGTTATATACAATGTAAAATATTTTTTTTCCAACTTTGATATGTAAAACTGTACGCTACATAGTTACGTAATCAGTTTAAAGTCAGAACCTGGGATATAATATGAACTCTTATTTTTATATAGAAAACAAAAATATTGTGTATACTTTTTTGAAAAAATCTAATATAAAATTACATTCGATTATTATCTAATATATATAATATTCTCGTGTCACTGTGTTTGTAACCAAACTCCTCCGAAACGGCTTGACCGATTTTTATTACATTTTTGTAGATGTTTAGTAGGTCTGAGAATAGGTCGTAAGGTATTTTTTAAACACCTAAGTGATAAGGGAGGCGTAAAGTTCGGGAAAAACTACAAGTGCTTTTTTCTGTGGGATTATTGAAATTTGACAGGACAACATCTGTCGGGGCAGCTAGTATCTCTATAAAAGTACAATTATTTGACCACAAAGCAAGTAAACCAGTCAATCTTATTTCATAAACCTGGCTAAGAACCACATTTTTTAAACCTCGGTAGAAACTAGAAGCTGAACAACAAAATAATTTAACCGGAGTTAAGTTCCGACTCAATCAAAGTTGAAATGATGAAACCGCTGCAAAACTACAAGTTCTCCCACACCGAGGACCGATCGATAGTTGGCAAATTCAATAACCAAGCCGTCGGTACAATATTGCTGTTGTGAGTCGATCAACATAACATTTTCTATGAATATTACTTATCATAATGGTAACTAAAAAAAACCGGTACATTATGGTAAACCAGTAAACCATTTTTTTCTATTTGATCATTGTTTATCTGTTCACTCTAAAACTACTGAATATATTTTGATAAGAACTGTTACAGAGTATAGGTACAAGGTACATGAGGTATAGTTTCATAGATTATTTTATACGTTAGATAAATCTAACAAACCTGTACATATTTTATAACAAAAACATGTTCAGATATCCTGGAAAAAGATGAAAACCAAAAAACTATTTTTTTTTAACTTGGTTTAAACAACCTAACTATGAGAAAAAACTTCTCGTTCCACGCGAAAGGTAAACAGCTAAGTAGTCTTTATTACGTTGAAAACTTTTATTTAATCCCCAAGTACGGTAGACATCCTCTCAGTTTTCCAAGCGTTCAGATCCTTGAAGATGACTAAAGGGGTATTCAGTGGCACGTCATTAGGCGAATGCCCACATTTTCCGGGAGTTATCATTCCATGCGTGACAGATTGTCAGCCCTTAAGAATGCTAACTGGTTTCTTCACGATGTTATTACCATTCTAAGCATAACCATTTCATGAATTATTTTTTTTTCCTTATCTATTATTCTATTAATTTACGGATTTTGGGAACCCGGGATTCGAACATAGGAGAATTTAAAGAGATTGTACGTCGATGTGTAGAAGACAAGATGTACATTTAACTCGTCCAACATGGCTATTTATTTTTACTAGGATCCGGTCAAAAATCGACTATAATATAAAAATAACATTATTTTATATGGGAAAACCTTTTCACTATAACGACTCTAACCTGCGTTCTACTGCACGTATCGTGATAAAACATTCATCATTCAACAAATCTGCATTGTAATACGAAAACAACGATATATTATTATATAATCATCGAAATACGTAGAGGAACACTCTAAAATACTATCTATTATAAGAAATCAGGCAAGAGATGGATAAAAAGACAACACTTTTGAAGAAATCACAGTTTTATTCCACTTTGAAACATCCTATCCTATCCCCGGTAGTCACCAGACTACCCGATCTTTACAATTTTTCTCTACCTGTCTTATTTTACACGAATACTTATTTTAACTTTCGTTTTAATTGTATATAAATTTAGAAATTCATTTTAAAATTAATGAAATATTTTATAATTTATTTATTTACTAATTTTAGCACTCAATAAAAACCTAGTGATCTAAAAAAACTTAACGACCTTAATTTATTTTGATACCTTTTAAAATCAAGTTATGATTACAAATATGTACTTATTATTATTTATTATTTTTAAATATTAATCTCGATTTATAAATCCTATATTATTAATAAATCTAACATTCGGCCTTTCCTGACCTTAAGTTTGTCCTCAAACTTACAAACAAAAATTCAGTCAATGGATCTATCAACATTAGACTGCCATCCAAGATATATATAAATAAATAGTATAGGTTAAATCTTCATCAATATACATTCAGTCAATGGATCTATCAACATTAGACTGCCGTCCAAGATATATATATAAATAATTAGTATAGGTTAAATCTTCATCAATATAAATTCAGTCAATGGATCTATCAACATTAGACTGCCATCCAAGATATAGATAAATAAATAGTATAGGTTAAATCTTCATCAATATACATTCAGTCAATGGATCTATCAACATTAGACTGCCATCCAAGATATATATATAAATAAATAGTATAGGTTAAATCTTCATCAATATAAATTCAGTCAATGGATCTATCAACATTAGACTGCCATCCAAGATATATATAAATAAATAGTATAGGTTAAATCTTCATCAATATACATTCAGTCAATGGATCTATCAACATTAGACTGCCGTCCAAGATATATATATAAATAATTAGTATAGGTTAAATCTTCATCAATATAAATTCAGTCAATGGATCTATCAACATTAGACTGCCATCCAAGATATAGATAAATAAATAGTATAGGTTAAATCTTCATCAATATACATTCAGTCAATGGATCTATCAACATTAGACTGCCATCCAAGATATATATATAAATAAATAGTATAGGTTAAATCTTCATCAATATAAATTCAGTCAATGGATCTATCAACATTAGACTGCCATCCAAGATATAGATAAATAAATAGTATAGGTTAAATCTTCATCAATATACATTCAGTCAATGGATCTATCAACATTAGACTGCCATCCAAGATATATATATAAATAAATAGTATAGGTTAAATCTTCATCAATATAAATTCAGTCAATGGATCTATCAACATTAGACTGCCATCCAAGATATAGATAAATAAATAGTATAGGTTAAATCTTCATCAATATACATTCAGTCAATGGATCTATCAACATTAGACTGCCATCCAAGATATAGATAAATAAATAGTATAGGTTAAATCTTCATCAATATACATTCAGTCAATGGATCTATCAACATTAGACTGCCATCCAAGATATATATATAAATAAATAGTATAGGTTAAATCTTCATCAATATAAATTCAGTCAATGGATCTATCAACATTAGACTGCCATCCAAGATATAGATAAATAAATAGTATAGGTTAAATCTTCATCAATATACATTCAGTCAATGGATCTATCAACATTAGACTGCCATCCAAGATATATATATAAATAAATAGTATAGGTTAAATCTTCATCAATATAAATTCAGTCAATGGATCTATCAACATTAGACTGCCATCCAAGATATAGATAAATAAATAGTATAGGTTAAATCTTCATCAATATACATTCAGTCAATGGATCTATCAACATTAGACTGCCATCCAAGATATAGATAAATAAATAGTATAGGTTAAATCTTCATCAATATACATTCAGTCAATGGATCTATCAACATTAGACTGCCATCTAATATATATATATAAATAAATAGTATAGGTTAAATCTTCATCAATATAAATTCAGTCAATGGATCTATCAACATTAGACTGCCATCCAAGATATAGATAAATAAATAGTATAGGTTAAATCTTCATCAATATACATTCAGTCAATGGATCTATCAACATTAGACTGCCATCTAATATATATATATAAATAAATAGTATAGGTTAAATCTTCATCAATATAAATTCAGTCAATGGATCTATCAACATTAGACTGCCATCCAAGATATAGATAAATAAATAGTATAGGTTAAATCTTCATCAATATACATTCAGTCAATGGATCTATCAACATTAGACTGCCATCCAAGATATAGATAAATAAATAGTATAGGTTAAATCTTCATCAATATACATTCAGTCAATGGATCTATCAACATTAGACTGCCATCCAAGATATATATATATAAATAAATAGTATAGGTTAAATCTTCATCAATATACATTCAGTCAATGGATCTATCAACATTAGACTGCCATCCAAGATATATATATAAATAAATAGTATAGGTTAAATCTTCATCAATATAAATTCAGTCAATGGATCTATCAACATTAGACTGCCCTCAAAATAATAAATTAATTATAAAGGAATTCATTTAGAAACTAATCAAATATTCAATAAGAAGGAAAATAAACCAAATTGAGCTTTTTCTTTGATCAATTATTAATCTACAGTTAACACAAACGAATAAATAATCTTAATTATTGGGTTATTCATATTAAAGTATTATATGAATACAAAGGTAACCAATTGGATATTATATATCAAACATAAACACTTAACATAATTTATAATCTGAAATATATAATTATTCAATCAATGACAAGTTTAAAATCAAAATCAAACAAACATTGCGTACATAAAACACTTAACATATTATTATTCTGTATCACACTACTACTGTTACTTGAAGAAACATCACTTTTATTAATACTGATCCAAGGTTTAATACGATCTGCTGCCCAAACATTACAGTAATCTTTTTGCGTGATTTTAGTTCCAGCTATACTAGAAATTTCATAACGATCATTCTCAAGAATTTTAGTGACTTTAAAAGGTCCCGAAAACTTTGGTAAGAGATTCTTGCTTTTTCCATCGTTACTTGTAACAGGTTTAAGTATTTTAACAAAGTCGCCTTCTTCATATGTTCTAACCTTAGTTTTATTTTTGTCATACCTATCTATTTGTTTTTATTGATCTTTTTGAATATATTTAGTTGTGCCCTTAGTTCATTTATTTCAATTGGTTGTCGAGTTTCTTTCAAAATATCACGTAAAATATTATCCTCTTTGCTATTCATCTGAATACCAAATAGTGCTTCTGACGGAGTATTTCCTATTCCTTTGTTTAATGTGTTATTCAACCCCCATTATAATTTTCCTAACTCCTTATCCCAATATCTCTCACCTAAATTATCTGTATAAGCTGTTAGAGCATCTAAAACCGTTCTATTGTACCTCTCCACTTGCCCGTTTGCTCGCGGGGAGGCCACTGTATTAAGGATATGGTTGATTTTAGAATCATTGCAGAAGTTTTTGAACTCTTTTGAGGTAAATGATGATCCTTGATCCGAAATCATCCTGTTTGGGTAACCAAAGGTATTGTAAACATTTTCTAAAGCATGTATAGTTAAAATAGATTTTAAATTTCTAAGTGGTTTTAAGAAGCAATATTTTGTAAATCTATCTACGAGTACTAGAAGATAGGAGTGACCTTTTTTATGAACTGTGTCAAAAGGTTTATCAACCTTATGTATTGGATGCAATAATCTTTCCTTAGGTCCGGCTGGTTTTTTTTTTTTTTTTTTTTTTTTTTTTTTAAACGCACACTCGAAGCATGATCTAACATATTTCTTAATGAAGCGTTTCATCTTTGGAAACCAGAAATCTTTACTAATTTTGTCAAACGTCTTATCCACACTAAAATGACCAATGTCATCATGATTACGTCTACACAACTGAAATCGAGCCATTTTTGGTACAACCCATTTCAATTCCGATCCAACATATAGCCTGTTATTTTTAATTACGTAGTTTTTCTTAATATCTGAATAATCTTTGTCTTCTAAAACCTTTCGAATTTGTTGTATTTTGCTATCTCCCAACTGTAAACTAAGCAACCAATCGTCCTGAGTTATTCGCAATATTGATGGCAGAATTTCTAGGTTAATATCCGATTCATAGGGTTGTGGATTCCTACTTAAGGCGTCTACGTGTGACATTGTACGATAGTTGTTTTTCCGGAGGTATATATTCTGTGATTACTTTGGCTCGAGTCAAAATCATGTTCTCATTTAGAGGAAGTGCGTTTCCCGAAAGGTTACATACAGCTACCTGACATTCTCCTTCATTCATACTATAAATACCTCCCATAACACAGTATTCAACATTTTCAAAATTTCTTACACTGTTTTCGACTAGAATATCACAATTTAAATCTATATTACCAGTGCACCCTATATAATCTAGAGTGCGTATATTAGAATCCGTTCTTATCCGTAAAACAACTCTATCGTTCAATTCATCTTCGGTCCCTAAGCAAGCAAATTCCTTAGGCAAGTCTCGTTTCAGAATGTTTAATCGATCACAAGTTTTAACTACAAGAACATCAGGCCTCTCTGTAAAATTTTGCCCTACAAGCAGAGGTTCAATAAGCAACGATGGTTCCACAATATAAGCATCAACATCTGCCGAAACTTCACCTAAACATAGGTTTATTTTAGTTTTACCTAATGGAGTATACGAAGAGTTTCCAAAACCCCGTATGTTGGGCAAATCATTTTCAGAGCTTGGTAACTTATGGTTCTCTACCACATCCTTACTAATGAGTGTTACATCACTTCCAAAATCTACGTAGCATTTCACGTCAACAGTTTTATTAATTAAAGCCTGTTTACGGTACTTAGCATCAGAGTTAGAACTTTGAGTAAGCAAAGTTTTCTTTTCCACTGGTCTATTAGTGTTTTGCTGACGACCAATAAAAGATGTACGAAAACAAATCTCTGATGTATGTCCAAAACGATTACAAATATTGCATATTACATGAGGTTTGGTACACTTAGTAGCCACATGACCCTTTTCCTTGCAGTTATCCTTGTTCACCTACGATTCCTGTCACACTATTACGACATTGACTACACTCCGATGTCTTGTCTTATGGCATTTAAAGCAAACCAACTCTTGACTTGTGCCTAATGGTTTTATGAAAAATATCATACTGTTTTCTCTACTTAAATCTTTGAGAAACTTAAGTAAGTCTTCAGGCTCTTTATATCTTGCTGATGAAGCACTTGCTCTTATCATTCTATCGTCAATGCCGTGAATAAGACAGTCTACAGCCTTTTTACCTACAATCTCACATATGTTCAGCAAAGTAATTTTGTCATAATAATATTCGTCTACTGACTCGCCTGGCCTTAGTCGTCGATCTAGCATATCAGTTAATATTACCTACCCCATAATTCGTTTCAGATGGAAAAGCTTTTATTAGAAGGTCTTGCCATTCTGTCCATGTTAAAAGAATGGTTTGAAGTCCTTCATACCATTTCTTGGCATGACCAGATAGCTTGGGCAGAGCAAAATGTGTAGTCTGTACGTCAGTCCATTTATATATTTGGGCACATTCGTTAAACCTTGGCCAACCAGTTTTCTATTCTTTGATTTTTAAGTGCGGGATCAAAAGCAGGTATAATATTCCTATCGTATTTCATAGAATTTGGTTGTACTAAACCTTGTAACAATTGCGCAATTTCGGTAACATTAATTTGTGTTAAGTTATTATCTACCTTAGGAATACTATCATCTTGACTTAACTGCTGTTGCGATGATGCTGATAGCTCTTCACTGCGTACTTGAGCAGATGTTTTTCCCGATGCTGCAGCTGCAGCCTCTCTGGGTGATATAGTAGTCTCCAGGGGAGACGCATGTGTCTGTGGTAGCGGTGGCGGCGTCATCACAAAATGTTTCATCTAAAAATAACAAATAAATTCCGGTAGAATATTTCTCAACTAATTATAAAAAGTTTAAATAGTAAGATACATATTTATAGGTATTTAAAAATATAGTAATTTAAAGTTGCATGATCTAAATAAAGTTTTAAATTGATTTGTAAAATAAATTGTATGATCTCATTATAGTAGCAATTACTTCAGATAAAGTACCTACTCATATAAAAAAAAATATAAAAAAAAAATATATATGTATATATACATATAATATGAGGGTAGGTCTAATGGGTCCTAATGACTAGTTATAGCCTGGTAATGATTATAATATCTACAAATTTTAACCATCTACGAGTAGGTACCTCTTACTAACACATTCATGCGAATACGGGTAAACAATTTTAGTTGGTACCTAAAAAAAATATATAACAGATTCTAATAATAAAGTTACAAAGAAAACATACTAAATATTGGTTGATCATCCTCATGATAGGAAAAAAAAACAGTAACCAAGAGAAAAGAAAAAAAATAAAAATAAATAAAAGTAAAAAATAAAAAAAAATATCGTAAAAATTTTAAATAAAATATAACTCGCCTGGTGTTTTTCCCTAACATTTCGCCGACTTTTACGACTCCCACGACTCGCACTCCGAGATGCATTCCTTCGATGAGGTGATTTAACTACACGACGTGACTCATGTTCGTGGCGGCGGCGCTGACGGCGATGTTCTCTTTTCTTCTTGTGTACCCTTTTCAAGCTCCTAGATTCAGTTGCAGCTGACGAAATGCTGTCCGAACTGGTGACATGATGTCTACGGCGTTTTCGGTGTCGAGATCGAGATCTTCTATTGTCTTGTTCCTCTTCGTTGTCACGCACCATGGTTCTAATCCCACTTCTGATATAAGAAATCAGGCAAGAGATGGATAAAAAGACAACACTTTTGAAGAAATCACAGTTTTATTCCACTTTGAAACATCCTATCCTATCCCCGGTAGTCACCAGACTACCCGATCTTTACAATTTTTCTCTACCTGTCTTATTTTACACGAATACTTATTTTAACTTTCGTTTTAATTGTATATAAATTTAGAAATTCATTTTAAAATTAATGAAATATTTTATAATTTATTTATTTACTAATTTTAGCACTCAATAAAAACCTAGTGATCTAAAAAAACTTAACGACCTTAATTTATTTTGATACCTTTTAAAATCAAGTTATGATTACAAATATGTACTTATTATTATTTATTATTTTTAAATATTAATCTCGATTTATAAATCCTATATTATTAATAAATCTAACACTATCACGGCCAAATCCCTTAGCTGATTTTGATGAAATTTCATATAGAGATAGCTTATAGTCTTGGAATGGACATAGGCTAATTTTTTCTTTATTTTTACTAATTTCCGTAATATCAAAGTACGATAGAGTTGTCAAAAATCGAGTTTCTGAATCTACGCGATTCGCGGATAGAAGCTAGTAATTAGAAAAATGAATAACAAAGTTTTTATTTAACTTCTGTAAATAAAAACACGTGCTAAACAAGCTCAGTAGCAAATTCAATAACCCTACCAACTACAGGAAACTGTTTCTAATCAAATTATCTTACCTAACAATTTCATTACTTCCGCTTGGCTGATAAGCACGTTGAGATGCCCCGTCGCCAATGGCAACAGTACCGCCCAGGCGATGACAAGGAGTTTACCCGCCATATTTCACTTCACTTTTACAGTTTTAGTTTCACTTTTGAGTACATTTTTACATTCTTATGAGCCAAGTTTACGTCGTATCCATTTTACATTGTATGTCAGTGGTAAAAGATTTGACGCTAGAATTGAAAATAGTATGTGAAATCTACTCTCTAGATCTACTTTTTAGATTTACAATGTTATAACAACAGAGGTAAGGAAAAAGAAAAGAAAATGTGAAAATGATTTTACAGAAAGCGTGTGTAACTGTGTAAGTATCTAATAAAACAATAACAATTTATTTCACAGCTTTTCGAAAAAAGTAGCGTTTGAATAAAGAACAAAACATAAAAAGTTTGTATAGAAACCACATTGGCAAATAATAAAAATCACAAAACTTTTCCAAAGAGTTCGAATACCTAACAGATTCCAAATTCAAAACTCCGCGGAAAAATAATAAACCGCGAACACCGGTAAATGAAAACAAAAACTGCGCGCTTATTCAAATAACGTTCGAAATTCGAAAGGCGGTCGTGCGGATTCGCGCGTGACTTGTGGGAACACCGCGCGGGATCCCGTCGCACTGCCGATGCCGTCGGCCGTCGGCGACTCGGAGCCAACAAGTTGGATGTCTGACATGCGCACTCGGGGTTGTACTAGCAATTTTCGGTTTTATTTATCGCCTGTGTTTGGCCTTGCGGTGATTAAATTTTACGTTTCTTTAAGTCGCTCAAAAAAACTTCCGTGTTTAGTGTGCTCTTAGTCATCGTGGTTTTTTTAGATAAAGACAAAGATAAGATAAATAAAAGTATTTTTTTCGTGGTCATTCTCTTGTGATAACTATGGTGACCGAAACAGTGGTTCGATAATTGCCCACGTTTAAAAAACGAATAACGAAACAAACTAAATTGTTTACTATATTTGAGTCAAGGGATGATATTCATACAATTTAAATGTGACCAATTTTGGACTATTCTCTACACAATAGAATAAAAAATCACCAGGTAAAAAGAAATGCGCGGTCATAGGAAGGTACATAAATAAAAATAAAAATATTATAGTATATCTAGGTACGCTTAAAAAGTGTCTGTTTTTTTGATGTTGTTTTCAAAGCATTTTTAGGGTTCCGTACCCAAAGGGTAAAAACGGGATCCTATTACTAAGACTTCACTGTCCGTCTGTCCGTCTATCCGTCACAGGGCTGTATCCATCGACTACATAGCCCAGAAGACACCGCATGCAAGGCGAACACTGTCATCCAAAACATCAGGCTTATACGGCCGATAAAAAATACCGCGCGTCAAACCTGCAGTAGTACCGACCACTTCCTTGACCCGTGCACATCTCGTCTGTTTATGCTAAAAAACCATTACCACAAGCTCAAGTTACACTGGTTATTTTCCTTGTCGAAAGTCAATAATGTTGTACCACTACTCAATAATTGATGATCGATAAACCTACATAGCCTATTTGCTATCCGCATTTATAATATTATCGCTTTAGAATTAACAAATGTTGTCTTAAGTTCCCGTTCGCGTTCGCGTTCGCGTTCGCGTATTATCAAACCTAATAAAGCTCAAATGGACTCTACGTTTTTTTAACTTTTGTATGGGAAAAAGAAAAGGGCAAAAGATATAATGAGATGTATCGTGCATATGTACATCTTTACATTATAGCTGCTGTGTGTTCCTGTGAGGCCTTTATATTACGCTAATACCTTGGTGCAGTGCTTAGCAGTGTTGGTCGAGTGGGAGGTACCTCGACTTTCAATCTGAAGGTCGTGGGTTCGAATCCCGGCGTGCACCAATGGATTTTTCTGTTCGAAAAATTTATATGCGCATCAGAAACACGTGCTCAAAACGGTGAAGGAAAACATCGTTAGGAAACCAGTTAGTATTTTTATAATTGGCGATGGGCTTGCAACCTGTTACGTATGGACTGCTAACTACTGCAAAATGTGGGTATGTGCCAAATATAATATTTGGACGTGCCTCTGACTGCTATCGACAACTCATGACAACACTTCCCATCCCTAGTGAATCACGTCATCTTGAATCGGCCAATCAGAATGCATTTTTTCCCATTCCCCTGTACCTCATACCTCACTGACTTGACAGAGTTGTTTGTTTGAAGAAATTAAGCCATTAGGCGTCTATTAGGCTATGTAGTCGATGGCTGTATCTCATAACCGTGATAGCTAGACAGTTGAAATTTTCACAGATTATGTATTTAATTTTCTGTTACTGCTATAACAACAAATATTAAAAACAGAATAAAATAAATATTTAAGTGGAGCTCCCATACAACAAACTTGATTTTTTTTTGTAGATTATGGTACGGTATCCTTCGTGCGCGAGTCCGACTCGCACTTGACCGGTTTTTATCGTTATTATTTAACCGGTTTTACCAGTAAAATGGTACACTGCCAAATTCATTGCCCAATATATCCCGTGGTTGTCCTTTATCGAAATTGGGCATCATAAATGTTTGCACTTCGGCCAACTGCATGAAATTTACAATCCAAAATTAAATTATAAAAGCTTTCACATGCTAAAATACTAGATAATCTCGTTACAATCATACATTACCTTCAGGTAGGGGTATTGAAATTGTATTTTAAATTTTAAAAGCCGTCTATTGGAGGGTTCCTGTTTTAGAGGGTATTAATTGAGTTTGTCTCTAGGGAGGAGCGTTTCCGTTTTGCATTAGGCCCTCTTGTGGAGTTGGTAATGAAATTATCCGGTCTTTTGCATCATGAAGCTCTTTTGCAATAGAGTTCAATGTTCCGATTCAATAAATGTAACTCTATTGGTGAATTAAAAAGCGGAAAGTGAATTTAACAAGCGGCAGCCGGCAACACTAAAAAGTGTAGAAAAACTTTAATGGAAAGGAAATGAGAAAGGTCCTTTGATATTGTCCTTTGTCCTTCTTGTTTCTTGTTCGTTAAAAGTTTTTACTCACTCAAAGTTGAGAAAAAAAGTCTGTAAAAATTAAGTTAATTGTTAGAGCAATTGATTTGCTCTTTAATATTCGTTAGTTGCCTCTGATATTGAGAGGATATCCCTATTTCAAGGGTTTCGTTCTATGCGAGTATCTTCACAAACTTTACTATTTATTTTTAAACTACTTTCATATAATCAAAAAAAACATGACTGTACATGTACAAATCGAAAATGTCATGTAAAGATGAAAATTATTTAGTTTTAAAAACTGAGATGAATTTTATATTATGGGTCCATTTCCGGGTAATTCTCTGCACAATAGAAACTATGAAAATCGAGCTATAATGAATGTTATTGGAATAATTTAAAATCTTTTATTCTGAACAAATATTAAAAAGGGTGAACTTTACAAAATGTGTGATGAAATAATTAAATAAAAAAAAGATAAAAATATCCTACTATCCTGCTATCCTACTTCCTACTAATATTATAAATGTGAAAATTCGTGATTGAGTGGGTGTGTGTGTGTTTGTTACTCTTTCACGCACTGAACGGATGAAAATTTAACTTTACAGTAATATAGTTTTTCTATCAGAATAACACAAAGGTTACTTTTTATCCAGGTACTACCCGTGCCAAGTCGGGGCGAGCTAGTAATTTATAACCATTCTATAACGATAATCAAAGTAAATATGTTTGTGTTTGCGTGAGTAGATACATATGTGTGTGTGGATTTGTCACTGTACGAAGTATTTTATAATAGCGCCAGTGTTCAAAGAGTTTGAATTTGATAGGAATGCCCCAAGTTTGTATGCTACAATAGATTACATACAACCAGACTTCAAAAAAAGGTGTTGCTACTTTTGAAGTCAGATAAGAAGTAAATACTTACTGTTATTCCTATAAAAGTTCCTTATTAACCGTATTCCATCCATCAGTGCCAGAGCAACGTATTACTTATACATTCTGCTTTGCCGGCTAATCTCACCGCGTTGAACCTGCGGTGTTTTGATGTATTACGAGTTCAGCGTTTGAGGGACGTGGGGATAAAGTGTAATGTGCTCGGAATGGTCTAGTTTTACGTCCTAGTTTTCTAGGCGTCCATTAGTTAGGACGTCAGCAATGCCGGATTAACCCATAAGCAAATTAAACAATTACTTCGGGCATCCGGCCTGGGGGGGGCACCAAAAGGGGGCACCAGGCACAGGCACAAGCATGGGAGATCATTTCTCGGAGTGCTAGAAGCTAAGGGCACACACGGGCGTGGATTGCTTAGTCATGCATCAAGTAGTCTTATTCCAGCACTGTACGCCAGATGTCCATAGATATAGGTGATGACTGATCGCTACAATTCTCTGTCAATAACACCGTTCGACCTTCAGGCGCTCAGATCTAAGGGGGTTAAAGATGTCTAAAGGGGGTCAAAGGCATTCCATTCAGAGGCATTAGCATTCCATACTTTGTAAGCCTATTGCCGCTTATTAGAATGAGTAGACCTACTGGTTTTCTCACAATGTATTCCTTCATTGTTTAAATTATACATTAATTATTGAATTCCGGAATCCAAACACACGATCTTCGAGTTGAATGTCAAGATACCCCCAAGGCCAACACGACTATAAAATAAACTAGACGACCAGACTTTGTCCTGCCCAAATCCGAATCACAAAGAAAAAAGCACTTTCAGTTAACTTCAAATTTTTTCCATATATTAAACCTTAACCTGATAAAATAAATTACTAATTTTGGTAGAATGCGTATCATTCGGTAGTGTAATTGATGTCAGATTTTTATGACAAAATAAGTTTCGAATATCGACCTTATTAGGATTCAACCTTTTTGGTAGAATGCGCTGCTATGTCAACTCAATGTTTTCGGTCTGTGATGTAAATTTTTTTAAACATCGCGCCATCTATACCAAATTCATACTTTTTGATTTTTTTTATCATTTAGGGCTTGTTTTTCCGATTATAAGTTCCTCCTTCTGTTTATCTGATTACAAACATATATTATACAAACCCACAAACTTTCGCATTTATAATATTATTAGGATAAACGTTCAGAGCGTTCGCAGGATATAAAAGCCAGGAACATACCAGAACCTTAAGTAGATAGATGCAACACATCTATGAATATGTTCGTAGCTTCGTAGTATTATGAGACATGCACACACGATCTCAAAGCGCTCTCTCGCGGAAAACTCCGGAAACTCACGCTATGATGCAGGCACGTTGCAAACTTTGCAGCTTTATTTTCTTTTTAGGGTTCCGTACCCAAAGGGTAAAAACGGGACCCTATTACTAAGACTTCGCTGTCCGTCTGTCTGTCACAGGGCTGTATCTCATGAACCATGATAGCTAGACAGTTGAAATTTTCACAGATTGTGTATTTCTGTTGCTGCTATAACAACAAATACTAAAAAATACTAAAATAAATATTTAAGGGGGGCTCCCATACAACAAACGTGTTTTATGCCTTTTTTTATAGATAATGATACCCTAATATGAACCCTGATAATGGAACCCTTCGTGCGCAAGTCCGCACTTGGCCGGTTTTTTTCATAACAAGGCACCGCTTGCCAGTGTCAGTTTTATTTTATTGCAATTTCGTATGTTCACTAACGTTTAGAGACTATTTTGTAAGATGTTTTAGAATGAGAGGAGTCTTAAACATGCTACCTGCAACATACCTACCCTGGTTAGATATAAAAATGTTGTAATGCGGAAACTAAAAAAAACGACTGTAATCTCCTAGTACGGTAGACATCCTCTCAGATCTCCGGGCGCTTAGATCCTTTGAAGATGTCTAGTGGGGGTAGTCAGAGGCACGTCCAAAAATTACATTTGGCACATGTATATATTTTGCAGTAGTTAGCATTCCATACGTGATAGGTTGCAAGCCCATCGCCGCTTATAAGAATACGGGAAGTGGTAGACTAAAATAAAGACGGATGAAAAGTATGAAAGATAATATAATCTATATCTACCACCCATTAGTACGTACAAGATTTGCTTAGTTTGTATCTGTGTAAAATGTCCACAAATATTACCTTTTCTTTATTTATTTATCGTATCTCATCTTCCTTCATCGGTTACAAATACTTGGGTTAAATTCACAACCCCAAACATTATCCTGTAACATCAGCCGAAGCCTCAAATCTCAGGATACTTTATCCAGTAAGTACCTACTCGTACCTACCCCGGGTGAAGTGTTCTTGGGACAAAATAAATAGAGCCGCAAGCACTAGTTTTATAAATAAATAAATATTGGCGGACTTTACACACATCACCATCTAGCCCCAAACTAAGCAAAGCTTGTACTATGAAAACCAGATAACTGATAGAATACTTAATATACTTTTTTTTTTTTTTTGTAAATACATACTTATTATACATAGTAACACCCAGACACAGAACAAACATCTATGTTCATCACACAAATGTTTGCCCTGGGTGGGGATCGAACCCACAACCTACAGCGTAGAAGGCAGAGTTACTACCAACTAAGCTGTGAGGCCAGTCAATTTTGGCGTTATACAATCGCTAGTGAGGTCTTTTAATTTAAGCACTAGCCCATCTTCTATTATATTATCTCTTCTCTCTTCTTCACTACATAGTATAAAGCAAAGTCGCTTTCCGCTTCCCGCGTATGTATGTATGTTTGCTTATATCTTTAAAACTACACAGCGGATTTTGATGCGGTTTTTTTTAATAGATAGAGTGATTCAGGAGGAAGGTTTATATGTATAATAACATGCTGCCCGTGCGAAGCCGGGGCGGGTCGCTAGTTACAATATAAAACAAAGTTTGTTCAAAACTTATAAGCCGTGTTGGCCGAGTGGGAAGTACCTAGACTTTCAATCTGAAGATCGTGGGTTCGAATCTCGGCGTGCATCAATGAATTTTTCTGTTCGATAATCAAAAACGCATCAAAAACACGTGCTCAAAACGGTGAAGGAAAACATCGTGAGGTTAGTATTCTTATAAGCGGCGATGGGCTTGCAACCTGACACGAATGGAAATCTGACTACTGCAAAATGTGGGCATGTGTCAAACATAATGTTTGGATGTGCCTTTGACTACCCCCACTAGATATTTTTGCGTCTGAAGAACTGAGAAGATGTCTACCGTACTTGGGGATTACAGTCGTGATCCTATTTTTAGGGTTCCGTACCCAAAGGGTAAAATCGGAACCCTATTACTAAGACTTCGCTGTCCGTCTGTCTGTCCGTCTGTCTGTCCGTCTGTCTGTCTGTCTGTCACAGGGCTGTATCTCATCTAGACAGTTGAAATTTTCACAGATTATGTATTTCTATTGCTGCTCGAACAACAAATACTAAAAACAGAATAAAATAAATATTTAAGGGGGCTCCCATACAACAAACTTGATTTTTGCATTCCAGCGCCATCTAGTTTCATTTGATGTTACTACGTATTATAGGTACTTTTCGCGGTCTCATGCGACCGCTCGGGGTTTGAGAGGTAAGAAGAAAGAGGTTTGCGATTCCGCTGGCAGGTGGCGCTATTTTACCACTATCGGTAGAGTAAGTCGGTAAATAGGTGGTACTTCACATGATCGAATAAAAAGTTTGAAATTGAATTATTGAATTCATGTAGTTAGGTAAATAGGTACCTAGGTAGATATTATTAATTTCAAATTAATTTCGAGTGAGTTCGAATCCTGGCCGTGCATCAATGGATATTTTTGTTCGAAAAATGTACCTATATGCGCGTTACACGTGTTTATAACAGTGAAGGAAAACATCGTGAGGAAACCTGTTAGTATTCTTCCCGTATCTAAAGGGTAAAAAACGGGACTACTAAGACACCACTGTCCGTCTGTCTGTTACCAGGCTGTATCTCGTGAACCGTGATAGCTAGACAGTTGAAATTTTCACAGATGATGTATTTCTCTAAAATCAGCATAAAATAAATATTTAAGTGAGACTCCCGTACAACAAACGTGATTTTTTTGCCGTTTTGATAATAGTACGGAACCCTTCGTGCGCGAGTCCGACTCGCACTTGGCCGGTTTTTTTTATTTAACTTTTAAAAGCACTCGCTTGTTTATAATTACGTCATTTTTAAAAATACTTTGTGCCAATTGAACATGTTTGTTGTGATTCAAAATGTTCTTAAAAAACGAATGGCACATTAAACTTTGTTGGGATTCAAAGGTTTAAACTGATGCTAAGGGCAAAGATCGTGACTTGAATAACAGGAATTGGTAATGGAATAATTTGTTCTTCATCCTTGTGTTTTTGTGTGATATCAAACACTACCTTTTCAGTAACGGTCCGCCTTTTAATATAGATCGCGCCGTCTTTGTACGGGTGTACTGATGATGATTATTGATATATTTCTGATACCTTAGGTTACATTATTGTAATTATCATGAAAATCTTTAAGTTTTTTAAAGATAAAGTTTGATCTATCATAGTCGTTGATAATGCAGCTCGAGATAAGTAAAAGAATTTATAAAATTGATTCAGTAGTTTTTTTATTTATCCATTGCAAACAAATATACAAAAATACAAATTTTAGTACACAATTTTTTTCTCTGAAAGTGTTAATGCCTTTGTTGGTTTGTACTTTTTTAGGGTTCCGTACCCAAAGGGTAAAAACGGGACCCTATTATTAAGACTTCGCTGTCCGTCTGTCCGTCTCAGGGCTATATCTCATGAACCGTGATAGCTAGACAGTTGAAATTTTCACAGATTATTCATTTCTGTTGCCGCTATAACAACAAATACTTAAAACAGAATAACATAAATATTTAAGTGGGGACCATACAACAAACGAGTTTTTTGCCCTTCGTGCGCGAGTCCAAGTCGCACTTGGTCGGTTTTTTTGCCCGCAGCAATAGAGCAACAGATAAATATGAATTTTTGCATAGAGATAGTTCATGGAATGGTGAGTAAAATAGGCTACATTTTATTTGGATACTCCACGTGCAAACCCGCTGACAGACCCTAGTATACTAATTTTAAGTACAAAAAGTGTTTGCTGGTTTTCCTTCTTCCAAGTTTATTAATGAGTTAAAAACAAAACTAAAATCATTACCAAACTGATTCCGAATTCCCTTTAGTTGCAAACCCAATGCAAAATCCAATCTGAATTAGGTTGTTGTAGATCCATTGAAGACAGCTGGTTCTTTTGGTAGCCTTGCTAGCATTAAAATAAATAAGTTTTCTGTTGAAAAATATTTTTCAATGACAAGTTTTTGTAAATTCATATACCATCGAGCACCAGCACGCTAGCACCTGTCACATCATATAATATTGTCATCGGAACTTGACAAGTATGCAAAGATTTGACTCAATCAAAGTATTTACTAAGGAGTTCCATTGGAAGTGTCTGTTGAACAGATTCTGACTCCATCATCAGATCAGCTCAATGTCATATTATTATTGCACCATATTATTGCATTGTCACCGGAGTTACATAAGTATGCGAAATTTCAGCTTATTCGGTTGACGATAACTGCTTCAAAATTGAGTTGCAAGATTCCACCTTAACAAACATCCTAATAATCCTAATAATATTATAAATGTGAAAGTTTGTATGTATGTTTGTGCCTCAATCAGGCTTAAACGACTAAACAGATTAAGTTTAAATTTTCTAGATGGTGTAGATTGCGCTGGTGTGCAACAAATCTGACATCACAAACAATAACATTCAGTCTTTTCTATTCGATTATTGAAATTTGACAGGACAACGACTGTCACGGGTTGGCTAGTAGTTACATAAATACATTGCATGATAAATAAAAGCTTTTAAAAATAGTGATGAATGATGCGATCATACATGTGTATATTTGCATTAATTTAAATAAGTGAAATAGCTATCCTATTTCAGCTGAATGCTTCTGCATCTGACGGTGTTTACCGCGACCTCTAGTTGCTTTTCAGGGAAATTGGAAATTAATGTTGGTTGTTTTGGAAAGGTTTTAGTATTGCACCGTGTTGGCTTGGTGAAAGGTATGTTGAATTGAATTCCAAAGGTAGTAGGGTTGGATCCCGGAGGTACATCAACGGATTTTATTATGAAAATTAACAATAAACTTTAGTGACCGGCGATGGGCTTGCAGCCTGTCACGTGTGGAATGCTAAATACAGCTATGACACTTAAATTATCAAAATCCAGCAAGTTTTCAAAAATCGAAAACGAAGTAGATACGAAGTTGAAAAAAATGTGTCAAGTAGAACACCCTTAAAGGTACCTGAATCAAACGAAAAAGTTTACCTTAACAAATCGTCAAAGTAAAGCCACTTTCAGCGCGGGTGGGTGTCTGCTAGAACCATAAAATAATTAGACACTAGCTCACACGAACATACATTTTTACTAAGACTAAATAGTTGGAGTTTTAATATGTTACGAAAATGTTATGAGAAACAATCTTCAAACGGTATGCATCATAACTTTCAACATAAAAAACCGGCAAAGTGCGAGTTGGACTCGCGCACGAAGGATACTTATCGATAAAAAACGGCAAAAAAATCACGTTTGTTGTATGGAAGCCACACTTAAATATTTATTGTATTCTGTTTTTAGTATTTGTTGTTATAGCAGCAACAGAAATACATCATCTGTGAAAATTTCAACTGTCTAGCTATTGCGGTTCATGAGATACAGCCAGCCCTGTGACAGACAGACAGACAGCGAAGTCTTAGTAATAAGGTCCCGTTTTTACCCTTTGGGTACGGAACCCTAAAAAATCAGTAAAAATTCATTGAGTTTACGTACAACACAACAATTTCCTAAAGCTGCAACTTGCTGTTTCAATAGCTAGTTGGCGACGTCGAAGCGTACAGAAGTTCGTCGAGTTTCACCGAAAACCGAACTTGGGTTAATTTACGGGTAGAACAAGTGAAACCACGGTAGTTGGGACTACGCTCGCTTGGGAAATGGAAGGCGTTTATAGGAGTTATATTATGCTAGAAGAATAGTTCGCTTCATACGAATAATTTGAATGAGGAATATCTCATAGAGTAATATCAAGGCTATAACTAGGTAAAATCTTTAAAGAAGTTTGAGCGTATTCTTTTGAATTAATGAATGAAAATGCTTAAACCAATAATAAACAACGAGATAAGCTTATACTAGAACAAACTGTACAATGTGCGGCTAAAAGATCCTAAGGTTTACTCTAAATTATTGACGCGCCTAGCTTATATACAACTTCTAATCTGTTGTTTAAATGTTCTGTGGACGCAAGACATTCGAACTGTATATTTAATAGAATATTATCAGCTTGAACAAGCGCATACCGACAATTATTACTACGAGTAATGCAAAAAACCTATCACGTATGGAATGCTAACAGCAAAATGTGAGCATGTACCAAACATCATATTTGGTACATACAGGTGCTTAGGTGTGAGAAAGTGGTGTGTGGTAGAAAGTTTTTGAAGGTCGTGGTTTTGAATCCTGGTGTGCATCAATGGATTTTTCTGTCCGAATAATTTAAATGCGCATCAAAAACACGTGCTTAAAACGGTGAAGGAAAACATTGTGAGGAAACCAGTTAGTATTCTTATAAGCGGGGATGGGCTTGCAGCCTGTCACTTATGAATGCTAACTACTGCAAAATGGAACATGCCCAATGTTCCAAATATAATGTTTGGACGTGACTCTGACTACCCCCACTGGACATCTTCAAAGGATCTAAGCGTCTGAAGATCTGAGAGGATGTCTACCGTACTTGGGGATTACAGTCGTGTCGTGATCCTATTTTTTTTAATAAAGAAAAGTTTCGTAATCTGTTTTCCCGATAGTACATATATTATGTACTGATCCTATATTTGAATGCAATAAAAACATTTTGTATTTGTATTTGTATTTGTATTAATACCTTAAAAACTGTGACACAACAAAGAAACAATACTTTAACTGTTTCTTCACATGCCTAATTATACAGAGTAATTAAAACATAATCATGAGCATAAACACAATATTTCAATTCATAGCTTGTCGTTATAAAGTCGTAAACCTAGAAACCTGTAATCCTTTGGGTCGTTTTGGCGTAAATAGTGAACTGGCAGCGGGTATTTAGGGTTCCGTACCCAAAGGGTAAAAACACGACCCTATAACTAAGACTTCTCTGTCTGTCCGTCTGTCTATCACAGGACTGTATCTCAAGAACCATGAACCGTATTTCTGTTGCCGCTATAAAAAAAAATACTAAAAACAGAATAAAATAAATATTTAAGTGCAAGCCCCGCATACAACAAACGTTTTGCCGTTTCTTATAGATGTGCGGAACCCTTTGTGCGCGAGTCCGACTCGCACTTGTCCGGTTTTTAATAGTTAGACTGCAGTTTTATTTTATGAGCTCGTTAAGAAGAGACAAATACACTGTAAAAGTTGTGAAGAAAGAATAGCACGTTGGCGAACGTGAACTTGTTTCACTTATAACTTAGCAAAACATTACATTTAATTTTAGTCGTAAAAATTATAAACATTTGGTATTGTTCAAGCTACTAAATATAATCACATAACTAATTTAATACAGCGTGTTCTTAAGTGATATGCCAAGATATAATAGTTACGACAAAAATATAAATAAGAAAAATCAAATAATGTGTTTTTCAAAATATAGGCTTTCTAAAGCCGGGGTCCACGGCGCGTAAAACGACGGGCCGCGCCGGATGACGCTCCGCCTGTGTGCGTCTGGCGCGTCGGGTACAGAGCGTTCCGAGCATGGGCCACAACGGATTCATCGTTCCCACGGCGCGTCTGGCCTTGGCGCGGTCTGGCGCGTGAAAACGCGGGCCGTAGGACCCCGGCATGAGATTCAGTTTGATTGACAGAGAGTCATTTTACGAAGTGTGAGAATAGTGATGCCACTTAAGACGAGTAATAAATGTTTTTGATGAATGCAGAATCGTTTTTTCTCAATAACCGCGAAACATACAGTTTCGTTTTTAATGTCAAAGATAACTTAAGGATATAATCTAGATAAATTATAGACAGAAACACGATTGGTGAAACTTTTCTCGATTTGTTTTCAAAGTAAGTTCTTCAAAAACACTAGTTTCGTTTTTAATCAAAACTTATTTGTTATTTGATTTTGAAATTTAAAAACTATGAATAGCTAAACAGTTATTCTTATTTAATTTATAGAGCTAAATAAATTAAAGACAGTTTCTTTTTAAGTTTGATTATATAGGCCTGTCATAGGTCTGAGTATTGGGAATCGTAGTGTGGGATCAGCATCAGGTCAGCATGTGGGATGGACTGACCTCACAGCTCAGTTGGTAATAACTCTGCCTTTTGTGCTGAAAGTTGAGGATTCGATTCCCACCCAGGACAAACATTGTCTGATGAACATGGATTTTTTTTCTGTGTCTGGGTGTTGTAATGTATAATAAGTATATATTCACAAAAAAACATACCTATATATGTATTTAATCACTTAGCTCGTTCCCATAGTACACGCTTTGCTTAGTCTGGGGCTAGATGGCCATGCGTGAAATGTCCACTATTTTTTATTAATTATTATTTATTTATATGTCTGTTAAATTACATGGACAGTACATTTAACTCGCTATATCTCATACCTCACACTACATTCAGGTAAGCACCAAATGGTGGACAGTCATGCCAGTGGTCAGTATGTGCATGACGCGAAGACATAAAACAGCTGGCCACCTACCAGCGGATAAACTAGGTAATTTTAAACTTTTATACTATTTTTATTTGCCCGCAGCACATTTGAACTGGGTATGTACAGTTTGTAGGCCAAGTTATTCCAACTACAGTGTTCGGTTGAGTTTTCACCTACGCGGATTCTACGAAGCTGTGCAGATCGGACCAATGACAGCGCTCAAATATTCGAGTTTGGTCCGCTTTGCACAGCTCTGTATAGGTAGAAACTCACCCTTTAGTTGCGATAGCCTATCGCCACACTTGACATTTGGTAACATTACAGATTGGGCTGACAAGTTCGCGTGTTTAGTCTTTGTACGACTCACTCGTCGTACGTATTACGAGTAGATAAGAGCTCTACTCGTATATTGCTACTGACCCTGTGGTTTGCGCAGAATTCTTTAAAACGCGTGTGCATTTGGTTGTAATCAAACACAAACGGTAGCACAGGTGCCGTACCAAAAGGTCCTAATGTTATATTAAAACAATCCGAAAGTGACAACTTTATAGGGTCAAACTAAGCATAGCAAACAACTTATTTAAAATCTATAGTTTTTTGTCTATGGTCCATTTTGATTAGTGACAGTCGTGATGCGTTCGTTCTTTATCTATGGTCCATTTTGATTAGTGACGTGCATTATGCCTCTAGATGTGTGATTGACCACAACTAGATATTTTCCGTTTTGTCTATATAAATTTGAATAAATAAATATCGCCTGTTACAAAACCTTTGCTTAACCTAAGAGATAGATAAATACGCTATTCGATGTTATTTAAAACTCATCGTTTTAATATTTTTTTCAGTATTAACCATTTATTTGAAAATTAAAATGTTGTTAAAATGACCACAACTAGCGCTCTCACCATACGAGTTCGTTTTGCGTTGTCACTTTCGCATCATGTGTGTTGTTATAATATTGCTTGTGGCACGACTTCAGTTGTTGTACAGAGTATGAAAACATTCTGAACAAAACGTTCCGTTCCACTTCACAACCGTAACGCGAACTTGGATACAAGAAGTTTTCCGCGCGAGCAAGTAAACTGAAATTACGGAACGCACGCCGCGTGTAGGTTTGACTGTACTTTGACAATAATAATGATGATTCTAATGCCGGGGTCCCACGGCCCGCGTTTTCACGCGCCAGACCGCGCCAAGGCGGACGGACGCGTCGTGGGAACGATGCATCCGTGGTGGCCCATGCTCGGAACGCTCTGTCCACTGTGGGTGCGTGTTCTCACAGTGTCGTTCCTGAATACGAGGGTTAGACACGGACTAGGATCGAGTCTGCCCGCAATCATGGCTAATTGTAACATAGGCGAAGTAAATTAAATGTATTATACGTGACAAATACCCATGTAAGAATCAATAGTTATGTGTAATAAACACGATAGTTTCAATTTGATTAAAAAGATAATTTCTACGACATTTCGAAAGCAAATCGCACAAACGTAAAAGTGTTCTGAAACATTTTAAAACAGTACAAAGAGAAAGGGGACTAAGTGGCTGGAATAGAGAGTAACTACCCTTTATGTGCAAAACGCTACCCTTTTGTTTCATAATTGGAAAGCGAGAATTGGCCCGTGAGGAGATACCGTCCTTTACCTTTGAAGTGAATGTTCGAATTGTTGACAATTTCTAGTGTAGGAATGGATTTTTGGATGAATGCACCCAGTCACACCGTTTTATTTTTATTGTTTGGCTATTTCCGAGCGAGCCGTGTTGGCAAGCGGGAGCTACTTCAACTTTCGATCCAAAAATTGTGGATTAAAATCCCGATTATGCATCAATGGATCGAAAAAATATATAATATGCAATTAAAAATTTATATGCGCATAAAAAACACGTGCTCAAAACGGTGAAGGAAAACATCGTGAGGAAACCAGTTAGTATTCTTATAAGCGGCGATGGGCTTGCAACCTGTCACATATGGAATGTTAACTACTGCAAAATGTGGGCTTGTGCCAAATATAATATTTGGACGTGCCTCTGACTACCCCCACTAGACATCTTCAGAGGATCGAAGCGTCTGGAGATCTGAGAGGATGTCTACCGTATCTGGGGATTACAGTCGTGATCCTATTTATTTATTTTTTATTAACAATGGCACAAAACGGTGAAGATAATATATATTTTAAGGAAAAGTTAGTATTCTTATAAGAGACGATAGACTTGTAACCTGATCTTGGATTTCTTGGACTTGTACTTTTGAAAGTCGGATAATGATGTATTTTTTTATGTTTCATGAAAACCTGTCATTTGTCTATTAAATTTATATGTGAATACCTCAGAGTCATTCTTTACAAGACAGCCAAAACAAACAGAGAAATCTTTGTACAAAAGATATCAGATAAAAACTGGCCAAATGCGAGTCGGACTCGTGCACGTACTCGGACCATTATCTATAAAAAACGCCAAAAAAAACACGTTCGTTGTATGGAAGCCCCCACTTAAATATTTATTTTATTCTGTTTTTAGTAAGTATTTTTTGTTAGACAGATGGACAGACGGACTGACGGACGGACAGCGAAGTCTTAGTAATAGGGTCCCGTTTTTACCCTTTGAGTACGGAACCCTAAAAACACCAAAGCGGCCAACTGAACAACTTACTACTATTTCGAAAAAAAATATAAATCTATGAATTTCGTGCGAATTCTCTAAGAAAATACGAGTAACTATCAACTAAAACAACTTTTTTTTTATAAAATACGTAGCCACTAACGGACGGAGTTTGAACTTCTACGTCGCGCAAGAAATCTCACAAGTTTCCACAAGCAAGAGCAAGTAAAGTGACAATATAAATTCAAACAGTAAAGGAATGATTTCCACTTTTAAAGTTCCCTTATTCACGAGTCCAGTCCAACGGTGCGGAAAAGTGAAACTACGCCGGCGCTCTTCTGATGTTTCCGCTCAAGTTAATATAAGATGAGGGCTGTGAGAGATGTACATGCAATACAAAAATAAATATGTTCTCGATTGCAATCCTCAAGTACGGAGACATCTCAGATCGCCTGGCGCTCAGATCTTTGAAGATGTCTTAAAGTTTCAAGGGGAAATTTCCAGTAAGCATTCCATACGTGACAGGTTGCATACCTACTTGGTTTCCTTTCGATGTTTTTCTTCACCGTTTCGATCACGTGTTAAGGGTCGCTGATTGCTCTTTTTCGAAACGAAAAAGAAATACTTCTGAACTAGCAACATCTCCTATTTTTATAAGTATATTACTGCAGGTTCCTACCTAGATTTCTATTAAGCTGAAAACATAATAGCAGAAACTTTTCACGATAAAGATATTATTTCAAAATGATACACGTTTTAGAATTTATGTTCGAAATATTTTATATACCTACTATTAAAATCAACTTGTGATTTTTTGTTAAAGATAGGTAATATGTAGATCTAGATTTCTATTAGAATAGATTTTTGATAAGTAATTATACATAATTTATATCATTAATTTATTCGAAAAGCTAAGGCGGACCACGCGCCGTCGTGTGTTTGTCGTCATTGCAGCGGTCGGTAGGATTATTTATCGAAGTGATTAAAGATGGGTACATCTTTATTCACATTTACTATACATTATAAAATAGGAGATGTGGCTTGTTCACAAGTATTTATTTTTTCGTTTCGAACAAAAAGAATCGTCGACTGGGAGCGCCTTAATGCGCATTAACATAAATTAGTCAACAAGCCATGTTTGTCTGGCTGATTCTTCTAGAATTGGTCGCGCAATACAGGTGTGGCATCACCAAGCTCGTTAGACGTTACAAAGTGATCCTTATGATTTTATTGAAATAAATACTTATTGACCTTAACATTAAATACTTTTCAAACAAAAAAATCATTGTTGCACGGCCTGGATTCAAAACCTTCGGATTGAAAGTTAAGGTACAAACTCTACCAGATCAGCTCATAATATCGCATAAATATCGCCTATGCTTTTATTCCCACAACCGTTGAACCAGAGATGAAATCTAGGTCACTAATTCCATTGTTGACAGTACGAGTAGGTATTTTCCCAAATTGCTATTCGATCTTACTTGCAACCATCTACAAGGATCGTGATGGTAAATATTCCGCCGAATATGTTGTTTGATCGGCGAGACATGTTTACTGACAAAATATGGGGAATGGGGATACAGCACTTAATGTTGTATTATATCCGAATCCGGGCTGAGAAATATTACACGTGCTTTTGAGAAAGAAATTCGGTAGAGTTCTCTACAAGTTTCAATGACATCGTCATAGTAGCGGTAGTTTAGCGGCAACGATAAACGTACCGCGTAGATATTGGTGTCGATTCTCTTGTGTCCACGCTTAAGTTAAAATTCCTAAAAACTATCGATCTTATTTTTTTTAAGTTAAAGTTTAAAATAGTAACCTCAAAGTGAGTTCTAAAACATAGAATGGTATTAAATAAATTTACGATTTTTGTAATAGATTTAGAAACGTCAAGCTAAATTTAATTAACATGTAAATTGGTGTTGACTAAGATGACACTTGGCTGTGTCAAATATGCGAAATAAAATAGAGAAACGGCTAAAATATCCCAAGTTTTAGGACTGTAATTTTGATGTGAATCTAATTTAGATCGTTTTTTTACGAAATTTTAAGTTTAGCTTGGACACAACAATGCACATCTATATAATCCCACTATGAAGTTTGTGAAGATGGTTGTATGTTTTTGGTTCAATAACGCCCAAACGGATAACGCCCAAACTTGGAATAAATGCCTATGTTCTGGAATAGCATACTGGTTACTTTTTATCCAGGTACCAAACGAGCGAAGCCGCTTGTAAAAGCATAATATATTTTTAAAACATTGGGTTAAATTTAGACTGCGTTTTCACAAAGAAATGAAAAAAAAAAGGTCATGCCTGATATTCCAAAGCATATAGAACATTCTCACATATTTCAAGGTGAATATGCCAGAGGCACTTTCGAAAATTCGATTTCGCCCACTTTCAGTTTGGCAGACGTAGTGGCTTGGCAGGCCTTGCATGAGAATACAATCAAGCGAGTCTACAGAAAAGTAGAAAACAATACCTATATTTGATCTTAGCATGTGACTTTCTAGGGAGGTATAGAAACTTTTATTTTCAATCTTTCTTACGATTTCCATTCTTAAACATCCAAGAAAGTTTTTAAGCTATTGCATAGCTTCTATCGCGGGCCTTGAGCGTGGAGACCGAATCCAGAAATTCCGTAACGAAAATAAATTCTGACGATTTGCGCATGCGTAATCGCCCCGCAATCTGGTGACTCATGCCTGCTTAGAGTGATTTTCGCATTCCAGCAAGTAGAGGTCGAGGTCGAGGTCGAGGTGAAGTCGAAGTCAAAGTCAAAGTCAAAGTTGATTTTTTTGAAAGAGTTTTCTTATCGGTCACCACGCTCAAAAAGTTGAATTAATATCAAAGAAAAACAAAGGGAAAAAAATACTGCTTAAATAAAATAAAAAATAAATAATTATAATTACATAAGTTGATAAAAAATGTTATGCAATAGCTTTACCGCGGCAGTCTCCGAGTGCCACACGTCTTTTTGTTTTGAAAATAAAGTCTACCCTACTGTTGCTAAGCTTACTGCTTATACTAAACTGTTGCAGTTCAGTTAGTTTGCAGCAGTCAACGATAAAAAACCGGCCAAGTGCGAGTAGGAATCGCGCTTGAAGGGTTCCGTACCATCTATAAAAAACGCCAAAAATAAATCACGTTTGTTGTATGGGCTCCCATACTTAAATATTTATTCTATTCTGTTTTTAGTATTTGTTGTTTTACCAGCAATAGAAATACATCATCTGTGAAAATTTCAACTGTCTAGCTACCACGGTTCATGACATACAACCCCGTGACAGACAGACGGACAGCGAAGTCTTAGTAAATGGGTCCCATTTTTACCCTTTGGGTACGGAACCCTAAAAAACGACTCAACTTCAAAGTTTTAAAAAAGATTATCTGCAATCAAGCTACTCGTAGAAGTTTAAAGTGAACAGTAAAAAAGCTCAATTTATTCTATCCACTGCTTCAATAAGCAAAGAAATAGTTGAAAACTAATGCAAGCGGGCCTTGTTAGGTGTTAGGGCTGGTAGACCTTGTGTTTATTCCAAGATCGGAGCAAAAAGTCCAAAAGCTGCAGCCTCTTGGCCTACATATGGCTCTGATTGCGGGAGTTGGCACCGGTTCAAATTCAGCCTCTACCACACGGCTGGCGGCCATGGCTGGTAAACAAATGTGACCTAACATTAGGTCCTAAGCTCAGGTTCTTTAAATAAAATGGGATAATGACTGCAATCTCTCAGTACGGTAAAATCCCTTCAGATCACCAGGCGCCATCTTTAAACATGTTTAAAAAAGGGTACCGTAGTCAGCGGCCCGTTCAAACATGGCATTTGGCACATGCCTACATTTTGCAATAGTTAGCATTCCATAGCTGACACAGGTCTGTCTGGTTGCAAGTCTATTGTCATTAAAAAATAACTGAGCTTAAAGGACGTAATAACTGAAAAAGGAAAAACAGATGATAAATAATAGGTAGGTATAGTTTTTTTTTGTGCAGTAGTTTTTTTTTATCGATTGTTTCGCAATCGAGTTATTCATTTATTTGTCTACTGCCCTTATAGGACGTAAAAGAGAAAAAGGAAAAAACAGATGATAAATAGGTAGGTATCGTTTTTTTACATTTTTTTGGTGCGATGGTTTTTTTTTTTTGTTTATTTTGCGATCGAAAACATAATCAAACACTTATTTATTCATTTAATTTTCTCCTCTATAGAAGAAATAATGTTGTTTTCGTCACTAGACTAGGTCGTCAGCTGTGTGGCAGCTTTTGAATGACACGACCACACACTCGGGATTTATTCCGCAAATAGAATTTGTTTAAAACGAAAAATCGTGGCCAAAATTATATGAACTCCATTTTTATGCAGGTTCAATTTATGCAAATTGAAAAGCTATTAGCTTTATGAATTAGTAATTGAATATCATTTTATCCTAGTTTGTGTAATTTTTAATGTTTTTTCTAAAGCCTTTTTTGACCAAATCGAGGTTTTCCACTGAACAGAAATGCAGCTACATCTAGTCCATATTATAAATGCAAAAGTTTGTGATAAGGCTGCTATGTTTGTTCCCTAATCAAAAATAAACGACAAAACGGATTAAGATGAAATTCGCTGTGTGCCCTAACTTACGACGCTACAAAAAGTTACGCGCCAAATTACTCGAAAAAATCTCCAGAAACTTCAGAAAAAAAACCAGCCAAGTACGAGTCGGACTCCGGGTTCCTTACTATAAGCTATAAAAAACGGCAAAAAAACAATTTGTTGTATTGGATTTATTTTATTCTGTTTTTAGTATTTATTGTTACAGCGGCAACATAAATACATCATCTGTGAAAATTTCAACTGTCTTGCTATCACGTTTCGTGAGATACAGCCCTGTGACTGATAAATGGAATGACGGACAGACGGACAGACAGACGGACAGCAAAGTCTTAGTAATAGGGTCCCGTTTTTACCCTTTGGGTACGAAACCCTAAAAACGTTAAACAAATTTCGAGAACTTCGACACGCAAGTGACAAACTTAGCGCTAAGTGTGCAGATAGGCAATATTATCTTATCGACTTTGACCCGAAAAAGTTACAGAAACTGGCAACATTCATAAGGAAAACAGCCTTTACCCGTTTTATGCTTACTGGTTTAACACGCGTACCAAAATCAATGTAGGTACAGTTACGAAGGCGATGTTTCTGTGTGCGTAATCTCGGGAGCCAGTATCAGGCACGTACACAAAAGCGCGTGCATACACATCACAACTACATTTACAGCTCATCTGTCTTAGTATGATAGAACAAACTGTAGTGTTATTTGAACAAGCGGTTACATATTAGTTTTTAGGGTTTCGTACTCAAAAGATAAAAAGGAATTGTGTGGTTTTATGAAACCACGGTAAAGTGAAACTTTTAGTCTATACACTCTACACGGTCAGCTGATGGAACTATAGACGCCGCCATATTGGCCTCGGCTGCTCTGACGAGCGCCTTTCACTTTATCCCTATTCCGCGGCCGACCGTCACGCGACATGCGACACACAGACCATAAAAATTGAGACGATGTAATAAAAGTTTCACTTTAATCACTTTAAAAATGGGACCCTATTACCTAGAGTTACATTATTACAGTTTTAATATGGATTTTATATAGCTATATATATGTTCATCAGGGATAATGTAGTTTCGAAGCCTATTTAATGCAAACAAATAAACAATCAAATCTTTCCTCTTTATAATAATAGTAAAAAAATACCATTTGACTTTGACTTTTTAATTAATAAACGCCATAGTTTTTGTAAGCAAAACGGGCCAGTAAACGAAACCTGTAGATACCTTTATGTGGTCGAAGTTTTACGGGTCACAGTAGGCTCTAACAAACCTCGTCGGAAATTGGCCTGCAAATTGGTCTATTACAGGCTGATGTTAGGTATTTTTTCAGACAATTTCAACTTTGTCCAGGTAAAATACGGATAAAGTTTCGTGAAATGTTTTAAAAAGTTCCACAATCCAGTTGGTCTTTGGTCTTGATTTTGTTAGAAATTTTCTCAAGTGGAATGACTTCTACAACCGCAAAAAAGCATAAAAATATTCAAGCGGTCAAACTACTTTTTTTCTGAATCATTCAAAAAATGATGTGAGAGTATTAAAAAAAAACCGGCCAAGTGCGAGTCGGACTCGCACACGAAGGGTTCCGTACCATTATCTATAAAAAACGGCAAAAAAACACATTTGTTGTATGGGATCCCCACTTAAATATTTATTATACTCTGTTTTTTGTATTTGTTGTCGTAGCAACAATAGAAGTACATCATTTGTGAAAATTTCAACTGTCTAGCTATTACGGTTCATGAGATACAGCCCTGTGACAGACAGACGGACAGCGAAGTCTTAGTAATAGGGTCCCGTTTTTACCCTTTGGGTACGGAACCCTAAAAAAGAAATTTATTTTTTACAGAAGTTTATGGCCAGTATCTAAAAATAATAATTGGATATCAATTTAATTATAAGTGGCTACGATAGAGCTACGTCGTAGCTGTAGCATATATAATCGTAGCAATGCTCGTAGCAGCACAGTCTTTGTCTATTCACGAATTATAATGTCTACACCTGTCACACAACGCATAAGGTTATAAATAAATAAATAAATATAGGCGGACTTTACACACAGCGCCATCTAGCCCCAAAATAAGCAAAGCTTGTACTATGGGAACCAGATAACTGATAAAATACTTATATACTTTTTTTTTAGTACTTATTATACATATTAACACCCAGACACAGAACAAACATCTATGTTCATTACACAAATATTTGCCCTGGGTGGGGATCGAACCCACAACCTACAGAGCAGAAGGCAGAGTTACTACCAACTGAGCTGTGAGGCCAGTCAATGTGTCCCTTGTGTCACAATGTGGCCCTAGCATTCGAAACTGGCGTTCATTTCTGGTCGTTTTTACTGGTAGCTTAATTATTCCACGCAATATAATATAATCAGACGATACGAGTAGCCAAGGCTACAAACCGCAGCGGAACTGCAACGGACATGCATTTGTCCGCACAATGTCATGACATGTGGTGGCTGCTACCAACATTAGCAAATTAATTTCAAATTATTTAGTAGGATAGGGCCGGCGCGCATACATTGAACCCATCACTGCCCAACCTAGACTTGGGGCTCGTAATTTTTGTTGCCGGTGATAACCTTGAGCATGGAGAAGATAATTTAAAAAATAGATCAAATTTGATAGTGATATTCCATAATATAAGTTCAGAAACTTTTAAGAAAAACTTGTAAAAGATAAACTTTAAAAATGTGATCAAAATTTATGGTAAATGCGAAGATATATATAAAAATATTAAAAAAATGTAATGTATTTGTAAGGATACTACGAGACCAACTACCATAAATAATTACAGTTTTGTTTTAATGTTATTATAAAAATATTTAGAAGTTGTGTGTGTTTGTGAAGTTTTTTTCTATCTTTTAGTGTTGTTTTTACAAGCTTTTATTTAGCTTGCAATGTATGTATGTATGTGTAACTATGTAACTATGTGTGATAAGGTGGAATCTTGCAACTCAATTTTGAAGCAGTTATCCCCAACCGATTGAGCTGAAATTTCGCATAATTATGTAACTTCGGTGACAATGCAATAATATGACAGTGAGCTGATCTGACAATGGAGTCAGGAACTGTTTAACAGACACTCACAAAGAAACTCCTTAGTAAATACTTCGATTTAGTAAAAACTTTGCATATTTGTCAAATTCCGATGACAATGTTATATATATGACAATGTTTAAATAATTTTACAAAAGCTTGTCATTGAAAAATATTTTACAACAGAAAATTTATTTAGTACTTATTAAAAACGTAGTTATTAAGTATCTACTTAGCATCACTTAAGCCATTACCTAAGTATTAATACACTGCACGCATTCCATAACATAAATTAAGTAAGCGCTCGAACTTTGGAGGTCTTGAATTTCTTAACTACCATAATTACTTTGGGAAAGAAGTTCAAAGCTTCGTGTACTTGCATCTTATGAGTTTCGAGTTGGACGCTTCGGGGGTATGGAGCGTGTGTTTTGATCAGGAATAGTTTGAAATGGGAAAATGCATGTGGCAGCCCTAAAAGCATTTTGTTTTTATCTATTTAAATAAAAATGAAATGCTGTCCGTTGGTAAGCGGCATCACTTCAACAGCTGGACCGAGTATAGTGCTTTTTTTATAGAATTATTGCAATTTTGACAGCAAAAAGTTCATCGGGTCAGTTATTTTTTAATATATTTTGCGTTTTTTATCTAAAGAGATCTAAATTTGTATCCTTATTTCTGGGGAGGACTGTATAAACAACATTGGCACAAGCTGCTTACAATGCGCTAGAATTTATAATCAACGATTTCTGTAAATATTATTAAACGTTGATACGAAATTCAGAATTCAAAATGAAAATTTCGTAAACTCACTGAACTCATTTAAATTATAAACCACTTTGAACCTAACCAAACAATACTAAAACTATAACGCTTTCTCAAATTTTCCTCCCCACTTCCTTTTGCAATATAAATTTTAATCACAACACATAACAATAACGAAAACGTTTACAATAATTAACAGAGGAGCCGGAACGTAAACGCGCGCGTCTAAGTCAACATTATCACGATTCAGTGATAATAAGGGCTAACGCACACTTGTGACTTGTTCACGTTAGCTGCGACTTATCATAATACTGCGTTTTTCAACTCATTGTTTCGCGACTCAACAGACTCGGCACGTAAGCCAATACGACTATGGCTACGCTTGAAACGCGTAGTAGACCCTAGGTAGTGTGCGCATTGTATCGCACAACACTAAAGTGGTGTATATAAAACAAGATTTTGTCCACTGTGGGTGACCCTACTGTGCGTTCTCATAGTGTCGTTCTTAAATACGAGGGTGAGTCTTAATTAGTCTACTTGACTAATTAAGATGACTATGACGCCTAAACTACACACTGCTACGCATTCTACCATCCGTCATCATCTTGACCATTATTAACTTACGTAGTAATGCAGTCAATCCCTAGTGTTGTAAAATCTAGTACAGTTTTAATTCGGAGGATGTCTATCATACTTTATGTCAAATAATTTTGTGGAAGTTGAGAGAACATGGTGAAGGTACAAAGACCGTCGTTATATTTTATGGAAAAGTAATTTTTGCCCCAAAAGCAGCTATTATTTTTTTTGTTAGCCTAAGGCTTAGTCATCTTCCATCTTTTTTCGCTAAATATAAAATTACGAAAGAAGAAAGATCGGGTCCGTATTTTTTAGTCTACATATCAATATGTCTAGGTAGCCAGTAAGCCTAGATTGCGAAGTGACTAGTTCGCTATCGGACCAGTTATCCCGACGTCTACATCGCAAAAAGTCAAGGTTGTTTTGACTACATCGCAATTGGACTAGATGGCCATATAACTTGACTTATGAGCGTCGATCTATAATGCATTCTACGGTTATTAAACAAAGTCGACAATGCGCGCTCAAACTAACAAACCCTTCCTCGATTAACAATAAGATATTAAATTGCGACCCGGACAAAGAGCAAACAGAAATCAATCATCTCTCCATCACGAGCGGAAGAAGGGTTAACTATATTCAAATAACGCCAATCGAACCGAGGTTATACCGATTTCGTTGTTTTGTTCTTGATTATTGAAGCGTTATGTTTTGAAGTTGAAGTTTGGTGTGGTATGTCAAAATGTTGACTGATGTTTTTCTGACAGAAGTACCAAAGAATAAAGACTTTTTATGAAATGCGGTTCGAATTCCGCAAAGAGTATGTGCGCTTTAATGTGCTTAAAATGCAGTATTTTATAACTATTGCATAATATGGACATTGTTTCAAATATAACGTTTGAAAGTGCTTAAGACTGTTCCTTGGACATCTAAGGATCTGTCTACCAAGACTTATTTTTTTTATAAATAAAATAAATAATAATTAGGATTTCGACTATAATTTTCAAGTACGGTAGACATCCTCTCAGATCTCCAGACGCTTAGATCCTTTGAAGATGTCTAGTGGGGGTTAGTCAGAGATACGTCCAAACATTGCAGTTAGCAATCCATACGTGACAGGTTGAAAGCCCATCGCCGCATAATTTCATTTATTTTTCTTAAAAAAATCAACTCTTAAAAAGACACGATTATATTATGCAGATGTCCGAGTTGTAGATGAGGGCATACATGGAAAGACAGATTTATTTGTATGAAAACAAAAGCGCCTCTAGCTGTCACTTCGAGAACCATATATATCATCGTGTTTACAAAAATCGTATCTCACCATTCAACAAGACAATGACAATAACTCGAGGCTGAACCCCAGGAACTATATGAAATCCGCGTCACAAACCGATATCACATCGTCAGAACCCAGAAGATCACACCCCAAATAATTTGACGGAACCAGAGTCATCAATCTCAATTTAAGTTTCCAAATTTGGAGACACCCTCAGTCTGATTACCTTAGCAATCCGCAACAAACTTTTCCATTTAGTCGAATGTCTCGTGCATCATAACCCGCGACCGCAGAGGGTGGTATGATTGTGTCCTGACACACGGAACAGAAGAACAGACGGCTTCGTGATTTCGAACATGAAATTTGCCTCCTTCAGACTTACCTGACTTGACTTACCTCAGAGGCGTAGTAAGATGATAAGGTGCACATTTGACTGGCCTCACAGCTCAGTTTGTAGTAACTCTGCCTTCACTTTGAAGATTCAATTCTCACACAGGACAAACATTTGTGTGATGAACATAGGGTTCTGTTCTGTATCTAAGTGTATGTATTTACAAAAAAAAACCGGCCAAGTGCGAGTAGGACTCGCGCATGAAGAGTACCGTACAACTATCTATAAAAAAAACAAAAAAAAACACGTTAGTTGTATGGGAGCCCCACTTAAATATTTATTTTATTCTGTTTTTAGTATGTATTGTTATAGCAGCAACAGAAATACATAATCTGTGAAAATTTGAACTGTCTAGCTATCACGGTTCATGAGATACAGCCCTGTGACAGACAGACGGACAGATGGACAGTGAAGTCTTAGTAATAGGGTCCCGTTTTTACCCTTTGGGTACGGAACCCTAATAAAGTATAAGTGTTCTATCAACTAGGTAGATATTACTAACTTAGTTTGGAGCTATATGACGTTGAAATATTCACCAATATTTATTTATTGATTTATTCGATACCCAAATGGATACCATAATATTTTGAAAGGTGCTGACAACGCTCAGTTCTGATGGAGCTCGAAGGTTTGAAGGATTTTACAAAAGCTAGTTTTTAAAAATATTTTTCGACTGAAAACTTATTTTTATATTCTTTGCAGTATTGATTCGAACTTACAATTAAATGTAGTTCGGTTTTATAACTAAACGTCAGTGGGTCCACCAAAATATAGGATATTCCTAACCACATTAGCGTAATTGCAATGCACAGTAAAGTTAGGTGTATTAGCGGCATTATTGATGAGTTCTAAATTGCATCATACGTACCGGTGGGATGTGGCCTCATGATTATGATTATAATACCTTAAAACACACAATCTTTGTAATAACATAAATCCGACTTTTTGAAAATGTAGCCATAAATGTTTGTGTCTCAATCACGCCCAAACTATTGAACGAATTTAGATGAGACTTGGAACATACATCTTATGTTTTAGAAAGCATAAGCTACTTTTCATCCAGGTACCACATGAAGCCGCGGACGGAAGCTAGTCTAAATGCGTCAACACGTTCTCAAAACGGTGAAGGAAAAAATCGTGAGAAACCCAGTGGCGTTGGGCTTGCATCTTGTCACATACATTCAACCCTGAATGTCATTAAGTTCGTTTTTTTTTCAATATTATTTATGTTTAACTTTAGTAAACACGATTAGTAAATGTTTAATAACAAACGTAGTTATTCGCATATTTTAAAATCTGTTAAATTATTCACGCGTACTAAAATTCACGCGTTGATTTGAGAACCTGTTTTTTCATCAGTGAAAAACGCAACACTGACTGGTTCGGAACCGACCAATAATATAACAAAGCTAACAGTTTTGGTTTCCGAACGATTGAATAGAAAATTTAATTTCGGAATGCAGAAAAAGCGCTGCATATTTGCAACGAGACTGTTGGGTGTGATGAGGCAATGCTTAGCGCTTTAAGCGCTTTAAGCCAAAGGATTTTACAGCCGACGGATTTCAGATCCACGCCTGCGGACAGGCTCATTGGTGCATTACGTGTGCTGAAGGGGATAGGAGCTATGCTTGATTTCATCGACACCCAACTTAGGGGAGACTACATTGTCATGTTTTGCGATAGTTATTGCCGGCTATCTATTTTACAAATATAGCACTTGATAGTCACATAAGTATAGTCCTGATCTCGCTCTCGAATTTCTTGTGTCGTGTATCTGATCCAGGTAAAAAGATTGTGCGGTTGTACATAAAAATATACCATACGAGTATATTGTGTCGAATATTATATTTCGTCGTTTCAAAATGCAATAAAAGTAATAGGTACCTACTTACATAGTTTAAAAAAAATAACTTTATTTATTATTTTGATTTTTAATCGATCTTAAATCTGCGATAAAGGTTTCTTAACTTAACTGTAGATTAAGAGGCTGCCAGTCGCTGATTGCTCTTTTTCGAAATGAAAAAAGAAATACTTCTGAACAAGCCACATCTCCTATTTTTATAAGTATATTACTTCAGGTTCCTACCGCTGAAAACATAATAGCAAAAACTTTTCACGATAAAGATATTATTTCAAAATGATACGTTTTAGAATTTATGATCGAAATATTTTATATACCTACTATTAAAATCAACTTGTGATTTATTGTTAAAGATAGGTAATATGTAGATCTAGATTTCTATTAGAATAGATTTTTGATAAGTAATTATACATAATTTATATCATTAGTTTATTCGAAAAGCTAAGGCGGACCACGCGCGGACGTGTGTTTGTCATCATTGCAGCGGTCGGTAGGATTATTTATCGAAGTGATTAAAGATGGGTACATCTTACACATACTCACATATACTATACATTATAAAATAGGAGATGTGGCTTGTTCACAAGTATTTCTTTTTTCGTTTCGAACAAAAATAATCGTCGACTGGCAGCGTCTTAACTGTAGATTAAGTAAGTTAGGTTAAAAGAATTTAATTTTTCATAAAAACACAGAGTTCACTTAAAATGAGATACATAAATAATACTTAAATATTGCGTTTTAAATGATTACACCTAGTGCCTAAGTTCGTAGTCACACCGATGCCAGTTTACTTTTTTGGTAAATACGAGTATTATGCGAAAACATTATTTTCACTCTATACGAAATAGCACCCCTTTCCTCGCTTGCGGACAGCGCGGACTGTACGCCCGAAATTGCGAAACCGCGTGCGGTGGCCGAACGCGCTCGCCACTCCGCTTGGTGGCAATATTGGGCACATGCATGTAAATCTATTGGAACAAACCTACTAAAAATATTTGTAGGGTCGTGGTGTACTTATACCTAGTTGCGAGGAACAGGTGTAGCTTTACATAGCTTCTACGAGACGTTTATAAGTGACTAGCTGACCCGTGCCCGCTTCGCTGTGCGTAAGACATTTCTAATACCATCGTGGACTTTTTTGTAGACGTTTTTAAGGTATACAATACTGTAGTACATTATTTTGATATATCTCGTGGGGTTCAGCCAGCATTTGCAATGTAAGCGCAAAAATGTGTTTATTTACGACATCACATTAGAAACCTCTAAAATTATCAGTGTTTCTCTACTATTTTATGCATGTATTATACATATAAACCTTCCTCTTGAATCACTCTATTTATAAAAAAAACCGCATCAAAATCCGTTGTGTACATAATGTATGTATGTTTGCTTATATCTTTAAAACTACACAACGGATTTTGTGACCCGTGCGAAGCCGGGGCGGGTCGCTAGTATTGAAATAAATAATACCTGATGACTTGAGGCAAGATTTTTTTCGGGTCTGTGTGTTGTGAACCCATGATGCACATATAATCAAAACTACATGACAATAGTAAGAATATAATTTGCTATGGTTTATTATAACCATTCACTAATAATATTAGAAAAATCTGCTTCGTTGTTACTCTTTTTTGCATTTGGTATTTTGTTTTCAGTAATTTTAAAAATAATATACATTGTATTGGAGTTGACGGCAGTCTCTTCCAGGTGTTTATACAGCTTGAACAAAATAAATTGCTCATCTAAAACGTTTTTCTTGAGGATCGTTCGCCAAATGCTCGACTATTAAGGCTCCCAGTCGACGATTGTTTTTGTTCGAAACGAAAAAAGAAATACTTCTGAACAAGCCACATCTCCTATTTTATAATGTATAGTATATATGAATAAAGATGTACCAATCTTTAATCACTTCGATAAATAATCCTACCGACCGCTGCAAAGACGACAAACACACGTCGGAGCGTGGTCCGCCTTAGCTTTTCGAATAAATTAATGATATAAATTATGTATAATTACTTATCAAAAATCTATTCTAATAGAAATCTAGATCTACATAATTACCTATCTTTAACAATAAATAACAAGTTGATTTTAATAGTAGGTATCAAAATATTTCGATCATAAATTCTAAAACGTATCATTTTGAAATAATATCTTTATCGTGAAAAGTTTTTGCTATTATGTTTTCAGCTTAATAGAAATCTAGGTAGGAACCTGAAGTAATATACTTATAAAAATAGGAGATGTGGCTTGTACAGAAGTATTTCTTTTTTCGTTTCGAAAAAGAGCAATCGTTGACATACAGCCCCTTAAGCCGTTTTCGTTTGTGTTTTGTTTTCATGTATCAAATTAAATGATTCGTACGTACTAGCTCACGACTACGGTATCTGACTTTTTAGGGTTTCGTACCCAAAGGGTAAAAACGGGAACCTATTACTAAGACTTCGCTGTCCGTCTGTCCGTCTCTCTGTCACAAAGCTGTACCTCATGAACCGTGATAGCTAGACCGTTGAAATTTTCACAGATGATGATGTATTACTGTTGCCGCTTAAACAACAAATATTAAAAATAGAATAAAATAAATATTTAAGTGGGGTTGTATACAACAAACGTGTTTTTTGCCGTTTTTTATAGATAATGTTACGGAACCCTTCGTGCGCGAGTCCGACTTGCACTTGGTTTTTTTTTAAGACCAACATCTTTTTGGGCACCACTTTCAAGGTATCTTAAGATTACTTACTACTTTTAGCTGATATTATAAACAAGATTTGTTGTGTAGTCCAACACAACGAACGTTTTAGCCTAATATGAATGATTTGGTAGCTTGTGAGGTAATTATTCTAGCAGCGACAAATTGGAAAAATAGGTATTTAACATTCCTATTGCTGTCGCGCTGTATATCACTACATAGTATAAAGCAAAGTCGCTCTCCGCTTCCCGCGTCTGTATGTCTGTATGTATGTTTGCTTATATCTTTAAAACTACACAACGGATTTTGATGCGGTTTTTTTTAATAGATAAAGTGATTCAGGAGGAAGGTTTATATGTATAATAACATGCTACCCGTGCGAAGCCGGGACGGGTCGCTAGTAAGATATAAACGTATGAGTGGTGATAGAGGCGGCAACAATACAATTTTCTTATTTAAAATGACGAAATCGCTATTTCGTATTCACCTGTTTCCTCCTTCAAACTGGATCGATTTTAATACATATTTTTTTAATATTAATAAGAAAGATCATCTTTCTTATTATTATTTAAAAAAGGGGCTATGCTTGTCTTTCTTCTTTTCTTGATTATATTCGTCAAATTTATTCACTGGACCTCTAAAGTGGGCGGTTAAAACTGGCCAATTTTTGTTTTAAACGGTTACTAATTCTTACAATAACCAATTTATTGAGAAAAATAAGACACAGAGGGGCATGCAGTGGGTGTCATAGATTGTATGGTAGAAAAATATTTGCTCTAGTGTCATCATCCAGTGAAGAAACAGCTGAATACGTTTGTATAGAAAAACGCCTGCACTATGTTCCTAAGAACACCTAAACCAGAGAAAAATAGTTATAGATCGTTACTATATATAGCGATACCTCATCAGTAAGGATTATTAATATATATTTAGTAAGAAGAGAATCTTGCCCTTTCAAAAAACGTGATGCAAATACATCTGTTCATAAAAACCCCGTGAACAAAAGTCCCCTCACAGCGGTGATGGTACGTTTATACTGTGTAACGCGAGCTAAGTGAATCAAACTGTCATTCTGTTCGTATTACGTAGCGACAGAAAAGGAGAGAACAATATGGACATCCTACTCATATTTTCTTCTGTCTTGTTTCTCATGTCTTGGACGCTATTTTTCAACCGACGAAATCAGGAGGTTCTTTTGTTTTTTTTTTAAGTTTGTTATTTAGTTATGACCGCGCAATTTTTTTACTTGGTTGATATCTGATTATGATATTTTTCTGTTTTTTTTTATTGTGTAGAGAATAGTCCTAAGTTGGCCCCATATAAATTGGATTTATGTATGAATAATTCGTTAATTTCCCTTCATAAATCTTTAAAAACTAACAATCTTTTGAGTTGTCGAGTAGTTGAAACATTTTCGATATTTAAATCGATGTATCTCATTTATGTCGTATCTCATCCACACAAATATTTCCCTAGTTGAGAACCCGTGCTTACTTTTTGCTTAAAATCATCCCTTGCAGACGAAGGGTGCACCTTCACGACCCTCCCACCCTCTTTATACAAGCGAAATCACTTTCACTGTGAAATACACCTTAATTTTTTTCTTTTATAATTGCTTTCGTTGAGAAAAAGGTAAGGAATATTCTTGTGTTAATAGCCGTGAAAATGAGTTCTTTTAAAAATAAAGTTCAGCTTAGAACTTGTTTCTTTTTGATTTTATTTTAATCGCCTTTTAATATTATTCTTCACAATTAAGCTACTTATATTTTTAGAATTCATAATATTTCAATGGTACTTGAAATTATATAAACAGGTCTCAACATGTTGTGTAAAGATCTTTACAAAGTTTCTGTAAAGCTACCTGTGAATATAAAAAGTACTTAATTAGCATGTCGTTTCAAATTTTGGAATTTTATTTTTTGTAGAATCATTTTGGTATATTATAATTTATAAGTTGTTATTAAATATTAAATTCACTCAACGGCAGAAAATGAGTCCCAGTCTGCGCTGTAGATAGTGGGTTCGATTCTCATCAAGGATTGTGTATAAAACAGATAAAAATAAATGTCTGTGTCTGGGTGTTATAATGTATCGTTTTTATTAACAAAAAAAAAAGATTATATAAGTATTTTATCAGTAATGCTTAGTTTGGGACTAGACGGCGATGTGTGAAATGTCTGTATTTAATTTTTTTATATTTATTTCTCAACTGAGTAGGTATAGGTATTACAAAATCATTTTGGGCCAAGCGTTTGAGCCATATTTTTTACCAGTGAGTGTATCAACACTGTAATATGCAAGAAAATAAACAACATCCATAATAACTACACAACGCTCGTGAGTGATGAACTACGAGCATCGTATACTTACCTAGAGGGACTATAGGTAGGGTAAGAGCGCTGGTTGTGGGCATTTTAACAACATTTTAATTTTAACTATAAGTACGTCGCTGACGATGAAGAGCATCTGAATTGTCTCGAAACGTCAGCAATACAAGAAAAACATTGTAATTAGCCGTATTTATAGTTAAAATGAGTAACAACCACGTTAGTTTTAACATTATAATTTTCAAATAAACGGGTTATATTGAAAAAAAGGGTTAAAACGACGATTTATAAACGACATAGAATAAAGTTTTTATCTGGTTATGCAACAGGCGATATTTCTTTATTAATGATTCATATTTAAATAGACAAAACGGGAAATATTTAGTAGTGGTCAATCAAATCTAGAAGTATAACACATCACAACTGTCACTAATCAAAACGGACCATAGATAAAGAATTGTATTAACTATAGATTTTAAACAAATTTTCTATGGTTAGTTATTGACTGCCAATGTTGAAAATTCTCAAAACCGAGGTAGGCACCGCAATCGGATCTTTGACCCCTTTATCCAATGTATATAGAATCACCCGTTTGAGTGGCCGAAGGCTGCGTGGCCAGTGATTGATGAGCTGGTGTCTGCGCAAGACTGATGCAACGCGTCCGCACGACCTTCGACCTAGCTCCTCCATCAGATAGACATATTAGCTTATTGGGAAAACTCCGACAATATAGCATAACGTAATTCTACAAGGGACTATGATGAATGTTTGATTTTTCTTGCCACTAGGCTCACTAAAGTAAAGAAATCCTAGTAATTCAACATCATCGTCATCTTTCTGCCCAGATCCCACTTAAGTGGGGTCGGCACAACAGTCGTCATTTCATCACTCACGGTCTTATTCTAAGTAATGATATCTTAAGTTTGTTAAATATAGTGCGGCAGATAGTGCGGTTGTGTTACCTCTAAGTACGCGTTTGTCAATTTGATTAATATTATTTTTAAAATCATTGTACCTCGACATGTTTATAATATAAATAATAATAAAAGCTTTTATTTTCCTTGCACAATCAAAATTTTCTTTTGATTTTCAGGAATTTTACTTTTAAAGTCGACAAAAGTTTTAATCTACGTGGACGAAGTTGCGGGTAAGTCATTAATGTATTTTACATGAAAAAATCTCTACGATAATAATATTTCAAAACTGAGCTACCATCCTAGATTACTGAAAATCTAACTATGTTTACAACATTTAAATTTCCAATTAAACATTTTATGTTCAAAAAAATATTAAATGACGATTTTTCAACATAGAATAGAGTATTTATCTCTCTTAGGTTAAGCAAAGATTTTGTAACAGGCGATATTTCTTTAATAATTATTCATATATAAACGAGAAATATTCACTTGCGGTCATTAAAGTCTAGAGGTATAACGCATCACAACTGTCACAAATCGATAATTGTATTATTAATTGTATTAACTATAGATTTTAACCCCTTGGTCTTGACACGTTTTTTTGGCGCCGTTTTTTTGGCGGTTTTTTGGCGCCATAAGTGCACTATTTCACCTATATCTCGTTATTTTGCATGAAAAGGTATAGACATCTATATATTTTTGGATTAACCGTGAAATTTTCAACAAACTTATCTATAAATGCAATTTAGAATGTAAATAACCTTTTTAGAAAAAAATAAATAAGGTAATAAATAAAAAAAAAAAATTTTTTTTTTTTTTTAAATTCATCAAAAAAAAATTAAAAGCAATTTCAATGAAGTTTCTTTTATAGATCATAACAATAGCTATTGTTTATCATATAAATAAGAAACTTTATAATAAACTAAATAAAAGGATTTTTAGTGAATTTTTTTATTCATAAAAATAAATAGCGCAAAAAAAAAAAAATTTTAAATTTACGCGGAAACATATTTCGGATCCGGAAGTGAATTGTTTTGTTACACAGAATGAAACTGTCATCTGTCAGCTTCGTAACAGTCAAAACCCGGAAGCGATAGCTCTTCTGGTTATTTTATAATAAATTTTCAAAAATGCGCATGCGCGTAGACCTCAGAGCCCGAACGCCGGCGTTCGGACGGGGATCTAAAAACAAGTTTTTTAGCTATGCTTTGTTTTTGCCAAAATTGAAAATGACCAAAACCGAGGTAGGAACCACAGACCCGGTTGTGATTCTTAACTATAGGTTTTAAACAAGTTTTTTTGCTATGCTTAGTATTTGACTACCAAAATTGAAAATCCCCAAAACCGGGGTAGGCACCACAACCGGGTTTTTGACCATATGTTCATTTTAGTAAATATTTAAACAGTTTGAACTAAGACTGTTATAAGCATAATCTAAAGAATAGTCTTAGTCAATTTCAAATGAGCTGAGCAGTCTTCTTCTCTTTCATCTTTGAACTTTCTAGAGCTTCATAACACCAAATCAAAGTTTAATCGTTATCCCATTAAGTTTGTACCTTTGACCGAACGAACATGAAGACTTTTATAGCATACGACTTTATTCGAGTTCAACGACTATACGATCTGGGGGCACGGCAGTGCTCCCGCCAAGTCAAGCAAAAATGCGGCATGGCCGTACCATCCTTTTCTCGAAGCAGTTCAGGCCATTTACGACCCCCTATAACTTCGTTGTGGATAAAACTAGAAGCCTGAATTTTCAGTAAGGCATTACATAAACTCTGTATATTTAAAATTTCATTCAATTTGAATTAGTAGTTTAGGAATTATAACTAGTCAAAGTTTATTATTTTGTCACTCACTCACAGACTGACTGACTGACCGATCATCAAAACTTTAAGGCACTTCTAGCAGACTTATAATATTCCGAATCAAAATGGTGTAATGGAATATAGCTTCTATAGGGACCATCAAAAATACGTGCTCAAAATGGCGAAAGAAAACATCGTGAGGAAACCAGTTAGTATTCTTATAAGCGGCGATGGGCTTGTAACCTGTTACGTATGGAATGCTAACTACTGCAAAATGTGTGAATGGGCTAAATGTAATAATTGGACGTGCCTCTGACTGATCAGACATCTTCAAAGATCTGAAAGAGGATGTCTACCGTACTTGATTACAGTCTATAGACGATTACAGTCGTGATCCTATTTAGTTAGTTAGCATTCTACATGTGACAGGTTGCAAGCGATCCACACGATGTTTTCCTTCACTATTGTACGTGATAATTTAATAGTATCGTACGTACTAAAGCTCATCCGACGTTTCATGAGTACTTTAAAATGCATAAATCTCCTCGGCTCAGTCGGTTTGCAAACTGGATTCCCGCGGGCTCCAACTTTCCGTTTTATGAATAGGTAAATCGTTTGCGATACGATATCTGCATAATATGAATAATAAATTTAATGGGAATATAACTAGAATGTCAATGGTGATGTGGGTGAGTGAAACTAATGTTTGCATGATCTTTAGGTATTTGGTTCGTGTCCGAGTGTCCTAATTGTAATAAAAATAAAAACCCGCCAAGTGCGAGTCGGACTCGTGCACGAAGGGTTCCGTAACATTATCTATAAAAACGGCAAAAAAACACGTTTTTTGTATAGGAGCCCCACTTTAATATTTATTTTATTCTGTTTTTAGTATTTGTTGCTATAGCAGCAACAGAAATACATAATCTGTGAAAATTTCAACTGTCTAGCTATCACGGTTCATGAGATACAGCCCTGTGACAGACAGACGGACAGACAGACAGAAAGACGGACAGTGAAGTCTTAGTAATAGGGTACCGTTTTTACCCTTTTTTACCCTAAAAACTAGCTGTCCCGACAGACGTCGTTCTGTCAAATTTCAACCTATCGAATATACACATAACAAATCATAAAAATCGGTCAAGTTTCATCGTTTCGGAGGAGTTTTGTTACAAACACTGTGACACGAGAATTTTATAAATGAGATTGGTGGAATTATTTTTCAAACTATCGTGATTAGGTAGACATAACTATAGACATACTCGTATATATAGTTATACAGTCTGCCCGCGATCATAGCTATTGTAACATAGTCGAAATGTCGGGAAAATAAATTAAAGGAAATTACATGATAAAGACCCAAAATCTATAGTTAAGATTGGTGGACTTTACACAGCCATCTAGCCATAAACTTAGCAAAGCTTGTATTATAGGAACCAGATAACTTATAGAATATTAACATACTTTTTTTGTAAATACAAAAATAGTATGTTAATGCACCTATTTTTTCTCTTTTAATTATTGTGTTGTGTTTAACGTGGAGCAAATAAATGTATTTTATTTTTTTTCTCTTTCTTCCTGTTAGAAAATAACGCAATTTATTTTTGTAAATCTGTTTTAAAATCACATCACTGTTTTTAAATGCTACTTCACAATTCGCTTTCGAGCAAAGTAAATAAACAAATTGAAAAAAAAAAAGGAAATAAGCCTGGCACCTATCCCTCCAATTCGTCACACCGTGTCAACAATCGTGTGAACATCCCCTATTTTACATTTAATTGCGTTTCTTTGTCGATCTCCCTGTTAATCTGGATGCACCCTTATCCTGTACAAAGACCAGCGAAACTTGAGTCGTGATCTGGTTATTTTGGGGATTACTCGAAGGTTCAATAGGAACTGGTTGCTGTCTAGACTGTTTGATATTGAAGAAAAGTATGTGTCGAAGCAATATTTGCGGAGCCACTTAGACTGATGTGATGACGTAAGAGTTAGTTCATGTTTTTCTACGAAATTGGAATGGAACTCCATTTTCTTGAAAATCCACTTTGTGAATCTTGGTTTGATGCTGAGATTGATAAATGATACATAATTTTTAAATCCACTACTCATTACTCTGTGTACTTAGTACTCGTGTAAAAAGTAAAAATTTTATCATACAAACATTCAAACAAATAAATATTCACATTTATAACATATAACATGGCAATATCTCATTCAAAGCACATAGGTGTAAACTTTTACGACTTACAACCCGTTCATGTAGGTGTGACCGGACACAGCGCGGCATTCGTAGGACACAAGTTTGCCGCGTGACTAACAAAAATCTGCTGCTACATTTTTTCTTGTATTTTTTCTCGAAGGATTTAGACCTGGTTTTCTCTTGACAAACAACAACCCCCAAATGATAAATAAATGCAAAAAAATCTTGACTTTGGTATAGATGGCGCTAATGTGCAAAAAATTAGACATCCCAGACCGACAACATTGAGTTGTCATAGCAACGCTTTCTACCAAAAAGGTTAAATCCTACTAAGGTCGGTATTAGAAAATTATTTTGTCAAAAAAATAATTATGGCATTAATTTGACTACCGACCTACCAAAATTCGTAATTTATTTTATAAATATAATAATAATAATAATAATAATAATAATAATGTTTATTTTTCAAAAGAATAGAACAGTCTTGGTACCTTATCATAACATTAAAAAAAAATGTCCTAAATATTCCAAATTGAAAGCAGTACCATTAGTTGACTCTGTTCCTCACACTAGGACTATAAAGCCTGTATAGTAAGGTCACAGGGATTCGCTGCCGGTTCTCCTTTAGTTTTATACGTAAGATAAGTACATTAACAGAGATGTTCAGACTGGTTAAAAGGATAATAGTGATTAGTAATCATCTAAAAGATAGTGAGTTTCGGTAAATTTGGGAGTAAAAATGACTGATAAAAAATAAAAAATTAAAACAAAATATATATAAAAACAGAAATTAAAAAGTAGAAATTAAAAGTATTTCAAAATTGCCGTGTGTTGTTGTGTGAGTGTTTGTGCATGTGTGTGAGTGTTTGTGTATGTGTGTTCATGTATTATGTGTGTGACTGTTATAAAGATTATTCAATAGTTTCTAAAAGGTTCTCAGTTTCGTTATAATTCAGATTAAGCAAGTAGTTCGTCAATGTATAATAATGGAATGGAATATAATATAATAATAATTATATAATAATGGAACGCAGATAAAATTATCGATGAAAACTAGTATTTAATAAATATGGGAGAGCGTTTAATTAGTGCCTAAAGGGTTAAATTGTTATGTCGTCCCGCATTAAAACCATGTTCGATAATTTGATTTTATTAAAAGCTTTTGCAATTTTAATGATTGGTTCTGTAAATAACTTTACTAGCTTCCGCCCGCGATTTCGCTCGTACCCAAATAAAAGTATCCTATTTGCTATTCCAGGGCATATGCTACGAATATGCTAAATTTCATCACAAACAAGGCATAAACATCCAAATATACAAATGTCGATAAGGTGTGACCAGACATAGCGCGGCATTCACAGGGCACAAGTTTGCCGCGTGACTAGTTTAAACATAAAGGTAAATGTACGCGCGGCCGTCGTTCAATCATAGCGCGGCTAGCAGAGCGCGGCTGCTGCCCTCAAATGTCGCACTATGTCTGGTCACACCTTTACAAGAATTGAAATTTTTAATTACTATTAGGTTAGTTTGTTTGCAGTAGAAAATACTTTAAAAGGTAACATTACTATTTTTTCAATAGTCATTAGTTTAGGCAAGAAAAACCCGGTCAAGTGCTACTCGGACTTGCGCACAAAGGATTCCGTACCACTATAAAAAACGGCAAAAAAATCATGTTTGTTGTATGTACCCCACTAAAATATTAATTTTATTCTGTTTTAGTACTTTTTGTTATAGCGGCAACAGAAATACATCATCTGTAAAAATGTTAACTGTCTAGTTATCACGGTTGATGAGATACAGCCCTGTGATAGTCAAATGGATAGACCAGACAGCGAAGTCTTAGTAATAGGGTCCCATTTTTACCCTTTGGGTACGAAACCCTAAAAATCTAAACCGGAAAATAAAATTAGTTATCAAGCGAAAGTAGCACATATAATTTCAATGGAAATTAACTTTATACTTTCCTCATTCGTAAATTGGCCATTAGCCTACATAAACATTGATAATACTTTTTGAATCGTTATCTTAGTTATGATGTCTAATATAATAAAGAGGAAAGATTTGATTGTTTGTTTGTTTGTTTGTTTGTTTGCATCGAATAGGCTCCGAAACTACTGGACTAATACATTATCCCTGATGAACATAGGCTATAGATTATTTTCAAAAACGTTAGGGATCCGTATGAAAACTTCGATAATGTAACCCAACGTGTGAAAAAAAAAATTCTTATATCGCGTTTGCTGGAGAAAGTATTGATAATAGAACAAAGTGATGTATTATAGTTTTATAGAAGACATTAATATCTACAAAAAAGTGTGTGATACTATATGTCTAACTATTAAGGATCTTTATTAAAACGTCGATAATATAATCCAAGGTGTAAAAAAAATTACCATAAATATCATTATTACACCCGTGCGACGTGCGACGCCGGGGCGGACTGCTAGTAACTAAATAATTTCGGAGCAATTCCCTTGATTTTTCCAATGAGTCATGCATTAGTCAAATCAGTGACCTATTTTCTGATAATTGGCTTTATTCATGCGTTATACTGTATTCATATATTGGTAAATTCAAATTCAAAGCAGGTATTTATTATTCACGTAATTATTACTTCAATAAATACAGTAAGAAAACTTTTTACTTATTTTGTGGTTAATAATTATTGAAATAGATAGATGGCAATACTAAAACATGTGTTCAGCATTACCAACCAACCAATGCCGATAGATAGATAAATAGAAAACTACGATATTCTACTTATAAATCAAAATAATCTTTAGTAAAAAGTATGCATGTAAACGGAGACGGACTTGCAACCTATCACGTGTGGCATACTACTGCAAAATGTGGGCATATACCCAATGTTATGGTCTCTGACTAACCACTTTAAACATCTTCTAGGACCTTAGCCTGAAATCTGATAATCTGAGAGAATGTCTACCGTACTTGGGAATCACAGTTGTGATCCTATTTAATTTTTTTTTTTATTAAAACTATATAAACGCAGAATGTGAGGAATTGGAGATGTGCACAAAAAACGGGAAATATACATTTTTCCCGTTTTTAGGGTTCCGTACCCAAAGGGTAAAAACGGGACCCTATTACTAAGACTTCGCTATCCGTCTGTCCGTCTGTCTGTCACAGGGCTATATCTCAAAAACCGTGATAGCTAGACAATTGAAATTTTCACAGATTATGTATTTCTGTTGCCGCTATAACAACAAATACTAAAAACAGAATAAACTTAATATTTAAGTGAGGCTCCCAAACTCTACAACAAACGTGTTTTTTTGCCATTTTTTATAGATAATGGTACGAAACCCTTCATGCGCGAGTCCGACTCGCACTTGGCCGGTTTTTTTTTCCAACTATAGTGTAGTAGTCATAACTATGGATTTTTACACGGGTCTTTATCACGTTATTACCTTTAGTTTATTTTCCTTTAGTAATTAAGTGACGTATAAAAATCTATAGTTATTCTCGTTTTTAGTGCACATTTCTTTGTGCACAAAAAACCTTCGCCTTTTTGAGAGAGTCGGTGAAGTATTACGTACCATTATGTGATGATCGGTTCAGTATTTAATTAAATCAGTCACTGTGCCCAAGAGATAGGGCAGTGACGTCACGCGTCAGTAGGTACAGCCCGAAGGGGAATAGGGTTGAAAAGTTGAAATTTTGTTTGTTTTTGTTACATTGTTCACGTATCAATACTCACCAGTAACTGAAAACAGACTGGATTTTAAAACTGAATTTGTTTTTGAGTTATTATTTAGCTTGTAGGTCATGTAGGTATTTATATTATTTTTTATCAATCAACGAAAAGAGAGGTTCTCAATTTGACGCGTATTTTTATTGTAAATATATACCTGGTGTTCCTATTTGGATGATTTTTCTTTCGCGTAGAAAATATTTAATAGTTGGTTTTGTTTAAATTTGATTTATATAGAAATAAGTTCATTCTTAAAACGTAGAGATAGGGCAGTGACGTCACGCGTCAGTAAGTACAGAAGGGGAATAGGGTTGAAAAGTTGAAATTTTGTTTGTTTTTGTAACATTGTTCGCGTATCAAAAACTCTAAGGTGTGATCAGACATTGCGGAGAATTCGAGCGCGGCATTCGCAAGACACAAGTTTGTCGCGTGACTAGTTTAGACTGTAGCAGGTAGCTCGCGGCTGCCGCCCTCGATTGTCGCGCTATAACTGGTCACACCTTAACTTTAAATAGATTGTGGGTTTTAAAACGGAAATTATAATAGGTACCATGCTCGCTCATATTTTTACGGGTTGGAAATATGAAACCTATAGATTATTAATTTGATCCAATGGTAGATAATATTTTGAGTTTCGTTTTTATGCATTTATATTTATTTGTTCTGTTTGTGTTGTGCATATTATGTATTTTCTTTTATAATATTTTATTATTTTGCATTTTCCGGTAAAACTACGGTCATGATACGGTACGTTGAAGTAAGCATTTTCCGATGAACCAACGTATTTCGCTTGATTTCACATTTTCAAAAAAGGGTTGTCAACGCTCACATTCAGTACTGAACAATTAGTTGAAGTAAAATTGTAAAAGTTAAACTTTACTTTCTGTGATTATTAACCTATAAGTAACAACAATATATTTATTTATATTTTTTTATTGCATACATAATATTATTTAAGAAACAAAACTAGAAGAATCACTATCACTACATAGTATAAAGCAAAGTTGCTTCCCGCTTCCCGCGTCTGTATGTATGCTTATATCTTTAAAACTACACAACGGATTTTAATGCTGTTTTTTTAATAGATAGAATAATTCAGGAGGAAGGTTTATATGTATTAAACCTGTGCAAAGCCGGGGCGGGTCGCTAGTAATATACAACACTAGTTTTAAATTACCAAAAAAAATAATAACGTATTGTCAGTGTCTGTTACTAATTAAATTTAAGTAGTTAAAACTTAAATTAAAAAATTAAAAATAATATCCTTAAAAAAACACAATATTTAGTTAACCGTCTATTCATACGCACCTACCACATAGCTACTCATATTTTCACGATTCTATCCATTCATAAATAGCTCGCCGTCTCCGTTGTAATTTGTGTAGTATTTTCTAGTACTGAGACCATAAATTAGTGCCAATTTTCGGTTAAAAAGAAACCTCGATAACTTTGTGATAGTGCAATAATAAATCATGCTGACAGTGCTCAGATCATAAGAAGCTTCTGCTGCAACGGTCAATTTTTTTTTTTCGGTATATTAAAACTATTATTGTATATATCTAAACTGTCGACTGAGGCCAATACATATTTACTGTCAACCGTATCCAGGTCCCCACGATACAGGCTCTGCCTAGTGTGGGGATTGTTAGATAGATGTTTTAAACCATCTCTGCATAAACTCTCGAACTGTAAATTAATTATTTCTGTGTACCTAGTATATAAGTTGTTTATGTAGCAATAACATTTCACATTTTCATTATTCATTTTTATTTTCATAGATTGTATGGTAGAAAAATATTTGCTCTAGTGTCAATATCCAGTGAGGAAACAGTAGAGTACGTCTGTATAGAAAAACACCTGCCAGGATTGCTCTTAAAAAAACCCGCCTCTGATGACACAGTATACAACATCTATACAACTATACATATAATATAATTGTAGAAGAGTTCAATTCTGTACATTGAAAATGCGCATTATTTTCGCAGCATCATTTGCTTAACTATACCTAAAGTTATAAAGAGACTTGAATATTGATTCGCTTCGACACCTCAGTCCATCCGTCAATGAAGGCAATCAGCGGTTATTGACCCCGGGGGTTGATCAATATTTCGGCCTTTCATTCCAATTCGAAAGCCTATGGTGTTGGGTCACATTGTTATGTCAAATTACCGGGCGAGCATTGTGGAGAACGATTTACTATTGTAGGTATTATGCAATAGTCATTAGTATAGCGGTTCGATTTGACTTAGTAGGTATTCCTGGAACCAAAACAAAAGTCCAACATCTAATGAAATTTAATAAATACGTTGTAAAAACGAAAAAAACGTCAAAAATGTTTTGACCTATCGAAAAGTCAAAAGACGGTTATATTTTTTATGTTTTATGAAGGAACTAATCCTAAATAAATACAATTTAATTTAAATGGGATCAACTTTAGATTATATCTTGCACAATAAATAAAAACCGGCCAAGTGCGAGTCGGACTCGCGCACGAAGGGTTCCGTACCATTATCTATAAAAAAACAGCCCCGCTTAATTATATATTTTATTCTGTTTTTAGTATTTGTTAGCGGCAACATAAATACATCATCTGTAAATAATTCAACTGTTTAGCTAAAAGTAAAAATATATTATGGCGGTCATTATAATAAGAAATACAGCCTCCATTTTTCAATAAATAAGTAATAGCAACATTACGAACATAAGATTTCCGAATACGACTTTTTTGTTATTGGAGTAGATAGTAAAAAAATAAAATTGACGCGCAAAAAAAAACAGTTAAAAAGTTTCAATTAGCCATTACCAATCGCGGATGGCCAACGCTAGAACTGTCAAAATCCCGTTATCTTTTGACAGTTACACAGCGGAAATTTGACAGATGAATGCGATTATGATTACCAGTGAGTCTACCTTGACCTTCATCTACGTCTCACCTTCTTGGTCATAGACAACATTACCCGTTGTATACAAAAAAATGCAAGCAATTTTAACCCTAATTCGAATAAGCATAATTTTCTGCAGACAGCGTCATGTATTTGGCTGCGTTTGTTGATAGCGTACTCTAGCCAAAGTTTTCACAATAGTAACATAAAAATCCAATTTTTTAAACTAAAGACTGAGCACTTCAGACGGTCAACCAGCTAGGGCCTATTGCCCCGGAGGCTTTTGTCAGGGAAATTGCATTCTGCCGTCCCCTTTGCAAGGCCCTTGAGTACGGGGCGAAGAAACTAAATTGTACCTTCAATATCGAGTCGGGTGTCACGAAAACTATCAACCTTGGTAATAATATTTCGATGAAAAATATCAAATACGCAAAATTAAAAATAATCTGCAGAATAACAGTTTACTTTGCAGAATACTGCAAGGCAAAGAACGGGCTCAGTGAATCGTCTTGGGAGAGACCTATGTCCAGCAGTGGACTATATATGATAATTATGATGATGATGATGATGATACTGCAAAGTAATAATAAGTATAAATAACCCTCGTATTCAAGAACGACACTATGAGAACACGCACCCACAGTGGACGAAATCTTTTTTCATAAACATCGCTTTATGTGTTGAGCGGCACTATGGCGCACGCTACCGTGTGCCTTTAGAGCTCAACTTTGGCTAGAGGCACACGACAATGTGCCTCTAGTCACACTATGCAGTGTCGCACAACACATAAAGTGATTTTTATGAAAAAAGATTCCATCCACTATGGGTGCGTGTTCTCATTGTGTCGTTCTTGAATACGAGGGTAAGTAAGGCAACACAATATTTCAACAATCGATTGCAAATTGCTTATTTAAATTTTTTTTTTTTTTTATTTAGAATTTAGAACAGAGTACAAAGGAAATAGTTTACAATAGAACGATGAGAACCGCAAAAGTTAGAAAAACTGTGTAGCAGTCTCAACGCCCGCCTCCTATACACAGAAATGTTCTTAACGATAAGATAAATACAAGAAAAATATAAAGATAAAAGTAAAATCTAAGGACAAATGTTTGTGTGTGTGTGTGTGTGTGTGTGTGTGTGAGTGTGTGTGTGTGTGAGTGAGTGTGTGTATGAATGTGAATGTTTAATCTGAGTGCAATTGGAGAAAATCTGTTTGTTTATTCGGGTGTTCTAAGTATTTAACTATTACATACATGTTGTAGGGCATAACCATGGTATGGAATTAAGAAGTTATGTTTTTCAAGTATTTTGGGAAAGAGCTTTCGTTCTTCGCCTATTAGGTAATATGCGTATTTGTTGTTTACTTATTACACAACCAATGCATAGGGTTTCAGTGTACGTCTAAAGAAAGCTATATTAGATTTGTCTTTTATGGACAGGACAAAAATGTTCTTTATTTAATAAAATAAATTCGTGCCTATTTGTCACTAATACGGACTTACTTGCCTACATAGCGTTATTATTAATACTCACAATATCATTCCTCATCATTCTAATTTCATTGCTACTATTTACATTTTATACTAAAACTATCAGTCCATTATTTTTTTTGGCTTATGTTCTTAGCATCCGTGGCCTCACTATCCACGAGACCTTTGCGTTATGTCATGCATACTTTAGATGGTAAATAAGCAATTTGTAATCGATTGTGAAAATATGTTGCCGTACTTGAACGATTCTTCAAGAGAAAGTCAAGTTTCTTCTCAGAAGTAGGTAGTAGTAGCTCCCAGTAGAGGGGATATTTCTACCGAAAAGCAGCATTGCTGTATTTCGGCTTGAGAGATATATCGCCAGATAGATATATCAACTGCTTGATCGACCTCTAAGTGAAATAAAAAAAATACAGAAGTGATTTTGACAAACATTGGATCTCGTAGCACTCTCGTAGCACTGCTACGCAAAGATTTGATTATCTACCGCGATAGGCTAATTGTAGGTATACAAAATATAACAAGCATAAACGAATAAACTGGCCGAGATTAAATTTGCGTACTGAATAAAACACAATATTAACACTAAATCATAATTTTCTACGTCCCAGAAGTTCTGTAAAATTTCCAACAAAATTTTCCCATTCGCCTGAACTTTGCGTTGATTTGATTTGCGCTGTTGCATGTCGGCTCTTCGCAAAATGTAAAATGAAATATAATTATTTCGGATAGTTGTAACATATATTTTTATCCGGAATATACTCAAAAGCTAACCTTGTGTTAAGGCTGCGGCTGTCGCGCTAAGATTGGACGACCGCGCTCACATTTACTTACCTTTATGTTTACTCTAGTCACGCGGCAAACATGTGTTCTGCGAATACCTTGCTCAAATGCCGCGCTATGTCTGGTCACACCTTTGAACTAGAAGCACTTAACAGTTTTTTCCGTCCACAACATTCTATACTATGACAATGACCTAAGTGTAGGAACAATACATGCAAAAATATATTCATTGCATAGATTACTACGAGACAATGCCCAATAGACCATTATATTACTATAGCAAGCCATATTGTACTGTCAACACAAAATATGGTCATGATTTCATCATAGATTGTTCCAATAATATGCCTTCAGTTCTTTTATTTCAACATTTTTGTATCTTTCTTTGAAGGTTTAAGAAAGAAGGTTTTTAAAATGATAATAATAATTTTAGAAACGAGAAACTTGAAATTCGAAGGGAGTTTTCCATTTGGTTTGAAGGGGTGCACTAAGAAAGGAATTCCTGAAATCCTACCTCTAAAGGGGAACAGCGGGGATTGGAGTCTGTTTTTAAAAACTTCATGTGAACGAAGTCGCGGGGGTTTCCAGTAGTCGTCTTTTAAACTCGTATTATTTACTAGCCGACCCGTGACAAATAAATTACGAATTTTGGTAGAATGCGTATCATTCATTAGTCAAAGCTGCGTTGCTATAACGACTAAATGTTTTTAGTGATGTCAGATTTGTTGCACACCAGCGCCATCTATACTAAAATCATCCTTTTTGCGTTTTTTTATCACTTAGTGGTTGTTTTTCAGATTTTAAGTTCCCCATTTATTTATTCTGATTTTTTATCTACATACTACAGCAACTTTCACCTTAATCCGTTTTGTCGTTTATTTTTGATTAGGGAACAAACATAGCAGCCTTATCACAAACTTTCACATATATAATATTATTAGGATCTTCGGAAAAGATAATATATTTTTGGCATTGGCAGCCTCAAAATCGTTGGCTCACAAGTCCCCATAAAATATTCCCATTGAACCTGAAATAAAAATATGCTAAAGCGATATGTACGGATTTATGGAGACAATTTTCTACACTGTGAATTCGCAAATAGAGATCAACCGTTGTGAGCTGTGAGGATTTATTTTGACAGTGGCATTTGCTGAAATATTGACTCGATCAGATAAAGCTTTGACACAGGTTTTATTATAATAATAAAATGGAAAATTCTTAACAATCCAAATGTTTGGGTCTAATAGATACTTCTTATGCCTATAGTTCGGTCAAAATAAAACTCATCTCGAAAGCGTTACATAGCGCACCGTTTTTTTTAGGGTTCCGTACCCAAAGGGTAAAAACGGGATCCTATAACTAAGACTTCGCTGTACGTCTGTCCATCACAGGGCTGTATCTCATGAACTGTGATAGCTAGACAGTTGAAATTTTCACAGATGATGTATATAACAACCGCTATAACAACAAATATTAAAAACAAATTAAAATACGTATTTATGTGGGGCTTCCATACACCAAACGTATTTTTTTGCCGTTTTTTTATAGATAGTGGTACGTAACCCTTCGTGCGCGAGTCCGTCTTGCACTTGGCCGGTTATTTTTTTATCAGAAAACTTTGACTTCGGTCGTCATAGCAAAATGCGTTACTCTATGTGATCTTGGCACATCTTTTAAATAACTGTTAAATAACCTACAACCTGATTGATAGTCGAGGTACCTCCCACGCTTATAGTTTATCCGATACAAACTTAAATACAAATTTTACCTCTTTAAAATATTAGTGTCAATAATAACTTCTGTTCTTCTGTTCTGCTACCTACCTGGTGCACCTCTAAGGTTACATACAAGTGCAATATTAATTTGCATGCACAAAATTATTGTTTATTGCAACATTTCCACATGGCTAGTACCAACTCCGCGTAATTGTGCACCAATAACAGATAAGTGTTATGTTATGACGTTATGTCCACAAGCACCAAAGCGTTCAGGGACCTTACCACAAGCTCCTAAAGTAATATCAAAACAATAACTTGCGGTGCGAAAGTGACAACGCTATACGAGTTCGTATTGCGTCGTCACTTTCGCACCGTGTATAGTATTGTTTTAATATTAATATTGAGCTTTTGGTACGGCTCCAGTTGTCTGGAACATTGGCATTGCACCATGGCACTGTAATGCATAGAATCCTAATCCTAATAATATTATAAATGCGAAAGTTTGTGAGTTTGTATGTATGTTTGTTCCTCAATCAGGCCTAAACGACAAAACGGATTAAGTTGAAATTTGCTGTAGATTTAGATATAATACCCGAATAAATAATAGACTACTTTAAAATATGAAAAACATCCCAATAACTATAAAAAAACGCAATAGGGATTATTTCTTTATAGATGGCGCTGGTGTAGTCTTTTCTACTCGATAATTAAAATTTGACAGGACAACGTCTGTCACGGGTCGGCTAGATTTACATTTTGTGATACTATTTTTCCTTATTTTGGAAATGAAAAATGAAATAAGTTCATGACTGCAATCCCCAAGTACGGTAGACATCTACTCAGATCTCCAGGCGCTCAGCTTCTTGATGATGACTGAAAGGGGTAGGCAGAGGCACGTGCAAACATTGCATTTTCCACATGCTCACAGTTTGCAGTAGTAGTAAGCTTTATTTTGTAAATGTGTAGGTTTCAGTATAGAAAAGTAAAAATAAATTAAAAATGTATTGCCAAAAAGAGATAATGCGTTTACATGTGCTACGTGATGATAAATGTAGAGACTAACATATATTATTAATATAGGTACTAGCGAATACCAAACTATGCGCAAGGCTTGTATTTTGGGCTTCATGCAACGAATCATGATTGTATCGACAACGTATCGTCCAGATGCCAAAAAGTATCATTACTGTCATTTAGACGATACGTTGTCGATACGATATAGTGGTTCATGCTAACCCGCCAAGAATAGGCTATTAGACAGTATGAAAAATAAAGTGTTGATGATAGTAATCTATGTAAATTATGCCTTCGAAAAGCGTTATGGAGTAAAATAATTTGAAAATAATCAATAATTTAATCAAAAACCAATAATTAAAATTAACAATTTTTGAACACCAGTCACGTGACACATGACGTAGCATGCTTGTCAATATGTCTTCGCCTGCCTTGAAAAACTTGACTTAGTTGTTGACAAACATTGTGACGTCACAGAAGCTAGTTTGAAAGAAGCGTTTTTGCGGGTTATTTAAATTGACGTTATTTAATTTATATTTTTAGGGCCAATACTTATCAGAATTTCAAATAATATTGTTTTATGGGTTCCATAGTAACTACTGAATAATCTAGAATGGTTTTTAAAATCTTGTCAAATAGCCCATTAAACTTCAGGCTTCAAGGTTTAAATTAGCACTAACCATCTGTACCTTATACGCCTCACACGCGGCGTAGTAAAATATTTGCACAGCGAACTCATACACAACACTCCCATTGGCAACATGCTGCGGCTATTACCTACGAGTATGTCGTAGGTTAATTGCACGAGCTGTACTATCAGAGATATATACAAATATACACACCCTGCCCAGACAGTAATGAGATGATAAGAGAAAAAAATTTGATAATTTTAAGACTATTCTCTACACAATTTAAAAAATCATTGAAATCATATCATCAGGTAAAAAGGTCATCATAAAAAAGCAACAAAAATATATGCATATTTTATCGAATTGAGAATCTCCAAATATATAATGTAGGACTAATAGTGTCTTCATAAAACTTAAATAATTAATAACGTCCCTTGACTTTTCGATGGATCAAAATATATCTCAGTTTTTTTTAAATTATGGTTCCTGAAGTTATCTCCAGAGGCGCTTTGTAGTGATTGACTGGCCTCACAGCTCAGTTGGTAGTAACTCTGCCTTCTGCGCTGTAGGTTGTGGGTTCAATCCCCACCCAGGGCAAATATTTGTGTGATGAACATAGATGTTTGTTCTGTGTCTGGTTGTTACTATGTATAAAGTATGTATTTACAATATTATATTTAAAAAAAGTATATAAGTATTCTATCAGTTATCTGGTTCCCATAGTACAAGCTTTGCTAAGTTTGGGGCTAGATGGCGCTGTGTGTAAAATCCGCCAATATTTATTATTATTATTATTTCATACGGAAATCCACCGAGACTCACTTCTAGCCCAGCTTTGAAAATGATGGCACGCGCTGAGACAGTGAAATGACTGAACCAATGTATTATCATTTGGAAGGTCGTTGGGTACATCAATTAATTTTTCTGTTCGTTAATTTATATGCGCATCAAAACACGTACTCAAATCTTTGAAGGAAAACATCGTGAGGAAACTAGTTAGTATTATTATAAGCGGCAATGGGCTTGCAACATGTCACGTCTGGAATGCTAACTAATGCAAAATGTGGGCATGTAAATATAATGATTGGACGTGCCTCTGACTACCCCCTTTATACATCTTCATGGATCTAAGCTTCTGGAGATCTGAGAAGATGTCTACCGTACTTGGGGATTACAGTCATATTTTTATGTTTTTATTTCTACTATGAATTTAATAAGGCTTTTTGCAATCAATATAGCGTGGGTGTTGCCGTTAAGCAGTCCCACGTCCCACGTCCCGCGTTTTCACGCGCCAGACCGCGCCAAGGCGGACGGACGCGCCATGGGAATGATGCATCCGTGGTGGCCCGTGCTCGGAACGCTCTGTACACGACGCGCCGGACGCACACAGGCGGAGCGTCATCCGGCGCGGCTCGTCGTTTTACGCGCCGTGGGACCCCGGCTTAACATAGCGGGTACATACATATTAAATTTTACGATCAACTTTTACGAGTTTCCCCAATTTTACTGCGTTGTTTTATTATTTTATAGTCGTGTTGGTCGAGTGGGGAGTACCGAGACTTTTAAATCCCGATCGTGTATTTATGAGATTTTCTATTCGAATAATTGAATACTAATTATAATAATTGATTATTTTTTGGGTTCCGTACCTAAAGGGTAAAAACGGAACCCTATTACTAAGACTTCGCTGTCCGTCTGTCCGTCCGTCCGTCCGTCTGTCTGTCACAGGGCTGTATCTCATGAACCGTGATAGCTGGACAGTTGAAATTTTCACAGATAATGTATGTCTCACTCGGCACACGGAACGAGAGCCCGACTCGCACTTGGCTGGTTTTTTTAAATTCTTACATCTATCAAAAGTTTATTACAACGAATTATATAAAAACAAATAAGACTAGACTAGATTTCGTTGTGTCATAATGTCTACCAATATATATTTATTTTATATTTAACTAATTCTCAACACATTAAAATGTGATCAAGATGGTATCTAAATAAGGAGCGATGGGTTTGCAACATATCGTGTATGGAATAAATAATAAATATTGGGGAACTTTACACACATCATCTAGTCCCAAACTAAGCAAAACTTGTACTATGGGAACCAGATAACTGATAGAATACTTATTTACTTTTTTTTTTGTAAATACATACATAATATACATAGTAACACCCAGACACAGAACAAACATCTATGTTCATCACACAAATGTTTGCCCTGGATGGGGATCGAACCCACAACTACTGCAAAATGTGAGCAAGTACCAAATGTTGTTTGCACGTGCCTACCTCCTACCTTAAACATATACTTGGTATCTTCAAGGACATCTTAGACATATGTCGAAGAGGTAGTCAGAGGCAAGTCCAAAATAATATCATCGCGCAAGCGAGGAGCTTTGTAATATACGTGTACTTTACTTGTAATAATTAATGACTACTCCTACAGTGCATATTTAGGTGCCTACTTTGTTAAATTTTAAAACCAAGTCCACGTTTTAAGAGTCAGTCAGTCAGTTTAAAGAGTGTAGTCAGAAGCACATCCAAAAATATTCAACACATGCTCACATTATCCAATAGTTAGCAACATAATGCAAAAACTTGTATTTGTATCTACTATACCTAGTATAACATATTAATTAAATGCATTTTCTTGCACTACCCTGTAGTTCCCAACACTGGTATTCAGGTGTCTGCATTCCCACATAGCACAATATATTGCAACTACAGGATGTCTCAAACTGAGTGACATCACTACATAGTATAAAGCAAAGTCGCTTTCCGCTTCCCGCGTCTGTATGTATGTATGTATGTATGTTTGCTTATATCTTTAAAACTACACAACGGATTTTGATGCGGTTTTTTTTAATAGATAGAATGATTCAGGAGGAAGGTTTATATGTATAATACATGCTACCCGTGCGAAGCCGGGGCGGGTCGCTAGTTCAAAATAAAGTTATTAAAAAAAACGACTTCAAAACTATATCTACCTCATATACATAATGTAGGCTCCTACCCCGGTTATCTTACTTGGTGTAGGTATGCCAATGAAAAAAGAAGGGCGAGATCTATAGTTGAAAAACCACTATCAATGCCCATAAATTTTAAAGGTTTCTTTCTATTTCCCTGGGATCCCAGCATGAGATCCTGACTTGGTGGTAATAGGACAACCACGGAAGTATAGGATTTCAAAAAAATAATTTTGTAAATCAGTCCTAAAAAGCCGGAGTAATCGCGTAACATAAACACAAAAAAAAAAAAAAAAAAAAAAAAAAGTCGGTTATTAATTATTAACGTCCAAACATTATATTTGGCACATGCCCACATTTTGCAGTAGTTAGCATTCCATACGTGACAGGTCCATTGATAAGAATACAACTGGTTTCCTCACGATGTTTTCCTTCTCCTTTTAGAGCACGTGTTTTAATGTTAAAAAAATTGAACAGAAAAATCCATTGCTGCACGCCGGGATTCGAACCCACGACCTTTAGATTGAAAGTCGATGTACCACGATTAGGCTAACACTGGTGGCGATTCTGTTGTGTCCAAGCTAAACTTAAAATTTTGTAAAAAAACGATCGATCTTATTCCTTTTATATTAAAGTCTAAATTAGATTCACATCAAAATTACAGTCCTAAAACTTGGAATATTTTAGCCGTTTCTCTATTTTATTTCACATATTTGACACAACTAAGTGTCATCTTAGTCAACACCAATTTACATGTTGATTAAATTTAGCTTGACGTTTCTAAATCTATTACAAAAATCGTAAATTTATTTAATACTATTCTATGTTTTAGAACTGTCACTTTGAGGTTACTATTTTAAACTTTAACTTAAAAAAAATAAGATCGATAGTTTTTAGGATTTTAAACTTAAGCGTGGACACAAGAGAATCGACACCACTGTCTTAGTTTTAGTAATATTTGACTGACGCGAACCTGATAGTTACTAATTATTTTAACCAACTTGTATCAAGTTTTCGATCAGCCTGTGTTACATAGCAAGTCATTCAACATTATAGCTTTGGATATGGCAAAGTTCTGTTATACATAGCATAGGCTTGCCTACAGTAATATTGTGGGCGATTCTGGTTGTGTCCAAGCTAAACCTAAGTTTTCGTAAAAAATTATCGCTCTTATTCCGTCTCATTAATAAACGTAGACTAGCGCAGGATTAAATTTAGTCCAACGCTTACGTTTGGACTAATCGAATTCAATATTAATAAACGAGGATTAGAAATGGAGTTGCTTACATTAATCTGGTATTAACAAGTCTTGGTGTAACCTCAGATGATCTTTGGATAAGTAAATTTTTATTAATAGCACCGATTATGTTTAAGTTAAAGTCTAAATTTGCTTAACCACATAATGACAGTTCTAAAGATTAGACAGTAATTTGTCAATTTTTTACGAAAATTTAGTCAGCATGTAAAAAAGTGTTGACTATTGTTTATATACACGAAAAAGAATTGTTAAAATAATATTATAAATTAAGGAACTTTCATTTCAAGGTTACGCTGATTTAGACTATAACGTATAAGAAATAAGAGCGACCGTATTTTCACGAAGTTTTAGCTTTAGGTGGACACAACAGAATTGTCACCATTATGTCTTATTCATTTTTCTGTCTGCATTGTGCTTTGGAAAACGATAATTGAGGATAAGTGGACAAGAAAAAGACTGTGGGTGCTCGTACTGTTCCATATCTTTCCCTGTCATTATTTGACTTGAAATACATTTCTACTGCCTTTGACAAGTGTTTTTCCTCCAGCTGTTGTCTATTCTGCTTGTATGTTATTTTTGACATAAAATAGTATATTATATTGTCTTCAATAATGTCTTCATTGTAAATGATGTTTTTTATTTAACGTCTACTGAAGTGTCACAGGTATGCTAAATTTCAGATTAATTGATTTGGGAACTGGTTTAAAATTCAATTGCAAGATTTGAACCGCACATACTAACAAACTAACGAACAAAGCCAGTTGTATTAAACTTGCTTGTAGAAATAAATCTTTTACAGTAGTTAGTAAAAGTGGCCGAGTGGGATGTACCTCGACTTTCAATCTGAAGGTCGTGGGTTCGAATCCCAGCGTGCATCAATGGATTTTTCTGTTCGAAAATGTATATACGCATCAAAAACACGTGCTTACAACAGTGAAGGAAAACATCGTGAGGAAACCAGTTAGTATTCTTATAAGCGGCGATGGGCTTGCAACCTGTCACGTATGGAATGCTAACTACTGCAAAATGTGCCAAATATAACGTTTAGACGTGCCTCTGACTACCCCCACTAGACATCTTCAAAGGATCGAAGCGTCTGGAGATCTAAGAGGATGTCTACCGTATTTGGGGATTACAGTCGTATTCCTATTTATTTTATTTCTTATTAAAAGGTGCAAGATGCAAATTGAAAATTACTTATAATGTAGTAGCTGTGTAAACTACGAAACCCTACTTTGCGCGTGACCCTACACGCACGTTTTATTGAACTCATTATGATGAACAACTTTTATACTGTAAAAAACAATGTAGCTAATTTGGCAATTTATCGTATCCAAAATAAGCTGCTTTCTTTCATCTACGTCACTAAATTCTCACTGGACAAGTTTCAAGTGGGTTATTTAATGAAGTTAGTTTATTAGTTGTCGCTGGAGTATAATATTACCAACTCTACTTTAGCAAAACTCTTCTAATTATGCTTCATATTACTTCACATTCTCGTATTTTTTATACATAAACTATCTGTCCCGACAAACGTTGCCCTGCCCAATTTCAATATTCTCACAGAAAAAAGCACTTTCAGTTTTTCACGAACTTTATGCCACCTTTATCAAAAAAAGTTATAAAACTGCATTATCTTGAAACCCATCAAGTTTAGAAAGAAACCGTCTGTAATTTACTTAGCTAGTATGATTAGCTAACGAATTATATAGAAATGAACTGTTTAGCTATTCATAGTTTTGATCAAAAACGAAACTAGTGTTTTTGAAGAGCCAACTTTGGAAAATAAATCTATCGAGAAAAGTTTCACCAATCTTGTCTCTGTCTGTAATTTATCTAGATTAAATCCTTAAGTTATCTTTGTCGTAAAAAAAAACTGTATGTTTAGCGGTTATTGAGAAAAAACGATTCTGCATTCTTCAAAAACATTTATTACTCCTCTTAAAATATAGGATTAGAAAAAAAGAAAAACGGTATTACATTTTAAATCACACTGTTTTATTTATCAAGACTCTCACAGCCCTAAACATTAGTTCGCACCCGATCAGCATCAGCCCTCAAGGGTGCTTGAGAGCCCTCGGCTCAAGACTACAGAGCCTCCCAAGTAGTTTAACAGATTTTAGGGTAGGTTTTGTTTGCTTTTTGGAGCAGTTTTATTTAAACGCAAGATTACTGTCGTTATTTACTTTTTTACGTATTTTATTTCAATTTACTAAACATCTTATTTATTAATTATCATTTTTTATTATTTATTATCATCTGTGTAACCTACATTGTGTTCAAGCAAATAAATGATCTTTATCTTTATCTTTATCTTTATTTACAGAAAGACTGATAACGGTTTTTAGGATTCCGTATCCAAAGGGCAAAAACGGGATCCTATTACTAATACTTCGCTGTCCGTCTGTCTGTCATATGACTGTATTTCATGAAACGTAATAGCTAGACAGTTGAAATTTCCATAGATTATGTATTTATGATGCCGCTATAACAACAAATACTAAAAACAGAATAAAGGGCTCCCATACAAAAAACGTGATTTTTTTGCCGTTTTTTTGTAGACAATGGTACGGAACCCTACGGAGTCCGACTCGCTCTTGACCGGTTTTTTTTAATCTAGAAGACAAATTATGTCGTCTTAATTGTGTATTGTAAGTCGGATTTGAAGAGTTATTGGCGAGAAAGAAGAACTCCAGTTTAGATGAACAGAGATTTTATTCAATACACATGTTATCCGTGCAGCAGACATTTCAAGAGAGAGAAAAAGGAACACATAGAAAGTTTAGACAGATAGAGCAGATTTTTCTAAATTTGACAGTTCTGTGTTCTATCTGACATTGACATTGACATTGGTTACATATTCAACAGGATTTTATTTAAATAGCTCAACTGTTTTTGAAAATATCTTACTTAATATTATAATTCCGTAAGTTTTTTTTGTGTATTTTGTACCTAATTATCTAACTATTATAATTTCGAATGTTTGTGAGGATGTTCGTGCCTCAATCACACCTAAAAACCATACGAGGTTTAGAAGAAACTTGAAATATACATAGCTTATGTTTTAGAATAACGAATAGAATACTTTGTACCCAGGCTACACACACCACAAACACCTAACTGATATTATTTTCTACTAGTAGAGACGCGACAGACGTTGTCCTGTCCAAATTTCAATAATCGCATAGTAACACGTTGCTATGACTTACTAATGTCAGATTTTTTGCACACCAGCGCCATCTCCAAAATCATTCCTTTTATAATATCAGGATTAGGATTGAGTAACTCCAAAGTTGTATGATTGATGGCTAAGAATACCAAGATTAATCCCTAAGGCAATATTATTAAAAGAAAATGGCGACCATGGTAAACCTTGTTAGTATTTTTATTTCTCCTCCAAAAAGGCTCATCTCCAGCCCAAACCCGAATAGCGAGCTTACACGGGTAATTTCAGCGTCCGGATACAACGCTATTTGAGAAAATTGTCGAGTCCCAAACGATAATGTTTTGCCGCCTTAACAATTTCATAACATATCTTGCTGCGTCTGATTTATAGTCATTTCGCTTGTAATAGAGTGGTGTATCTGGGTTTATGTACTCTATGGTTTTCTTGGTATGAATTTTGGGGTAATTTATGGAGATGGCGGAACTTGGGGAAAACCTCATGCAAAGTTGTGATTAACCTAAGCTTTCTTTGTTCAAAAATAAACTTTACACCTGCGACCAGTGGAGTGGTGAGACAGAGACGCTAAAAGTGTGGGTTTGAATGTCGCGGGACAAATGTTTGCATGATCTGCAGATATTTGTTTCTGCTCTTTTGGGTATAGGTACCATAGTAATGCGAAAAAAGTATCTTGTTTATTATTTATTCAAAGTTTCATCCAAAACCGTTCAGTCGTTGAGGCGTGATTGAGGCACAAACATCTCAATATGTAATAATCCTAAGATTGGCTAAGAAATAGAAAGTACTAGCCGACCCGTGACAGACGTTATCCTGACCAGATTTAAAGCAAATTGCTATGATACACTGATGTCAGATTTTTTGCACACCAGCGCCATCTATATCAAAATCATCCCTTTTGCGTTTTTTTATAATTTTGGGGATAATTTTCGTATTTTAATGTAGTCTATTTTTATTTAGACATTATATCTACATCTACATCTAATCTAATTTAATCTCAATCCCTTTTGTCGTTAAGGCCCGATTGAGGCACAAACAAACTCACAAACATTCGCATTTATAATAAATATGATTAGGATTAGAACTAAATTGTCATAAATAACTTTGTAATCTCCCAATGTTTTCCTGCTGGTTTAATAACTTTTCTTTTTTGTTAATACTACCTACTGAGTGTCCAAACATCATCAAATAGAGTACACCGCGATATTATTCACCCAAATGGATTATCAAAACCACAAAACACATGAAAGTGAAGTAATAAATGTATGGAGACAAATGTGGACTAATGGACTCCCCGTGATGACAAGCCCGAGTTATGAGCACCGCTAATGCTCCCAAATTGTGTTATTACTGTAGCCCACACAAACAGTCAATAATTACCTACAAAAATGTATGTTTATTATTTACTAGCCGACCCGTGACAGACTTTGTCTGCACAAATTTAAATAATCGCATACTCCATGCGTCTATCTACTCCACGCACGAACGCAAAAGAGATGAATTTGGTATCGATGGCGCTGATGTGCAAAAAATCTGACAATCGTGTTGATATCAGTCGTCATAGCATGACTGATAAAGAATAAATATCTATAGAAACGTTTGATAAACATAACAGACATTTTCATGTTCTTCAAAAACAATCGATAATTAACCATCTTTCTTGGATGTTGACTGTACCAGTGGCACAAGTTGGCGCTTATCTATTGTGTTTCGAGATATTGTTACTATCTAGTTGAAACTCAGCAGACAGAAAGAGACACGCAAATGAAAGTTTGCCGCCGTCACCCGTTCGACAGTCCTTGGGACGTTTAAGGGGATAAGTGAGTTTGAATTATTCTCTGCTAAAATTACTTGAAAATTTAATTGTTTCACGACTCTTCGATCAAAGTTTTGTTGCAATCAAACTCAATCATATTATATTTGAAACGCGATTATCTACTAGTTAACAAAGCTTTTTAGTAACTATGCCTTCTGCGCTGTAGGCACAGTTCGATTTCTATGAAAGACAGATAAACATAATTGTTTATTCTGCGACTGGGTGTTATAATGTATTTATAAAAAATATGTAAGTATTCTATCAGTAATTTATATATCAGCTTTACCTAGTTTGGGGCTAAATTGCGCGGTGTAAAATGTCCACCAATTATTATCTCATATTCAAATTCAAAAGGCATTTATTTTAATAAAATCTCAAGGATCACTTTAAAACGTCCTAGGAGCTAGGTAAAGCTACGCGTGTTCCTCGCGACCAAGCCTAGAAGAATCAGGCAACAAACACGGCTTGGGGCCCATCCTTTTCTTAATCTATTTATTTATAAACGAAGTCGCGCTTACCAAAAAGCCTGCCCTTAACTTAGCGACGCCCTAGCTTGCTAATTAAAGTTGGCAACACACGGTGCGACCACGAGCCAACACTTGGTCCTTTGAATCGACGCAGCGACGCGATGAAATCAACGGTCGTATGTCTTTATTGGAGGTACTAAATCTACGTTTCTAATAAAACGTAGTAAATTCTGCGCTGTGTTTGATCCCAGGACAAAATTTGTTTTATGAACATACATGTTTGTTATGTTTTTGGGTATAGGTATCACTACATAGTATAAAGCAAAGTCGCTTCCCGCTTCCTGCGTCTGTATGTATGCTTATATCTTTAAAACTACACAACGGATTTTGATGCGGTTTTTTTTAATAGATAGAGTAATTCAGGAGGAAGGTTTATATGTATTAAACCCGTGCGAAGCCAGGGCGGGTCGCTAGTTATATATAAAGTCGGTATATACATATTTACTAAAAAATATAAACAAGATTTCAATCAGTAATCGATTATTGTTGATTTAAAAGCAATAGTATTGCATTTTTTCCGTGGAATACAGACAAGATATTCGTGAATAAAAACTAATATTATTTTATTTATTTTTTCAGCCACCATTTTATAGTATTTTAGTCCATCGTAAAAAATACATCACTGTTAATTCCAACTTCATCTTGCTTTAACAAGCTAAATCCATTGCAACGATCCTTATAAAGTCCTATTTCAAAGTATATGTCACAGTCCAAACTATTAACCGGTCAAAACTACTTTTGACTGATCTCACTATCTAAACTAATTTTAACCGGTTATGAGTATTGATAGCCATAGTTACCTTGTGGTAGGTATCTTGCCTTTCGATCCGATTATCGGTTCTCTATCTTATTTCAGCTAATGGATTGTTCTGTTTGAAAAAGTATATACCTATCTTTCTACCCTATTCAACTCATGCTCAAGACAGTGAAAGAAAACATTTTGAGTAAACCTGTGGCTTATACCCATGGCGTCAGCTCCACATGATCTAGCCACGGACAGACCAGCAAGCTGAGAGATGTTATAGGTGTTGAGCTAGTCTACTCCATCTTAAACATGCCCTAGGCACTACAAAGTTCCACCTGCGCTTTATTTTATCTATAAATCATCCAGAAAAGAAGTAATAAGGCCGAGTTTTGACTGTAACATATTATCTAAAGCAAAAGTTTATTCAATTAATATTAAATGGCTTCAAGGCAAACTTTGTTCATTATCAGTTATTGATGCGCCATAAATGCACCTCCTAGATTTGCGTTCAAATACAGTCTGATTGATTACAGTATCATCAATCATAGAAATAATAACTAGCTTATGTGATTTAAATAACCGACAATTCTGAGCCGAGTATAACGGCTATTACTCAAAAAACCGGTAAACCGGTTTACCGTATGCAAAGGTTGCTAATTAGTTATTAGGTTTATATAGACTTAAGCCGAGTATCAACCATTAGTATAATAACCGGTTTTCAGATTAAAGTCTTCACTACATAGTATAAAGCAAAGTCGCTTTCCACTTCCCGCGTCTGTATGTACGTATATATGTTTGCTTATATCTTTAAAACTACCCAACGGATTTTGATGCGGGTTTTTTTAATAAATAGAGTGATTCAAGAGGAAGGTTTGTATGTATAATACATGCATAATATAGTAGAGAAACACTGATAATTTTAGAGGTTTCTAATGTGATGTCGTAAATAAACACATTTTTTTGCGCTTACATTGCAAATGCTGGCTGAACCCCACGAGATATATCAAAATAATGTACTACAGTATTGTACACCTTAAAAACGTCTACAAAAAAGTCAACGATGGTATTAGAAATGTCTTACGCACAGCGAAGCGGGCACGGGTCAGCTAGTAAATAATATAAGCATGTTATACTCTTTTAAAAAAATGTATCGTTGTACGATACACATGTTTAAAAGAGGCTAACCGCAATTAAAGGTTCTTCTAGGACACTATGTATTAGGACACGCACAAATATGCGCTATTGTAGTAGTGTAGAAAGAATTAGGTGAATAGACGACCTGCTTGAAAAGTTGCTGTCAGTGGATGTTAGAAGACTGAAATTATAATGACTCATATCTACTACTAGCCGACCCGTGACAGACGTTGTCCTGTCAAATTTTAATTCCCGTTCCCGTTCCCGTTCCCGTTCCCGTTCCCGTTCCCGTTCCCGTTCCCGTTCCCGTTCCCGTTCCCGTTCCCGTTCCCGTTCCGGGATAAAAAGTATCCTATGTCCATCTCCTGGCTCTAAGCTACCTCCCTGCCAATTTTCAGCTAAATCGGTTCAGCCGTTCTTGAGTTATAAGTGGAGTAACTAACACGACTTTCTTTTATATATATAGATATCGACAATGCAACTTCTAGTTTTCATAAACTCCGACCCTACAGTCGGTTGGACTATTGGTAAACAATATATTCACCTCCAGAGATTGCGTGTTGGTGTATCTATTTCAGGTCAATACTACAGCGGAAGCTCGTAAATATCACGGGCGTAATGTGATTATTTCCAAAATTTCCCTACCCCTATCTCACGGCCCTCATATTTGAGAAATTTAAGCGGATTTGTCAAGTTGGGAGGCGTCCGTCCGAATACTTAAATTTATGTTCACCCTCGTTACTGAGTCTGGGAGTGACATGGTGCTAAGGGATGTTTTGAAAAATCGCGCAGAGGTGCTGAGAATGTTTTTAGGATTGAATGCTTTGAATAGGGTAATGGGATCCAAAACATTAAGAAAGGTTGGATTGAATTATCCTTAAAATTTACGATGATAAAATCACTTGTTTAAATGGAAAAATTATGTGAATAGTTCTACCTAGGTATTTAATATACTGACACAGCTTAATTCAAAATAAAATCAGATTTAAAAAGAAATCAAGTATCATTGTTGCGACGACTACAAAAAGTAATGGTACAATTTGTAAGAGTAAGCAATTTCTAGCGGCTCATATAAAAATTAGGACGTCTTTTAGTCGAGTATAATTTTATGTATTGGCCCACCATTTGATGTGAATAATAAATTTAATTATTGTACCTGTATTTTTTTAAAAGGTACCTATTTATCACTAAACTTGACGCTCTTTCTGCTTCCAAGAGGTATACAAAAATGTGGACCAAAGCAGCGAGTTTAACTCGTTAAAGACGGAACTGAGTTTTACTAGCAGGACGCTATGAGTCCCGCCGTATGGTCTCACAAATGCACCAAGTTATTTTTTTAAGCGTATCGTCCACACGAGCTGGAGTCGAGGCGGAATCGCCGCGCTTCTTGCTCGCCCTCGCCTTGAATCCTAGCCGCCTCCGCCTCGCTTGTGCCGCGCCCGCGCCTCGACGCCGCCTCGACTCTAACTCGTGTGGGCGATGCGTCTTATGTTCCTCCTGCTAGAATATTTGCTCGAACTTATTTAGTAGGTCACGTCAGTAACTTCAGCCACGTCTGTACTCCCAGCGGCTCTTTTCGCGAATCAGCCGCGAATGGAGAGAGTAACTAGATCATATTGTAACATGATTACCGTCGGATATCGAACTCAAGCGGAAGCTTTTATCTGTAATAGCGAGTAATTCTGTGTACTCTTGTAATACTTTTCAAAAATGGGGTTCGTGGATTCATGAGCTCGATAGAATTGGTGAAAGTCGGGGTTATGAGACTTTTTATTGATAAAAAGTATTATCTATACATATAATACAACTGTAGAAGAGGTCAATTCTGTACATTGAATAAAAACTAAAAAAAATACTCCTAGGGGTCTTCATACAAGTAACACAAGCCAAAAAAAAACATTTTGAAATTTTTGTCTGTCTGTCTGTCTGTCTGTCTGTTGTCCGGCTTTCACGCAAAAACTACTGGATGGATTTTAATAAAACTTTTTTTGTTATATAGCTATTAGACCTCGGCAACTTATTGGCTATAATTTTAGAATATCGTATATAAAAGTGTACGAGTATATCGGTGAATTTTCAAAGTTACGGGATCTTCGAAACCACAGAACTCAGAAATTTGTATTTTTTTTGAGGTAAAGCTAGATCAAAAGGGATTTTTGGAAATTCTCACCCTAGTAGGTGAAAAGGGGTTCAAAGGCAAAGGTGTGAAAGCCTGATTAACAGCCGTGCAAAGCGGGGGCGAGCCAGCTAGGTATCTACTATCTACATACATACAAACATAAATAAACGCGCCTATTTCCCAGAGCGATAGGCAGAGACCACGGCTTTCAACTTGCACATTGCACAATCCTGTTATACCTCTTGCATAGTATACTAGCTTTTGCCAGCGGCTTCGTTCGTTTGGTACATAGATAAAAAGTTACCTTTAAGCTATTCCTAGGCATCCTAATAATATTATAAATACGAAAATTTGTGAGTTTGTATTTATGTTTGTGCCCTAATCAGTCCTAAACGACAAAACTGATTATGATGAAATTTGCTGAAGTATGTAGATAAAAAAATTAACCCCTAAATTATAAAAAATGCAAGAAGGATGATTTTGGTATAGATGGCGCTGGTGTGCAACAAATGTGATATCACAGACTAAAATCATTTAGTGATAGCAACGCAGTTTTGACTAATGAATGATACGCATTCTACCAAAATTTATTTTATCAGTTCAAGGTTTGTAGTGAAAAAATTAGAAGTTGCCGACTGACAACGTCAAAATTTGACAGGACAACGTCTGTCACGAGTTGGCTAGTAGGCTATAAATATGTCGATTTTCTTCTAAGTCCATCCAGTCATGGTCTCATAAACTTTTGAATGTTTATGAGTAGATTTTGATGATCATTATAACATAAGCTCGTAAACTGATTTAATTATTATATCACACTTTATTTCATACTATAGTATAATTTAAAGATCCAATAATAATTTTATTAATAGGGATATTTATTTCATAGCATGTCTTTTTTGCTTTGAGGACTATATAGCATCTTAAAAGTTGCATCATAGTCATGGATTTATATTTATGTATGCAAGTGCTTATTTTTATTATGTACCTAAAGGAAATTAAATAGTCGTTATAGGGTAAATAATTACTTGGTATTACGAGTGTATTGTGTAAGGACGAAGACATTATATTTACATTATTATATTTTATCTATTGTCGGCGTAGAGTGAATACCTCGTATGTCAGTTGAAGTGAACTTTTCAGGACATAGAAAAAACGTCTGATCGTGATTAGACAACAAGATAAATGCCATCAAAAACATAACTTGTAAAAAAAGCCAAGTCTCGCAACGCAACTCAGTTCTTCTACCGTAAAAAGTTGTGAGATCCATGTAATACCAAGTCGGTTAATTTATTCAGTCCCTACTTTAAGAGTCCTTCTGACTTATGTTATTACGTAAAGGTTAGCTAATTACGTAATAACATAAGTCAGAAGAACTGAGTTGCGTTGCGAGACTTGGCTTTTTTTACAAGTTATGTTTTTGATGGCATCTCATTTATTTTTGTAGATAGCCCTACTTTTTAGGGTTCCGTACCTAAAGAGTAAAAACGGAACCCTGTTACTAATACTCCACTGTCCGTCCGTCCGTCTGTCCATCTGTACGTCTGTCCGTCTGTCCGTTTGTCCGTCTGTCCGTCTGTCTGTCTGTCGGTCTGTCTGTCTGGCTGTATCTCATGAACCATGATAGCTAGACAGTTTAAATTTTCACAGATGATGTATTTCTGTTGCCGCTATAACAACAAATACTAAAAACAGTATAAAGTAAATACTAAAGTGGGGCTCCCATACAACAAACGTGATTTATAGATAATGGTACGGAACTCAACGTGCGCGAGTCCGACTCGCACTTGGCAGGTTTTTTTAGGATTTTTACACTAAACACTAATTGTGTTTCAAATTTGAAGCTTCTATGTCTGCTAGAAGTGCCTTAAACTTTTGATGATCGGTCAGTCAGTCAGTCAGTCAGTCAGTGAGTGAGTGAGTGAGTGACAAAATAGGATACTTTGACTAGTTATAATTCTTAAAGTACTGGTTCAAATTGAATGAAATTTGGAATATACCGTGTTTATATAGTGACTGCTTGGTTTCTGAAAATTCAGGCTTCTAGTTTTATCCACAACGAAGTTATAGGGGGTCGAAAATGGCCTGAACTGCTTCGAGAAAAGGATGGTACAGCCGTGCCGCTTTATTGCTTGACTTGGCGGGGGCACTGCCGTGCCCCCAGATATTTTTTAATGTCTATTTAAAATTTTAGATTTTTTTATGTCATGATTTTAGTCAGATCAAATATCGTCAAATTTCAAACATAGCTCAATATAACCTTTCAATCAGCAGACATGTTCATTTCCTGTCTTCATCTCGCTCGCACACCGGAAGTGCTGAATCCAGCCCCTGCAGGCGACTGCTGCATCCGGTTTGAACTTCCTTCTCATTCCAAATTGAGCTTTTTAAGTTCTGAAAGTTAAAAGAAGGGTTTATTAACTTTGTCTTTGATAAAAAAGTTATTAGCCAGTTGATAAATGTTCTTTTTATATAAGTTCATACGTTACAAGATAGATATAAAGATAGGATCACGACTGTAATCCCCAAGTACGGTAGACATTCTCTCAGATCTCAAGGCACTTAGATCCTTAAAGATGTCTAAACGGGTCAGAGGCACGTCCAAACATTATATTTGGCACATGCCAACATTTTGCAGTAGTTAGTATTCCACACGTGACAGGTTGCAAGCCCGTTGCCTCGTATAAGAATATTAACTTTCTTTCACCGCTATAAGCGTGTTAATGCGCATATTAGTTTTTCGAACAGAAAAATCCATTAATGCTCGGCCGGGATTCGAACCCACGACCTTCGGGTGTAAGCCAAGGTATTCATACCCGGCCAACACGGCTTTGGTTATACAAACAAATAGTCATTGTGTAGTTCGTTCGTTTATGAAAACTATAAATGTATGGTCACATGCTACTCTAGGTGTTGGATGAACAATAAACACGTGAGATCATTATATGTACAAGTAAAATGCATATAAATAAATAATAAATAAATAAATGTTTTTATTGCGTTTCCAAAAGTACAATATTATGAACAATGATGAGATCTCCTTTTAAGTAAAAAATACTTGTCATAGGAGATTTCGCTCTTGCTTAGGTCTATTTTTAGAGTTATTTGTGGGGTGGTAAAACTATAAACATTGAAAATTACAATGGGTAGAAACAATATAGATAAAAATGTGCATAAGCGTGTATGAGTGTGTGTGTGTGTGTGTGTAGTGTGATTGATGGTGTTATATTTGCCAGTAAAAGTTATTTTTGTATATTTAAGTAATAACTTCGAGAAGTTCTTCAGTATCGTCATAACTAATGGACAGTATCCATTTGGATAAATAGGTTTTATAGTTATGATTATTCATGGGATATATGTTTATAAGTTTATTTATTTTATTATATCGCTCAGAGCACGCAAGGTAATGCTTAAAATATAAGGAGTACCTAATGTTATTGCTGTATAACCCTCGATACAACAAGAAGGGTATTATAAGTCTGATGTGTCTTTGTATCTGTGTGTCTGCCTGTGAAATTATCCATTATACTAGTAAACTAGTATTTTTTAAGAGCCAAATTTGGAAAATAAATCTATCACCAATCGTGTTTCTGTCTATAATTTATCCAGATTATATCCTTATGTTATCTTTGTCATAAAAAACGAAACTGTATGTTATGCGGTTATTGAAAAAAAAACGACTCTGCATTCATCAAAAACATTGATTACTACTTGTCTTAATTATATTCTTTACCAATTGAAATACATATTCCTACTCTCTTGTTAATCTCGTTTATTGGTAGTAAACTAGGTATGGAAAAGCTCATCTTCCCTCAACATTTTCTCAATAAACATTTGACGTCGTCAACGTGCCCGTATCACCTGGCTGGAAGCAATATCTTCCAGAAAAATCCGCTTTGAAATTGATATTCCAACGTCGTTGTTTTATTTATTGGAACTTGTTTACGTCTTATCGCATTAGAAAAGGGTAGATAAATATACTATAATCTGATTGTTTCGCTGTAATCTTTTAAATTATTAAGGTAATATCTGAAATTATGGAATAATGTTTACTTATTTTGTGGATTAATAGATATACAACCTTCAGACAGTAATATATGACTGGTTATTAAGGTGATGCTTAAAATTTTAGTTTTCTTGTATGGGCTGAGTTTACCCGGATGAGACGGAAAAAGTGAAAAAACGGCATTATCCTAAAAACCATCAAACTTAAGGCCCTGTATGTCGACGATTGCTCTTTTTCGAAACGAAAAAAGAAATACTTCTGAACAAGCCACATCTCCTATTTTTATAAATATATTACTTCAGGTTCCTACCTAGATTTCTATTAAGCTGAAAACATAATAGCAGAAACTTTTCACGATAAAGATATTATTTCAAAATGATACGTTTTAGAATTTATGATCGAAATACTTTGATACCTACTATTAAGATCAACTTGTAATTTATTGTTAAAGATAGGTAATATGTAGATCTAGATTTCTACTAGAATAGGTTTTTGATAAGTAATTATACATAATTTATATCATTAATTTATTCGAAAAGCAAAGGCGGACCACGCGCCGCCCATGGATCAGTACCACGTGCAGCGGTCGGTAGGATTATTTATCAAAGTGATTAAAGATGGGTACATCTTTATTCACATAATACTTTACATTATAAAAATAGAGATGTGGCTTGTTCAGAAGTATTTCTTTTTTCGTTTCGAAAAAGAGCAATCGTCGACATATAGGGCCTTAAACAGAAACTGTCTCTAATTTAGGTAGCTAGTATGATTATCTAACGAATTTTATAAAATTAACTGTTTAGCTTTTTATAGTTTTGAGTAGAAACGAAATTAGTATTTAGAAAATAAATCTATCGAGAAAACTTTCACCAATCGTGTTTCTGTCTATAATTTACCTAGATTAAATCCTTAAATTATTTTTGCCATAAAAAACATAACTGTATGTTTTGCGGTTATTGAGAAAAATCGATTTTGCATTCATCAAAAAAATATTACTTGTCTTAAATTATATACTTTTTATAGAATATTAAAGATATAAGACTAACTTTGTTCTTGAGAAGTAGGATTAGTGGTATAAGCCTCAATGGTATTAGGTAGATACATTATAAAGAAAGGTCTATAAAAACACATGCTAATATTATTTATGATCTCTTTTCAACCGATAAAAAGAGGAGGGTCTCACTTCGACGCGTATGTGTATTTTTGATGCTATTAATTTATGTATGACCCGCGCATAACTTTGTACCTGGTGATGCGATTTGGATGATTTCGCGACTTCGTTTAAGTGAAGTTTCAACACCCCCAGAAAAGTGGAATTTCGGGAATTCCTTTCCTTTCCCTACATAAAAAAGCAAAAACTCGCCCTTCACATTTCAAGTTACTAGGATCAGTGGTTTAGGCTATGCGTTGATAGATCAGTGAGTCGGTAAGTAAGGCAATGTTTTGTATATTAAAGATGAATCGAGGTTAGCTCTTCTTTAGACATCTTCAACGTTCTCTCTTCAAGTCAATAGTTCTACAACACTAAACACGCGATCAAAAAAACGTTACGCCAATTATTCGAAAGGTAAACCAATTTTCATTGCTTCGGCATTCTTGCATACGTTACCATCAATATAATTCCCGAAACTTGCTTGTCCGAGGTTGGGTTACCGGATCAAGTACTCGAGAGGTCAACCAAATAATCGTGTACTAACAAGCGACCCTCGTCAATGGATGCTGCTTCTGACAGTTCGGCGTTGGGTGGCAAAAACTGGTAGGTAGCGTCTGGTTTACTAAGAAATTGTAGGTTGTAGTTTGAACCAGCCTTACTTTATAATAAAGCTCATACAATTCGTGAAAGACTGTATTGGTCTGACGTGCTGTTGAAGCCTGTAGCGCTAGTGTTCACGGCACCGCCGCGCCGCTACTGCGCCTCTGCGCTGTGTATACGACACTCGTAAATAACTCACCGCGCCGCAACCGCAACGCCACCGCGGCCCCCGCCAATCCAATTTTTTACACGCTTTATTTTTGTTAAACTGGACATGTCAATGCGGCACGTGTGATCTTCGTGCCTAGCAATGTATTACAATCGTATGGTATGGTGAAATCAAGCTGTGACGGCGCGGCGGCAGCGCGGTGGCGGTCTCGTTAACACAGTGCAGAGGTGCGGCGGCGGAGCGGTAGCGGCGCGGCGCTGCAGTGTACCCGAGCGCATAGGCGTGATGAATCACTAGATAAAAAAAAAATTATAAAGTATTTGCAATGACTGAAGTCATTGCCAATTACTAACGCGTACCTACATTTGGTAATGCTTACTTTAATGTCATTACTAGCTTCAACCAGCGTAGTAACTGGATAATTAGTAGCCTATTAGTTGTTTTGGGACATTAGCTATGTATATTCCAAGATTCATCTAAATACTTATGTTTAGTCGTTTGTCTGTTCGTCGTCATTTTTCATACAAACATTTTTACAAACTTTCGGACTTTTTATATTAGTAAGGTAGCAAGATGAAAAATGAACAAAAAACATTTTTTAATAATTGTATCTCTGCAAAATTCAAAACCTCAAAAATTACCTAATATTTTTCTATTTGTACCTTGTATATATATAATATAGTATAATAGTATATAGTATAGTAGTATATATACATATATAGTACCTAGAATCTGCTACTATATTATTTGAGATTTTTAGCAGATTATAGATTTAGGGTACTTAATCTTTGATCCATTTTATATTCAGTGAATTGTTAAAAATCGAATTTTTGGGTTTTCCAAGAAAAAAAATATGAATTTTATCTTTAATATTTTTTAAGATACTCAGAGCTGGTAACGAATTTACTTTTGATAAAGGGATTTCATAATAAACCTGTACACTGTACAGGCTCTATTTCAATGTTAATATCAAATTTTCTCAAGCATTTTATTATCAGTAAGTAATCTAACCCAACAATACAGTTTATACCGCGTGTTGGGAGCCAGAGCTTTTCGATATAGCCTTTTATATATCGCACAAAAACTGATACTATGTACAGGATGACCTAATTTTTTTCCTTACTTATAGTTTTATTTATAGCCGTGTTGACCGAGTGGGAGGTATCTCGACTTTCAATCTGAAGGTCGTGGGTTCGAATCCCGGTGTGCATCAATGGATTTTTCAAATACACGTGCTCAGAACGGTGAAGGAAAACATCGTGAGGAAACCATTTAGTATTCTTATAAACAGCGATGGGCTTGTCACGTATGGAAAATGCTAACTACTGCAAAATGTGGGCATGTGCCAAATATAATGTTTGGACGTGACTCTGACTCCTCTAGACATCTCAAAGGATCTAAGCGCCTTGAGATCTGAGAGGATATCTACCGTACTTGGCGATTACAGTCGTGGTCTTATAAATTATTTAATAAAAATATTATAAGGATAGATTAAGTTTTTGAGAGCCGTCTTCATATCAACCTCTATACTGGGTATACGTACTCAGATACACACAAAAAAGGGAAAGGATAAAGGCGCGTTCACGCTCCCGTCATTCAATATCCACTGATATCTCATTTACCGCGAATGGAGACAGAATGGATAGCGGTCTCCACCCAAGACAGTGGTGAAAGTTATAAGCGAACTTTCTGAAACTAGGCACATTTTTCTCTCGTGTCCCGGAAAACGTAAAATGTTTTCAATCATTGACCGGCGTCATATTGGAAAGAGTAAAGTTTTTATCCTAATCTATATAAATAAAAATGAATCGCCGAAATGTATGTACGCGCATAACTTTCGAACGACGACTGCACCAAATTGGATGATTCATTTTTTTACGTCTTTCTTATTGTCAGAACAAAGTTTGTGTATAAGAAAATTTATAAAAAATAGCTGACCCGTGCCCGCTTCGCTGGTCGACAGATAGTTTCACATCTGGTATTCCACTCTTCAAAATAAATTGTAGCCTATATGTTGCCGAGGACTAATAAGTATATAACAAAAAAAAACATTAAAATCCGTCTAGTAGTTTTTGCGTGAAAGCCAGACAACAGACAGACAAAAATTTCAAAATGTTTTTTTTTGGCTTGTGTTACTTGTATAAAGGCCTCTAGGAGTATTTTTTTTAGTTTTCATTCAATGTACAGAATTGAACTCTTCTACAGTTTTATTATATTATGTAATATGTATAGATAAGAAAATTGTTCCTCAATCAGGCCTAAACGACACAACGGATTAAGTTGAAATTTGCTGTAGATGTAATATAATGCCCGAATAGATAGATGGCACTGGTGTGCAACAAATCTGACATCACAGACTAAAAACATTCAATATTATATATTCGATTATTGAAATTTGGCAGGACAACGTCTGTCAGGGGTCGGCTAGTCTTATATATACTAGCAGACTTGGCCACACGTTGCTGTGTCAACAGTTCACAATAAAATAATATTGCGGCTATCAACGATAACGGTATATTATACTCGAAAAACTTTGTAGTCTGGTAAAAATGGCATCAACTCTTTTAGCGATTTTTTCTAATCGCTTCATGATTACCATAAGCTCTCACGAGGGTATTGCGTTCCAAAAAATAAGTAAAACTAAGCCATTAATTTTACTCATGACGTAGGTAAGTTTAGAAATGGCAGACATTTCTAAACTTAGCTCTCTTAAAAATCTCTTGAAAATAACACCATATGCCTCACAGCTCAGTTGGTAATAGCACTACCTTCTGCGTTGTAGATTGTGGGTTCCATTCCAAACCAGGATAAACATGAAAATTTGTATGATGAACATAAATGTCTGTTCTGTGTCTGGGTATTAATATCTATAATAAGTATGTATTTACAAAACAAAAGTATATGGGTCATTTATCAGTTATCTGATACCCATAGTACAATAGTGTGAAGCTTCCAACAATATTTATTATTACCCGCAACGGAGTACGTTGTTCATATGTCCGACTTTGCGAGAGATCAAATACACTTACAAAAGCTTTTTACATTTATTATCTCTAGTTACATAAATTCTTTAAGACGGGGGGTTTCTTTAATTATTTTATCCTTTTTCAATAACATTTAAACAGTAGTGGTTTTATACTAAACTAGCCGACCCGTGACAGACGTTGTCCTGTCAAATTTCAATAATTGATTGACAGCAAAATCCTCATTTACAAAATGATCCGCCATTTATTTAATCCATTTGTTACAAAAAATGTGATAAATGAAGAACCGCTCTACCGATTTTGTGCAAACTTCACATAAACCATCTACTAAATAATCCGAACAAAGCCTAAACATTTGGTTTGGATAGGTGAGCCCGTTCTTGAGTTATAAAATTACAACGAAAAGTGGCATTGATTTTTATATTATAGATTTTTAAAATTTCTTTTTGTTCATTATTATTATTTTGCGCGATAAAATCTTGACACTTGAGCCACAACCTTTGATGTCGCCTCTGGTTGCGGTCTCATCGAACTGAACATTGAATCTCGTGTCACGATACATTTTGTGAAAATATCGCTTCGACAACAATTTTTGTATCCGCCGCATAAATTTTCATTTTCTTATCGAATTTATTTTCGCAACAATTCATTCTGTTCATAATTAAGTATCGTTTGTCATTTTTGTATCGGGTTGATAACTTGTCCTTATCTATTTTGCTTTGTTAGCATATTTTAAGGCAAGGGTTGGTTTTTAGGGTTCCGTACCCAAAAGGTAAAAACGGGACCCTATTACTAATACTCCGCTGTCCGTCTGTCTGCCTGTCTATCACAAGGCTGTATTTCATGAACCGTGATAGCTAATCAGTTAAAATTCACAGAATCAGATGATGTATTTCTGTTGCCGCTCTAAAGACAGAATAAAATAAATATTTGAGTGGGGCTCCCATAATGATACTACAAACGTTTTTTGCCATGTTTTTTTGATAATTCGTGCAAGAATTCGACTCGCACTTGGCTGGCTTTTTTTATCATTTAGATCATTATCTCTGTGTTTGCAGAAGGTACAACTTTTCTAACTTAGATAATTTTAGGGTTCTATCGATCCAAATTAAAATGAATGGCTCATAAAAACCACTGTTATTAATTTGAGCTTCAAATTCAACAATGTTATAGGTACAAGTAATTTATATAAAAGTAGTAGATCATTGTACCTACTAAAATAATAGAAAATTTATTTTAAAGTTTAATCGTTCTAAAAAAAATGCGTTTTTATAAAAAAACTTGCAGTCCGCCCGGCCCCCTTGGGTTATTAAAGTTTTAATAGGGATCCCAGTTTTTTTTCTAGTAATAAATATAGCCTATATTCATTAGAATCAATCGTAAAAATCCTATGGTAAAAAAAAAATAATCAAATCGGTCCAGTAGTTTCCGAGCCTATTCAATGCAAACAAACAATCAAATATTTCCTCTTTATAATATTAGTATAGAAAAACGATTTATCCGTGTAAACTAGAATTATTAAAATTAAAATAATAAAATACAAAGAAACAAAATCTGGGGGCACGGCAGTGCCCCCGCCAAGTCAAGCAATAAAGCGGCACGGCTGTACCATACCATCCTTTTCTCGAAGCAGTTCAGGCCATTTTCGACCCCCTATAACTTCGTTGTGGATAAAACTTGAAGCCTGAATTTTCAGTAACCAAGCAGTCACTATATAAACACGGTATATTTTAAATTACATTCAATTTGAACCAGTACTTTAAGAATTATAACTAGTCAAAGTTTCCTATTTTGTCACTCACTCACTCACTCACTCACTCACTCACTGACTGACTGACTGACCGATCATCAAAAGTTTAAGGCACTTCTAGCAGACATAGAAGCTTCAAATTTGAAACACAATTAGTGTTTAGTGTAAAAATCCTAAAAAAACCTGCCAAGTGCGAGTCGGACTCGCGCACGTCGAGTTCCGTACCATTATCTATAAATCACGTTTGTTGTATGGGAGCCCCACTTTAATATTTATTTTATTCTGTTTTTAGTATTTATTGTTATAGCGGCAACAGAAATACATCATCTGTGAAAATTTCAACTGTCTAGCTATCATGGTTCATGAGATACAGCCCTGTGATAGACAGACAGACAGACAGACCGACAGACCGACAAACAGACAAACGGACAGACGGACAGACGTACAGATGGACAGACGGACGGACGGACAGTGGAGTATTAGTAACAGGGTTCCGTTTTTACTCTTTAGGTACGGAACCCTAAAAAGTAGGGCAATCTACAAAAATAAATGAGATGCCATCAAAAACATAACTTGTAAAAAAAGCCAAGTCTCGCAACGCAACTCAGTTCTTCTACCGTAAAAAGTTGTGAGATCCATATAATACCAAGTCGGTTAATTTACACCAATAACAAAATAGGGCCGAGGAGAGAAAACAGTTGTAAATAAACTTTAGTCACTTTTAAAATAAAATATTTCCCAAAAATAAATCTTCTTGATTTTTTTATGTTTGCCAGTGTTGCTTTCATTTGGTAATGAAAACAAGCAAAAAATAATTTCAGCGAATCTTTATTAAAAAATCAATCAGTTTAACCCCCGACGAACCGAACACACAGCGTTATGCAAAGTAAAAATAAATAAGGCCCGTTCTACACTGTCACCTCCAATCCGCTTTCAATTAACGTGTGCGGAGGAGCGTTAACAGCCTGCACGCCTCGCCTTAGGGCGTGTTTACATCGTGCCATAGAGTGTGTGACACTGACTAGAGTACCTACTATGTCATCAACATCATCATTTCAGCTGTCTGCGTGTAAACACGTATTTTTGTATCAGTCAGCCAGTGTTTACATCGTGCTATAGAGTGTGTGACATGGACTAGAGTACCTACTACGTCATCAACATCATCATTTCAGCTGTAGGATATCTGCGTGTATACACGTATTTTTGTATCAATCAGCCAGACAGTAAGCCATGATATTCATCAAAAAATTGTTGTAAAATTAAAAAAAAAACGTAAAATCCTCTTTAGAGCTAGAAATCAAACTAGCGCGCTGTCACCTGTAATAATATTACATTGACTTGACAGTTATGCAGTTTTACTGATCTAACTCTTTTCTAAGGAGTTCTGTTTTAAACAGTTCCTGACTTCTTCATCAGATCACCTCACTGTCACCATATTACTTTATTGTCACCGAAGTTACATAGGTATGCTAAATTTCAGTTTAATTAGTGGGAAGAACTAGCTTAAAATTATATTGCAAGATAAAATCAAATAAAAGCTTGTAAAAACACAAATAAACCAAATAGATTAAAAAAAATCTAACATTATTATCGGAACTGGACAGTTATGCAGTTTTACTGATCTAACTCTTTTCTATGGAGTTCTGTTAAACAGTTCCTGACTTCTTCATCAGATCACCTCACTGTCACCATATTACTTTATTGTCACCGAAGTTACATAGGTATGCTAAATTTCAGTTTAATTAGTGGGAAGAACTAGCTTAAAATTATATTGCAAGATAAAATCAAATAAAAGCTTGTAAAAAACACAAATAAACCAAATAGATTAAAAAAAATCTAACATTATTATCGGAACTGGACAGTTATGCAGTTTTACTGATCTAACTCTTTTCTATGGAGTTCTGTTAAACAGTTCCTGACTTCTTCATCAGATCACCTCACTGTCACCATATTACTTTATTGTCACCGAAGTTACATAGGTATGCTAAATTTCAGTTTAATTAGTGGGAAGAACTAGCTTAAAATTATATTGCAAGATAAAATCAAATAAAAGCTTGTAAAAAACACAAATAAACCAAATAGATTAAAAAAAATCTAACATTATTATCGGAACTTGACAGTTATGCAGTTTTACTGATCTAACTCTTTTCTATGGAGTTCTGTTAAACAGTTCCTGACTTCTTCATCAGATCAGCACACTATCACTATATGTATTGTCACCGAAGTTACATAGGTATGCTAAATTTCAGTTTAATTAGGGGGGATCAGCTTAAAATTATATTGCAAGATTTGACAAATTAAATAAAAGCTTTTAAAAAACACTAATAAACCAGATAGATTAAAAAAAAAATGTTGGATCCTGTCAAGACATCGATTTTTTTTATCAAATTTTTATTTTCAGTATAACCGAGCTTAACTTTATCAGTGCAATGCACATTATTCAAATAGCTAAGGGTAGTCAGGGCGAGCGGTTGCTAATTACGCAGCTCGGACGCAGGGTGTCTACGATCCAATACGAGCTTCCGGTGTAGGGTGTTAATTTTACTTATGAGTAGGCTGATGGGGTGGTTTATATGCGATTCTGTGTATAAACAAGTGCGGATAAGTGTTGTACTCACACTTCGACCTTATACCTTCACCAGAATACAGAGAAGGGTTATCTCAAGAGCTATGTGGGTATGAACGAGTTTTGTACCTACATCCTATTTCTTTATTAAGGTTCCGTACCCAAAGGGTAAAACCGGGAGCCTATTACTAAGACTTCGCTGTTCGTCTGTTCGTCTGTCCGTCTGTCCGTCTGTCCGTCTGTCCGTCTGTCCGTCTGTCCGTCTGTCCGTCTGTCCGTCTGTCCGTCTGTCCGTCTGTCCGTCTGTCCGTCTGTCTGTCACAGGGCTGTGTCTCATGAACGGTGACAGCTAGACAGTTGAAATTTTCACAGATGATGTATTTCTGGGTATGAACGAGTTATGTACCTACATAGTTAATCCTATTTCTTTATTAACTCTAGATTTTTACACGCTTTATCTCGTAATTACCTTTAATTTATTTTCTCGACGTTTCGACTATATTACATACCCAAGTAATGGTCGCGGTTAGATTAATTCAAAAAAAAATTTGTGCTACGATTATAATCCCTAATAACGGTAGACATCCTTCGGATTTCTATCTTGATTTTTGAAAATGCCTAAAGTGGTTAGTCACAGGGAGACAGTTGGAAAAAAATGGAGGAGGCTTTTACCCATGGAGGGTCACATAACAATGATACGGGAGTGAAATAATTATAAGTGCATGTATAATTGTAAAGTGTTAAATGGAAAAATAAAGCTGTAATAATAATAATAATAAAACGGTTAGTCAGAAGCACGTTCAAACATGACATATGGCACATGCCCACGTTTTGCTGTAGTTTGCAATCCACACGTGACAGGTTGCAAGCCCGTCGTTGCTTACAAGAATACTAACTGGTAATAATACTAAACTAATAATAAGATCTAAGCGAATGGAGGTCCGAGACGATGTCTAACGTACTTAGGGATTGCAAACGTGATCCTTTTATTTTTTTTTACTAATTCTTATATTGTAGTGATAAAAGAACTAAATTTAACTAAATCTTACTTCGGTGAAAAGGTCTTAATCAATACGTGTCATAGTCTGTTTTTAGGTTTCCTTACGTCTTTACGTCCGTCTTTCCGTCTGTCTGTCTGTAGCAAGGCTGTATCTTATGAACCGTGATAAATAGACAGTTGAAACAACAAATTAATATTAAAGTGGGGCTCCCATACAACAAACGTAATTTTTATGCTTTTTTTTGTGGATAATTGTACGGAACCCATCGTACACGAGTCCGACTCGAACTTGGCCGGTTTTTTCTTGTATTGCTAAAGTTAATCTTTTTAAAATAATTAACAACCACGATAGTTTTAATTCTGTAATAAAACTTTTATATTACCATTCGATATTTTAAAGCGCCATTAATATTAAGCTCAAATGAAATGCGTCATCAATGCAGTTTCATAGCCGTTTTCCTGTTAATGCTATTACACTGGGCCGGGCAGCTAAAAGCTCGTTAGTAATAACATTACTTTCGTTTTCGTATCACCGAGCGACGCTAACTGAGTTATTGAGTTTCGAGGTTCCAAGCCTATCGCGTTTCAAGGGAGGCATGAAGCGTTTTAAAATTACGTTTAGGTAGTTAATATTAGAGCCACGGTTGGCTACGGAAATGTTGGTATTCAGCTTGTAGGTATACAATTTATTACATACATTGCTTTAGAAGTTTTCTCTTCGTATGACTGGCCTCACAACTAATCCTACTAATATTATAAATGCGAAAGTGAGTGTGTGGGTGTGTGTGTGTGTGTGTTTGTTACTCTTTCACGCAAAAACTAGGACGGATTAAAATGAAACTTTACAGTAATATAGCTCACACATCAAAATAACACACAGGCTACTTTTTATCCAGGTATCACTCGAACAAAGCCGGGGCGAGCAGCTAATAATATTACAAATGTAAAAGTTTGTTAGAAGGTTTGTATGAATGATAGTGCCTCATTAATGAAACTTCTAATAATAATAGCAGGAGTTGGCCTCTTAGCACAGTTGGTAGTAACTCAGCCTTTTGCGTTGTTGGTTGTGGGTTCGATTCCCACCCAGGGCAAATATCACTCACGGAAAAAATGTTTTGTTAAAATTGTACCAATAATTCAGAGTAAAGAAAGAAAGAAACCTACCCTCGTATTCAGGAACGACACTGTGAGAACACGCACCCACAGTAGACGGAATCTTTTTTCATAAACATCACTTTATGTGTTGTGCGACACTATGGCGCACACTATCGTGTGCCTCTAGAGCTCAACTTTGGCTATAGGCAAACGACAGTGTCCTCTAGTCACACTATGCAGTGTCGCACAACACATAAAGTGATGTTTATGAAAAAAGATTTCGTCCACTGTGGGTGCGTGTTCTCACAGTGTCGTTCCTGAATACGAGGGTAAGAGATCTTGTCTAAAACCTAAATTATAACTATGGCAAAATGGTACCTAGTTTGTAGGCTGTAGGCTTACAGATTTTATGTATAGATATTTCTCAAGAAAATTACGTTTGTAATACAAATCTTATGAAAATAAATGTACACACTCACGGAAACAATGTTTTGACGGAATGGCACCACAAAAAGTGTTTCGCTGTTCCCACCATTAACTTAACGCCCGCAATGAATCCTTGCGACATTCTTTTGTGTTTATTTCACCAGATTTCTTTGCATTGTCTTAGAAATGAACAATGTTTTATTTGTGTTTTTGTTATTTTTTATTTGCACGCATCTTGCCACCTGTCACTACTGTAAAATGTCATTGTGCCAAACATAGTGTTTGGACACGTTCGTAGTAAAGAAAACAAAAATAAACATTTGAATTGTTATCAAAAATTAAGCGATAAAGTATAATTTATTGCACCCGATAAAATAAATTTCTGAACACTTTAGTTTTCTAGTCCATTAAGTAGGAAAGATTATAGTCTGATCATACATAATATACATAAAATGCTAGATTTCGATAATCTACCATCGAATCACATTACAGAATACTCAAGAAACAGATGAGCTATCTAAAATTAGGTCTTAGGATTTTTTGAGTGAAAGTGTGATATGAACACAACTTTCATCGTTCCTTCCCAAGTTTCCGTGGTGTAGCGGTTATCACATCTGCCTAACACGCAGAAGGCCCCCGGTTCGATCCCGGGCGGAAACATATATTTTTGCATATTTTTTTTCAAATAGATTTCACAGTAGATTATTGTTTTGCATGTTTTTGCTTTACTCACTTTTCCATACATATTTTACTAGCTGATCCGACAGAAATTGTCCTGTCAAATTTTAATAATCTCTTTCAAAGAAGCACTTTTAGTTTTTCCCAAATTTAGTAAACATTACGGTAGATTTTACAAAAAAAAATCTTTCATAAAAACCTGTCAAAAAATAGGCATACGGCAGTTAATTTTTATATACGAGTTCAATACATAAACCAGCTTATAATAATTTTCCCTACAATAAACACAAAACTATTGCTTTGTTTTGCCAAAAATAACTATCCCTTTCGCAAGAATGCGTATTTACCTACCCTTATTAATTGATAGTTCTTAAACAAATATGACCTAATCGTAACTTGACCGTAGTCGATTTCCAAATCAAAATAATGGCAGAAGACCTCAGAAGCTACAAAACAGGAGCAATCTTTCCGACTTGTTAATGAAAATCACTAATGTTTCATAGGTTCCTAATAATTATTCCATACTTAAAAACTGTCTTATTATAACGTGTTTTTGTTTTATATTTTATTAGCCGACCCGTGACAAACGTTGTTCTGTCAATTTTTTTTTGTAATAATAAAAAAAAACAATTTCAAAAAAATATATATACATATATTATGAATGTTGGTAGAATGCGTATCATTCATTAGTCAAAACTGCGTTGCTATGACGACTAAATGTTTTTAGTCTGGATGTCAGATTTGTTGCACACCAACACCATCTATACCAAAATCATCCTTTTTGCGTTTTTTTAATCAATTAGGCGTGGTTTTTCGGATTATAAGTTCCCCCTTTATTTATTAATTTTTTTTATCTACATACTACAGCAACTTTCATCTTAATCCGTGACTAGGATAAGTATTTTTTTAGTTGAATCTAATTACGATCACCACTTCAGTTATTAGGAAATGGTCAACATATCATCAGTGGCAGCGGCATAAATGTTGGACCTCACTAGCTCTGCCTTCTGCGCAGGTGGATTCTAGGTGGTTCAATTCCCACCCATGCGTGATGTGTATTGAAGATAGATGTTTGTTCTGTGTCTGAGCGTTCTATCTCTTATCTGGTTTCCATATACTTCCCGTGGCTGGGACTAAATGGTGCTGTGTGTAATGGTCAAAAAAATAAAAAAGGCCTGTAAGTCACTACATAGTATAAAGCAAAGTCGCTTTCCGCTTCCCGCGTATGTATGTTTGCTTATATCTTTAAAACTACACAACGGATTTTGATGCGGTTTTTTTTAATAGATAGAGTGATTTAGGAGGAAGGTTTATATGTATAATAACATGCTACCCGTGCGAAGCCGGGGCGGGTCGCTAGTAGATGATAAAACAAGATGATGATAATAATGTTTGTATAATATCGATGGTAATTTTAATCCTGACTTCCAACCTCCTTAAATTCAGTGGTCCGATAGAGTGGCCTGTTCCTCGCGGATATCCAAAGTTCAATGTACCGTCAAAAAATAAACAATTCCAATACAGAGCTACAGCCGACTGAATCTATGGACTTATGGACCCGTAGTCCCTTCCGCTTCCGGTCGGCTAACTTTTCCGTATCGTGACCAAATCGTCGTATATTTTAAATTTGTTTGTGTTACCGCTTGATTGAATAGGATAAAGCTGTCTACCCACTGCAACGTATCAAACTCTAGCCTAAAGTAAGCAAGGTAAACATACTGGCATTATTACAAAATATATATGTTTATACTTTTATACAACTCGTATAGTTGCATATTTCTCAAATCAAAAAGTAAATGATATAGTGGCGTTTAGAGATATTGAAACATTAAATAAGGATACATTTTTTTTATTTTGATTTTTGTATTCGTAAGTTGGTCCTACTCTATTTATCCTCAAAAGTCTCCAAGTCGAAAGTATCAAGAAAAATGAAATATATGAGCGGACATACGTAAAAAAGTAATTAAAAAAATATAAACGCGTCGAATAAGAATTTCCTTTTTTCGTCGGTCGAAAATACCAACACTCGCAACTTTTCATGACAGGACAAAACGAGGACTCTAATCAGCACGCCGTAAAGACATAAATAAACAGTTATCTGCATTCCTATGCAATTAACTAGCACTCGCGGCCGAAATGTCCCCGGAAAGGGAAATATGCCTAAAACAAAGGAGCGGTGCTACGAGTACTGCTACGAGCTTTGCTACGAGCTCGATTCTATATGCCACAGCTACGTCGTAGCTAAACCGTAGACGGGAACAAATATACGAACATTGACTGCGTAAATAGTTTGGCCAGTCAGCTTTGTTGGAAATGTGGTGTGCTTAGTTTGTATCTGTTAGGTAATAGAAGAATTCTTTGAATTTCGAAACACCATTATGGGGGCTCTCAGCGTCCAGTGGCGCCCTCAATTGATTTTTTAATTGAAAACAATTATGCACAAAAGATGGCTGTCAAAATAATTGCAGTACATATGGATGACATATTTCTCTGTCAATCAAATTGTTTTATGTCGCATTATAATCTTTTCACAATCAATAAAACGGTGCTTGTTGGCCACCGAGCATGGTTCTTGTAAGTTCTTGTGGTTCTCTTCTTCTCTGGATATTTATTTTAAAATAAAAGATATAATTTTAAAATTAAATGGGGGCGCCACTAAACGCTTAGAGCATAAGTATTTTTTGTGAAAAAAGACCGAACATGTGAAACTATGTTTTTTTCTTCGCTGGTTTTTAGGGTTCCGCACCCAAAGGGTAAAAACGGGACCCTATTACTAAGACTTCGCTGCTCCTTGATAGCCAAACAGTTGACATTTTCACAGATTATGTATTTCTATTGCCGCTATATCAACAAATAGTAAAAAAAGAATAAAATAAATATTTAAGTAAGGCTCCCATACAACAAACATGTTTATTTTGCCGTTTTTTATAGATAATGGTACGGAACTCTTCGTGCGCGAGTCCGACTTGCACTTGGCCGGTTTTATTTAAACCTTTTAGTACGCCTATGCTGAAAACAACAGAGCAAACCGTTCGACCTACTGACCTGCAGTTAACAAGTGACAGATGTCCAGCTGCCAAAATGACTTGTCGTCACGCCACACGCGAATACACAATGTAATGTCAGAAACGCATTAAACATAACAAGTTGAGGGCCAAAGGGCTTTGTGATTATTCGGCGGTTCAGTTTTATAGCGTGATAATGGTAGTGTGGTGTTTAAAAAGAAACTTCTTACCTTCTGTCAACCTTCCAGTTTTCTACGGACTCTGTTTCTGTTCGGACAATTGACCCTTTCTAGGCGACTTTATAATAAGTTTTTAGTTGAAAAAAAAATCATTCAAACCATCGAGTATCAGCGCGCTATCACCTGTCACATAATATTACATTGTCATTGGAACTTGACAAGTGCCGTATGCAAAGTTTTTAATAATCGAACTATTTACTAAGGACTCCAAGGAAAACCGTTGTGACTGTCAGTTAAACAACACCTCTGTCAAACCATTTCTCATCCAAAAATCATAACATAATAATATTTGAAATTCAAAAATATATTATTGAACGTAACACAACAGTTTTTGAAGTAGTTTTGGCATGGATTCCTGGCCATTTTGGTATAACAGGCAATTAAAGAGTCGTCGAAATCGCTGAAGATGCTGTCTCCTGAGGTGACAAAGTTCCTTTTAAAAATTACTGTTACGATCTTTCCTCTCTTCCTAAACCCGTCACTTCAAGAGTTCCTCCTGCTGGAGATATTCTTCTAAGTCAAACAGATATTTTTATGCGAAAATTCAACTAGAAATTCCCTTTAAACCTTGGTTTTCAAAATGTAAAATAAGAAAACGCTTTACGTCGATGTTAATTCGTATGAGAATGAACCACTGATGCATACCAGTGCATCTACATAAAATTTATATTAAAGACTCTTCCATTTGTGAATGTGGTAATGACGAAGGCAACCTTAATCACATATTTTATTCCTGACCACTTTTAAATCATTTAAAAAAAAATAATCACTTACTCTATCAACATTATTTCTCCCTACTCACGTTTCGGAACTTTTGAGTTCCAGAAATCATCAAATCTACACAATTTATCAATTCCAACAATCTTAAACTCTAAATGTTATTATAATTTCGAGTCCAATAAATAATTCGTTATCGTTCTATGTCTATATCTATATTATTGCTCTAAATTATATACCTAACATAGTAATTCTATTGTAGTAGGTACCCGTCTATTAATCCTCACTAACCTAATCTCTTTGTTTCAGCTATATACTGGTCAGCTGTTGCCTGTTTCAACACCGGTATGATTAAAATGTTAAATGACGTGACGCTGGCAGAAATTTCCAAAGGACGAATTCCATAAAAAAAACACCTGACTCCATCATCAGATCAACTCGCTGTCACCTTTATTATTGTACTGTCACCGAAGTTACACAGGTATGGTAAATTTCAGCTTAACTGGTTGGGGGAACTGGTTTAAAAATAAATTTGAAGGTTTTACCCGCACATAGGTAGGTACTAACACAACAAATAACTAAAGTTGAAGCTTGTAAAAAAGTAGGAACATTATTGTACATGTTTTTACACAACCTTCAACTGTTTGCAATTGTTTTGTCATTACCGAAAATAAAGAACCTCTTACAAAAATAACCCAGTTACTTAGGTAATTCGTTTGTTCAAACATCATGCATGATCTATGAATAAATTGGTAAACTTTTGGCCATTGTCAACGCAAACGGCCTTGCGTGATAAAAGGATATTGAAACCAACCAGAAAATAACCCAATTAAATTTAAGATATCACTTTATTTAACTTAGGTAAGTACTTCAAACTGTTTTGGGGTCGTGGGAAGTATTTGGCACAAGGGACAATAATGGTTTTGTTTACAAAAAGTTTCATTTTCTGCTTATCTTATAGTCCGCCCCGTTACCGTACTTACCAAATAACCGCAGGCAGGTGTGTGTAAATGCACGTAGCACATTGTTTCTGTATGCGTAAGCTAGGGAGCGCTCAGTATCAGTCACGCACACAAAAGCAAAACACATCACAACTGCAAGTGCTGCCTTCGTGAAATAGAACAAAATAATACCTACCGTCAAAATAGCCTGGAGTATGTCCACGTACGTACCGGTAAAATAGTCTCGCAATGATTGCGGTGATGATACCTAAGTACGATTATCGTAGTCCGTTTGTTGTCTTTATTGAACAGTGCCCAGGGCATCCTGCTAATTATTACAAATGCAAAAAAAATGCTAAATTCGATCCTAGGTACCTGTATCAAATACTTACAAAAAACACATGTCAATTCACACTTACCACAACCAACCCCCGATTCTTTTATTGATAAAAGTTATTGTGCTTATCGGAGGGTTGCGTTGCAGTAGGTACCTACTAACCGTTGGTATTTTGATTTTTTTCCACTTGATTTCGGTGGGGAGGATGTGTCTGGTGGAAGTGAGGAGTGTCAAGCGAAAGAAAAACTAGGTACATAGTGTATGGTATGTCCTTAGTCTCGCGTCTACTGGATCTCTTAGGGCCGAAGAGATCCGTTCCATATTATGCCTAAGACTAGGCATAAACCCAGAGAGGTGTAGGTATCCGCACTACCTAAATAGTTCCTAAACGACTAACAATATGGTCTATGGTAAGGGGTGATTTAGAGACTAAAGTCCGCTATATTGGAAGTCGCAAAGTTAGGGACTTTATGTCAAAAGTCCTAATCTAAGCCCTAATCTTTCTAAAGGTATTTTAACCATTTTTTTGTGTTAATAATTAATTATTTTATTATTTTCGTACACTGAGCTAGCCGTATGTGAAAAGTTATTTACAAACTATTTACCTAGGTACCTACCTAGTCAAGTTATAGGACACGTAGGTAAAATATCAATATCAAATCATTGTTGGTACCTAGGTACCTCTATGGACATTGTATTTGAATTAAAGTAGATAAGTCTGATCGTGTTTTTTACGGTCTAGGTGAAGTTATTAGCCTTTAACATAGCCCACACAAACTGCTCAAACTGCCCACATTTTCATAACGCAAGGAAAACAGTGGAAATTTTACGTAACCACTCATAAATCCGTTGTTACACACTCCCCCTGCAGACTTTGCGAATCAAGCTTTGTTGGGCCTTATCATTATCTTATGGTTGGAGATGTGAAGCGATCCCTTTGTAGCATGATTGGGGAATATCGTATCTGAAATTGAATTCTTTCGATTACTTAACTATATCTACCTCCTTACTATAGGTAACGAAATTGTCGTATGTAGGTACCTATCTACCACATCTTCGAAACACTATTTCGTAGGTCAAGAACTACACCTAGAACGCGCCCTACAATGCAATGCCCTGCGGCGTTGAGGCCGCCTTGAGACATACAGATGTTACTTAAGCTTTATGTTCCTGTAATTGCACCGACAACCATACCCTTCAAGCTGGAACACAGTAAGTAATAATGCTGCTTGGTGGCAGCAATAGGTAAGTACCTATTCTGCCACCCTACATAATGGTGTTAGTTCTGATTCCCTTACTGGTTAGAGTACCTACCTAATCCATTACAAAGAGCTCTAATGCTCCTATGCTGTTAGGTACTATTGGTCACCACAGAAAGATCTTTAATTTGTAGTCTGTAGTAGTTTGACCTTCCAAGGAATGTGTCGCTCATATTTATGAGATATTTTATGACTGTATAATTACGTTATTACCTCTACACAACTTATAACATCTAGGTAAGCGACATCTGTTACAAGGATTTATAAATAGAACTTTTAATAATAGCGCCATCTATCTTGTTGCAAGCAAATAAAGTTTCAATAGTTGTCGGTTTGGCAAAGTAGATGGACAGTTTTCATTATGTCAGTATTTTATAGGTTTGGTTTGAGCAACTATTTTTTATATATTAAAAATAATAGGAATTGAAAATGATTGATTTCTATTGTTTATGATTTTAAAAAAATAGTTTGGCATCTTTAAGTTATTTACTTTTAGTTCTCTTACTCAAGAAGTTTCTGAACGAAACTATTACAGTAATACCATACCATACCAACAAAAAAAATATTCCTGGAATCTATGTTACTTATTTCTTGCTGCTTATTTTTTGTTAAAAATATGTATAATTTCTGTTCAATAGAAGTACTATTGAGCGGCGCTGATATATATTTCGCGTGTTATGTATATTATGTAGCTCTTCCAAATTAGTAGCTGTATTATGTATGCATGTAAAAAAGTTTTAAGGGGCGCATTAGTCATTTCGGAGTCTTCGTAAATAAAAAAAAATACCCACAGACTCTGGTAATATTTTTTTCTGGCCACTCAGTCTATGACGTTAGTAAACTTTATTGATCGGCGGTCGTTGCGAAAATATTAAAATTACAAACACTTGTCGCTTCTTTTAGTTGAGATAAAATCAATGTTGCGACAACGCGGCATATTAGCTCGTGCCTAGCTAATGAAAAAACTGCTTACTCTTCATTTTCATAGAAGTTATTGTAAAACTATTTGACTGTGTTCCGAAGTGATTTAAATTACTTTATTTGACTCAAAACATGGATAAGTTTGCAGTTTTCATTTATTTAGTGCTGGTTTTTGGCAGCAGACATGGTTACGCGCATGAAGTTGACTCCTACGAGTTCCTCATGCCTAATGTTTGGCCTAACAGGGTAAGTCCCTCCCTTGTACCTAGTATTCACCTAGCTTATTATTTACCTACCAATCCTATTTAGCAGTAATGAATACCTACATTGATCTTGATACATAGCCATTATGTACCTTCCTATTTAGATACATTTACAAACTGGGGGTTTTCTAGTAGCTAAGTTCTAATGTAAATAAATGGCTGAGTCAATACATATAGAACCTTCCTATATATGTACATAGAAGTAGGTATCAATATGTCCGACTACCTTTATTTTCATGTCCTTATAGATTTTATCTAATTCAAATTATTTACTAGCAGTCCGCCCCGGTGTCGCAAGGGTGTATTAATTTTATTGCTAATTTTATTACACCTTGGGTTACATTATTGAAGTCATAGTAGGGATCCCTAATTTTTTCTAGTAATAAATATAGCTGTTACTCAAAGATAATGTAGCATTCTAATGGTGAAAGAATTTTTGAAATTGGTCCTTTAGGTCCTATACTAAAATAGAAAATTAGAAATATTTCCTCTTTAAATATTAGTTTTAATTATAAATATAGCCAATTATCATGTTTCAACTTGTATTGCTGTCAAACTGACAAACTAACAAACAAGGACAAACCAACAAACACTTTTGCAGTCAGTCAGGATGTCAGAGGCACATCCAAATCAAAATTGATTTCATTATAATTATCTCTTTTGGATTTTTAAAGGTAATATAAATAAAGCTAATAAGTACTGATTATGATTCAAATATCAGCTTATCTAAAACTAATCTATTCAGTGGGTTAAAGATAACAGAAAATCAATAGTGTAGGCGTGAAAGCATGTAGCGTTAGCCGCAGTGGCCTAGCGAGAAACACCTAGACATTTGATCCATTGTTTTTCTTGTGTTTGAAACCTGGTTGTGCACCAATGAATTTATCTGATCGTAATGTAAGCTTGTGCTGACCTCACTTAAGTGGGATAAGGACAGGAAGATGACGATGATGAAAGCATGCTTGATTAAGATAAAGTAAAACAATATGGGAAAACACGCAGCTAAATATGTTTGATCAGCACCACACTGGAGCTCTACATAGCATTAAGGAAAGGACCATTAAAAAAAATCATAGGCCCCAAGCCATGTCTATTGCCTGATTCTTCTAGGCTTGGTCGCGAGGAACAGACGTAACTTCACCTAACTACTATGACGTTTCAAAGTGATCCTTGTGATTATATTGAAATAAATGCCTTTTGATGTTGATTTAATCTTTGATTATGTTTTTTCTGTGGATGAGGTCGTCTGAAGGAAGAGCACTTTAGTGATAGGAATTCTCCTTCAGCGCAAAATCGATTTAAAACCATGCTGTTTCTTTTTATAAATTCAAAAATAATAATGTAGGTACCTCCAGATTTACTTTTAAATTGAGTTTTTTTTTTATAAATTCAAAAAAAATAATGTAGCTCCAGATTTACTTTTAAATTGAGTACCTAGTTTGCTGTGACGTCACTAGGTATTCTCTTTATTGTAATGCTCTAATGATAAGTACACGAACGACATGTTTTCTTGTGTTGTATGGCGCGCGTCAGTGTACATAATGTGTTGAGTGCGTGAAATTGATTTTGAACGATAAAAGGAGGTTCTCAATTCGTGATAATAAGCGTGATTTTATGTCCGTGTATTTATCCACAATATTTCCCCTCGTATTCAAGAACGACACTATGAGAACACGCACCCACAGTGGACGAAATCTTTTTTTCATAAAAATCACTTTACTTATGTGTTGAGCGGCACTATGGCGCACACTACCGTGTGCCTTTAGAGCTCAACTTTGGCTAGAGGCACACGTAGTCACACTATGCAGTGTCGCATAACACATAAAGTGATTTTTATGAAAAAAGATTTCGTCCACTGTGGGTGCGTGTTCTCATAGTGTTGTTCTTGAATACGAGAATTAAATATTATTAAAAAATATTTTCAAATCTATAATAGATAAAAATAAATCGCCGAAACGTATGTACTTGTACGCGCATAACTTCCGAACGACTGCACCAAATTGGATGATTCAATTTATTAAAAAAAATAAGAAAATTAAATCGACGCTGTGCTATCAGACGTTCAGCTAGGAGAGAGATTATCATGCAGCTGCTGCAACAACTCTTACATGAGTTTGATACTATGGTAACGGAAAAGGGAATGGGGACGGGAACTTAAAACAAAGTATGTCAATTATAAATAATTGTTGAATAATGAATATATGAATAAATAAATAAATCAATCTGATGAACATAGAGGTTTGCTCTGTGTCTGGGTGTTAGTATGTATCATATATGTATGTATTTACTTAAAAAAAAAAAAAAGTATTCTATCAATTATTTATTTCCCATAGTACAAGCTTTGCTTAGTTTGGGGCTAGATGGCGATGTGTAAAATGTCCACCCATATTTATTATTTATTTATTTATTATTATTATTAAGCGATACGAAGTTCGCCGGGTTGCCGCAGTTCGCAGCTTGTATTTAATAGTTATCATTCCATAATATTATGTGATAGGTTGCAAGCCTTGAGCTATGCTAATGTCATCAATCTTTTCAATGTTAAAATTCTTTGTTCCGGGATTTAACCTGTGATCTTTTCATATGACATTAGATATGCTTAATTTTAACCTCCAACTTAGCTAACACATTTTTCTACTTGTTTCAGGATGAGCTTTACCTGTGCACACCGATCCGGATATCCCCGCGTGATAACTTCTACGTAGGTATGTATCTAGGTACTACCTACCTGTAGGGCTATTTTGTAAAAACATGATTATCATGTTTATGTTGTTGAACGCAATACCTAATGTTAGAGAATACCTAATCTGTTCACTTTTTTTAGTAACTATTCACTGTTACCTATACCTACGCTCAGTGGCGGATTTACATATTTGCCGCCGTTATTTACACATTTACATATTGCCGTGATTCCTGTAAGACATTTGGCAAAATCAAGTAATTGGCCAAAAAGGAAGGGAGGGAGGTATCTGTCCTGCAGTGGGACGATAGGCTCAAATAAATAAGATGTTTGAAAAAATTAACCTAAATTTGCCGCCCTAGGCTCCAGCCTACTCAGCCTGGTGGTAAATCCGCCACTGCCTACGCTTCTGCGTAGGTATTGTATTGGAAGCGTAGGTATAGGTGTATAAACAGCATATAAAGCGTGGGTATTAGGCATTCAGTATCAATAAATATTGGTATGAATATCATAACATGTTAATCATGTTTTTACAAAATAGCCCCACTGTACCTATAAATGAAAAACATTCTGCTCTTTTTTCTATTCAATCCATAAAACTTAGGTAAGTTTTATCTTGATAGGTATCAAAGAGCATAAATTGTACTTGTTTTTGTAAAATCGTCCTGTTAATGTAGTACATTGGCGCCATATAAATCATCTAGAAAAGATAAGGTATGATAAAAAATTACATATTTTACTATTTTGATGACCCTTACCTCAACCTTATAATAACGTGGTTACCTCTCGGCGCGTTCGGTCGGAGAGCGATAGCTTATTTTGCTCGAGGATATTTAAAAACCGGCCGAGCGCGTGCCCATACCAAGGTTCCGTACCATTATCTGTAAAAAACAGCAAAAAAAACACGTTTGTTGTATGGGAGCCCCACTTAAATATATATTTTATTCTGTTTTTAGTATTTATTGGTAAACTGTCTAGCTATCTCGGTTCATGAGATACAGCCCTGTGTCAAACAGACGGACAGCGAAGTCTAAGTAATAGGGTCCCGTTTTTACCCTTTAGGTACGGAACCCTAAAATTAAAATGATTTCTGAAAGCTACGAATTACTACAATTTGAAGTAGCTTTTATTTAAATGTTAATGTTATGAGATCTTAATACATAGATCTAATGATTACCTACTATTATTATTTAAGTAGATAGTATCTATAGAATGATTGACAAAAATGTTCTTTTCAGTGGGATTTGAGCCGAATGCCTCAATGCATACTGCACACCACATGTTGCTGTATGGCTGCTCCGAACCTGGGTCCAATGATTCAGTGTGGTAAGTCTTCTATATGAAATTTAATTACGATCAGCCCAGAGCTGTTTGACCGTCACAGACAGACAGACTTACCCCCGTATTCAGGAACCACAGTGGACGAAATCTTTTTTCATAAACATCACTTTATGTGTTGAGCGACACTATGGCGCACACTACCGTGTGCCTCTAGAGCTCAACTTTGGCTAGAGGCACACGACATCGTCAACTCTGGTTGCGTGTTCTCACAGTATCGTTCCTGAATACGGGGGAGAGTAGATAGGTAGAGCCAAAACTTTCAGGTGTTTTTCTAAAATATTACCGCCTTATTGTGTGTGTGTGTGATTGTGTATTTTTTTTAGGGGATGCGGTGAGATGCAGAACAACGAAATTGACGATATCTACAACACCGCTAGCCCATGCCGTTCGGGATCTCAAGTACGTATTTCAATATAATTAGGTACCTAGTAATTATTTTGTTTAGTTACACCTCCGTCTTTTCTTGTTAATACTGTCGATCCAAAGGTTGTCTGGAAGAGATCGCTATTAGCGATTAGGCTGCCCATTGTACATTTATGTTTGTTGTTACCTACTATTTGTTTTCTTTGTGTGAAATAAAGGGTGTATCCATCTAAGTTGCTTATCTAATAGTTTCCGCCCAGGTTTTAGCTCACGGGGAAGAACTTTTGATATGCCTATCACCCCAGCCATTGCAATATCACTCGTAGCGTCATCTACACAAGGTTAAAAACAATTCGCACCGCACGCAATCCATTATGGTTGAAAGGTCAAATCGATATTCTTGCGTGTGTATGACTATACCAACTGCTAATTATTCTGTTGTATCGCTGCTCGAACGGCTTCTATCTACACGAAACTTTAGCGTTTTACCTACTTGATAGACCTTGAAATGGATATTTAGTACTCAAAACGGACGAGCATGCACGAGGAATGTGATGAGAGTGAATGAAGCAAAAGATGCATGTCTGGATCGTAGCGAGAGGGAGACCGTGGTCTCTGCCTACCCCTCTGGGAAACAGGCGTGATTTTATGTATTGTAGGTACGAAGGTAAAAACCGGACAAGTGCGTATCGGGCCCACGCAATTTTCGGTTCCATGGTTTACACAGCTAACAACGTTATATAGGTAATCACTAATCATTTTCAATGGTATTTGTAATACAAGTTTTATTGCTATTTCTCCGAGCACATTTTATCAGTTGATCGATTATTACTCGTAAACTCGTAAAGCCTGCTTAGCTGTGATAGTTTTCCTTTTAACTTTGTTATTATAGATTTTGACACGGGTCTTTATCACGTAATTACCTTTAATTTACTTTCCCGACGTTTCGGCTATGTTACAATAACCATGGTCGCGGGCAGACTGGAGTACTCGGAGCTACCGTCGAGAAGCGGAGGCAGTTGAAGAAACTACCCTCACTTGGTCTTCAGAAATAGAAATGTCCATGTTCACATTACGACACACCACACTGACTGTATCCACGCACTGAGATGGTCTATCGCGACACCCACACATAGTGACAAGTGGCTGGACAGTTACGGACTCCAAAGGATGTGGTACCTCTACAGATGCCTGGCGTTTATAAGATAGACTGTAGTTGTGGCCGTTCATACATTGGGCAAACGAAAAGAACTGTGGCCGAACGTGTCAAAGAACATATTGCAGCTGTCAAAAATCGCCAGGTGTACAAGTCAGCGATCGCGGAGCATTTAGTGGATTCGGGTCCGTCTCACTGGATTGAACTACATGATCCAAAAGTTTTGTCAAGTGAACGCCATTACTACAAGAGAATAGTCCGGGAAGCTATTGAAATTAAAAAGTACCCAAAAAATTTTAATCGCGAAGACGGCTTTAGACTCTCTTCTTCATGGAATCCTGTAGTCACTATGTGTGGGTGTCGCGATAGACCATCTCAGTGCGTGGATACAGTCAGTGTGGTGTGTCGTAATGTGAACATGGACATTTCTATTTCTGAAGACCAAGTGAGGGTAGTTTCTTCAACTGCCTCCGCTTCTCGACGGTAGCTCCGAGTACTCCAGTCTGCCCGCGACCATGGTTATTGTAACATAGCCGAAACGTCGGGAAAGTAAATTAAAGGTAATTACGTGATAAAGACCCGTGTCAAAATCTATAGTTATGTCTACTAATCACGATAGTTTGAAAAATAACTTTGTTATTAATTTAGTATCGTGGGTACTGTGGTACACCGATCCGTAACTTACCAGTACTATGGTACCACCGCATCAGATCTGGTACAAATATTGCATACAATACGAATATTTGTCAAAATGCGAGGTCTCAGCCGGGAACAGTAAACTGCATAATAATGACGATGGAGGTTTAATTAATGGCGTCCTGAGAGGGTCAGTATAGTCCTCGTCCAGAATCGTCACCCGCAGACCTTGTTTCGATTGAAGTCGAAGGTGAACTCACTAGGAAACTATAGGTAAACCACTTTAGACAGACCACTTCCGCAATGATCAGATGCGAAGTTAAAAACAGGAGTTCGCACGAGGAACGAGTCGTAATGCGCTTGTTCGCCCGCTCTACATCATGCCCTTGTCTCGCAATTTTCATAGTGTTGTCTGACTTATGTGGTCTGACCTTTGATATTGTTTCGTGAATCGTACTGTTAGTACAGGTCTTATTTATTTCTATTACATACCTAATATCTAACAAGTGTAAAACACTAAATCAACATACCCGCGCTAAGTGGGGTCGGCACAATATGTTTTCTTTCACACTTCACGTCATCTTTCCATCTATTCCTTGGTATTAGCAGTTCAGTTAATTTTTATATAATTTGTTAGATAATCCAAACTACAAAAATTAAAGACGGTTTCTTTATAAGTTTGATGGTTTTCAAGATAATGCGGTTTTATAACTTTTTCCGTCTTATCCGGGTAGACTCAGCCCATACAAAAAAACAAAAAAATAAAGTATTAACACAAATTTTGCCAATAGATCGTGTACGCCTGGGCCCGCGACGCGCCACCACTCCAACTGCCTCAGGACGTCGGCTTCCTCATCGGAAAGGATTCGCCTATCAAATACTTAGTGCTCCAAGTGCACTACATGCATCGTTTTCCAGGTACAGTCAAATGCAGAAGCTATATCGGTTACAACGGTATTGCCACCATTTTCTATTTTATTTTATTTATTTTATACATCAACACCTTTTTTCATGTTGACGAAAATCGCAAATTTTATGTCAATGTCAAAAAGTATTTATGCCAAAAACGTTTCAAAGTGATCACGTTTTAGGAACTAAGAATCATTCAACAACCACGCTTGTAATTATTTTAGATGATCCTTTTCGTAAATTTTATGTAGAGCTATGTATTTATCAAAACCAATCCAGTTTATAAGACTGACTGTAAGGATTTTGCTTATGGGTTAACTTAGATTTAGACATAACAAAAAGACCCAATTTTTATTCTAATTTGTACCATACATTTATTTTTTATGGCGTCGAAACAAAACTGCCTACTGTATGTCGACGATTGCTCTTTTTCGAAACGAAAAAAGAAATACTTCTGAACAAGCCACATCTCCTATTTTTATAAATATATTACTTCAGGTTCCTACCTAGATTTCTATTAAGCTGAAAACATAATAGCAGAAACTTTTCACGATAAAGATGTTATTTCAAAATGATCGTTTTAGAATTTATGATCGAAATATTTTGATACCTTCTATTAAGATCAACTTGTGATTTATTGTTAAAGATAGGTAATATGTAGATCTAGATTTCTATTAGAATAGGTTTTTGATAAGTAATTATACATAATTTATATCATTAATTTATTCGAAAAGCAAAGGCGGACAAAGAGAAAATGGTTATTGAGGGGTGGGTAAAGCTACCCCTATTACTTGCCTACGTAGGTACCAGCAACGCGATCTCATAAAAACTGTCGATAATATTTACGATACGCATGCGCCATCTAGAGCTTGCCGTTGTTAACTGTCTTAGTCGTTCTGCCGCGGTTTTAGGAACTGGTAGCGCCTTAAGGCGAGTAATTCATGTGTTTGATGAATGCAGAATCGTTTTTTCTCAATAACCGTAATACATACAGATTTGTTTTTTATGACAAAGATAACTTAAGGATATAATCTAGATAAATTACAGACAGAATCACGATTGGTGAAACTTTTCTCGATATATTTATTTTCCAAAGTTGGCTCTTCAAAAACACTAGTTTCGTTTTTAATTAAAACTATGAATAGCTAAACAGTTAATTTATATATAATGAAATTTGATGGTTTTCGAGATAATGCAGTTTTATCACTTTTTCCGTTTTATCCGCGTAGACTGAGCCCATACAAAATGTCAAAAATTTTACTTATCACCTTAAGGGGTCAGGTTTGTTCTATGAAATCATTTTCTATAGAACAAATGGGTCCTATTTTAGTTAGTTTGTTGCGATAACAGATTTACCAACAATGTAGAATTCCTATACTGCTTCCAGATGACTATAATTGCTTGTTATTATGCATTGAAAATTCTTCAAAACATGTACACAATGTCCAATCTTGATTCACCCATGATGCCTATCAGATGACTTCTCAGTAAAACAATTAAATGTTTACAACAACAAATCTGATTCAAATGTTTTTCTTTGTACAAAGAATGCAATTAATAGGTACTTCTTAGACTGTATTTGTTCATATTTTTACAAAGAGTTATTAGTTGCTTGAGTCATATAAATCTATAATATAAAAATAAGTCGGGTTTTCCTTCCTGACGCCATAACTCCAGAACGCACGAACCGATTTCCACGGTTTTGCATTCGTTGGAAAGGTCTCGGGCTCCGTGAGGTTTATGACAAAGAAAATTCAGGAAAAATTTCAAAAGAAAAGCAGGAAAACAGGAACGGGAACGGGAATTAACACAGCATTTGTTAATTCTAAAGCGATACGAAGTTCGCCGGGTCAGCTTGTATACATATAAAACTAACTTTACCGAATGACTGATCTGTCAACGCACAGCTTATACTACTGGTTCTAGATGCTTGATATTTGAAGACTGTATTGTATTTGGTGTATATTATAGTATGTTTGTTTGTTTGAAATAACAGGACCGATTAAAAAAAAATCCTACAAAAAAAATAACCATTTAATCATTAGGGCTGCTAGTTTTGTTATAAATTAGCTGTCCGCCGTGTACTAATGATTTTATGTAATTATTTTACACCTTGGGTTACATTATTAAAGTTTTAATAAGGATCCCTGATTTTTTTTAGTAATTAATATAGCCTATGCTCATCAAGGATAATGTAGGATTCTAATGGTATATAAATTTTTCAAATCGGTCCAGTAGTTTCGGAGCCTATTCATTGCAAACAAACAAACAATCAAATCTTTCCTCATTATAATATTATAGATAATATCAATTTTCGATACCCTTGAACTGTTGTTTATAAACGTGAACTGTGAATAAACTTTATTCAGCGGACATATTAAGGATCGTTTGAAATAAATTTAAAATTACAATATTATCGTACCATCACATTATTCACATCTATACTAATATTATAAAGAGGAAAGATTTGATTGTTTGTTTGTTTGCATCGAATAGGCTCCGAAACTGCTGGACCATTTTGAAAAATTCTTTCACCATAGAATCCTACATTATCCCTGATGAACATAGGCTATAGAATATTTTTAAAAATGTTAGGGATCCGTATGAAAACATCGATAATGTAACCCGAGGTGTAAAAAATCATTAGTCATCATCAGCTAGTCTGTAACAAAATAATTATCAATTTTCTATACCCTTGAACTGTTTATAAGCGTGGACTCTAAATTAACTTTATTCAGCGGACATATTAAGTTTGAAATAATATTATCGTACCATCAAATTATTCACATAACAATATTTGTATTTTGATGATTATAATCTAAATGATCAAATTGATTGTTTACAGAGGGACACACTGACAACTCGGGCGTGTATTTAAAATACACAAAACGAAGGTTAGTATTGGTATATTAAATCCATATAAAAAAATGTACAAATAAATAATAAATAAATATTGGCTGACTTTACACACAGCGCCATCTAGCCCCAAACTAAGCAAACCTTGTACTATGGGAACCAGATAACTGATAGAATACTTATATACTTTTTTTTTGTAAATACATACTTATTTTACATATTAACACCCAGACACAGAACAAACATCTATGTTCATTGTTCATCACACAAATATTTGCCCTGGGTGGGGATCGAACCCAGTGGCTTCGCTCGCGTTGTACCAGGATAAAACATATTTTATTCTATATTGTTTTTTGTTGTTTGCTATATTGTTGTATCAAGTTTATTAACCGACGAAAAACGGAGGAGGTTTTCAATATATTTTTATTTAGAATACCGATTTATTTACTAACTAGCCGACCCCTGACAAACGTTGTTCTCGTCGTATTTTTTTTTTGGAAAAAGCTATTTCAGGCAGCTTCCAATTTTTTTCCCTACAAACCTTGTACTGATAAAATAAATTACGAATTTTGGTAGAATGCGTATCATTCATTAATCAAAACTGCGTTGCTATGGCGACTAAATGTTTTTAGTCTGTGATGTCAGATTTGTTGCACACCACCGCCATCTATACCAAAATCATCCTTTTTGCCTTTTATTATCATTTAGGGGTTGTTTTTCCGAATTATAAGTTCCCCCTTTATTTATTCTGCTTTTTTATCTACATACTACAGCAACTTTCATCTTAATCCGTTTTGTCGATTATTTTTCACTAGCGACCCGCCCCGGCTTCGCACGGGTGCAAAGCTGATACCAAAATATATTACAGAATGTCTTTGTATACTCGTTAATAGCATTTTAAATTAAAAAAAAAAGTCGCGCTGATTTGAAATAATAAAATTATCAGTGGTTCTCTTATATATTAAGCATTTTATTATACATATAAACCTTCCTCCTGAATCACTCTATCTATTAAAAAAAACCGCATCAAAATCCGTTGTGTAGTTTTAAAGATACAAGCAAACATACATACAGACGCGGGAAGCAGAAAGCGACTACTTTATACTATGTAGTGATTAGGGAACAAACATAGCAGCCATTTAGGATTATAATATTTTTTGTATACGTTTCAGCATGCCTCGACAAGCTGGAGTGATTCTTCTGGGAACTAGTGGTGTGATTGCCCCGAATTCGGTGGAACATATGGAGACAGCTTGCACCATGCACGAGGACAAAGTTATCCATCCCTTCGCGTTCCGCCCTCACACACATTCCCTTGGTATGTATACTTACTAAAATAAAATAAAAAAATAGCATCACGACTATAATCCCCAAGTACGGTAGACATCCACTTAGATCTCCGGGCGTTTGGATCTTTAAAGATATCAGAAGAGGGTAGTCAGAAAAAAAAATCACGATAGTCATCCTCAAATGCAGTAGACATCTCAAATCTCCAGGTACTCAGATCATTTAAGATGTCTGAAGTCCGAGGTACGTCCAAATACAACCACATTTTGTAGTAGATGAAAAATCCGTGTTGGCCGAGTGGGAGCTACCTCGATTTTTAATTCGAAGGTCATAGGTGCGAATCCCGGCCGTGAACATCAGCGAAGGAGAGCATCGTAAGGAATCCAGTATTCTTGTAAGCAGCGACGGGCTTGCAACCTGTCACGTGTGGAATGCTAACTACTACAAAACGTGGGCTTGTGATAAATGTAATGTTTGGACGTGCCTCTGACTAACCCCTTGAGATATCTTCAAGAATCTGACCACCTGGAGATCTCCGTACTTGGGGATCACAGTCGTGATCCTATTTCTTTTTCTGGTTTCCACATTACAAGATTTGCTCAGTATGGGGCTAGATGGCGCTGCTTAAAATTACTTCCTATATTTGTTTATTTATTATTATTAATTTATTAATCCAGGAAAACTTGTCTCCGGATACGTGGTACACCAAGAAGCGACCGGCGACGTATGGCAACTGCTCGGCAAGAAGAATCCCCAGCTACCCCAAATGTTCTACCCTGTCGAAAGTGAGGCTCCCATCAACAAGGGCGACGTGTTGGCTGCTAGGTGCACTATGAACAATACCCATGGATATCACGTCAGGATCGGGTAAATATATAAATAACTAGCTGTTGCCTCCCCGGCTTTGCACGGGTGTACTAATTATAGGTAATTTTTAGGGTTCCGTACCGTAAGGTAAAAACGGGACCCTATTACTAAGACTTTGCTGTCCGTCTGTCCGTCTGTCCGTCTGTCCGTCTGTCCGTCTGTCTGTCACAGGGCTGCATCTCATGAACCGCGGTAGACAGCTAGACAGTTGAAATTTTCACAGATTATGTATTTCTGTTGCCGCTATAACAAGAAATATTAAAAACAGAATAAAATAAATATTTAAGTGGGGCTCCCGTACAACAAACGTGATTTTTTTGCCGTTTTGATAATAGTACGGAACCCTTCGTGCGCGAGTCTGACTCGCACTTGGCCGGTTTTTTCATACTTTAAGGTGTCTACACCAAAGCCGTCGGGCAAGGTCGGTGGCATCAATTTGAAACAAAACTAATCACTACATAGTATAAAGCAAAGTCGCTTTCCGCTTCCCGCGTATGTATGTATGTTTGCTTATATCTTTAAAACTACACAACGGATTTTGATGCGGTTTTTTTTAATAGATAGAGTGATTCAGGAGGAAGGTTTATATGTATAATACATGCATAATATAGTAGAGAAACACTGATAATTTTAGAGGTTTCTAATGTGATGTCGTAAATAAACACATTTTTTTGCGCAAATGCAAATGCTGGCTGAACCCCACGAGATATATCAAAATAATGTACTACAGTATTGTACACCCTAAAAACGTCTACGTCTATTTAAGTGGGGGCTACCCTCCCAATCAACAAACGTGTTTTTTTGCCGTTTTTATAGATAATGGTACGGAACCCTTCGTGCGTGAGTTAACTCGCACTTGACCGGTTTTTTATAGAGCGCGAGTCCGACTCGCATTTGGTAGTTTTTTATTTTATGTATTACAAAAAAAATGTCTTTTTATAATATTAGTATAGATATAGATGTACCAGTTGGACTCACGGAATAAATAACATTTCAGTGCCACAAACAAGGACGAGATGTGCAACTTCTACCTGATGTACTGGGTCGAGAACGACACGCCTCTAGACCAAAAATACTGCTTCTCCCCCGGTCCACCTCGATACTATTGGAACAAGGCCCTCGAGAACTTCAACCGTATCCCGGATAAGGCAGCTAGCACTCAATAAACTGACCAGAATATTGCCACATAGAAAAATTACCCGCTGTCTCACGTAATAAATAACCCACTGTGCTATGAAAGGTAACGGATAAACTATATTTCTTATAAGTGAAAAAATAATAACAATCACTGCAAATTGTGGGCATGTGTCTCTGACTAACCCCTTTAGACATCAAGGATCTGAGTGTCTAAGCCAAAATTACTTACTGCCTGATACCAAAATATTGCCATATAGAAAAATTACCCACTGTCTCACGTAATCAAATTATTCACTGTGCTATGTATGGTAACTGATAAACTATATCTCTTGTAAGTGAGCAAAAACAGGCATTAAAACACAAAAAATACAGCAAAATGTAAGGTTTGGATGTGCCTCTCACTAACCCCTTTAGACATCTTCAAGGATGCGTACGACTGGAGAGCTGAGAGATGTATATCGTACTTGGGGATAACGATCCTATTTAATTTAAATTTTAATCATAGGCCAAAACTACCTACTGCCTGATACCACAATATTGCCACACACAAAAATTACCCTCTGTCTCACGTTTAATCAAATAATCCACTGTGCTATGTGAGGTAACCTATATATCTTACGAGTGAGCAAAATCAGGCATTGCAGTAAGACAAAAAAATATCATAAGTCAAAGTTACCTTATGCCTGATACCAAAACATTGCCACATAGAAAAATTACCCGTTGTCTCACATAATCAAATAACCCATTGGCTTATAAATATCCGGCCAGCTAGCGAATGAGAGTTCCCAGCCACTCGAAAGCCCCAGTCTTCGACTTCGAAACCAATATTTCGTAACTTATAAGCTGTACATAATCTTGTTCACGTATTCCTCGACACTGGTGCAGTTATCCAACGTTGTATTAGGTCCTTTAACATGCCAACTTTTTTTGATAGGCCGGAGTCCTCGATTTTTTGAAGGTTTTGCCATACTTGTCGAGATGACGTCGCATTTTCGATATGAATAAAGTTGATGGGTTCTACCAAGAAAATTATTTTGGTCTTGGCTTTTGTCTTTTTTGGCATCTTGACCACCAGGATCAACACAATCCCACAATTATTCGTGCTCTGGGTATGATCGGACTGCAAACTTCCAGGTCGTATAATTTTCTCTGCCGGCGAGTTTCGTTATTTGTAGATTTGACGTAGTCATAGTAAATAAACGCGGTTCACTTTTTTCCCTCCTTTTTTACTTTAACTGCAATATATATCAATTTCGGTTCTATTTTAGGTATATGAGACGGCCCATAACCCAAGGAAATGAAATCAATACACCGAAAACAGAGTAAATTAATAAACGTATATTGTTCAAAGTAAAACGGAGTTCTAGATGTAAGATGACGAAGCGAACAACAAACGTCACAGAGCGCCAGATAGAGGCACTTGTTTCTACTTATTAAATGTAGGCTAGGGTCGTGTTTAACATTCTTCCAACAATATGAGACCCTTGAAAAAAAATAAGTAATAAATAAAATGAATCAACAATTGGTGGAGGTTTCGCATAATACTTATAAAAATAGAAAAAATACTGCCAAATAATTAAACTTTCTTTTTTTGAAGTCGGTTAAAGCAGCGCTTGGATTATGGATTTGTGAGACGACAACTAGCGACGTTGTCACTGTCAAAAAATGTTTGCGTTTGACATTAAAATATTTAGGTAATTTTTAAATGCAACTCAAGAAATGCATTATAAAAATCGCAATTTAACGACAGATTTCTCGATTTTGGGAATATATTTCTAAGTTTATCAGACGCCTAATCTTAATCAATGACTAATATAAACGATACATTCCCATTGACAAGACTTGCTTTTATATCTTAAGTTTAAATGTCAATTGCTGAATAATTAAATTCAAATATTGGCAAGAATTCTGATTAAATAAATATACAATTCTAAATTTAAAAAAATATAGTTATAGTATGTAATTTAAAATAAATGTATTTTCATAGTATGCTTCTAGTCAGAACAATATGAAGACTTCGACATATTTATAACAACTGTTAATATAAGTGTAACTTTCATAAAATATCATTTGACTGGCATGACAGTTCTGTTGGTAGCTTTGCGTGTAAGGTTGTGGGTTCGATTCCCAGCCATAAAAATAAAGATTGAAGTAAGTAGTGACCACCGTAATATATTTATATTATACAAAAAGTAATAGTAATCAGACAGAGTTACTTTCGCATTTATAATATTAATATTTAAATGGAAGATATTTAATTACTTACATACTTAATCGACTATCGTATTACAGTATTATATTATTTATATTAAGGCGATGGACTTGCAACCTGTTACGTATGGAATAATAATAATGGTATTATATATATATGAATAATACTTACTAATGCAAAAAAGTCCTATTTCTGGTTAAATTTATATCTATCTGCTATAACTTTTAATAATAATATCTACTATAATTACGAAAATATAATGAAAAACTAATAATTTATATCTTTGTTGTAAGGTCCAATTGTATACCAAGTTCTAGTATGATGTTGAATTTAAGAACATTTGTATTTAACTATATGTTTATATAATATATATAATTATTTATATTATGTTATGTGTTATAGATAATTATGTACGTAAAAGTATATAAGTTGACCATGGCTCGATACCGGATACTGAATTTGTAAATATATGCTACGTAGAGTTATGTACTTAAACCTATTTATTTACCTGAATTTTCAAAACATTTTTGGATACTCAATTGTTAAAATTTACACACTTTTTTGTGAATAATTTAAATGGTGCCAAATGTTTGTGGTTTTATTTTTAACTTATATAAATCATGGTTTTTAGTTTGCAAACTCTTGCGCTGCTCGTGAGTAAATTGAAATTTATTTAGTATAAAATATAATTTTAATTAATATTGCATTTTATGCATATAATTTTAAGTTTATATAATATTTATGTATTTTAATTTTCTTTACCGATCGTACAAATTGGCACAAATTTGTTTATTTAAAAAGTTACAGAAGTATATATGCTTGTATTTTATAATATCACTTGTTATTATATAATGTTATAAAATGACTATCGTTTTTAAAAAAATATATATAATATATATAAATTCATGAAAAAATATAAAACAGAGTTTAAAACTATTACTCTATTTAAAATTACTGAATGTTGTACTGCACTGTTTAGAATATTGAGTGTTAGACACTAGTTCTAAAAATCTATATAACTTATTGAATATCTGCCTGTAAGTCTAGAATAATATTGATGTAAATCATATCTAAATATATTTAGAAGCTAAAAGCATGTATTTTGGTGAATGGTTTTAGAACAGAAAAAAAATTGTGAAAACCGGTCAGTATTTTTTTATATTTATTTTTGTCTGCCAATTTCAGCCAGTCTGTTACTGTCAAAATGGCTGTCAATGTAATGTATACGCCATTTTTTTGTATTCAACTAATTTTATGTCAGTTTACCCTGGTAAACACGTATAACACATAATATATGTTTTCTTATCTGTATGTGTACCTATTTATTTTTGTAGGCTCAATAAATTCGCAAATTATTGATCTGAAAACTGATTCTCTTCAAAATACATTATTGACTTTATGGTGTAAAGTATTACTTCTGTGTGTGAACCTCAAGTTAGATAATATATAATCGGAAAAGGGAAATATAAAAATATTATATTTTAAAACGATGTTTTATTTATGAACAAGTTCAAGCCGAAAATGAATTAAATGGAATCAGATCCTTGAAGATGTCCAAAGGGGATAGTCAGAGGCACGTCCAAATATTATGTTTAGATAGTCAGAGGCACGTCCAAATATTATGTTTAGCTGAGAAATGGAAATGTTGCGATGGATGTGTGGAGGATGGACTAATACTGAATGAGTATATTATAGAATGTTTAAAAGTAGCGTCAGCAGTTAAAAGGCTAACGTGGTATGGGCACGTCATGCAGAGAAATTATCCCTCATATTCAAGAACGACACTATGAGAACACGCACCCACAGTGGACGAAATCTTTTTTCATAAACATCACTTTATGTGCTGAGCGGCACTATGGCGCACGCTACCGTGTGCCTTTAGAGCTCACTTTGGCTAGAGGCATACGACAATGTGCCTCTAGTCACACTGCAGTGTCGCACAACATATAAAGTGATGTTTATGAAAAAAGATTTGTTCTCACAGTGTCCTTTTGCCCTATCCCCCTTTTACTATCTGAGTGCCAGTAGATCTGAGAAAATGCCTTCCATACCTAATAAGTAGGTACCTACTTGGGGGTCACGTTCGTGAAACTAGGTAGGTAAGTAAGTAGTACTTACCTATTTTACCTACTAACAATTTCACATGTCTACCTATCGCGGGAATGGGAGCTCTTAAAGTAATTGCCACATACTGAGGCTGGGGGTAGGTAGGTACGGCAGGGGGCGCACGTTTCTCAACAGCTGTTATCCCCCGCTAGGGCTGCGTGGGGCATTTCAATGGAATCCACTTCGAGATTTTTTAATCGAAATCTGAGAAGTGCGCGAAGTTTTGATGTTCAAACGTACAACTTGGTATCACGATTCGTCAGGTTTCAAACTAGGTAAGTAGATAGGTAGGTAGCCAGTCTCTTGTTTCTAAGAACTGACAAAAGTTGTGTAAAATACGATTGATCTTTTTTCATTTATATTAAGGTCTAAATTAGCGTAACCTCAGAACGACATTTCTAAAATAGTGTGTGTTTGATAATAAATATAACTGTCATAATGTCAAGTGAGTGTGATGCTTAGGATCTGAGCTGGCTACTTTATTGGAGCGAATGGAGAGAAGAACATTTCTTCTTTCTAAGAATTAGGAAAACTCTTGAGCTCATAACATTTACATAAAAAAAACTTTATTAGTGCGCTCTAAAGAGAAATGCATTAAAAGTTGAATGTGTAGGCAAATGTATTGTGAGCTCTCCCTACTACCTAAAGACCTACCTAAGGGAGTAGCAGGTAGGTATCTAAAGTAGTAGGTAGGTATTTAGTTTCACTAACAGGGTTAAAAATAACCCTCGCATAACAATGAGTCGACGTAATCTCACACGTAACTTATTATAGTCTCGCTTCCGTCTGCTGCTTGGTTCACGTGAAGACAATAACGCTATTTTAGTTCACAAACTAAACCTAACTGTCATATTTTATCCTCCAACATTGTCCGATCTTTTTAGTTTTTTTTCATCACATAAAAAGAATAGAAAACTGTGGCATAGGAAATTGTGGTACAACACTTGTATAATGATTTCATTTGGCTACACGAAACTGTTTTGAAAAACAGTAATTTCTCATAAATTTAGTTAAAATTAATAAATTCAAATTCAAAAATCATTTATTTCAATAAAATCACAAGGATCACTTTAAAACGTCTTAAACGGAACTAGGTGAAGCTACATCGATAACCTCGCGTCCAAGCCTAGAAGAATCAGGCAACAAACACGGCTTGGGGTCTACCTTTTTTTTCAATGATCCTTTCCTTATTGCTATGTAGAGCTCCAGTGTGGTGCCGATCAAACAAGGTGTAGACATGTCATAGACAATGGTTTCTGTTTGGGGTGTTCTGCTTCGAAATGGTCTCAAAAATACAAACTTCCATACATATAAATATTTTTTTTTAATGAAAAATACCGAGTCGTCGTAGTAAAAATATAGAAAAAATGCCAGCCACATTGTAAGTCAAGTTTTTACGTAGACACACCTGCGGAAGCCCATAAATAGTTTCGCTACGCGACATAAGCCTGTTTCTTGTTGTTCCATTGAAGGTAGGTATCTTGGTTGTAATCTAGGAAGAAAGGTGGAGGAGCTAATTGAATAACCTTACTATTTTAAATGCAAAAGTGTGTTATTGGCTTGTTTGATTGTCCGTCTTTCGCGCATTACGGAAGAATGGAACGACATGATTTTGTATTTGTTTAGACACTAACCGGTTATATCCCCACTTAAGTGGGATAAGGGCAGGAAGACTAATCGGCTATATTTTTTCTGTTTTTTTATGCATTTATATTTCTTTGTTCAGTTTGTGATGTGCAATGTTCTATCTATCTATCTAAATTTTAACAGCTAGTAAGTAAGTAACCTAAATAAATAATAATAAAATAAAAACACGGATTTACAACTGTATCTAATCCCCAAGTAGTTACAGTAGACATCCTCTCAGTTCTATAAAGATGTCTAAAAGGGGTTGTCAGTGCGACATAACTACATTTGACATAATGTCCACGTCTTGCAGCAGCATTCCGCATTCCGCCTAAAACGATAAATTAAATGAACTAGGATCATGACTGTGATCCCCAAGTACGGTAGGCAGATCCTTGAAGAGGTTAGTCAGAGGCACGTATAAACATTACGTTTGGCACATGCCCACATTTTGCAATAGTAGCATTTCACACGTGACAGGTTGCAAACCCGTGATGCACGGCCGGGATTTGTAACACAACCTTCAAATTGAAAGTCGAGGTACCTCTCACTCGGCCAATAAGACTATTAAGAAAAACGCCTTCAAAAATATAAAATACCAGCTTCATACTTCCCACATCGCTACACAGTTTCCAAGACATCGCGTGGTGTAAGGTCACGTGGCAGGCCGCGTGCTTCACACGTAGGTAATTGGCTCACGGCAGATTATTGCGAAAGTGTTGTCTGAAAGGCGATTTTACAGGATTACGTCATGCGAAGGTGAGGAATTTGAACTTTGACCCTGGCATGCTAATTGGGGATGTATTGTCGGTAGGGATAGGGGTGAGTTTGGTAATTAACATAGGCCAATCCGCTGTTCTCGTGCGTTCGCTCGACGTATTATGCATAATTTAAGCTTGGTTTCCTGTACTGGTGGCCTAGTGAGGCACCTCGTCTTTTGATCTGATGGCTGAGAGCTCGAATCCTGCAAAAATGATTTTTATTTTCGAAAAAAGTATGTAATAGAGATGTAATGTAGAGTAATAGAATGAGGGCATTAAGAAGTGCCTCTGGCTACCCATAATAGCCATGGTGAAAAAAACGGCAAAAAAATCATGTTTGTTGTATGGGAGCCCCCCTTAAATATTTATTTTATTCTGTTTTTAGTATTTGTTGTTAGAGCAGCAACAGAAATACATAATCTGGGAAATTTTCAACTGTCTAGCTATCACGGTTTATGAGATACAGCCCTGTGACAGACACACGGACGGACGGACAGTAAGACAGACGGACAGCGAAGTCTTAGTAATAGGGTTTCGTTTTTACCCTTTGGGTACGGAACCCTAAAAATGAGTGAAAGTTTGTATGTCCAACTATAATCACGAAGTTTTTATGCCGTAGACTTGTTTTAAAGCCGGGATAGACACCCAATCACAACTTCAGTAGTTTGCATTTTAATACGATAAAATAAATATGAATTCCATTGTACCCTATTCTACGCCGTAGCATAGCGTAGCGCGTAGCGTAGCACAAAGAGTTCTTGTGCACATAAAGTACCTACTAATTGCCTAAGTATTCCGTAAGCTACTCCGCTTTAGGTAGGTACTTACAACCCGGTCACAATATCTGTGCACCTGACCTCGTGACATCATATCGCGGGCGAGGCGGGAGAGAGAGAGCGGGAGAGGCGCCGCATGGCGGGAGAGGCGCCGCATTCCAGCGGGGTGCACAGATATTCTGACCGGGTTGTAGCTATAGTTGTTCGTAGCAGTTCGTAGGTATAGTTATTACTTAGCTGCGTATAGAAATGTAAAACAAAGACACGCTGCTCAGGGCTTTCATTTTCAACTAGAAAGCAATTCTAAAACGAATTAAAACATTTCCACCTACTTCGTCACCCAGTTATTACTGGGTGGGTACCTGCGTTTTGTTTGATACGGCAAAGAACTGTCAGAATCATGCGATGTAATTTCATGTTTACCCGATTATTCCCATTTCAATGGACTGACATCGCCCAATAAGTGCTCACACCTACGTAAAAGAGGGACCTACCTACGTATAAATTGTGTTATTATCAGATCGGTCTTACCTTGATGTTTTTACGCCGAAATGCTGACATAAGAGGTATTTTTTTAGACATGTTTCTAGGGCAGGTGGGGAAAGACGGGCCAATTCCCAAGTAGATACAGAAGACATACTATCAGATATCAAGGCGCTCGCATATTTGAATATGTTTAAAGAGTAAGTCTGAGACGTGTCCAAACATAAAATTTGCCGGTGTGTAGAGTAGAAAACCAAGTTTGATAACTGGTCATCTAGTGGGAAGAAAATTTTTGTTTTCTTTACTGGTTTAAGCAAAAATATCTGTTTTTCTCTTAATAAACTACTGAATGCATAAAAAGGCACATGTCCACAATTTGCAGGTATTTCCATATATGTGACCTTAGGGCGCCTTCAGATAAGACGCTCGAGGAAGCGGCACAGAGGCGCTACAACAAAATCTTCATCATCATCATCATCATCATCTTCCTGCCCTTATCCCACTAAAGTGGGGTCGGCACAACATGTGTACTTCTTCCATTTCCCTCTATCAGCCGTCATCTCATCACTCACTCCTTTTTTACCCATGTCATCTTTCACACAGTCCATCCATCTTTTCTTTGGCCTACCTCTACGTCTACATCCATCCACATTCATTCTTATCATGCTTCTCGTTATATGACTTTCTTCCCTCCTTATAACATGCCCATACCACGCTAACCTAATGCTCCTCATCTTTTCCGTCACAGGCGCCTCTTTCAAACAAAATCTTCATACTTCAAGAATTAATTAATGATTTTAGCAACTGTCTTTTTACATGTTGGCTCTGTGGCGCTTCCTCCAGCGTCTAATCTGAAGGCGCCTTTAGGCATGTGAAATGAAAAAAAACATCATTTTCTAAATCACGTTTCTTTTGAACAGCGGGCAACGACCTGTTAAACAAAGGGGTATTATAAAAACTTTAATTCAAATACATAAAGAATTCTCGAGGCTGGCAAGTTGCTGCGGAAACCTTTTAAATTGTAAAAAAGTTGGTAAACCAGCACGGCTAGCTTGATGACCCGAAAAAAGTTAATTTTACGAAAGTATAACAAGAAACATATTTTTTTGTATTAAAATCAGCGATTTTTTTCCTTTTTGAGCATGGTAATCGCAAGAATCAACTAAAAAGTTGTCTCTAAACTTGCCTGTACCAAAATTTTACGTCTACGACACTATGTTCTGTTTGGTGGAGGGCATAAGCATACCATCACACAGGTTTAATCTAGATAAATTATAGACAGAAACACGATTGGTGAAACTTTTCTCGATAGATTTATTTTCCAAAGTTGGCTCTTCCATAACCATTAATTTAGTTTTTACTCAAAACTATGAATAGCTAAACATTTCATTTTTAAAAATTCGTTAGTTAATATTACTAGCTACTTAGATTAAAGATTTCTTTTTAAGTCTGTTATGTCACTTTTTCCATCTTATCCGAGTAAACTCAGCCTATTATATAGGCAATACAAAAAAAAAAAACAAGCATCATCTTAGGGACTTTCGTTGTGAAATAAAATATTTTATATCATATCAACATTTTTGTCCCAATGTAATTCTTGACTATTCGACTATTCGTAGATAGATCGATTTCTCGAGTCAACAAGCCTAGTCCCTTTGTTTGGTTCACCGTCAGTTCAAATCAAAAGACCCTGGATTCCTTTAACAGCTGATAGCTGTCCCATGCATTATTTTAATATAAGTAGGTATAATTTCACCGTCGTACCGTTTTACTGCAATCATTCATTACAATCACGACGGTAATTATAATGCATGCCGTTTATAAATGCCAAAGAGCTTGACGTGGGTAAAGGAATGACGTCAAGCCACACTCACCTGTGGTCTAAGACATGGGATAGGTATGATTATAGTTCTCTGATGATTGGGATCTGGATTGGAAGTGAAAGTTTGTAAGTTTGTATGTATGTTTGTGCCTCAATCAGGCCTGCACGACAAAACGGATTAAGATGAAATTTGCTGTAGATGTAGATATAATGCCCGAATAAAACATGACTATATTAAAATATGAAAAACATGGCCAAAATGATAATAAACGCAAAAGGGATAATTTTAGTACAGTGGCCTGAGCATGAACCACTGTCGTATCGTCCAAACGTCAAAACTGACACTTTTTGTATAGTAAAAGTGTCAGTTTTGACATTTGGACGATACGTTGTCGTTACTATACTGGTTCATGCTAAGCCCCCAGATGGCGCTGGTGTGCAACAAATCTGACATCACAGACTAAAAACAATGTTATTTCTATTCGATTATTGAAATTTGACAGGACACGTCTGTCACGGGTCGGCTAGTGGTTAATAAATAAATATTGGTCGAAATTTCACACATCGCCATCTAGCCCTAATCTAAGCAAAGCTTGTACTATGGGGACCAGGTAAGTGATAGAATACATAAATACTTTTTTTTTGTAAATACATGCTTATTATAAATACTAGCGACCCGCCCCGGCTTCGCACGGGTAGCATGTTATTATAAATATAAACCTTCCTCCTGAATCACTCTATCTATTAAAAAAACCCGCATCAAAATCCGTTGTGTAGTTTTAAAGATATAAGCAAACATACATACGCGGGAAGCGGAAAGCGACTGCTTTATACTATGTAGTGATTAATACCCAGACACAGAACAAACATCTATGTTCGTCTTAATGTTTGTCCTGGGAACAAAATATAGCCAGTTATAGAGTTTAAATATCATTTATTCGTACACAAACACGTTAAGTTACAGGCAAATAAAACAATTTAAATAAACTAAAGAAATATAGGACGCTATCGGGTCGGCTCGCGGTAGCCGGTTACGACCGCTCGTCTCGAGAGAAACTTTACAACTAACTATTTACTTGTCGGAGATGGCGCTGGCTCGCGCTCGTACTGACAGGCGGTCCGAACGCCGGTTCGGTAGCGGGGTGGGGGGAATGCGTTGAGTAATGCCACTATGGCCAGCACTGTGTGCTATACAATGTTACTTGCTGAGAATGTAGCTTTTGATAAGTGAAAGATACAAAAGTACAAATTAGTCCTCCTTACTAGTCTAGACATGTCTGTATTTTGTGTGGTTTGACCGATAAAACGCTTTATCCTATGACTTGTGATATTGTTGGCGCCCTGTAATTATTAGGGTATAGGAATAATTTATTTATATCATTTTTTTTACCTTTATGAAGTTACCTACTAAAATTAAGACAAAGTAACAAACCTTTAACGAATAAGCTATTAGAGAAAAAAAAAGAAAAATGATCACGATTGTAAACTCCAAGTGTGGTAGACATCCTCTCAGATCTCCAGGCTCTAAAGAGGGCACGTCTAAACGTTATAGAACATTCTCACATTTTGCAGTAGCATTCTATACGTGACAGGTTGCAAGCCCGTAGCCGCTAGTTGAAGTCCAAAATGTTGATGCAGCGCAGAAAAATCTTATTCAAGTTTTAACGCGCTAATGCCAATCCGCATGTTTCGAATTGTATTTCTATTCAGTTCGCGTGTTTTTTTATTTTCTTTGAACTTGTCAAACTAATTTTATAAGGCTTAGCTTTGAAAAAAAGTATTTTTCATTAAAATACCGGTGTAGCCCTTAGAACTCACACAAAAACAACATTACAACCATTGTTAAACACTTTGAACGGCGACAATGTTGATAAAAACAAGTGATACTTATCTAAAGACTAATTAAACTAATTCTACAAAGAGACTTTATTACTTTTTAATATCATTTATTTGTGTATTATTATGAAAATTCGAAGGAAATTGACAAAGTTTTTGCGTTCGATTAATTTAAAAAATCATTTTCTTGCATTTTTTTGCAACATAAAGGTACAGAAAGAATATGTAACTAAGTATCATGTTGTCTTTGTTAATAATTTGAAGTAGCAATTTGTCAATGTAGCATGAATAAATGTTTTTTTTATGTGATGTTAAAATTAGAAATTTTAATTGATTTGATTAACTTAATTTTTTTCGGCAACTACGGCTTGGTTATAATTTTTTTCGAATTTATTTTTAGTAATTCTAAGTAGAGCTCCGGCTTGGATCAAACAAGGTAAAGAACCAAGAAAAATAATTACCAAGTAAAATAAAAGTCGGACTCACGCACGAAGAGTTCCGAGTACCATTATCTATTAAATACGGGAAAAAAATCTCGTTTGTTGTATCGGAGCTCCCCTTAAATATTTATTTTACTCTGTTTTTAGTATTTGTTGTTATAGCAGCAACAGAAATACATAATCTGTGAAAATGTCAACTGTCTAGCTATCACGGTTCATGAGATACAGCCCTGTGACAGACAGACGGACGGACAGACGGACAGCGAAGTCTTAGTAATAGGGTCCCGTTTTTACCCTTTGGGTACGAAACCCTAAAAACGTCAAAATATAATCACCAGGTAAAGAGATATAAATAAAAAAGTAACAAACAATATAATATTTATTTTATACGCGTAATTGAGTATCTCCATTTTGCATCGGTTGAAAGTGTATTTATTTATAGGCAAGCAACATCGTAAGCGGTTTTAGATATACCCCAAAAGGGGTTACCAGAGGTAGCAAGGTGGCAATGACGTGGAAGTATGGCGCATGAGCGAGTGACAACCGACGTCATCGCGCCTCGTGTGTGCCACCCCTTATTCAGGGTGGCGGGAGATAGAGGCGTAAATTTGACAGGTGTTAAAATGTTTTTTATTATATTGTTATTTTATTATCCGTGTTGGAACAGCTAGGACAGGCAAGCAAATGCTCGGAGGATATATCTTTGGATAATCTATACTTCTATACTCATATTATAAAGAGGAAAGATTTGATTGTTTGTTTGTTTGTTTGCATCGAATAAGCTCCGATACTACTGGACCGATTTGAAAAATTATTTCACTATTAGAATCCTACATTATCCCTGATGAACATAGGCTATAGAATATTTTCAAAAATGTTAGGGTAAAACTTCGATAATGTAACCAAACGTGTAAAAAAAATCACAAAAAATCCTTATATCTCGTTTGCTGCGGAAATTATTGACAATAGAGTAAAGTAATGATTTACAGTTTTATAGAAAGCATCAATATCTACAAAAAAGTCAGTAATATCAAATGTGTAATAATAACCTAATAGTTAGAACTATTAGGGATCTGTATGAAAACTTCGATAATTTAACCCAAAGTGTAAAAAAAATACCCATAAAATCATTATTACACCCGTGTGACGCCGGGACGGACTGCTAGTGTTTAGAATAAAATGCAATGCAATTGCAAACAATTTTGACAATTTAACTTTTGCCTTATCAAAATTATCACTAATGCGAAAGTGTGTTTGTTGGTTTGTCATTCTTTCGCGCTGCAACAGATCAACGAATCGACTTTATTTTTTGCTTCCTAAAATACTACTAATATTAACAGGTATTAATTTATTCGTGTACCTATATAAGTAAATTCTACCTCTGATTTGTTTAATGATACTGGCAGACGATGGCGTAAATGCAGACTGTAACAGAGCAGCGCTCGTCACGTGTTCACGTGGTGCCACGTGACCCTCGGAAGGGGTGCGGGAAAGCGAAATGAAATTGGGAAACGCAAAGCAAGGCACATTTTAGCTCTGACTAGGTTTCAGTTTAAAGATACGACATTATATTGTAATACTGGTAAGCGTTATCTACTTATGTAATTTAGTATGTACATATACAAAATAAACAAGTACAATAAACACTTAGGTTAGTTCACCTATTTTTTCATAAATAAATAAATAGTAAAAAAGTAGGAAAGTAATAATTTGTTTACATGATACGGTAGACATTATATTTTCAGATCTCGATGCGCTTTGATCCTTGAAAATGTCTAAAGGTAGTCAGAGGTACGTTCAAACTAAGAAGGCACCCGAGAAAACATTTTGGCTACAGAAGAGTTAAAATTGCATGAAAAAAAAAAGTTTTTACTAATTTTTGAGAGCAGCAGGAAGGTTGACTCGTATGACAGTCAACGCATCAGTCAACAGAGTCAGTATGTATCAAACACAGAGCATACACTTTGAAAAGAGACTTTGATACCTAAATACGGTATAATAGAGCCTATTTTATTTTGAAAGCTGGTTCGAGCAGATAGTATCACTTTGAAAAGGGATATTGATACCTTATTACGGTGTAATAGAGTCTATTTTATTTTGAAAGCTGGTTTGAGCTGATTTGTATCACACACAGAGCATACTCTTATGGGAGTCTAGTACCTAAATGCGGTGTCATAGTGTCTCTTTTACTTTGAAGGTTGGTTCGAAGTGACACGCGCTGCTCACCGCTCGATCAGCTGTGGGGTCAAGGTCTACCGGGTCAATGCTGGGGTGGGGTGGCGTGGGCGTCACCATGGCAACCGACCTCCCGCCCACACCAGGTAGTCAATCAATTACCGGTGAGAGAACCTTTATTACTATAATGATGCATTTGTTATTTGATAGGGAAATATTGTTTGTTCATTACACGTTCTTTCTTGGTTACTCTGGAATTTTAGTAAGGTACCTCGACTTTCAATCTGAAGGTTGTGGGTCGAATCCAGGCGCGCCTCAATGGATTTTTCTGTTCGAAAAATGTATATGCGCATCAAAAACACGTGCTCAAAACGGTGAAGGAAAACATCGTGAGGAAACCAGTTAGTATTCTTGTAAGCGGCGATGGTCTTGCAACCTGTCACTTATGGAATGCTAACTACTGTAAAATGTGGGCATGTGCCAAATATAATGTTTGGACGTGCCTCTGAATATCTAGACATCTTCAAAGGATCTAAGCGTCTGGAGATCTGAGAGGATGTCTACCGTACTTGGGGATTACAGTCGTGATCCTATTTATTTTTTTACCTCGGAACTTACCTGAAACTTTGATGTACCTACCGTTGATCGCGGTCGCTGACTATGCTTAAGATGAAGAGCATCTGAATTGTCTCGAAACGTCAACAATCTGTTTACCTATAAAAATAAACTCTCTGACTAACATGAACGTAGGCCCAGCCTAAACTACCAATGATAGAAATTTTAAATTTTGAGAGGATACTGATTTTATATCGTAGGCGTCATTTAGGAAAGAGGTTTTCGGAGTTTTTTTTGTAAATAGGAGATGAAACTTGGTATGAAACTCTGTTTTTTTTTATTTGAAATGTATTTGGCCTCTAAATATAAAATAATAAAACACATGTCACACAAATATTTATCCTGGGTGGGAATCCAAACCACAGCCTACAGCGTAGAAGGCAGAGTTACTACCAACTGAGATTTTTTTTATTAAACTCTGAGGGCAGTTTAAAGGCTTACGGGTATCGTGAGATGTTTTAGTTTCGCTAAATGTTACTCCTGTCTATATACACTTAAACACCTACCTTTACGTAATAACTTAAGACAGAAGGACCCTTAAAGTAGGGACTGAATAAATTAACTGACTTGGTATTACATAGATCTCACAACTTTTTACGGTAGAAGAACTGAGTTGCGTTGCGAGACTTGGCTTTTTTTACAAGTTATGTTTATGATGGCATCTCATTTATTTTTGCTTTGCAGTTTAACACGTAGTGGTTCCGCTTTTGCAATTCCTACTCTGCCCCTTTACCACGAACTCATATGGCGTTGTTACTTTCGCACCGCGAGTTATAATAATAATAATAATAATAAGATCACGACTGTTATCCCCAAGTACGGTAGACATCCCCTCAGATCTCGAGACGCTTAGATACTTTTAAAGATGTCTAGTGGGGGCAGTCAGAGGCGCGTCCAAACATTATATTTGGCACATGCCGACATTTTGCAGTAGTTAGCATTCCATACGTGACAGGTTGCAAGCCCATCGACGCTTATAAGAATACTAACCCTCAATACTAACCGCTTATAAGAATACTGGTTTCCTCACAATGTTTTCCTTCACCGTTTTAAGCACGTTTTTTTGAAGCGCATATGGGTCAAAATCACCAAGGTGGAGAATTAGCTTTGCCAGCAAATAAATATCTAAATGCGTTCTCGAAATGACAAAGACGTTCCCGAAATGACTTTTTCGAATAAACGCGCCCTGTTATTATAACTATTGGTTAGTTAAGTTAGTGTATGTTGTGCTAACATGTTTTTTTATATACGTTTCTTATTTTTTAGCAAAATAAAGTCTCAAATAAACTACTGAGAACTAGTGAGTTTGTTTGTATGTTTGTTCCTCAATAAGGCCTTAACGACAAAACGGGTTATGTTGAAATTTGCTGTATATGTAGATATAATGCCCGAATAAATAATAGACTACTTTAAAATATGAAAAACATCCCCAAAACGATAAAAAACGCAAAAGGGATGATTTCTGTAGATGGGGCTGGTGTGCAACAAATCTGACATCACAGACTAAAAAAAATCAGTCTTTTTTATTCGTTTATTGAAATTTGACAGGACAACGTCTGTCACGGGTCAGCTAGTATTATAATGTAAAAAACACAAAAAAAATCTACTTACGTCCGATAAGGACTCTTAAACAGCTGGACCAATTTTGTTTTTTTTTAAATATTCTTTGAAGTCCGTTGAAGGTATACCGAGAGAAAAAAAATCCCACGCGAGCGGGATACACGCTGGGGATACCACCAGTACGTAATTATTAGCCGAACCTACTCTCTTGCGTCTCAGCCGGCCATTCACCCGCCATGCCACCGGATCGTGTATTTATTTATTAGATTGGCTGCAAGGTACTTACATTATGTTTTATCTCAACACAAAAGGTGCACGCAGGCATCAGAGGCGATGATACGCATACTGGGCACGGTACGCAATGACCCATGACAGCTGCACGGCTGAAAGCGTACGAGGCTGAAGGATGAGCATTATGACTATCTATATATAATATTATTTACAAGTAGGTATATACATAAAATAAAAATATATATACTCGGTCTTTTGTACATATTTGTATGTATACTAGCTGTCCCGACAGATGTCGTCCTCTCAAATTTTAATAATCCCACAGAAAAAAGCACTTTCAGTTTTTTTCACAACTTTACCCTGGATTTATCGTACGAAAATTATTGCACATTTGTGGATGACACAATGAAATTATAGTATATATATCACTATTATGGTGGTAGCTAGAGGCAAAAAATTAAGGGTTATATGTATTTTTTAGTGTCAAATCATAAAAAATAAAAATACATTTTTTGTTCCATAAATATGTATAAAAAAAATAAAAATCGGTCTAGCCGTTTTGGAGGAGTTAGCTTACAAACACGAGATACGAGATATACGTATGTGATGATACGAGAATTTTATATGTCTGTCAGTCTTTCTACTATTCATCTTCGTAAGTACAAAATATACCTATGTTTTTCGTTAAGTTTCAGAACGAAAATGTTTGAGATGTCAAGGAGAGAGAAAAATGTAATACCTATAATAGTATCAAAACTGGAGTTACCTCCATGTTTTATTCAATCACCTTCAAGGAAAAAAACAAGCAAATATATTAAAAAGAAATGAAAAAATGTAATAGGATCACGAATTTAATCCCCTAGTACGGTAGGTACTCACTAAGCTCTTAGATCCTTAAATATGTGTCAAATTGGTTTGTCAAAGGCACGACCAAACGTTACATTTTGCACTATGCCCACATTTTTCAGTAGTTAGCATTCCATACGTGTCAGGTTGCAAGCTCGTCGCCCATAACCCACTATAACCTCTAACCTAAACCTAGTTCGAGAGTTGGGCGCTTTCAAATTAGGCGCGTGCGGAAGCGCTGCAGTCTCTAATTTGAAAGCGCCTTTCATATCGCACCGGAACTTTAAGCAACACGACGTTGCGGTGCGGTGGCGTAAATTTCTACGGCAGCCGTAGATATGTGGCTAGGCCTTTCTTACTATTATCATAATCGATTAGTTCGTTAGTTCAAGGTCTCATCGCATCAAAATTCTGACGTTTTTGTACCTTTAGCAGGACGCAATTATTACGTAGGTACTTTTTCATTCATTATTGAAATCCATGAAAGTAAAAATCTTAAAAGTAGCCCAAACTGACTTATAATTAAAGATTCGAAAAAAAAATACATCCTCATTGATAAAAAAGTAAGGTGCTCGTTTGCAAGTACCTACTTACTATATCCAATAAAAAACTATCCTGGTTGTAAATCTATACTTCTATACTAATATAAATGCGAAAGTAACTCTGACTGTCTGTCTGTGTCGTTATCACGGCTAAACCGTTAGGCCAATTGTAGATAAATTTCATATAGAGATAGTTTAAAGTCTTGGGACGAACATAGAACGTTTTTCCTCAAAATTTTCTTTTGATTTTCAAGAATTTCAATGTTTTACGATTTTGTCAGCAAAAATTGATTTCCTGAATCTAAGGTAAAAGCTAGTCTTATATAAGTAAATATCTCGGGACCCCTTCTAGTACAATTCCTGATTTTTGAAGTACAATTCGTACAATTCCATAGGTTTGTAACCGCATTTAAATGAACCCTTAACCACGGTGGGTCCGGCTGCGTAGTATCACACAAATACTGCTAATTACCTACCACGTTACAACCTGTGTTGACGTTTCGAGACAAACGTCATCGAATCGTTGAAATTTCAGCAATAAAAGTTTGAAACGTGGTAATTAGCCGTATTTTATTATCAGCGGCGATGGGCTTGCATCCTGTCACGTATTGCTAACTGCAAAATGTGGGCATGTGCCGAATAGGTAATGTTGGGACGTGCCTCTGACTACCCCCACTTGACATCTTCAAAGGTTCTAAACGTCTGGAGATGTTCGTCGTGATACTATTTATTTAATTTCAAAGGAAGTAACTATATACATTTTAGTATCTTTGTATCTCTATGTGTTATAATGTATCATGTGTATGTATTTACAAAAAATAAAGTATAGAAGTATTCTATAAGTTATCTAGTTCCCATAGTGCAAGCTTTGCTTGAAGCTGAATGGTGACGTGTGTTTTTTTGTTTTTTTTTCTATTTTTTTTTGTTTACACTCTGTACCTGTACCTACTTTGCACTTTGCATTCGATGAGTCGTACCTTCAATTCAACACAATCGAAAGACTGCTTTCATCTTCAATTTAGTGTAATCCCTCAGGTCATTGACCCATTCCACTTAGACCTCTCATGTAATGTTATTCGTCTTATCTTCAGTTGGCCGACAAAGGCTAGTGGCGCCGCACCTGATCCACTCGACTTTAAGTGGTTCTGTAGGTAATGCTTGTTACTTGGTACTCGGAAATACTCGTACTTACTCGGGATTTATCTGTGTGCGGTATAGTGGCGGGTTTACCACCGGGCTGAGTAGGCTGGAGCCTAGGGCGGCAGATTTTAGGGGCGGCAAATTTAGGTAAATTTTTTCAAATATCTTATTTATTTTAGCCTTTATCGTCCCACTGCAGGACAGATGCCTCCCTCCCTTTCTTCCACACATCTCGATCTCTAGCTAAATTTGGCCAATCACTTGATTTTGTCAAATGTCTTACAGGTTTTAAATTAATAAACATGTATTTATTTATTTATTAATACTTTAATTGCACATAAAATAAATACAAAAAGGCGGACTTAATGCCGAGGCATTTTCTACCAGCCAACCTAATTGGTAGTGAAAAATTCTCAATTTTGAAATTTCAGTGACAGTTATACAGCATTGTGCGGCAGAAATATAATGAAACGAAAAAGTATCACGACTGTAATCCCTAAGTACGGTAGCCATTCTCTCAGATCTTCAAGATCCTTGAAGATGTCTAATGGGGATAGACAGAGTCCCTTCCAAACATTACATTTGGCACATGCCCACATTTTGCAGTAGATAGCATTCCATACGTGACAGGTTGCAAGCCCGTTGTCGCTAAAAACACTAGTTGATAACGGTCCAAGCGCTGAGATCCTTGAAGACTTCAAATAGGGGTCAGAGGGGACAGGTTGCAAGCCTGTTGCAACACAAGCCGATAACGGCGAATTTGTTGCTTACCGCATATTTGTATCCAAAAACCCTTAGGCGTCTAATCAGGGTAGAAAAGTAAATAACTGATACATTTAAGTAGGAGTTTTATTAAATATCTTACGAAAATTACAGTCATGAAATTTTCTAAATGATAGATAAATTAATGGCAATCAATGTTTGAAAATCTTAATTGAAAATCTCTAATAATACAGTAGGTATTAGAAATCTTTATAAATGTAGAGCGTGTTGGACGAGTGGGTTGTACCTCGACTTTCAATCTGAAGAGTGAGTTCGAGAAATAAACTAAAAAAAAAAAAAAAAAAAAAAAAAAAAAAAAAACTACTAAACTAACTAACTTAACTAGCCGACCCGTGACAGGCTTTGTCCTGCCCAAATCTCAGCTCACTTTCAGGAAAGAAAAAAAATATATAAATTATGTCTATAAATTTTGCCTATAAATTTTGTCCTGATAAAATAAATAATGAATTTTGGTAGAATCAAATTGATGTCAGATTTTTGTTGACAAAATAAATTTCGAATACCTTACGATTCAACCTTTTTGGTAGAATGCGTTGCTATGACACCTCTGTTTTTAGTCTGATATGTCTAATTTTTTGCACATCAGCGCCATCTATACCTCCTAACCAACCTACATAAATCATCCTTTTTGAATGTTTTTATCATTTAGGGGTTGTTTTTCGGATTATAAGTTTCCTCTTTTATTATTCTGATTTTTTATCTAGATAGTACAGAAAATTTCATCTTATTCAGTTTGGTCATTTAGGTTTGATTAGGGTACAAACATAATATATACAAACTCACAAACTTTCGCATTTATAATATTATTAGGATAGGATAGTCCTTGATAAAATTACCTGTGTATTTCTCAGCTTTATGGGGTGCCATTGCCTTATCAGCCGGATGAGAGAGCCGGATAATAACCGGAAACCGGACGTTTGTTACAGGTAGATACACGCTGTAATAGAATAATAATAAACTTTTTTATGAGTATTATTACAGATCAAAAATATATAAATGTTTTTTTTTGTAGATAATGGTACAGAACCCTTCGTGCACGAGTCCGACTTACACTTGGGTTTTTTTTCTATAGGCGATTATTTTAGTCGGTTTTCTTTTTAGTTTTTAAAACGTCTATTTTTTATAGTATTTGGAGAGTACCTATACTTTACATTATAATTAAAGGATGTTAAGGCGCTCCCGTCGACGATTATTTTTGTTCGAAACGAAAAAAGAAATACTTCTGAACAAGCCACATCTCCTATTTTATAATGTATAGTATATGTGAATAAAGATGTACCCATCTTTAATCACTTCGATAAATAATCCTACCGACCGCTGCAATGACGACAAACACACGTTGGCGCGTGGTCTGCCTTAGCTTTCGAATAAATTAATGATGAAAATTATGTATAATTACTTATCAAAAATAGAGACACACTAAAGATAGCTAAGGTTAGCCCAATCTACAAAACAGGAAGTCGGTCGGACCCCGGGAATTACAGGCCAGTATCAGTTTTACCTGTCATCTCAAAGATCTTTGAACGAATTTTATACAATAGACTAAATGCCTACCTCACTGACAAAAATTTTTTAATTGATCAACAGTATGGCTTCCGTCCTAAATCGAGCACCCTAACAGCGGCTGTTGATCTAGTAACAAAAATAAAAACTCACATTGATCAAAAAAACTTTGCTCTGGGAATTTTTATTGACTTAAAGAAAGCTTTTGATACTGTAAGTCATCAAAAGCTTCTTCAAAAGTTGAATAACATAGGGATTACAGGCACAGCTCATGATATGTTTACATCTTATTTGTCTAATAGGAAACAAGTTGTCAAAATCGTTAACTTTACTAGCTCTATTAAAAATGTGACTTATGGCATTCCACAGGGCTCAATTATCGGACCGTTAATGTTTCTTATCTACATAAATAACATAGCTTCAATAGGATTAACGGGTCACTTAACTCTCTATGCGGATGATACGTGCCTTTTTTATTTCGATAAAGATATCTCAGATATTATAAATGATGCACAAAGAGATCTTGATATACTAAACGAATGGCTTAAGTATAATTTGCTAACAGTAAACACGTCGAAAACATCATTTATGATATTTTGTAACAAAAATAAACAAATACCTGAATTCACACCACTAACAATAAACAATGACAAACTTAAGCAGTCACATCTAGAAAAATATTTAGGTTTGTGGATAGACGATAAATTGACTTGGAAGCCACATATTGAGCATGTTAAGTCAAAATTAACGTCATTACTGGGAGCATTACGAAAAGTCACAAAATGCATTCCGAGAAAGGTTCGCTATGTTATTTACAATTCTTTGGTGAAATCACACCTTGAATACCTAGTAGAGATATGGGGCACGGGTGCTGATACTAATATTAATCCTTTACAAAGAACCCAAAATAAAATAATAAAAGTCCTTTTCTGCTATCCATACCTATTTCCTACAAACGAATTGTACAACAAAACTAAACTCTTTAACTTAAAACAACTTTACATCTATAAAACTTGCATATTAATAAAAAACATAATTACAAAGTCTATACAATCTAATATAAGTTTACAGATAAAGGAAAACAAACACAATCTAAGAAACAAAATTAAACTACATTTAGCTAAAACACGCACAAAAAGCGGGCAAAAGACAATACTATCAGAGGGAGCTCAGTTATTTAATAATTTACCAAACAGTATAAAAGAGTGTGAAAACATAAATATATATAAAAATAAACTAAGGTCCCATATCTATTCGTTGTTATAATACATAAAAAAAAAATCCTTTAAAATTTTATAACATGGACCACACACCAATACTGACCTCAGCCGATTCTTTTGAATGATAGTTTAGCTAGTGTTTACCTACCCTCATCATATCTATTAATTTCTGTTATCTTGGTAACCACTCTATGTAGTATGTTACCTATTTTGTTTTGTTTTGTATATTTTATTGTTGTATTAGTGTTAATTGTATGCGTTTAACTTATCGATCTATTTAAAAATATACCAACTGTACTAGGCCCTTAGGTGTAATCATTTAAAACGCAATATTTATGTGTTATTTTTGTATCTCATTTTAAGTGAACTCTGTGTTTTTATGAGAAATAAAATTCTTTAAACCTAAAATCTATTCTAATAGAAATTTAGATCTACATATTACCTATCTTTAACAATAAATCACAAGTTGATTTTAATAGTAGATATATAAAATATTTCGATCATAAATTCTAAAACGTATCATTTTGAAATAATATCTTTATCGTGAAAAGATTCTGCTATTATGTTTTCAGCTTAATAGAAATCTAGGTAGGAACCTGAAGTAATATACTTATAAAAATAGGAGATGTGGCTTGTTCAGAAGTATTTCTTTTTTCGTTTCGAAAAAGAGCAATCAGCGACTGGGAGCCCCTTAATAATACCTACCTATTTAGTAACAAATAATTAGTGGAAATTGAGTTCAAGTGCGTATTACTTGAGCTTATTCGAAGGATCGAGTTACAAGTTAATATGAATCATTATAGCTTCTGTATGATGATATACACGTGGGTGGCATGTAGAGCTTTGTTGAGGTTAATATTGGATGTTGTGAATACAGAATTTGGCTTTCCTGTATCTATCTATATAATATACTAGCGACCCGCCCCGGCTTCGCACGGGTTTAATACATATAAACCTTCCTCCTGAATCACTCTATCTATTAAAAAAAACCGCGTCAAAATCCGTTGTGTAGTTTTAAAGATATAAGCATACATACAGACACGGGAAGCGACTTTGCTTTATACTATGTAGTGACTATACTAGCGGACCCGGCCAGGCGTTGTTGTGTCAACAGATATCGCCATCTGTTAGAATCTTTTGGAGCTAACAGATAATTGTGACTGTCAGGTAATAAACAAAATAATCGCTGAATGTGTTGCTAAGCGCAAATCTCGAGAACAGCTGAACCGATTTCTCTAATTATTTTTGTGTTGTATTCGTTATTATCAAGAGAAGGTACTTATGAAAAAATGAATTTGACAAGACGTCTGTCGGGACAGCTAGTTTGCAATAAAATAATATTCCGACTATAAATTGAGATGTAAGCTATCCTATCTTTCAAGTTGGATCAAACTGCACACGGTGTGCAGTTTGATTAAAATCGGTTAAGTAATTCAGGAGACCATCGCGGACAAACAACGTGACGCGTTATTTATATATATTAAGAAGAAGATATTACAATTATAAATAAGAAATATTTGTATGTTTGTAACGAATAAAATCTAATACTACTGAACCGATTTCAAAGATTATTTCACCATAAGAATGCTACATTACCACTAAGTAACATAGGCTATATTTATTACTAGAAAAATAGGGATCCCTAATAAAACTTTAATAATGTAACCCAAGGTGTAAAACAAATGAAAAAACAAACAGAACAAAAAGAAAATTTTATCTAAAACAACCAATATACACGTGTCTTTATTGATTTTATAAAAATCAATAAAGACACGTGTATATTGGTTGTTTTAGATAAAATTTTCTTTTTGTTCATTGACTGAATCACCCACTCCATAAAGCCTGAAACAGATTCTCAAGAAACGGTTTTTAATAAAAGACAGGTTCTTGTTTCATAAAAAATTCAGCGTGAATTTATAATTTAACAATGAATTTCGAAATTAAAAACACTCGAGTGTCCTTCGTTCTGTTTATTCCTCGTCACGGACCATCTAAGCATCCATTATCAAGGGCAAGACAAGTACAGTTGCGTAGCGACGACTCCCCACCATACCGTGCCCGGGAGAGCTCTCGAAATCCCCTCTCTAAACCCATTTTCAGTCCTATTACCTTAACTTTAAAGTAGAAATTTCCTAAACACATTTCAACGGAAAAGGCTCTCTCAAAAGAAAGTAAAACGAACTCTGTTTTCATGCCCTTAAAGTGAAATTTAGATTGACGATTGCAACAGGAAGAATCCTTTGTAACCTGCGCCGGGAGCGAATCTTTCGTACTTACAAATTTGAACCTTGCTACCTTGAAATTAGGTCGCAAGTACTTCAAATTGGTGTGTGCACTTGTTGATCTGATGCCAGGGAAGAAGTAAACAGATGTGACGCGTTCCGAGGTCGCTATTGATTGAGTGGACCACAGAACAAATAGTAGCTGAATGTTGAAGAAAGTCGTGGGTGCTAAGGAAACAAATAAATAAAACCTTGGTTTACCAAGAAGCCGGTAAATGATAGTATTACTTCTCTCTATCTTCAACCCATAAACACCTACTCAAATTCAAATTCAAAATTTATTTGGAACAAAAACATTAGTACAAAACACTGAAAAATATAACAGCCGCAGTAGCTTTGAAAAAGTCGGCCAAGAGTGCGAGTCGGACTCGCGCATGATTGGTTCCGTACCATCCATAAAAAAACTTGAGAGGTGTCAAGGGACACCCGGATGGAACGAAGTTCTCACAAAATAACGTGGGACAAGGGAAGGGGAATCAACTTTGACTTCGACCTCCACCTCCACCTCCACCTCGACCTCAACCTCGACCTCGACCTCGACCTCGACGTCGACCTCGACCTCGACCTCGACCTCGACCTCGACCTCGACCTCGACCTCGACCTCGACCTCGACCTCGACCTCGACCTCGACCTCGACCTCGACACAATTAATAGATATACTATAGCAAAAAAGTGTCGTGACAACTTTTCGTAAGATTTTTTTCCGTCTAGTCCACAACGCGCGATAAGGAACTTCGTTCCAAAACGACAAAAAAATCACGTTTGTTGTATGGGAGCCCTCTTAAATATTTATTTTATTCTGTTTTATGTATTTGTTGTTATAGCAACAACATAAATACATAATCTGTGACTGAAATTTCAACTGTCTAGCTATCACGGTTCATGAGATACAGCCCTGTGACAGGCGGACAGCGAAGTCTTAATAATAGTGTTCCGTCTTTACCCTTTGGGTTCGGATCGCGGAAAGCGGATATAGGCTTGCAACCATAGCTTTGGAATGCTTACAAAAGTATTTAATGTTTTGACTTGTCCTTAATTGCTTTAATAAAAGCTGAATTAAAACCCATTTAGGTCAACAGCGTTTATGATTAGGTACTCATAAACGCTATGCTAAGGCAAAACAATCATTACCGGTGTCATAATTTAAAACTCTGTATACAATATTTATTTTAAATAGAAATACGGCTAATTACCACGTTTTTACTTGTATTGCTGACGTTTCGAGACAATTCAGATGCTCTTCATCATGAGCAACGTCGCGGTCGCGGGCGTTGCTCATGATGAAGAGCATCTGAATTGTCTCGAAACGTCAGCAATACAAGTAAAAACGTGGTAATTAGCCGTATTTCTATTTAAAATGATTAACAACCACGATAGTTTTAATTCTACAATATTTATGTTAGATTGTTAATAAAGGCTATTATTATTATTATTATTATTATATTAAACGCTGTTGAAAATAATGCTCTAATTAGCCTTGAAACTCTGTGAATCAATGAATATAACTACGTTTAAAAAATTGTAAAGTCAAGGGACGATTTTCGTTTTTAGGGTTCCGTACCCAAAGGGTAAAATCGAAACCCTATTACTTAGACTTCGCTGTCCGTCTGTCCGTCTGTCTGTCTGTCACAGGGCTGTATCTCATGAACCATGATAGCTAGACAGTTGAAATTTTTACACATTATGTATTTATATTGCTGCTCTAACAACAAATACTAAAAACAGAATAAAATAAATATTTAAGGGGGGCTCCCATACAACAAACGTGATTTTCGCATTCTAGTTAGAAGAAGAAGATGCAGACACATTAAGGCGCTACCAGTCGACGATTGTTTTTGTTCGAAACGAAAAAATAAATACTTGTGAACAAGCCACATCTCCTATTTTATAATGTATAGTATATGTGAATAAAGATGTACCCATCTTTAATCACTTCGATAAATAATCCTACCGACCGCTGCAATGACGACAAACACACGTCGGAGCGTGGTCCGCCTTAGCTTTTCGAATAAATTAATAATATAAATTATGTATAATCACTTATCAAACATCTATTCTAATAGAAATCTAGATCTACATATTACCTATCTTTAACAATAAATCACAAGTTGATTTTAATAGTAGGTATATAAAATATTTCGATCATAAATTCTAAAACGTATCATTTTGAAATAATATCTTTATCGTGAAAAGTTTATGCTATTATGTTTTCAGCTTAATAGAAATCTAGGTAGGAACCTGAAGTAATATACTTATAAAAATAGGAGATGTGGCTTGTTCAGAAGTATTTCTTTTTTCGTTTCGAAAAAGAGCAATCAGCGACTGGGAGCCTCTTAATCTTGACTCCACTAAGATTCCCTGTGTCATGGGTATCTTTTCTACGAGTACCTACTATGGTTACACAACACCCAGACTTGAAGTCAGTAAGTATTTATAGATCATACAAATATTTGTCCCGCTACGAGGATCTAACTCGCAACTCTTGCGTAACATTCAACCTGCCACACCATCGGAGCCAAAAAACACCACAAAAGATTTTGATTATGAAATTGAAAACTATTTCTAGAATTATACTCGTATATTTTCAGAAATCCGTCAGCAGTTTCGAGTCACTAATCAATAATCGGCGCATAAACTTGGGAGTAGAATTCTGGGCGGAGAAGCGGCCTGCGATTGGTCAACGGCGACCATTACGGCCGTATATGGACTGCGCGCGCGCATATCGTGTTACATAGCGAATGAGTCTACCACACTGACGTAGTAACCGCTCTTATAGTTACGAGTATATTATGTGAGTTGGAGAGTCTTATTTTAATTAGAGATGGAAAATTATGGATTGCTAGGCAATGGTAGTTTAAGCAACCTTCACCCTTAGTACTTACCTAGTTGGTACCACGATAATACTTGTAGTACCCTTGTCGTTGTTGATACAACTTAAATGCTAGCGTGGGGTAGAACTACATAACTAAATACATATTAACATAACACCCAGACATAGAACAAACATTTAAGGGGCTGCCAGTCGACGATTGCTCTTTTTCGGAACGAAAAAAGTAATACTTCTGAACAAGCCACATCTCCTATTTTTATAAGTATATTACTTCAGGTTCCTACCTAGATTTCTATTAAGCTGAAAACATAATAGCAGAAACTTTTCACGATAAAAATATTATTTCAAAATGATACGTTTTAGAATTTATGATCAAAATATTTTATATACCTACTATTAAAATCAACTTGTGATTTATTGTTAAAGATAGGTAATATGTAGATCTAGATTTCTATTAGGATAGATTATTGATAAGTAATTATACATAATTTATATCATTAATTTATTCGAAAAGCTAAGGCGGACCACGCGCGGACGTGTGTTTGTCATCATTGCAGCGGTCGGTAGGATTATTTATCGAAGTGATTAAAGATTAGTACATCTTTATTCACATATACTATACATTATAAAATAGGAGATGTGGCTTGTTCACAAGCATTTCTTTTTTCGTTTAGAACAAAAATAATCGTCGACTGGCAGCGTCTTAAGTTCATCACACAAATGTTTGTCCTGGGTGGGAATCGAACCCACAACCTACAGCGCAAATATATATTAATAGTAAGTCATTTTGTGAAAAATTGATATAAGTTTACGGACGTGATGTTAGCCGAGTGGGAGCTACCTCGACTTTCAATCTGAAGGTCGTGGGTTCGAATCCCGGCGTGCATCATTGGATTTTTCTGTTCCAAAAATATACATATATGCGCATCAAAAACACGTGCTCTCAACGGTGAAGGAAAACATCGTGAGGAAACCAGTTAGTATTCTTATAAGCGGCGACGGGCTTGCAACCTGTCACGTGTGGAATGCTAACTACTGCAAAATTTGGGCATTTGCCAAATAGGTATAATGTTTGGACGTGCCTCTGAATATCTAGACATCTTCAAAGGATCTAAGCGTCTGGAGATCTGAGAGGATGTCTACCGTACTTGGGGATTACAGTCGTGATCCTATTAAATTATTTATTTTTTTGTTAGCAAAAAAAAAAATGTATAATTTCTACTCAACCCTGAATTTTACACATCAATAACAAATTAGTATTAAATCCTAGTAGATTTTACCAGCCGTTTGCATCAGGCGTCAGCGCATTTTATAACGCCATAACAAAGAAACGTTAACCCAGAACATTTAGCACAGAGATGTAATGAGGCTCATGGAAAGAGGTCCATATTTTAGTACCCTAACCTAAATTCCTAACCCTAAAGTCAAATTTATTATTACATTTAGATGCGAATATCATAAAGTGCAATATTTTATCGTATTCTCCGCTTTATCGAAACCTAAGGATGCATAAATTATAACTTGAAACTGTACAAAAATCATGAATATGACTAAAATTATAATGGTCATAGACCAGTTAATATGTATTGTAATTAAATAAAATAAAAAGGATCATGACTGTAATCCCCAAGTAAGATAAAGATTCCCAGGCGCGATCCTTAAATATATTAGTAGTCACGTAGCCTACGTGACTTCCCACTTTTTGCAGTAGTTAGTATTCCATGTATAAATTATAAATAAATTGATCGATTGATTAATGATCGAATATTGATAAGTAAAAGAAAGTCAAAGTAATTGACAATATGCCCTTAACCCACCTACAAAATTACAAGTGTCTACGATGAAAGTTCAATTTGTTGGAGTTATTATGTAAATTAATTATCACAAAAACTTACGGCAAATTCATCATCAATTCTCACCTTTAAAAGTAATACAATTATTAGTGTGTAGTCGTAAGTAGTGTGCTGCTAAATACTAACTGGTAGATACACTATACACGATAATGGATCCCTTATTTTAAACGCCTGAAAAAATGTATCTAATAACATTATATATTTAGGTGCATAACTTTACTTTTATTCATTCGTTACGAATTTGTCTGAAAATTTAAAGCAAAAATTTTCGACGCCCAGCTTGAAGGTTTATCTGGAACCTACAGTTGTGCTATCACATGAAGGCGGGTAGCTCTTAACTGAGTGTGTAGAATGCACGTGGCACATTGTTTATGTGTGCGTAAGCTCGGGTGCGCTCAGTATCAGTCACGCACACAAAAGCGCGTGAATACTGTATAAACAACATAACTACAAGTACTGTTCATTCGCCTTGGTGAGATAGAACAACTATACCTATCTCTAATATATAAAATTCTCCGAAACGGCTTGACTGATTTTTATAAAAAAATACTGTATATTCAGTATTTCTGAGAATAGGTCGTAGGGTATTTTTATACACCTTAGTGATAAGGGTGGTATAAAGTACGGGAAAAACTGAAAGTGCTTTATTATGAGGGGTTATTGAAATTTGTCGGGACAACGTATGTTGGGACAGCTAGTAAAAATAAAATTTAGCAGATGCCCCCTTTTACTACCCTTAGTACGTCCCAGTGTAACGTTCGCGGTAACATAAACAGAGAACCGGTGCATTGGACGGAAGCAAGAACAGCGTTATAAAACAAACATCGGTTTCACGCCAAACAATGTTGCGCTCATGAAAACAGATTATTAATTGGTTAACACGTTTTTAAGGTTCCGTACCCAAAGGGTAAAAACCGGAGAGTGATAGGGATCACTAAGACTTCGCAGTACGTCTGTCTGTCTGTCTGTCACAGGGCTGTATCTCATGAACTGTGATAGATAGACAGTTGAAATTTTCATGGATGATGTATTTCTGTTACCGCTATAACAACAAATATTAAAAACAAATTAAAATAAATATTTAATTGTGGCTCCCATAAAACAAACGTGTTTTTTGGCGTTTTTTATAAATAATAGTACGAAAACGTGTTTTTTTGGTCCGTGTGCGAGTCCGACTCGCACTTGACCGGTTTTTTTGATCCGCAAGACGTGTGCTCGAATCCCAGCCTTGCATCATATTTCCAATTCAAAAAATATAGAGTGGACACACTCAGTCGTGTTCAAAACATCATCACTACATAGTATAAAGCAAAGTCGCTTTCCGCTTCCCGCGTATGTATGTATGTTTGCTTATATCTTTAAAACTACACAACGGATTTTGATGCGGGTTTTTTTAATAAATAGAGTGATTCAGGAGGAAGGTTTATATGTATAATAACATGCTACCCGTGCGAAGCCAGGGCGGGTCGCTAGTTGAAGATAAATATACTTTAATCCCCAATTACGGTAAACATCCTCCTAGATATCTAGGTACTCAGATTTTTAAAAATGTCTAAAAAAAATTGTCAGGGCACATTACATTTGACACAGATTGTATTCCATTCGTGAAAGACCTTGTAAGTAAGGATTTTTTTTTTATTAGTGAATCAGGTGACTTCAATCATGTCATATTATCCAAAACTTACATATTAATAATTTATCTTTCTCTTTGATATTTACCTTATTCATTACTAGCTGACCCGTGCCCGCTTCGCTGTGCGTAAGACATTTTTAATACCATCGTTGACTTTTTTGTAGACGATTTTAAGGTGTACAATACTGTAGTACATTATTTTGATATATCTCGTGGGGTTCAGCCAGCATTTGCAATGTAAGCGCAAAAAAATGTGTTTATTTACGACATCACATTAGAAACCTCTAAAATTATCAGTGTTTCTCTACTATATTATGCATGTATTATACATATAAACCTTCCTCTTGAATCACTCTATTTATTTAAAAAAACCGCATCAAAATCCGTTGTGTAGTTTTAAAGATATAAGCAAACATACATACATACGCGGGAAGCGGAAAGCGACTTTGCTTTATACTATGTAGTGATTATTATTATTATTATAGCCATTTATTCTCCTTTTTAAAGTTACATTAAATACATTTAATTCAATATACCTACATATTACTAATTATTCTTAATTTATATTATTATTATTTAATTTCTTTTACTATGGAGATGCCCATTTTTGAGCAAAGCCCTCCCCCATCCTTTTCAATAGAATGTGTATTTTTTCTTTTTTGCTTTTTGCTATATACAGGATGGGGGGTTTTGGTCTATTCTTCTCATGGGGACCAGCCATATTGGGAGAGGGTTTTTTGGTTTTCTAATTTCATAGTTTGCTTTCATGGTTTGTGAAGAGGCGGCGCCAGTCGCTACGATTTTCTTTTGTCCTCTTAGTTGATATTTTTTGTTCTGTAGTTCATTTCCAGTACATTTATGGGTGAAGTCATCCTTCAGCCTCTGCCAATTTCCTCTTTCTTTAGCCATTCTTGTCCAAGTAGTCCAAGTAGCGCCTTACATACATCTATTATTATCACGCAATTTTCCCGTAGGTTGCTTGAAACAAAATGTAAGAAAAATGAATAAAAAAATAGGGTCACGACTGTAATAACCAAGTACGGTAGACATCCTCTCAGGCCCTCAGATCCTTGAAGATATCTAAAGGGGTAAGTCAGAGGCATGTCCAAACATTAAATTTGGCACATGCCGACATTTTGCATTAGTTAGAATTCTACACATGACAGGTTGCAAGCCTGTCGCCGCTTACAAAAATTCTAACTGGTTTCCTCACGATGTTTTCCTTCACCATCTTGAGCACGTGTTTAAGTTTTTCGAACAGAAAAATCCATTTATGCACGGCTGGGATTCGAACCCACGACCTTCGTATTGAAAATGATTATTAATGACAATATAATTACATAAATGTAAGACAATATACCTTTTAACAGTAATGTGAAATGTAATAAAGCTCTTTGTCCTCTAAGCTGTCAAAACCTCATTACGAACTCGAGCCAAGTCAGTTGAGAATGCACTGCGGCTGCGAGTAAACAAACTTCTGTTAATGTCAAAGAAATAGTAGTTTAAAGAAAAGACATGCAATAAAAAATAAAAATGGTTGCCTACAGCGCAAGAACAAAGACTGCTTGTAATCAAGCGCTGATTAATTAGTTATAGGTCACACTCATGCTTATAGAAATAGATTAAACTTTATTCGGCAAAAAGTATGTAAGCACAATAACGTCTTTTGGAACAGCTAGTTATAATACGATTAATCTTATTTATATTATAAATACGAAAGTTTGTGTAGTAATTTTAAAAACATTTTAATTTTCAAATAAACGGTTTATATTGAAAAAGTAATTAAAACGACGATTTTTAAACAACATAGAATAGAGTATTTATCTATCTCTTAGGTTATTCAAAGTTTTTGTAAGAGGCGATATTTATTTTGTAATTATTCATATTTAAATAGACAAAACGGGAAATATTTAGTTGTGGTCAAACAAGACTAGAGGTATAACGCATCACAACTGTCACTAATAAAACGGACCATAGACAAATAATTGTACTAACTAAAGAATTTAAACGAGTTTGTTTGCTATGCTTAGTTATTGACTGCAAAAATTGAAAATGACTAAGACCGGAGTAGGCACCACAACCGGGTCTTTGACCCTAGTTTTTTGTAAATACATACTTATTATACATATTAACACCCAGACACAGAACAAACATCTATGTTGATCACACAAATGTTTATCCTGGGTGGGAATCGAACCTACAACCTACAGTGCAGAAGGCAGAGCTACTACCAACTGAGCTGCGAGGCTAGTCATTGAATACGTCTGCCTCATTTGCACTAGGAGATGTGTCGCAAGTCGCAGGGATATATCGCCCGACATGCAAAATATCATTTTTTTTTTTTTTTTTTTTTTTTTTTTTTTTTTTATTTATCTTAGAATCAACTGCACTTCAACAGCACTTTTTGTGAGTGTAACATAAAATAAAAAACTTAACTAAACTTAATGACAATAACAGATTCTTACTTTTTAAACGTTTTTTTTTAAATAGTTGCTTTGATTTGCTTGTACTTAGATAAAAATAAAGACTATAAACTAGACAATGTGTGACCGTAGTTGACATGCAAAATTATGAAAATAGGTAATCCCCTACTGCAATTGCGTTTTAAAGATATCAAGTTGCAAAGCACATGCCTCATCTACACTTCCAACTCTATGATCGAAACGTGAGCCAAACACGCAGAGGGCGGGTGGGCAAGGGGCGCCCGTATATGGGTAGCGTGTGCGCATGTATTCAGTTGTGCGCAGAATTATCAGTTTTTTATTACAATGTAACATTATTTTGCTTTAGAAAATGGATGGATTTTTCCTTTACTGGGGATAATTGTTTAACAAACTGCAAATCGTTAGAATTACAAAACGTGGTATCTTTTCATAATTTTGACTGGCCTCAGTTCAGTTAGTAGCTATGCCTACTGCGCTGTGGGTCGTGGGTTCAATTCCCACTCAAAACAAACGTGACAGATGTTTGTGTTCTGTGTCTGGGTGTTATAATGTATTAATACTCGTAGTACCGATACTGCATAAAAAAAATATGTAATTATTCCATCAGCAGTATTTAGGTTCCAGGATACAAACTTTGCTTGGTTTGGGGTTAAATGGCGCTGTATTGAATGTCTACCAATATTTAATTTACTTATTTCATTATTAATAGTTTCAATAACTTATTAAACGCTTTGTAGATTTTTCTCACTGTTTCTTGATTTAACTCGACATCTGTTATGAAAAAAACGAAACAGTCTGACTGTTTAGACAACCGTTCAGATCTCAAGGCGTTCAAGATTCTTGAAGCTGTCTAATGGTAGTCACGGCCACTTCCAAACATTAAGGTCACCTACCGCCCTTTTTGCTTTTTTTCTAACTTTGTATTTAAATTAGACTTAAAGTTCGCAACTTTTAATGTTTGTAATTATTCTGAACAACATCCTTGGTGATGTGTAGGTGTAGTCAGAGGCACATCCAAACATTTAATTTGGCTTATGCCTACACTTTGCGGTTGTTGATGACAGGTTGTAAGCTCATCACTACCTTAAATAATAAAAAATAGGATCACGACTGTAATCCCCCAAGAACGGTAGACATTCTCTTAGATCTCCAGGCACTCAGATCCTTGAAGATGTCTAATGGGATCAATCAGAGGCACGTCCAAATATTACATTTTGGCACATGCCCACATTTTTCAGTTAGCATTCAAGTTGCAAGCCCGTCGCCGCTTACTATAAGAATACTTAAAAAAATACAAAAATATTTATTTTTCAAATGCTGAATAACCAAGCCAAGTTGTTATGTCAGTAGCAGGCGCCAGCGCGGGCGCAAGTCCCGCCCACCTACGCGTGTGTGCGTGACGCCATCCAGTCTTCAGCTTTCGCACATTCGCAACTGAATCACTTGAAATACGATATGTTTTCTGGTATTCATGATTTTGCATGAAAATGGTTTGGATATTCTTTGATCGGAATCCATTTCAGTTTTGAAATGTTTCCGAGTTCGTTGTCGTGGCTGAAACCCGGAATGTAAAATTACAAAGCGATTTTTTTCAAGTATTGTATGTTTGTTTGTAATAGATAACATAAAAAAACTGGCCAAGTGCGAGTCTGCCTCGCGCACGAAGGGTATCGTACCATTATCTATAAAAAACGACAAAAAAACACGTTTATTTTTTGAGCCCCACTTCAATATTTATTTTATTCTGTTTGTAGTATTTGTTGTTATAGCGGCAACAGAAATACGTCATCTGTGAAAATTTCAACTTTCTAGCTATCACGGTTCATGAGATACAGCCCTGTGACAGACAGACGGACAGACGTACAGCGAAGTCTGAGCAATAGGGTCCCGTTTATATCCTTTGGGTACGGAACCCTAAAAATGAGGTACTCGTATCATGTCAAAGTTAAAGTCAAAAGTTATATATTTCAATAAAATCACAAGGATCACTTTGAAACGTCATAGGAGCTAGGTGAAGCTACGCATGTTCTTGACGACCAAGTCTAGAAGAATCAAGCAGCAAACATGGCTTGGTACCAATTTTTTTCGATAATCCTTTTCATAATTAGTATAATGTAAAGATGAGACAACAATCATGGCTTGGTAACTTTTTTCGATGATTCTTTTTGTAAATGTTATGTAGAACTGAGCTCCAGTGTCATCATGTACATCATCATCATCATGTACGTTGCAAGTACATCATGAACTCAATAACGGAGATGGCGTTATATCAAACATAAATAAATATTGGTGGACATATTGACATATCTAGTCTAAAACTAAGCACAACTTGTACTATAGGAAATAACTGATATAATACTTATTTTTTAAATACATAGGTACTTATTATACATTTAACACCTAGACAAAGAACAAATATCTATGTTCATCACACAAATGTTTGCCCTGGGTGGGGATCTACAGCGCAGAAGGCAGAGTTACTACTGCGAGACCAATGAAAAATGTTGCCTACTTGTTGAGACTTGATATCTTCTGTTGCAGATGCTCAAAACCAATGACTACATTATGACACGTTAACCTTTACTTGCGTCACGCGGTGACTAATATTGGCAGCAGTCCAGTGGGCTGACCTATATACCGTCTTCCTAGATGCGCACTAATTAGGTTTTGTTTTACCATACTTTTTGTCGCTGGCCGAGGTTCGCTCTGGTCCAATTTTCCAAAACTTACTAGTTTTATTGATGAGATATGATGAAGAGCATCTGAATTGTCTCGAAATGTCAGCAATACAACAAGAGACGTGCTAATTAGCCGTATTTATAGTTAAAATGAATAACAACCACGATAGTTTTAATTCTATAATACTAGTTTTAATTAAGATTTTTCATACATTTTGTTTTACATTTTTACATTTAACAACAAATACTAAAAACAGAATAAAATAAATATTTAAGGAGGGATAATGGTACGGAACCCTTCGTGCACGTGTCCGATTCGCACTTAAATACGAAATATGTACTATCATTTTTATATTTCTCAAAAATGTTGAGGCATTTTTTAAGAACTTACCATTATTATGAATAATCTAGATTAATACTTTAAATTCAGGTGCCTCAAAATGAATAAGCTGTGTTGGCCGAGTGGGAGGTACCTTGACTTTCAATCTGAAGGTCGTGGGTTCGAGTCCCGGCGTGCATCAATGTATTTTTCTGTTCGAAAAATTTATATGCGCATGAAAAGCACGTGCTCAAAACGGTGAAGGAAAACATCGTGAGGAAACCAGTTAGTATTCTTATAAGCGGCGATGGGCTTGCAACCTGTCACGTATGGAATGCTAACTACTGCAAAATGTGGGCATGTGTCAAATATAATGTTTGGACGTGCCTCTGACTACCCCCACTAGACATATTCAATGGATCTAAGTGCCTGGAGATCTGAGAGGATGTCTACCGTACTTGGGGATTACAGTCGTGATCCTATTTTATCATAACATATCTCAAAACTTGTCGCAATGTTTACGACGTAAAACTCAATATAAAAATATCTGCGAAAACTCAAATCACGTTACGACAACACACCTATGTCTGTTCAACAATATTTATGTTTCAAGTTTGAATCAGTAGGCGTATGCTGAAGTGACCATAAAATCGGTTTTATAGGATAGTATTTAATGGGTTCTTAAAAATATAAAACACTAATGTCCGTCTACACCAAAACTTGTGTTCACGTTTTATTTATTAACCGACTTCCAAATAGGAGTTGTTCAATTTGGCGGATATTTGTAGGTATGTATTATTTTTTCATTGATGTTGTATTGGTACAGTCAGTGGTAACACCTTAAAGGCTGGTTCGATTCTATATTAAAAACGCAAATTTATAAAAATGTTTGAATAATTCTGTTTTGATTGTACTTCTGGTTGAAACAGTGCGTGATCCAAGAGCTACCTCTTATTTGGCACAACAGATCAGTGCTGTCATCTATCCGGCAGTGACAGCGGTATCTTAAAGATGCTTCCGACAGTGATCTGGATCAGTTACCTATAGACATTACTATAGATACTATAGATATTTCCAATAATCTTTAGAGAGTTTAATTGTTTATTTTGTAGTTTGTATATATTTATTAAGATGTAATATAGTTTTTATGAAAAAACATATATTGTATACATAGTTTTAAACTAAAATAATGGTCACCCTCATAACAAATGACGAAAGAAAGGAGGGCGAACTATAAAAAGGAAATAAAATAATTTCTGAGACACCATAAACCATCAAACCTGTAAAGATGCTTCACGCCAAGGTTTAACAGCATTAAGATATAATTTAAGTGCTTACGAGCATTAAAAATATGGCTGTGGTACCGGATATAATTGAATAATGACTTGATTAGTTAATTAAATTTATTTTATAAAAAACTAGCTGTCCCGACAGACGTTTTCCTGTCAAATGTCAATAATCCCACAGAAAAAAGCACTTTCCGTTTTTCCCAATCTTTACGCCATCCTTATCATTTAGGGGTATGAAAAATAGATGTTGGCCGATTCTCAGACCTACTCAATATGCTCACAAAATTTCATGAGAATCGGTCAAGCCGTTTCGGAGGAGTACGGTAACTAACATTGTGACATGGAAATTTTATATATTAGAAGAAGAAGATATAAAATAATAACAATTACCTATAATAAATATTGGTGGACATTATCACACAACGCCATCTAACCCCAAACTAATCAACAATTGGGAACTAGATAACTGATAGATGTCGCGGGTCTGCTAGTAATATTATAAATGCGAAAGTTTGTGATAAGGCTGCTATGTTTATTCCCTAATCAAAAATAAATGACAAAAAGGATTATGATGAAAGTATACATACATGTGATTGTATAATAACACCCAGATACAGAACAACGACAAAAAAAACCGGCCAAGTGCGAGTCGGACTCGCGCACGAAGGGTTCCGTACCATTATCTATAAAAACGGCAAAAAAATCATGTTTGTTGTATGGGAGCCCCCCTTAAATATTTATTTTATTCTGTTTTTAGTATTTGTTGTTAGAGCAGCAACAGAAATACATAATCTGTGAAAATTTCAACTGTCTAGCTATCATGGTTCATGAGATACAGCCCTGTGACAGACAGACGGACAGCGAAGTCTTAGTAATAGGGTCCCGTTTGACTTTTCGATTGGTCGAAATAATTTTTCTTTTTAGTTTTATTTCCGTTATTATTTCCTAAAACTTCCTTGAAAATATATTCCATAGTTTTTTTCCACACCAATGATTTTATACTGATTAAGTTATCAGATCGTAACACGCGCGTGGTAAACGTGGTAAACATTTCACATCGCGGAAAGCATGTACCGACGACAGACGAATAGCAGGCGAGTTTTGTACCATGGTTCGATTCGCCCAGTTACTGTGTGGAAATTACATATTGGTGGCGATCCTGTTGTGACCACGCTAAAAATTAAAATTCCTAAAAACGATCGCTCTTATTCCTTTACGTTAAAGTATATATTAGCGTAACCTCAAAATAACAGTCCTAAAACTTGGAATATATAAGTCAATTCTCTTTTTTATTTCGCATATTTTATATATCGAAGCATCATTGTAATTAACACCAATTTACATGTTGATTAAATTTAGCGTGAAGTTTCTAAATCACTTACGAAAAACGTAAATTTATTTAAAACTAGCGATCCGCCCGGGCTTCGCACGGGTGCAATGCTGATAGGTACTAAATATACTACAGAATGTCTTTATATAAAACGTTTTTTTTTCACAGCTTACATTAGATGATTTCTGTTTTTCTCGTTTATTTAAAACTATGCCAAGTTTTAGAACTGTCATTTTAATGTTACGCTAATTTAGACTTTATCGTAAAAGAATAAGAGCGATCATTTTTAGGAATTTTAGTTTTAGTGTGGCACAACAGAATCGCCACCATTCTGTAACTAGTGGAAACAGTCGCGACTTCGTTCTCCTGAAGTTGAAGCACGAACCACTATCGTATCGACAACGTATCGTCCAAATGTCAAAACTGACACTTTTTGTATAGTAAACTAGCTGCTCGCCCCGGCTTCGCACGCGTGGTACCTGGATAAAAAGTCAACCGATTTTTTGCAAACTTCACATAAACCATCTACTAAATAGTCCGAACAAAGCCTATAAATTTGGTTTGGATAGATGAGCCCGGTCTGGTTGGCCAAATTGGTCCAGGCGTTGTTGAGTTATGCGCTTACCAACACATTTTGCGATTCATTTTTATATTAAAAGAAGAAGTGCAAGTGCAGTTGAACTTTGAGAATTATCCCTGCATACCAAAAGGAATACTATTGAGTCTAGTCATCATAGTCATAGTTAGGCTGTGCGTTAGTCATCATAGATCAGTCTGTCAGTAATAAAAGAGTTTATATTTTATTCAGAAAAGGAGAAAATATTTATGTCAAAGTGACGTCAACTCGTTGTGGACGTACCTCTGCCTACTTCACTATAGACATCTGCAAGGAGGATATCTATTTTATATAGATATTAAAGTTGTGATCCTGTTTAATTTTTTGTCATTACAATATCTACGAGTAGTTATGTTTAGAACACAAAATGTTTGTTCTGAATGGGAATCGAAACCACACTATTTAGTGCAGAGGCAGATTTACTAATCTATAAGGCGAGTCGATAGATCGGTTTATTACTGCATAATATGCCTACTGAAGATACATTCAAGAAGACTTTAGTTGTTTATCATGAAACGTAATGCAAGATCGGCACGCCGACACTTGGCTAGACGTCGATTCGAGGTCATCGTCTCTTTGCAGGTACAGTTTCAGACTAAAATTTCAGATATTCTTGAAGAGATTAGTGCTAGATTAAGCTATAGTTAGCTATAGTTAGTTTCTATTTTGTATAGAGTAAAAGAGACCGTAGTATTTTTAATGATCCGAAAACAACGCATAACTAAAAAATAAATTAAAAATTGAGTATAATAACAAATTTATTTACGAATTTAATAATGTTAATTGTTCTCGTAGTGTTACCCAGCCTATTTGTTTAACCGACCGAAAAGAATGGTAGTTAATTTTGACAAATTGTGATTAAATCATTTGTGTTACTAGATGATACAGAACAAAATTATCTTTCGCAAGCAAAATAGTTGAAAATTTACGCAAATTAGTTTCCCACTAAATTTTGTGTCTGACTGTACTTTATTACTCACACAATAACATCTTCACCACTACATGTAGTGGCTGGCTCGACGCCAGGCCTACGTTCTTAATATTCCAATAATTATTTAATTAATAAATACATGTTCTCTAACCATTTATGACTTTAATGAGCGCTCTGTGTTTTGAAAACACATTATCAAAATTTTCAGAATTTCAATAGAATTTACAATATTAACAAAACTCACACCACCTTACAAATAAATCAGGAGTTCCAAAAGATACGAATCACTTTCGAAATCGTGATCCCGTTAAAATTTCAATAGTCGCGTAGCACGTCTACGGAGGTTCTACGAAGGCTCTACGAAATTACTACTACTTACAAATGAAAAAAAAGATTGATTTGAAAAATATTATTAAATGTCTTACCAATTCAATAGCTATTCGTACCAGCTATGCTTTACAAAGAAATACTGATATTTTTTGAAAAAATATATAAAAGTGTCTGAACAGCCATTTTCACTGTATATTGGTATGTGAAACAAATTATTTCTTTCCGCATCAATCACTTAACAGTAGCGTATTCAGAACACCAATAAAGGGTGGGAATGGGAACTAACAAGATCAACAAGTACGTTTTGGTGTATAAATATAAAATATACTGTTTAAAGTTTGATAATTGTAAAACTAAATAATAAAATAAAATCAAATGTATAAAAAAAAATATTCGAAAAAGTGCTTTAATAAATTGAGCCGCGAATATTTTCTTAAACTGTTATATATGACATTGTCCTGTAGTAAATATACTCACATTACTCACTTTACACAAAATTATGATAAATATAGGTAGACAAATAAGTACCTACTTTTTATTTTTAACCAATTAATTATGGAAGACATTTAATATACATACATTCTACATTCGTACCTATCTACTTTTTAAGTTTCAATGTACAGAATCTGATTCCTCGTAGTTTATAATTTTGTCGCTAACCAACCATCACCATACAACCACTTTGGTTGGCTTGTAGGAAATGCCCCATTTAAGCCTGCTTTTGAACCCCGTTAATGAAAGCAGAACCCGTCCGTCTAGACATTGACGCCAGCCTAATTCATCCAGCACTGCCCCCCTCCCCCCGCCCTGATTACGCCCACCACATGTCCGCGGGGACTTGGAATAATATTATTTTTCCATAAATTTCCCGCGACAGAGCGTCCCGCCTGTTGCTCTGGCTGTAAGCCAAAACATCCCATCGTAGCTTTTACTACATTATTGAAGTGCTAGGTAGTGTCACAAATTTTGGCCACCGAATGTGCCACTTTTGATTCTTAGAAAATATAGGACGGTGTCGAGTATTGGCTGTTAGAATATAAACTACACAATAAGAATTGAAAATACATAGAATCAGGACACAAAAACTATTGACAAATCAGTGTGAGAATGAAGAGGTGGACTTATCGCCGAAAGCGATCTCTTTCAGGCCATCTTTGGATGAATGGGATTTAGATGACTGAGGTTTATAAAGTAAAAACTATAGTGAATTCAATAATAACAAGAATATCTGAAAATCAGAAACCTCACCAATAAGAGAAAAAAGCCGTATTATCACTATCACTACATAGTATAAAGCAAAGTCGCTTTCCGCTTCCCGCGTCTGTATGTATGTATGTTTGCTTATATCTTTAAAACTACACAACGGATTTTGATGCTGTTTTTTTTAATAGATAGAGTGATTCAGGAGGAAGGTTTATATGTATAATAACATGCTACCCGTGCGAAGCCGGGGCGGGTCGCTAGTCTACTTATAAAAATGAATCGCTAAATGTGTTGCTAAGCGTAAAACTCGAGAACGACTGAACCGATTTGGCTGATTTCTTTTTTGTTGTGTTTGATGAAATCTAAGGAAGGTTCTTATGGAGAGAAAAAACATAAAAAATACGAGGAAAATAATAAAAACAACAATTTTCATTTTATCAGTACAGGGTAGAAAAAAGTTGGAAGTTGCCTGGAATTCTTTTTTCTATGTGATTATTGAAATTTTACAGGACAACGTCTGTTAATTATAATTTAGACTACAAACAAAACAAAAAAATATTATTATATCGTAAATATACATACATTACATACATAATGATAGATAATGATAAAGTGAATACTACAATGGGTTTTAATGATGATAAACTAAATTTTTTCATTCGTTTTTGCTACATATCTTTGTCCGTATAGTACATATATTTTGAAATGGATTTTGAACGCCTGAATCAAAATTTTTGCAAATGAGTAAATATTATTAGTTATTATGCCGAAAATATACGATGCATTTCAAAGTTTAGCAGCTTGCAAAAAATACAACGATCACGACTGTAATTCCCGAGTACTGTAGACTCTCAGATATCAAGGCGCTTAGATTCTTTGGTATGTCTAAAAGGGTTAGTCATAGGCGCATTCAAACATTACATTTGGCACAATACCACATTTTGCAGTAGTTAGGCAGCTTGCACTGTAAAAGAACTACCGTTACCATTACCTGTTGTCATTCGTCAGTTTGCGATACACATATAAGTGTTGTATGTGTATGTGTGACCAAGCACCTGTTCGTTTTAAATGTTGCGTGCACTTTACTGAACTACTGTGTTTCTGTTTAGTTTCGAAGATGCATTGAATGCATTATAACGTCCGTAATACGGCGGCAAAGTTTTAATGATTTTTTTAAAAGTTTAATGCTTATTATTTTCGACACTTAGAAAGCAAAATTTTACCTAAAACAATCAAGAAAATAAATTAAAGGTAAAGAATACGTTATAAAAATCAATCGTTGATTATACGTAGCTAACTTAGGTAGGGTATCTAACCTTATACTAAATAATTCTCGTTGAAACTACCAGTAATGTACTTGCCTAAAAATCGATCTTTACCCGCAGATCGTCATCCAATTTAGACAATATCAATGTCAATAGTAACTATTAAATAATCTTGAAATAGAGTGATTGATTCGTTAATAAATAAATAAATAAATATTGATGGACAATATCACACAGCGCCATCTAGCCTCAAACTAAGCAAAGCTTGTACTATGAGAACAAGATAACTGATTGAATACTTATATACTTTTTTTTGTACAGAACAAACATCTATGTTCATTACACAAATATTTGTTCTGGGTGGGGATCGAACCCACAACCTACAGCGCAGAAGGCAGAGCTACTACCAACTGAGCTGTGAGGCCAGTCAATAGTAAATAGTTAGTATAACATTGGTATTGTCTAAATTTGAAAGCTGCGGCACTGAAAATCAGCGGAAACAAGATCGTTTCGTAAGCAAAAAGCCCGCAATACCAATATTTCAAAGTCTTCAATTCGCAAACCAAGAGGGAAATACTCAAAAAATCTACCAACTAACCTTTCACGTCAAATCACTTGCGTGTGCGCACTGACGCATATCAAAGATGCGCGACTTAGTTTTTTTTTCTACCGTGCGCTCGATTTGGCCGCGCGCCAAACAACGCCGCCTGGCGCGTCGCCAGAAAGCAAGTCACCCCGAGGGGTTAACCGACTCTGGTGCCACTGTAGACTAAGAATCCAAGAAATATACGACTCATTTGCAGGTAAGATGAGTGTGTTTAATCGCCTGTTGGCGTCTTATCTGAGTTGAGCTGCCTTCTGCGCTGGATTTATGTTATGAAAAACAAAAAAGTATCTATGGTAGATATTTTCTCAGCGCGCTCTTTAATGTCTAATGGAGGTAGTCAGAGGCACGTTCAAACAGTGCATTTGACACATGACATGGACAAATGTGCGCATTTTACATATTACTGTAAAATGCGTGTTAGTGTTAATTACTGTGTTAGCATCTCACTATACAAGATTTAAGTCCTAGTGCGAGTAACAGAGTAAACTTATGGTACTGTTTAAAAAAAAAAATAGGATTACGACTGTTCGGTAGACATCCTCTCAGATCTCCCGCTTAGATCCTTTGAAAATGTCTAGTGGGGGTAGTCAGAGGCACGTCCAAATTTTATATTTGGCAAATGCCTACATTTTGCAGTAGTTAGCATTCCATATTGTTTTCAATGTTGAATATATAAGACAATGTTATTGTTAAGTACTAAGACCATTATTTTTTTCGAAAATAAAATGTATTATTATTATTATTATGTGATGAACTGATGTTGATTCGGTATTTTAATGTATTAATCTCAAATCGCCAAGTCAAGCAATAAAGCGGAACGGCTGTACCATCCTTTTCTCGAAGCAGTTCAAGCCATTTTCGACCCCCTATAACTTCGTTGTGGATAAAACTAGAAGCCTGAATTTTCAGTTACCAAGCAGTCACTATATAAACACGGTATATTTCAAATTTCATTCAATTTGAACCAGTAGTTTAAGAATTATAACTAGTCAAAGTTTCCTATTTTGTCACTCACTCACTCACTCACTCACTCACTCACTCACTGACTGACTGACCGATCAAGTTTAAGGCACTTCTAGCAGACATAGAAGCTTCAAATTTGAAACACAATTAGTGTTTAGTGTAAAAACCCTAAAAAAACCTGCCAAGTGCGAGTCGGACTCGCGCACGTCGAGTTCCGTACCATTATCTATAATTTATTTTATTCTGTTTTTAGTATTTGTTGTTATAGCGGCAACAGAAATACATCATCTGTGAAAATTTCAACTGTCTAGCTATCATGGTTCATGAGATACAGCCCTGTGATAGACAGACGGACAGACAGACCGACAGACAGACAGACGTACAGATGGACAGACGGACGGACAGACAGTGGAGTATTAGTAACAGGGTTCCGTTTTTACTCTTTAGGTACGGAACCCTAAAAAGTAGGGCTATCTACAAAAATAAATGAGATGCCATCAAAAACATAACTTGTAAAAAAAAGCCAAGTCTCGCAACGCAACTCAGTTCTTCTGACTTATGTTATTACGTAATTAGCTAACCTTTACGTAATAACATAAGTCAGAAGGACCCTTAAAGTAGGGACTGAATAAATTAACCGACTTGGTATTACATGGATCTCACAACTTTTTACGGTAGAAGAACTGAGTTGCGTTGCGAGACTTGGCTTTTTTTACAAGTTATGTTTTTGATGGCATATTTATTTACAAAAAAGAGTATGAGTATTATAAATAATATTTGGTTTCCGTAGTATCTAAGCTTTTCTTAGTTTAGGCTAAATATCGTTGCATGAAATGTCTACCGATATTTTAAATTAGTTCATATTTTACTCAGAAAGTGAGTGTTTGTGAGCATCATAAAAACATAAGTACGTTTCAATAACTAGAAACAAAACCGACTTCTTAAAAGTCCAAAACTATATCATCTCATATTTTTTACTCTCAGAGGTAGTATTTTTTCCTCAAATTGAAATAGGACCAAAAGGAAAGTATATCCTCACTAGCTGACTCGTGCCCGCTTCGCTGTGCGTAAGACATTTCTAATACCATCGTGGACTTTTTTGTAGACGTTTTTGAGGTATACAATACTGTAGTACATTATTTTGATATATCTCGTGGGGTTCAGCCAGCATTTGCAATGTAAGCGCAAAAAAATGTGTGTTATTTACGACATCACATTAGAAACCTCTAAAATTATCAGTGTTTCTCTACTATATTATGCATGTTTTATACATATAAACCTTCCTCTTGAATCACTCTATTTATAAAAAAAACCGCATCAAAATCCGTTGTGTAGTTTTAAAGATATAAGCAAACATACATACATACATACATACATATTACATACAGACGCGGGAAGCGGAAAGCGACTTTGCTTTATACTATGTAGTGATAACCAAAAAAAAATCTAAATTGGTTTATAAATGACAGAGTTCCGGGTAACAAACATAAAAAGAAAACAATCGAATTATGAACCTCCTCTTTTGAAGTTGTCTAAAAAGATTGTTGATCTCTATTGTGCATGCTGTCTCTCGACAAACAATAGGGAAAAGGTCGGAATAGATTTAGTTCTGATTGAGCCACTTTGATTATTAGGCACATGTGGCTGGGAACTTTCTGTATTGCGCCTGACGAGCCCAAGAAGTGGGTAGGCCTTCAATTAGACTAATTCAGACGAATAGTGTTGTAGCTAAGCCGAAAGTTGAGAAATTTTATTTGAATTCTTATAAAGAAATTCTAATTCTAAATTACAATGAGCTATCAAGACAATTTGTCTACACGCGCACACACACACACACACAGTTATACTCCAGTATTATCTTCATTCATTTTTGTGTTCAATCTTTAAATAGTTTAGATTTTTTTCTTATTCATTTAATAGAATGTTGTATCTCGGAGGAGGAAGATTACTACATAGGTTTTTTAACTTTTGTATTTTAGTTCTTATTATTCAACTAGCTGACCCGTGCCCGCTTCGCTGTGCGTAAGACATTTCTAATACCATCGTGGACTTTTTTGTAGACGTTTTTATGGTGTACAATACTGTAGTACATTTTGATATATCTCGTGGGGTTCAGCCAGCATTTGCAATGTAAGCGCAAAAAAATGTGTTTATTTACGACATCACATTAGAAACCTCTAAAATTATCAGTGTTTCTCTACTATATTATGCATGTATTATACATATAAACCTTTCTCCTGAATCACTCTATCTATTAAAAAAAACTGCATCAAAATTCGTTGTGTAGTTTTAAAGATATAAGCAAACATACATACGCTGGAAGCCGAAAGCGACTTTGCTTTATACTATGTAGTGATGATAATAAACTATCTGTTTCTTGGTTAAGCACTTTGTTTTTAATAAATGAGTCTCAAATACGAAACTTTCGAAGATTGATTATTGCCTATCATCATAACTGTAACTTTTGTCGGTAGGTATGTATTATGGCCTAAATAAATACTTAGGGTACTCCTTATCGTGATACGATGCAAGCGAAGCCAACGGCGCAAACCAATCTTATACATAAAACAACACACCATTCTTTCTTTCTATTAAACATGACAGACACACATGACAGACATCATACTTATTTTGCTTCAATCACTTTCATCACATTCCTTAGGCATGCTTGTCAGCTTAAAGTACTCTTGACCTGGCCTTTTTTCAAAACGTCACCAATTTGGTCCAGGAAAATACGCCGAAGAAAAATCTTCCACTTCCAACGTTCCCATTCACATTCGCCATACATACCTGTTTAGTCAATCACTACTAGCATTTCTCTTTAGTTCATTTTTTATTGTTGTGCGTACTTGGTTAGTACTTTTGATTATGATTCTTGTTTGAGCTTTCACCTTGTTCGATCGGCACCACACTGGAGCTCTATCATTGAAAAAACTGATAAGCCCCAAGCCATGTTTGTTGCCTGATTCTTCTAGGCTTCGTCGCTAGCTTCTAAGACATTTCAAAGTGATCCTTGTGATTGATATAAATAAATGCCTTTTGAATTTGAATTTGAATTTGAGCATTAATAAAATGGTACTCGACTATTTCCCAACACTAGTTCTAAGTAAGTTAGAGATAATCAAAAAGGGTCCTTTCAAACTGGATTGCCTTTATAAGTTGAGGTTTGCGGGAGTTTCGCGAACAAACTTTACGTAGATAAGTACCTACGAGTACATAACCACATTGCGTAGGTTATTGTCGACCCTTGAACTTTCCTTTGAATCTGAATTAATATAATATTTTGTTATTCTATTTCTGAAAATATTTGCTATATTTTATTTGTGACTTCGCACGGGTATATAAGAATAGGTATAGGCAATTTTGATACCTTAGGTTACATTATTACAATTTACGTGAGGATCTCTAATTTTTTGAAATAAAATTGTAACGCGCTGACAATGTAGCTTATGAGAAGTGAAATATTTTTTTTAATTGGTCCAGCAGTTTTTAAGACAGTTTTTAACAAACATACAATTTTTTTTCTCTCTTTATAATATTAGTTTAGAAGACACATAATCTATACATATAATAAAACTGTAGAAGAGTCCAAATCTGTATATTAATAAAAAAATAAAAAAAATACTCCTAGGGTACAAGTAACACAAGCCAAAAAAAACATTTTGAAATTTTTGTCTGTCTGTCTGTCTGTTGTCCGGCTTTCACGCAAAAACTACTGGACGGATTTTGATGAAACTTTTTTTGTTATGTAGGTATTAGTCCTCGGCAACATATAGGCTATAATTTATTTTGAAGATTGGAATACCAGATGTGAAACTATCTGTCCCCCAGCGAAGCGGGCACGGGTCAGCTTGTAGTGAATAAATAAAGATATTTCGTGGGTATCACTCAACTTTTTTCTTTTATTTCTTTAGTGGTTTGTTTCTTTGTTTTCAACAAAGACTCGAAAATAACTTATCAATTCACAATTTATTCCAGTAAGATAACAAAACAACAAATAATTCCAAATATCTTACTTATGTACAACGACAGATATATTTAATATTTATTTACGGCGTTTTGTTTATTTATTCGATTCTGGGCACAACTTTTTGACCGATCACCGTCTCTTTAAAACGTGCCACGTATATTTTGTTTATTTTTCTGCACAGCGCAAGCTTAGCATGAACATTGAATAAAATCAACGAAAGAGTAGACAAATTACTTCTTTGGTTTTATAGGGTTCCATACCCAAAGGGTAAAAACGGGACCCTATTACTAAGGCTTCGCTGTCCGTCTATCTGTCATAAGACTGTATCTCATGAACATTTGCATTTCTATTGCCGCTACAACAAATACTAAAAACATAATAAAATAAATATTTAAGTGGGGCTCCCATACAACAAACATGATTTTTTTTGCCGTTTTTATAGATAATGGTACGTAACCCTTTGTGCGCGAGTCCGACTCGCACTTGACCGGTTTTTTTGTTTTTATTATGTAGACAAAATGTTATCTCAGCAGCTCATACTAAGTCTGTTGAACTTAAAATCCCGAAAAAACAATGTGTCTACGGAGAAGTAGAGAAAAATAACAATGTTCGCTACATCTAAACGTGTACATTAATTTAAGACAATTGGTGAATGGCCGATCTGCCGTTGTTTGCGGTCGCGGGTTATGCTCATGATGAAAAGCATCTGAATTGTGTTAAAACGTCAGCAATTCAATAAAACGTGGTAATTAGCCGTATTTATAGTTAAAATTAGTAATAATCACGATAGTTTTAAGTCTACAATTGGTGAATTAAAAGATTTTTTTGATACGGCCGAATTAGATTGTAGAATCTACAAAAACATTATCTTTGTCTGTTTCGTTAAAAAACGTTTCCTGGATGCTCATTGCTCATGCTAGGCCTACTGTATTAGCAATTAATTTAACTTTTTCTCCAAACAATAATCAAACTTTTCAGAATTACTTTACTTCTGCTTCTGAGTCACGCGCCGGCACAGTCACATCGCAGCTGCCAAAGGATCTCGGCTTACTTTGCGCATGTTGCACGTGTCGCTTAGCTCTTTCACTACCAAACATCGTAAATCACCTGGTCAATATACGCCAAAACCACCCTTCTTTCAATTAGAACAGTAGCCTTTTTTCTATGTCCACAAAATTTATAATGTTACAGTGAAAAGTCACGCGCGAAAATGACCACTATTTCAAAGAGAGAAATGCCTGATTACGTTGGTTCATGTAGTATTCGTCGTGTTTTTTTTTGAGGATTTATGCAAATCTATTTTGATCAGTTAATGGTTGGTTCACACTTTGTGATCAATGGATCAAAAATAGTTATTTAATATGAAGATAATTTTATATAACGGTCAATTTTAATTGATTTGAAAAAAGTTTAATATGACTTTTATTCTCATATTCTTAGTTGTAACCTCGACTCTACCTTGACTCAAACTCTTTCGAGGCCTTTCGAACTTTTCCTCAAATAGTACCCTTATGTTTGGTATCTTAAATCGATATTTTGGAGGTTCCTCAATTACGTACTTACGACATCAGTCCGATGAGATTTTCATCAAATAAACCGCATGCTTGCGTCGTGCAGAAGTTTTCGAGCAACATCTCGAGGCAATTTGAGTTGACAGTTCTGTTGACTGAGAAATCCTCGACTAGAGGCAAACTAAAGGTAATTTTATTAACTAAAGCTACTAAAACACGGTTTCGAGGTGGAGTTGAGGTGGAGATATTTCGAGGTGACAAATAAGAATAATGGGGATTACTCTTGGTTTCATCTAGTATATTAAAAAACAACCTTGTGGTAATTTTTCTGCGTGACTTCACTAAAATCAAATTAATTTGTCGCTGACTTGGCTTACTTGAGGCAAATTTACGAGTGTGTGCGCGCGCGCAGCTGTCGCCCTCCCAGCTGCCCAACACCTTAACATAAGCAAAACGGAGGGAAGATGGTATTTTGAAGTTTATTACTAAGAAAAAAGTCAATAATTTCCTACTAGCTTCCATCTGGGGCCATATTCACTTGGTACCGAGGTAAAGGTCCCGTGTTTTAATCCACATCTACCTTTATACCAAATTTTATCCAAATCGGTACAGCCGTTACGACGTGATTGGGTGTTAAACAAATATTATATAAGTGTGATATAAAAAAGAATAGGTAGGTAATTTTGTAAAAAATAATAAAAATACAATAAAAAATAAGATCACGACTGTAATTCCCAAGTATGAAACATAAACATATAAAGATGTCTAAAGGTAGTAGACAGAGACACGTCCAAACATTATGTTTAACACAATGCCCACATTTTGCAGTAGCTAGCATTCCGTAATACAATCTAAGAATAAAAGAGATTATATATTTTTTAAATTATTTAAGACACTCGCAAACCACCTTGTAACATCTTTTGTTGTCATGTTTTCAAAACTACGAGTAATTTGGCGTTTGTACAGTTTGCCCGCAAAGATCACGCTGAACAAAATAACCTACAAACGCGATACACGCCATTATTTACAAGAACAACATAAAACAGTCTACAACGTGACCGTATAAAAAACAACAATGATTATGAAGGAATCTTGGAAATCTCCAGCGCGGCGGCTCTACGGGAGGCGTAGCTATATTTAGGTGCGCGCGCGCCGCGACGCGTGCTCCAGGGCGCATGCGCAGCGGCACATAGTACTTAGATGACCAGTGATTCATATTCAACCTATGAAGAAGAAAAAGTGAAAACCAGGTTGTGTCAGTCTAAAAGTCAGACAGCACTAAACATGTAGTCGTCCTTGTTTTATGAACTAAAAGAAAGTGACGGCTGTACCTCTTACTCACGAAAGTTGAATCGACACGACACCGATGGACAGGCATTTGACCTAATGCAAACTTTTTGAACAATGTTGTCAAAGAATAAAAAATACCAAAATCATCTCGCTTACAAAAAATAAGCAACCGATAGATTTACTTCATATTTTACACAGAAATATAAATTGACCTGAGCTGTATTCACCAAGACGTAAAAATTTATGAGGAAGTCATAATTCTCACCCCAACACACACGACAGTTGCGCTACTTAATATATATTTTCCATGGCAACGGTCTCCCGTTCGGACGTTGTGTGCGTGAGCTCCTCATGAAGTATGGCCGCCTGGTACTTGCGTAGGTATGTAACCACCTGGGGATCGATGAACTGCTCCAGTATGTAGGTTGGGTGGCGGGTTCATCCGCTAAAATGCCAGGGCATTTTGATCAAATCTTGCACTGTATTTGTAAGAGGCAGGCATACATATATATTGGTTCTAAACCTAATCAAAACTATTGTTTGATAATCACATATAATACAAAAAATATTTATATATAGGAACTGTAATCCCCAATTACGGTAGACATCATCCTCTCAGATCTTGAGTACTATTAATTATTATTCTTGTTTGAGCCTTCACCTTGTTAGATCGGCACCACACTGGAGCTCTCCATAGCATTATGGAAAGAATCATTGAAAAAAAAAGGTAGACCCCAAGCCGTGTTTGTTGCCCGATTCTTTTAGGCTTGGTCGCGAGGAATCGGCGTAGCTTCACCTAGTTCCTAAGACGTTTCAAAGTGATCCTTATGATTTTATTGAAATAAATGATTTTTGTATTTGAATTTCCAGGCGCTTAGATCCTTGAAGATGTCTAGAGGGGGTAGTCAGAGACACGTCCAAACATTACACTTGGCACATGCTCACATTAATAGTCCCTAATAAAACTATATCGTCTCTTGACTCTTTGATTTGACGAAACATTTTTTTCTACGTTTTTTTAGGGTTCCGTACCCAAAGGGTAAAAACGGGACCCTATTACTAAGACATCGCTGTCCGTCTGTCTGTCCGTCTGTCTGTCACAGGGCTGTATCTCATGAACCGTGATACCTAGACAGTTGAAATGTTCTTCTGTTGTTGCTACTACAACAAATACAAAAAACAGAATAAAATAAATATTTAAGTGGGGCTCCCATACAACAAACGTGTTTTTTGCCGTTTTTTATTGATGATGGTACGGAACCCTATGTGCGCGGGCCCTAGCACTTGGCTGGTTTTTTTTTAATTATTTTATGTAATTTTTGCCAGGAGGTTATTATGACGAATTGAGACAGTATTTAAAAGTATAACCATAATCTTCTACTTAAAATGACTGTGGGGTGATTCACAAAGCTCTTCCGATTAGGTATGTCTGGTCCACACGTGTGGGGTAAGGTGTGGATTTTAAATTCTTCAGGATGTGATAGATTGAATCATAATGACAATGTTGGCAACACATTTTGTTCTTTAATTATAATGTTTTTTTATGTCCTCATCCTAATCCTAATCATATTATAAATGTGAAAGTTTGTGATAAGGCTGCTATGTTTGTTCCCAAATCAAAAATAAACGACAAAACGGATGAAGATGAAATTTGCTGTAGTATATAGATAAAAAATCTGAATAAATAAAGGGGGAAATTATAATCCGAAAAACAACCCCTAAATGATAAAAACATAAATAGGATGATTTTGGTATAGATGGCGTTGGTGTGCAATAAATCTGACATCATGATCATCATGATACGCATTCTACCAAAATTCGTAATTTATTTTATCAGTACAAGGTTTGTAGCGAAATAAATTTAAAGCTGCCTGAAATAACTTTTTCCTATTTAATTACTACAAAAAAAATTGACAGAACAACGTTTGTCACAGGTCGGCTGGTCACCAATAACGACGATGTGCAAGTATTCTTAAACAGGTTTAACATCAGGCAGGCAATTATAAAACAATTCAAGCCAAAATCTATTTAGATGGTTTTGAAATGGTCTAAGGGCAAGAAGAAGAAGGTCCAGCTTGTCCAGAAGGTTGCCAGCCCTGGCAACGAATATCATAGAGTTATCCTAATTCTAAAACTGTATTGGTCTCACATTATTACAACAACGGGAAATTACTCACGTAAATGATAAATTGTCAATGAGGACACCGACAATGTTTCGATTCATCTAGAGAATCTTCTTCTGGGTGAGTGGACCATAACGCGCGCGCTACCCTGCTCGCATTGCCGTCTCGCACTGAATAATGTGTAATAATGTGTAGTACAACTCACGAAAGTTTTGAAAGTGTATTGGTCTCTATTAAAAATCTCTTGCAAACAGAAATAAAGTGGTTAGATCAATAAAAACTATAGTATTACTAGATTTTCCCGCGACTTCGTCCGCGTAGATAAACAAAATCTATTTTTGGCGACTTTATCGCAAAACATTGAAATTCCAGAAATTCAAATGAAAATTTTGGAAAAAAGTGACCTATGTCCGTACCAAGACTTTGAACTATCTCTATGTAAAATTTCATTATAATTGGCCCCAGTTAGGCCATGATAACGTCACAGACAGAGTTACTTTTGCATTTATAATATTAGTATGGATAAGTCAAGGCGTAGAGATAGGCATTATCAATCATCATCACGTGATGATAGAAGATCCACTCAATGTTGTACAATTTTCCTGCTCATTTACATGGTATCTTTGATTTTGATGAGTTATTTACGAGCTTCGAGTTAGGAGGATTTATTGGTATCGGCAAGTGTTATGTGTCTGGGTTAGTGTGGCGCCACGTTTCAATCAAATCCTTTTTAGGGTTCCGTACCCAAAGGGTAAAATCGGAACCCTATTACTAAGACTTCGCTGTCCGTCTGTCTGTCTGTCTGTCTGTCTGTCTGTCCGTCTGTCTGTCACAGGGCTGTATCTCATTAACCGTGATAGCAAGACAGTTGAAATTTTCACAGATTATGTATTTCGGTTGCTGCTATAACAACAAATACTAAAAACAAAATAAAATAAATATTTAAGGGGGCTCCCATACAACAAACGTGATTTTTTTGCCGTTTTTATAGATAATGGTACGGAACCCTTTGTGCGCGAGTCCGACTCGCACTTGGTCGGTTTTTTTTATACTAACAATTATAACAAAAAATTTCTATAAAAACTAATTCTATCATTAAAAATCTTAAATTGATTATCAGGATGGATTTTTCGATGGATTGGTTTGGCATTAATAAGTAAATAGCTATTGGTAGAAATGTAACTTATCTAGCTATATCTAGCCACAAACTAAGAAAAACTTTTTACTCATCGTTTCGGTTGTAACTTTGCACAAAAATCTTTAGTCGTTCGTTATTATTAAGTGTATCTAAAGTTACTAGTAAGCTTCTATACCTATCTGCTGCATCTATACTAATATTAAGGAAAGATTTGATTGTTTGTATGTTTGTTTTTTTGCATCGAATAGGCTCTGAAACTACTAAACCGATTTGAAAAATTCTTTCACTATTAGAATCCTACATTATCCCTGATGAACATAGGCTACAGAATAATTTCAAAAATGTTAGGGATCCGTATAAAAATGTAAGCAAATGTGTTAAAAAAATTCCAAAAAAATCCTTACATCGCGTTTTCTGCGGAAAGTATTGACAATAGAGCAAAGATGTACTACATTGATTTTGATGTTTTATATAAAACATCAAAATGTACAAAAAAGTCAATCACTACATAGTATAAAGCAAAGTCGCTTTCCGCTTCCCGCGTCTGTATGTATGTCTGTATGTATGTTTGCTTATATCTTTAAAACTACACAACGGATTTTGATGCGGTTTTTTTAATAGATAGAGTGATTCAGAAGGAAGGTTTATATGTATAATAACATGCTTAATATATTAGAGAACCACTGATAATTTTAAGATTTCAAATCAGCGCGACTTTTTTTTTAATTTTAAATGCTGTAAACGAGTATACAAGGACATTCTGTAATATATTTTGGTATCAGCTTTGCACCCGTGCGAAGCCGGGGCGGGTCGCTAGTAATACTATAAGTCTAACTATTAGGGATCCTTATGAAAACTTTGATAATGTAACCCAAGGTGTAAAAAAATTACCCACAAAATCATTATTACACCCATGCGACGCCGCACTGTGGATCGAAAATCGACTTTCAAAGACATAGGCGAAAAAAAAAATTTTGGTCGGTTTTTTGCTTGAAACGGCTTCCATTAATCATTTATATGCCTAAATATATCATGATATACAATTTGGTGGGAAAATTGTCGAGTTATAATTTTTTTTACGAAAAAAATGTATGAAAAGCATATGAATAATCCAGATATCTCCGGAAGTGCAAAGATAACCGTTATATCCTTGCATACAGTTATAGTACAAACTATTATTGATTTTTTGGCATACAACAAATAACTCGAACTACTGCACATTTTGAAAAAAAAATTATCAAAAAATTTAATTTATTTTTGATCTCTCTCAAGTGAAGACTTAAGGAAATCGGTTAAAAAAAGGTCCCCATCGGCAAATTGTATGCTATAAATAATAACAGACACGTGTTTTCTTGTTTGGCTGACGTTGAAATACCTAAAAACAAAGCTCAATAGCAAATTCAATTTAATAACTATTTTTAATGTTATCGAAAGCGAAATCTTTAAATTTGATTACATCAATCAGTTCCCCTGATGTTACAGAATTACAGCAAATCTGCGGACTAACTTTTCGTCCAGCCCACAGATGGCTGCAGTTTTGTCTGGAAACTCAAAAAATCTTCTTGCCGTGTTTCCGTCATTTGTGGTTCCAGATCCTTGCTTAACAATATCGATAAGAAGATTGACCTCGTTTTTAAATTTGTCCTGGATATGTTTTTTTCTTGCTTCCAACATTTCTTTGTGCTCATTTCCTCTCGCAGCCCACTTTTTAAAATCGAGTCGGTATGATATATGAAGAAGGCATTCCATACAATTAATACGTGCATGCAATGTAGATAACCCTAATTCTAATGCATCAGGAGGATACAGGCTTCAATGAAACTGTACCTAAATTATTCATTTCAGTGGGCTTAGTTAAGCACAGATAGCACGCAGCGTGTGACTTAGCTTCAGAAAGATAAGTACATACTTTGCCATCAATCATCGTCATCATCAGTTTATGATTCACCATATTTTTTTTACATTCTGTGGGGAGAAAAGCCTTAATTTCGTCATCCATGTTTGCCTTTTTTTCAATGACTAATTCTTCACTTTCTTTCACAAAACTAAACTCCACTGGACGACAATATGATGTTGAGCAAGGCTTTGGATTTTTCCATAGGGTTTCATCACCGTTTGTTAGCTTTAGAAGGACGAGAGATGTCATAAATATGCTTGTGTCATCTTGCTCACTGTCTATTTTCTGCTTGTACTGGCTTTGGTTAGATGCACCATCAAATCCCCACTTCGATATCAATGTCAACTGTTGGTCCTGTATTTTGTTTGGGAAACTTTCAAGGATCCTCCTTACTGTTAAATCCAGTAATCCTTGTAAAGTAATCTTTGCTGAGGAATCTGTCACTGTTATCAATTGCTTCGGAGGATAACATTGCAATTTTGCCTGTTGCACCTTGTAGTAAGACGGGTAAATATCAATAGCACCTTCTCGAATGGCCGATTCCCTTAAAGTTATGTACTGCCACTTTGTAAGCTTTAAAGACAGGAGCAACCCCAAAGTTTTTTCTGCCGTAAATGAAACATGACATTTCGGTCTTTTTATGAAGTCACTGATTTTCGCAGCAGCTTCTGGGGTTTTCAACATATATTCAATGACGGATGCAATGTCCTCACGACCATTTTCTTTTAAGAGTACTGCAGCTGAATTCGTCAACTCAATGGGGTCCATACCTGTGTACTCTTCCGACCTCCTTTTCTTCTGCTTGTTGCCTAGATCTTCGAAAGGTTTCCGAGGTCTTTTAGTCATCGTTCCAACTGATGATGACGATGAAGGTTCCGCGGTGGTAAAGTCTTCGGTAATCGATCTTTCTTCACTTGGTCCCTGGGTGAGAAGACTAGTTTGAACGCAGCTTGGCCAATCAACATTTGCTTGAAGCCAATCTTCATAATCTTTTCTGAATGCTCTTGTGTTTCTGCCGCAATTTTTCCATCTCTGTGAAGCAGCTCGTGAAAATCTTCGACAAAACTCTTCCAGAGTAACCTTATCTTCATTAGAAAGGTGATCACCTAGACGAGATAATACTGCCTCGTACAGAACTTCATGATTTTGTAGCGAACCTGCACCTTGAAGAACAACAACCAAATCTAAGTTAGTGCTTAAACTTTCCATTTTAATGATTAAAAAACAGAGATGTTCACTAGTAAATAGTTCAGAATAAACTGAAGTAAAAAATATTTCCGGTGCAGTTTTATGCACTTAATTAGGTAATAAATAACCTAAGTAAGGTATTTTTGTACCTAAGCTACCTGTCTTTTGTTAACTACCGCTCATTGTTAAATATTTCCGGTGCAGGTTTATGCATTTAGGTAGGTAATAAATAATCTAAGTAAGGTATGTTTGTAACTTTGTACATAAGCTACCTGTCTTTTGCTAACTACCGATCATTGTTAATACATTCCTTGAAATTTGAACAATAAGCGGTCTGACAAAACCTAATCTTGCCTAATTAGGTAGTTAAATAACATTAAAAATAGTTCCTAAATTAAATTTGCTATTGAGCTTTGTTTTTTGGTATTTCAACGTCAGCCAAACAAGAAAACACGTGTCTGTTATTATTTATAGCATACAATTTGCCCATGGAGATCTTTTTTTAACCGATTTCCTTAAGTCTTCACTTGAGAGAGATCAAAAATAAATTAAATTTTTTGATAATTTTTTTTTCAAAATGTGCAGTATTTCGAGTTATATGTTGTATGCCAAAAAATCAATAATAGTTGGTACTATAACTGTATGCAAGGATATAACGGTTATCTTTGCACTTCCGGAGATATCTGGATTTTTTATATGCTTTTCATACATTTATTTCGTAAAAAAAATTATAACTCGACAATTTTCCCACCAAATTGTATATCATGATATATTTAGGCATATTAATGATTAATGGAAGCCGTTTCAAGCAAAAAACCGACCAAAATATTTTTTTTCGCCTATGTCTTTGAAAGTCGATTTTCGATCCACAGTGCGCCGGGGCGGACTGCTAGTTCCTAATAAATATATCGTTCCTACAAGTAATAACGCTCAACATACACACACTATAGCTGCCCCTATGTTGCATCAGTGACGCACACATGCACGGCGGCCATCTTGCCTGCGCGTGGGCATGCGCGGCTGACGGCACGTGCGGGCTATTTTGGGCGGCGCCGCCCGCCCCTGCTTCGAGTGTAGACTGAGTTTTGATTTTTAACCTTTTTTTCTTTGGATTGTCAAAGAAAAACGCATTTTAATGTGATACTACTATTAAGCAGAGCAAATAAATAGGTGCTACCTGTAAAAAAGTAGATAAGGTAATGAACCACACTTTAAGAGGCTATACTTTTACACACACTCTAAAAACAGGTCTACTGCTACTATTTAGGTCTAAAACACGTTGATAATGTATTAAAAATGCAAAAAAAATGTCCCTTACTTGATTATTACGATTTGAATAACGACTCAGCATAATCACTATCACTACATAGTATAAAGCAAAGTCGCTTTCCGCTTCCCGCGTCTGTATGTATGTTTGCTTATATCTTTAAAACTACACAACGGATTTTGATGCGGTTTTTTTTAATAGATAGAATGATTCAGGAGGAAGGTTTATATGTATAATAACATGCTTAATATATTAGAAAACCACTGATAATTTTAAGATTTCAAAACAGCGCGACTTTTTTTTTAAATTTTAAATGCTTACGAGTATACAAAGACATTCTGTAATATATTTTGGTATCAGCTTTGCACCCGTGCGAAGCCGGGGCGGGTCGCTAGTATTAAATAAAATAAAAAAATAGGAACACGACTGTAATTACCAAGTACGGTAGACATGCTCTCAGATCTCAAGGCGCTTAGATCATTTGAAGGGGGTAGCCAGAGGCACATCCATACATTATATTTGGCACGTGCCCACATTTTGCATTCCGTACGTGACAGGTTGCAAGCCCATCGCCGCTTATAAGAATGCTAACTGGTTTCCTCACGATGTTTTACTTCACCGCATATACATTTTTTGAACAGAAAAATCATACCTTTCACAGGAATACCTCCCACTCGGCCAACACAGTTTTTTAAAAGGATAGTTCCTTTAATATTCAAGTGCCTACCTGCCTATTACCGTGTCACTGAAAGCGAAATAGAGTCGTCTACTTACAAAGTTATTTTAAACACCTGCATAGCCGATTTACTTAAAGATATTTTGCTGAATTAAGCCGTGTTGTTGTGCAAAATGTGAGCATATGCCAAATATAATCTTCAAGGGATCTAAGCGCCTTCAGATCTGAGAGGGTGTCTACTGTACTTGAGGATTACAGTCGTGATCCTATTTAATTATTTTTTAATATAATATTTTTCTGAGTCATTATACAAATCGTAATAATAAAGTAAGGTACATTTCTTTGCATTTTTTTTACATTAAAAACGTGTTTTAGACCTAAATAATAGCAGTAGACCTGTTTTTAGAGTGTGTGTAAAAGTATAGCCTCTAAAGAATTGCAGTCGTGATCCTATTTATTTATTCTTTTATCTATCCTTTCTACTCTACTTTAGTCTTTGCCAGTTTATCTACAGCGGTCCGACATTATCATACATCCGTCTTGATGCTTGATGGCGGTTTTTAATGACCCGCTTACTCCGGCCACAGACTAAATTGTAGTAACTATCTAGAATTTACATAGTGGGTTATATGCGTGGTAATAAACATTTTGTTTTATGTTATATTTTTATGGTGTCAGTTTTTTTAAGAGTGGCAAGAAATTTGCGTTTAACAATGAAGAAAATGCTACCTAGCATTAAGTTCGCCTATGTACTTGTTTTTTTGTGAAACGAAATGAAATATGATTACGACTGGTAATCCTCAAGTTCAGAAGACATCCTCTCAGACCATCAGGTGCTCAGATCCTTAAACATGTCTAAAAGGGGTAGTTTTGGGCTCGTCCATACATTACATTTGGCACATGCTCACATTTTGCAGTACTTATCATTCCATACGAGACAAGTTGTAAGGCCATCACCCCGCTCATAAGATTACTAACTGTTTTCCCTTGCCGTTCTGAGCATGTTTTTGTATACATATATCTTTACTGGGTAGTTATACGATATATCTAGGTAATTTGCAGTGGCTACTGGTTTTCCCCACATTTGTTACCTTCATTGTTAACGCGCAAATACCTTTTTCAAATAGAGAAATCCATTAACTCTAACCCTAAATTTTCGCTCGAAAGTCCAGAAACGTACAGTAGGCTACAGTACGCGGCTCTCTTAAAATCAGAACACAGTAAACTTTAGTTTTGTTGAAACAACTTCGAAGTAAAGTCAAGCTGTAGTCAACAAACTTCTCCAATCCCGGCTAACATCTCCATACAATATGCACTTCCACAGGCGGCTGCCGCGGCCGACACTTGTTCGCATCGAGACAGCCATCGCGCCGGTGAATAAATGATAAATGCCTACCCGCCTCCTTGGGCTTCGTCTGGGGACTGCGAGCTACGAAAAATCAAATAATATTTACGATACTTAGTAAACTTAGTAGGTTAAAGCTCCAATTCCTACTAAGAAATATCAGTAAGGATAAACACAAAAACATGCTCAGAACAGTGAAAAAAACATAACGTCTTGTATGAAATGTAAACTACTGCGTAATGTGGGCATGTGCCAATTGGAATGTTTGGACGTGCCTCTAACTCCTTGAAACAAGGATCTGAGCTCCTGAAGATCTGAGAGGATGTCTACCGTACATAAGGACCGTACAGTCGTGATCCTATTTCATTTCATATCCTATTTGGTGATCAATACCATATTATTAATCCAATAGAAAAATCTATTGATGCACCCCGGGATTCGAACCCACGACCTTCAGATTGAATGTCGAAGAACCTCCTACTCGGCCAACACGGCTAGTCGAAGTTTTCTGTATGAAAAAATCTTTAAGCAAGCGTTTTTTAGGCTTGATAAACAAGTGTTTTCTTAGCTCCGTGTAGCCCTGATTGAAATGTAACCTATCATGCGGAAAGCCTTCCTTATTCGAGTTCAACTATTTTTCAGTAAATAAAATACATTCGGAGAATTGCTTCAAATGTTTTTTATCAAATCAAATGAAATAAAACAACAATTTTAGTTATGTTACATGTTACGGTTAAAGGTGGATTTGTATCGTTAGACAATTCATGAAAAATGATTTAATGTTTTGCAATCAGCAAATAGCTCAACTGATCTAGATGACTAGGATAGCACGGCACTATGCTGATCCGTTGAGCCTCCCTGAAATAATACTTCTACAAACCTACATTGATTTCGAATAGGATCTCAGATCAGTTCTAGACTGGATATTATCCAATCTAGAACTGTGGAATTTGAATGGGCATTGCGTAAGTAAATGAAACAGCGTAGTTTGCTGACCGCTTCGCCTCAATCTTTGGCATTTTATTATCATCGTCCAGCGGTTGGATGCGCGCCAGAAGTATATTTAGAGCGAACTCAAGGACCACAGTCAATACTCAAAGCATCATCGACTGTTTCTTTCCGTTCGCTTGTTGAATGTTTGTTAGTGCTTAATGATATCACGTATTATTTCTTATTCGCCCTGGATTAAATATCTCTATATCTCTAGTGGGTTTTGAAGCGGTCTGTATGTTTTGTCAAAATGAACCCAGACTAAAACTTAACCAGACGGAAACTTTATGTAGTTGTTTCGATTACCTTTATCTAACTATTCACTTCGACTTCGCACGGGTGTACTAATGAAGATTAAAGGCATTTTTTTATACAATACATAATTACTAAAATACATATTTTCTATCTTTAAAATAGTATAGAAGAATACGTTTATTGAAATTTTAAACGGTAATACATAAACTGATAAAAAATATTCATAGAATTGGTAATAAAATAGTTAAAAAGTTTTTTAGGTTGGACATAATGTGGACCAATTATTATTTCTGTTTGATTTTTAGACACATTTTTGTATTTTTTTGATGTTGTTGAGAAGTAAAATTATTAATTAAATACTTTAGATCACAAGCAAACTTAATGAAAATACTAAAAATATTTTGTATTAATTAGTAACTGAAACTCATTATAGTCTAAATAATTTTACGGAACTTTGACCGTTACTACAGGGTAGTATTTAGGTATTGTTCATACTCGTAAATGCTAGAATGGTTTACCCTACCACCTCGACGGATATAACATAAAAATGAGATATTTTTTATCTAGATTTTTTTGTGATTAAATTGAACAGATTAAAAAAATATAGGTATGAATACTTACGGGGTCTTATGAGGTCCGTTTATTAAATTCATAGTAGCTTTAAAGTGCGAAGTTTTGCAAGAATCACATACACATTAAAAGTTAAAAAAGTGATAGTTACCATTGACTTTGGTAACCTTGGATCCGACACACGTTTGGCCAATTAACCTTCAAAAACCTGCCAACTACGAACATTAGAAAAACTTTATAAACATATTGGTTGAATCCTTCCATATCTTCAGGGTCATATTCTTGAAGATGTCTAAGTCCACCACATCCAAATATTACTTTTTGATGTCTACATTCTGTCTGTAGGTACGAATAGTTATGGCACATGCCTACATTATGAAGTTGAACATTCCACAATTACGCGACAGGTTTCAAACGCATTGCTTCTTATAAGAAAATAACTGCTTTTATTTCACCGTTTAAAACATTTAAAAATACATATTAAATTCGAATATCTAATGGCTTAGCATAGTGATTTGCAACTCAAAGGAAAAGATCGAACGCGGTAAATGGATTTATTTTATTGCAATCTAAATAAAAAACACTAAATAAAACTAATAACTAATAGTATATATATACATTCCTACTACATATTTTTGCTAATAGAACAATACACTCACACACACATACACCTACACACACATACACACACACATACACACACACACACACACTTACACTCATACTCTTACCCTTGAAACATTTTTACCATTTTGATTTAGTTTTATTTGGAACCTTTATTCTCTGTATCGAGAGGAGGGCGTTGGTGTCTGCGACACAGTCTAGCACTTCTGCAGGCATCACCGTTTTTTGACTGTTTGTTAAACCTATGTTCTTGTTCCCAATAAATATATATTTCATTTCATTTCATTTCATTTCATTTCATTTCATAGTATGTTTTCGCCAATAGGAATAAAAAAAAACTTGTATGAGAGAAAATTAATAACTTAAATATGTAGTTATAAATTAATAGAAAACAAAAATAACTTATATCTCTTGTTTTTTTTGTGCATGTCACAACACGCTCTGTTTTTAGATGATTTGAATTAGTTGGTAGTTTGATGTAGAATTCCACTTATTGTTCTGAATTTTTAGCTATCTGAATAACAAAGTTTGATTATTTATGGTCGTGATCTAGATCAGTTGAGCTACCTATAGACTGTTTGTAATGGCCTATCGGTTTTGTATATTTTGTTAATTTTCTGTAATATTGAATATATTACCTACGGAATATTTAAGAATTTTAAAATGTTATTTTTTCGTGTAAAATAAAAGTTCAACACAACCATTTTTTTTAATTTGATTATATTAAATTACTCGTAATAAAATAAAGTAACAGCAATCTTCCACACAAAAATAAGCAACGACCAATTGAGAGTATCCGCTGAAAAAAAGCGACTAGTCTTGAAAAGTTAATGAATTAATGGATTTTTTTACTAACCGTTCGCCGCGTCCAGCTTCGTTCCGATTCCGTCACTCACTCGAAAGCCCAGGTTAATGATTAAAGAACCACAGGTACCTAGCCAGTGGACATTTCAGATAATTATCCTCTCATTAATGGACCACTGAAAACAAAAGGCCCTGAAAAACCCTTTGATTTGCCGGTCCACCACATTTACCCGGGTCAGAGCTTTCCAAACTCAGGCCCGTGAGAGGTTGTTATTCGCTCTATGCCCAAAGATGCAATACACTGTGAAAGGAAAGTTTGTTATAATTTAATTTTAAAAGCTTTCACGGGAAAAGGTACGGTAAATGCGATAACCGTTTACTATCCTTGTCACACGGACCATGTACAAACGAATCCTGAAGTAAAATCGATCGGCCCCCCTACCGATATGCCCTTGACTTTTAGACTAATGAACTGACTGCCATTAAACAACCTTTTTTCCTCAAGAATTATGTATCTAAGTCCAGAACATTTTATTGACGGAGAGGTGCAAAATACCTCCTATCAAGAATCGAGGATTGACAGTGAGTTATGCGCCAGGAAATCTGCAAAATCTAAGATGGTATTTAGCAGCTGGCGAGTGATATGAAAATGGAATGTCATAAGTTTGGCAGTTACGTAGCGGCAATGGTTGGGGCGAGGTGAGTGAATGGACAAGGCGAGTGAGCTGGCGTCATGAGAAGCAGCGCAGCAGACAGCGTCTCAACACTAATTTTACCTTCTGGCTCGCACGCACCACTAAGTTTAGCCGCCCCAAGATAGCCCCGGTCCACGACCCATCGCGCATAAACTTTTCACAATTAGACTATTATTTTTGGTAGCAAAGTCAGTCGGTCGATTATTAATAGAGGCTTTTCCGAGTTTATATTCGTTACGTGTGTTGTGGTGTTAACTTTTAGTGAATTTATACATAGCCGCTTATAAATAGGATGTGCTGAAGTTGCGTCTGACGGACGGGGGAATACCTTCCTGAAATATCTTACTACTGCTGGTGGTTCACGTGTTTTCGGACGCATTGGTAAACGATTATTTATACATTGATGGCGAGGGTTTGCGCGCGGGAGTCAGGACGGTGGTGCCCGCGGATGCGTCGCGCACGCTACGCCCAGCGCGAGATTTGATTAGTCCTAGTCGGCACAACACCATAGTTTTGCGGATTTTGGTGGTTTTTTTTTGGCGTTGGTTATTGTATTTAAACTGTCTCTCAATATAAATTAGTATCTACAGGATTGCAACAAGAAAATAACCTAGTGTTGCGGGTCTTTGTAATTTTTTGAAGTTTTTTTTTGTCATATTGAACACAGACTTTACTTCAAATCAATAGATATTTGCGACGACTTTTGCTGCCACATAACGCTGTCAATCTTTACCTTGATACCTTGGAGTTGCACTTAGAACCCTTAGTTTTGATTCCCAAAATTATTAAACTACAATCGTAGTGTAATAAGTATTTCATCTTGGCTATAAATGCATTCCTACGAATGCATTTATGGCATGATTTGCTACGACGGGTATACACCCGTCGTAGCAAATCGTAGCGCTCGAAAACATAACTCACCTGAACAACCTTTTTATATATGTCAATTAACTCTTTTTTAAAGATGCTATTTTTGAAAGGTATTATTATTATTATTATTAGTTATGGTATTATTGTGGGAGATTCTGAGAAAAACCAGCTTATAGGGCTTGAAGTGTAGCGAGCAGCTGAGTTCGAAGAAGGGAACGAGTAGAAAGAAGGGGAGAAAACCGAGACTCGAGCGGAATCCACCGATTTATAATAAAAATGTAAAATATACATTTATTTGGGTTGCTGACGATTCGGACACAACAAATTCGGACACCGGGTCCGAATTGACACTTTTCAATTTTAATATTTTTTTCACTGACGATTCGGACACCACCAAAATATTGAAGCGGTTTTGTACAGTCAAGTAGAAAAGTTTTTAAATGATTTATTACTCTTAAGAAAAAGAGCGTTACCAACTGCGTATTTTAGGATAAGCCATAGCGCCATATTTTTGGCATCATAATTTGTAGGCACTAGATAAAAATGACAATAAACTATTTTGCAAACTTTTTATTATTTTATAAATAACCGGTCAAAAGTAATTTTGACTAACATTCTTTGTCAAAGCATTATAATGTATCAAACTTTGAATTTTCATACCTAAATTCATAATTTATTAATATAAAGAATATACTTTGGAAGCGCTCCAGCTCATCCAAAAGGTACTTTTCACACTGTCAAAAACTATTATGACAACAGCGAACTGCATTCAGTCACAGTATAATAAAGCTTTCCAAACAGTAGGAACAGTAGATTTTATTTATTTTATGTTCTGCCCATCATGCCACCACACACCCCATATCTTGCTTGAAGTATCAATACCTACTGATAATATTTTAAATACGAATTTATAACTAAATAACGCCGTAACGTCTAATTTTTGATAAAACTTGGTAGAAGATATTTTATGGCCTGCGAAACGAAGCTAGTCATTTATAACTAAATGTAAAGATTTCGTACCCAAAGGGTAAAAACGGGACCCTAATACTAAGACTCCGCTGTACGTCTGTCCGTCTGTCTGTCTGTCACAAGGCTGTATTTCATAATCCGTGATAGCTAGACAGTTGAAATTTTCACAGATGATGTGTAATTTATGTAGCCATTATAACAACAAAAATATTAAAACATACAATAAACGTTATTTTTTTGTTTGTTATTGATTTATGCACCTTAATTTCGTAAACGAAATAAATTTGCATTACTGATTGAGATAGATTTAAAATGTGATTCCATCGAGAAGTTTAGGGGAGAAGCACTCCCACCCCCTACCCCAGTGTGCAGCCGGCCACATTGTATTTTCGTCCGGCCCGATGTGTCAATTTAAATTAGCAAGTGCAGTATCGATGGAATGGATAATTAAGAGGATTGGCGGTGATAGTGCGGTAGGTCGGTTCACCTAGTAATGTTACATAACCCTACCTTAATAACCCAGTATTGTTGTTCTATTTCACATAGGCGGGTGAGTAGTACCTGTGGTTGTGGTGTGTATAGAATAGACTCGGAAAGTACTAAGCGCTAAAAAAATAATTAAGTAAATCTACACTTACACTAAGATTATGAAGACTTATAATTTTACACTTTCTAATATTATGAAGAGGACAGATTTGATTGAATGTTTGCATTGAATAGGCTCCGAAACTATTGGACCGATTTGAAAAATTCTTCTACAATTAGAATCCTACATTATCTCTGGTGGGCATAGGTTATATACATTACTAGAAAAAATCAGGGGTCTCTATCAAAACTTTAATAATGTAACCCAAGCGTAATAAATAGCCATAAAATCAGTAGTAGGTACACCCGGTACCGTAGGTGCGAGACGCCGAGGCGGACTGCTATTACCTAATAAAGAGAAGATTATTTTTTTGTATGTTTGTTTGTAATGGATAAACAAAAACTAAATTATCAGTGAGTAAAATAGGCCATATTTTATTTCCAAAAAAATTGGAGATCGCCATTAAAATTGCAATGATGTAACCTAAGATATAAAAACTTTGCCTATAATCTTCATTAGTACACCAGAGCGAAGACGAAAAACTAGTATTTCAAAGAGATTCTTGTGATTTTATTGAAATAAATGTCTTTTGACTTTGACTTTATTAATTAAGTTAAATGAATCGAGCTTACGAATTCATGTTTAAATTATTGAGTCGCATCCATTTTATTGCACCATATTATTTGTCTTTCCTAAAACGGATGTAACAAAAACCATCCAGTAACGGTGTTGCGACAAAAAAACAAACAGACAAATTGTGACAGGAAGCGTGCGCAGCCGGTGAACGAAAAAAAAACAGGTCGTTGACCTGCGTAGTGCGTACCCTTACAGCTGAAACGTAGACTTGATTATAATGATCGTACCTTTATTAAAAATATCTTTTTCCATATACATTATTCTTATAAAATTATACAATATGCAACAGTCTTTGGATGGTTTTTGTGTATTTTGTAAATATTCTGTTATAATCTGTTACAATAAATAGTTTTTTTTATACCATCTGAGTCTACCCGGATAAGACGGAAAAAGTGATGAAACTGCATTATCTTGAAAACCATCAAACTTAAAAAGAAGCTGACTATAATTTACTTAGCTAGTATGATTATCTAACGAATTATATAAAAATGAACTGTTTTACAAGTTATAGTTTTGATTAAAACGAAACTAGTGTTTTTGAAGAGCCAACTTTGGAAAATAAATCTTTCGAGAAAAGTTTCACCAATCGTTTTTCTGTCTATAATTTGTCTAGATTATATCCTTAAGAGGCTCCCAGTCGCTGATTGCTCTTTTTCGAAACGAAAAAATAAATACTTCTGAACAAGCCACATCTCCTATTTTTATAAGTATATTACTTCAGGTTCCTACCTAGATTTCTATTAAGCTGAAAACATAATAGCAGAAACTTTTCACGATAAAGATATTATTTCAAAATGATACGTTTTAGAATTTATGATCGAAATATTTTATATACCTACTATTAAAATCAACTTGTGATTTATTGTTAAAGATAGGTAATATGTAGATCTAGATTTCTATTAGAATAGATTTTTGATAAGTAATTATACATAATTTATATCATAAATTTATTCGAAAAGCTAAGGCGGACCACGCGCCGACGTGTGTTTGTCGTCATTGCAGCGGTCGGTAGGATTATTTATCGAAGTGATTAAAGATGGGTACATCTTTATTCACATAATACTATACATTATAAAAATAGAGATTTGGCTTGTTCAGAAGTATTTCTTTTTTCGTTTCGAAAAAGAGCAATCGTCGACATACAGGGCCTTAAGTTATCTTTGTCATAAGAAACAAAACTGTATGTTTTGCGGTTATTGAGAAAAAACGATTCTGCATTCATAAAAAAACATTTATTACTCGTCTTAACGAATAAAGGTAGTTGTAGAACAAACGAAGTATAACTATATACCCAGTATATAGTTCTTATCTCTCTCTGGTATCCTAATCCTATAATGGGTGAAATGCAGAATAGATGTACCGTTACGAAATTGTAACTAAACTGAGATTGTAACAAAACTGAGAAATTGTAACGAAACTGAGATTGTAACAAAACTGAGAAATTGTAACGAAACTGAGAATGTTAGGGTTAGATCACACGTGTAATATAAAAAATATAATAAAGTTCTTTTTGTATTAATTTTTTTATATAATTTAGTATAATTAAATAAATACTAGTACTAGGTAATAGTTATTAAATAAAGTTACGCAATTCAAAATTTAAAACTATTTATTGTTATTATCTATTTCGGAAAATTAAGTCATAAAATCAATAAAATCAAAGAACAATAACAATCTCAAGTATTTTTACTACTATAGAAGTAGTAACAATGAGAAAAAGAATTTAACATGTTGTAATGTATTATTATAAAGACAATATTTTTCTTATTATTTTACTTAAAATAATTATTTTACTTAAATCTTCCTCATCAAACGGCACATATTGTTCGGATTGATCTGATATTTGAAGTATTTCAATCCTCTTAACAAGCAAATCTTCTGGAACTCTATCTATATCTGGGCGAAGTGGTTTACGGAATGTAAGCTTGTCTCTTGCACCAATAGTTTTATAGAATGATATGGTATATAATTTGTCTTCCTCATTAATAGTTCCGATTACTCCTACGTAATATTTCCATGAATTCTTTATGCAATAACGAACTAAAACTTTATCTCCAATCTGGTAAATGTCCTTCTCAGTATTATCAATACTCTGTAACTTAAAAACGTCTTCCTTGCCACAATCATTCTTCAATTCTTTTTCTGCCTTACAAACTTAACGTAATTCTGTGTTTTCTCTTTTGTTAAATATTTCAATCTCTTGCTGTATCTTATCAACATCTATCATTTCGTCTTCCTCTATATCCCTTTTACTATTATTTTTTAAATCACCATCAGACTTTTTAAAACAGTTATCTTTTTGCTTTTGGTCTTCACCATCAATTTCCATAATTGCCACTCTATCAATATTTTTTGTCTGTAACTCTTGCTCTGCTATCTCCATAATGTTGACTTTTTTAGCATCTAAAACCTGTATCTGCTTATCTGTATTATTTTTACGGCATATCTCGTGTTTAGCTTTGTTATTAACTTTTGTTTCTCTGTTTCTGTTACGATGTATTTTTCCTGTCTTCTCAATCTTCTGTTTATGAGGCATTTTTTTAATTTCAATCTTTAGATTTGATTCGGCTATATCATTGTTTTCTAGATCACTGTAACTAAGTGCATCTAGTAAATCCGAATCACTATGTACGCTCATTTCATCGCTTTCAGAAGTCGTACTCATACTTAGTGATCTCCTGCGTCGTTTTTTTTTATTTTTATTTTTATTTTCTGTAGCATTGTGAACTCTTTTTTTTACACCAGAGTTATCAACAGTTGAGCATCCAAGATTTCGTGAGGTAGAAGGCTGCCCAGATATAAAATTGGTTTTAGGATTATTTTTTTTTAGGCAAAGAGGTAAGTTTTGAGTACCATAAAATTTTGTGTTTTGATTTGAGAGTGTAATATCAGACAATATAGTTACTTTTCTGCTTTCTTTTCCTTGTTCGGCTTTATTAATAGAATTTGTTTTACATTTCAGAATATGCTCTTTCATATCAAAGCAAGGACAGCAGCCTCTTGCATTTTCTCCACAAAGACAACTTACATCTCTATATTTGATGCGTGATTCGTCTTCAGTTGTCACAATTTGATGGACTGACATTGTACCTTTTAAAGGCTTAATGTCGTCAATGCTATAAAATTCTTTTAAAACTTGAATATCAGACTCAGTCACCAAGTGTAGCGCTATTTTAGAAGTCTTTTTCAATATTTCTAGGGCTGTCTTAGCATCTGGAATATCAGATCCGTATGCTACATGTTTATCTAAATTGCGTTTTACCGCCCCGCCTATGCCATCAGCTGCATTTTTGCCATGGGCTGATTCGAAATAGTTCCATGTGCAATGATCGAATTTAAGTTCTTTGGTTAGTTTCGAAAAAAGGTAAAAATTATTTTTTTGCCTGTATTGTGTGGTAGGCCCGTCGGAAAAAAAATGATTTTTTTTTATTTTTCGAAAATGAAGTTTTAAGGCATTGATGACTGGTAATAGATGAGCCCATATACTGAAAGGACTGTGTTCATTATTCGGAGAGAGTGTGCAAAATGAAATTGGTCCAGTATGTAGAGTAATTTGATTGCGCGATGAGCCAAAGTGCATGCCTTGAATTTCCGTGCTGTATTTACAATTGTAATTTTCAGAAAAATCACATATCAATACAGCTTCGTCATCTTGCAATTTTTCTTTACACTCTTTAAAGATTTTTGCTGGTGGTCAATGTTAAAAACATATTTCTTGAATACTCTTGCTTCTTCGTGAAATCTTGAAATCAATTCATCTAAGCTACTTTCCACCTCTTCTTTCGTAAATTTTTTCGTTATACATTTTTCTACTTGTCCATTTTCGTTCTTTTTATCATACTCAACTTTTTTTAAAGTCCACTGTTGCCAAGTTACATTAGTAGTCTCTACAGAATTTAGGTCAGCTACAATTCTACAAACTTTTGTGAGGCACATAGCACATTCTCCATACATACATGATTTTGACTTCAAATCACAGGAAATTTCGTCCAAAATTTCATTTATGTTTGTAGTTTTGATAATGCCAAGTTTATATAGTTTCAAAATTTTTAATGAGAAATTGGCATGTTTTATGCAAGCACATGTATCGCGATTGTCCAATTTCGGATTCAAAACATAAAAAGGGCGATGTCGAAGTAAACTCGTGTATGACGCTTTCCCTCCATCTTCTTTATATTTTTTGTACAATTCTTTTATTGAATTTAGCAAGTATTTTTTTTGAACTTTATTTTTGTTCTTTGTCTTGGTTTCTTTTTTTCCGGCTGTACATCTAGTGACATCATCTCGGTTATAAAAGTCGTGAATTTCTTTAATACGCGCTGCTCGTCTTTTTTCAATTATTTTACCACTTTTGCGTATCATTCTTCCTACAAGTCCTATGCTTTTAGAAATTTTTGTTACCATTTTATACTTTTTAGTTATACGATTCTTCATAACTTTTTTTAACATTTGTTTTTCGCGTCTGGTTGCAGACTTGTAGTTCACTTTTAATGAATCTGATATAACGTTCAACTCCAGGATTTTTCCTTTAATTTTCGCTTTATCTGCTTCGTCAAAAGATTTCAAATTGTTAATAAACATTTCTGTCCTCTTCGTTGGAGTTAATTCTGTGTTCATGGGTGGGAGGGGATCGAATACATCTGATTGATATGTATGTTTGCATTTATCTATCAGTAAACAGCATTGAGTGGTACTTTCATTTTGTGACATGGTTTCTACTTTTTTATTCAGTCTTCCTATTTGTTTTCTCAGAATATCTGTTAGTTTTAATTTGTTTTTGTAATGCGCCTGTTATCTCTGAAACTTTTTCTTGCATCTTGCGTATTTTTTGTCTAAATTTTTTGTTCATCTTTTTAATTTTTTTGTCTTCCTCATTTGTTGTAATGTCATTTGTCATTTGGCTAGCACCATCTCTTTGTTTGTTGTAATATTTAGCTGAATATTGTCTCCACTTTTCCCTTCTCTTTTCTTGTTCATTTTCACGGAGCTCTGATATTTTTTTTTTATTTTTTTTTACTTTCTCTAGGTGTTTCTTTCTCTGTTCTTCATATTTAGTAGGATTGTTTGCTTTTAATTTTTCTCTATATTTTTTTTGACGCTCTGCGTTAGACATATGCGCCATACCTGTAAAAATAATAACATTAAATTTAAAAAAATATTAGTTTTTCATGAATATACTAGTGTGCTGGATATCCTGACTGCAGCATCAGCCAGCGTTGCCACCATTCCAATGTATTCAGAATCAAATACTGACTAAAATGAGCCCAAACATTCGTTTTTCAAGATTCTGCTATTAGTTTTTCAAGAGTTTGCTGGATACCCTGGCTGCAGCATCAGTCTAAGTATTCCATTTTCAGTATTTCAAATTTCAGGTCACACAAATGGACAAATAGAAAGTAAATACCTATTATAATATGTATAATATCCCTCCCGCAGCTACGATAAGAGCTGATAGTTTTTAAACGGCTGAACCGATTTTGATCAAACATTTAAGAACCACCGCAAGAAAATGTACTTACAAATAAAAAAAACCGCATCCAAATCGGTTCACCCGTTTAAGAGCTACCGTGTCACATACAGATACACAGACAGACAGACACACATAGCGGTCAAATTATAACACCCCTCCTTTTTCATTAAGTCTTTACGTTAGGCTAAGTATGACAGGTGTAACATTCATTTGGTACAATATTATAGGTAAATATTAATTCATTCAAAATTAAAAAATCTCCGGCACTAAAAATATAGGAGACAAAAACTACTTATCACAAGTTTCGTTATCGTGAACTAAGCTTTAGAGTATCTCAGTTTCGTTATGTAACGAAATGTAACCAAACTGATAAAAAATCCTGAGAAATCATAACCTAAAATGTTTCTAATACTAATCCTTCTAAATTTTTGACAATAATTACTATTCCACTGCACATTTAATGAATAACCACCAATAAGTAGCTAAATAGTTAAAAAAATAAACTTACCGGAGGCTGTAAAAGCACGTCACTAATCCTGATATTTTTTTTGACCAAATAGCTGCTTTCCACGTTTCACCAACTTCACTCCGAAAACAAGATGGCCACTGAATAAGCTACATTTTGACAGTTCATGTCACAGTGTTGCCAGTTAATCCCAATTGCAGTCATTGCTTCTTTGAGTTTCTTTCTACGCATAAACGCCGTCAGTAACCCTGAGTTACGAAATTATGAAAAACCGGGACAAACTTAAATGTACAAAATTATTACAAAATAGATAGCCTTTATTTAATAAACTGTTGTTGCATAATAAAATACAGTATAAATGTTGTTTTTGGAACCAAATTATCCCCGTAAAGGTGAGAGAAGTTATATAATTTGAAACATCAAAATCATAAAACGCCGCGAGACATTTTAAATTTGTAGGAAAATTAATTTCATAATTAACAAAAAAATATATGTTTAGAGTCGTCAACAGTATTATCAATAAAAATAACATAAATTTATATCACTTAGAATAAACACACTATTTTTATTTTGGTAAAACATTTTAAAGTATAAGAAAACTTGGAATAAGTTCGTAAAAATCTCTGAGACAGCTAGTATGAAACCCATGTACAATTATTTTGCATTTCACCCTAATATTATAAATGTGAAAGTTTGTGAGTTTGTGAGTTTGTATGTATGTTTGTGTCTCAATCAGGCCTAAACGCCAAAACGGATTAAGTTGAAATTTGCTGTAGATGTAGATATAATGCTCAAATAGAACATAGACTACTTTAAAATATGAAAAACATACCCAAATTGATAAAAAAACGCAACAAATCGACATCACAGATTAAAAATATCAGACATCGTCACGGGTCGCCTAGCCTTCTATATTTTTCTGCGAGAGCACTTAAATTTTTCTTATTAATATTAAATTTGATATCAAGCTAACACAAAAATGCTTTACGAACTAACCGTTGATAGAAATTAAATTCAGTTTTCAATTGATCTGAATCACTTTTGTTTTAGGAAATATTAAATTCCTTCAACAAAGCTCTAGCAATTATTTCCATTAACCTTTTATAGGACATTTAGAGCAATTACGCAATTAAAATTGGGAACTCTTTGTAAAACGTAAAAGGTTAAGGTACCTACTGAATAGGTAGTAATTTGAATATCCTAATAATATTATAAATGCGAAAGTTTGTGATAAGGCTGCTATGTTTGTTCCCTAATCAAAAATGAACGACAAAACGGATTAAGATGAAATTTGCTGTAATATGTAGATAAAAAATCAGAATAAATAAAGGGGGAACTTATAATCCGAAAAAAAAAACACTTAAATTATTAAAAAACGCTAAAAGGATGATTTTGATATAGATGGCGTTGGTGTGCACAAAATCTGACATCACAGACTAAAAACATTTAGTCGTCATAGCAACGCAGTTTTGACTAATGAATGATACACATTCTACCTAAATTCGTATTTTTTTTTATCAGTACAAGGTTTGTGGGGAAAAAATTGGAAGTTGCTGAAATTGCTTTTTCCTATGCGATTTTTGAAAATATACAGGACAACGTCAGTTATATTTTTTTCAGAAAACTTTGTAAAAACGAAATAATACTTATGTAATTTACTAAACATACAAAGATATTAGCAACAAATTCGGTTAACCTGTTCCCAGAGTCTAATATAATGTAAAAAACTCTTTCTCTTTTAAATTATTTTATATTTTAATTTAATCGTCAAGGTTTAATAAAGGGAAAATATTTAAGGTTTCTTGAAAGTGTTTTTTTCTATGAGATTACTGAAAATTGGGCAGGACAAAGTCTGACGCGGGTCGGCTAGTAGGTAGATATATTAAAAAAAATAAATAGGATCACGACTGTAATCCCTAAATACGGTAGACATCCTCTCATATCTCCAGACGCTTAGATCCTTTGAAGATGTCTAGTGTTTTGATGCGCATATAATTTTTTTTAACAGAAAAATCGATTGATTCACGATTCGAACCTACGACCTTCGAAATTAAAGTCTAGGTACCTCCTACTCGGCACATCATCCGTTTTGCGTTTTTTTATTATTTAGGGATTGTTTTACGGATTATGAGTTCCCCCTTTATTTATTCTGGTTTTTTATCTACATAGGTACTACAGCAAATTTCATCTTAATCTTGTCGTTTATTTTTGATTAGAGAACAAACACACTTTATCACAAACTTTCGCATTTATAATATTATTAGGATTGAGAAAAAAGGTAAATTTATGTTCGACTATTCAATTTACATATAATTTACTAAAAAGAATCATCCATAAATAAAATGTTAGGCACCAAGCCGTGTTGAGCTTGGCCGCGAGGAACAAGCCTAGCTACTAAGACGTCCAATAAAAATACTTTGGTGGTTTTAAGGTGGTAAATGTATATGCCGATTCAAATGTTAAAATCAATCTGTCATTGAACTCTATAAAATAAACGAAAAACAAAACAAAATCTGTGAAATCTCTCGAGAATATCACAGAATAAATACGTACATTCTCACGCACCCTCTTTGTTTTGCGTCTCGCTCGTCTCTCTCGTACTTTCTCCTTCTGACTTATAGGAACCTCGCCCCACCTATCTTTCCGCTCTACGTGTGTTTCAGCCGCATCCGGCGCGACACCTGCGCGTGCGCAGCTAAAGTTATGGCGTTTTAATGCAGTTCTCTACGCTTTAAGTAATGGACTTTTTAATCTACAGCGATGAAAGGTTGAGAAATGATTCTGTGATTGTTGGGGAGTTTGGAGTAAATGAGTTTTTGATTTTAGAATAGATTTGTAGCCATGAAATAAACTTATACTACTAATATAAACTTATACATACTACTAATATAAACTTTCGGATCCGAAAATTAACGTGCGCTCAAAATGGTAAAGGAAAACACAGTGAGGTAACCGAGTTAGTATTTTTATAAGCAGCGACTATACTGCAAAATTTAGGCATGTGCCAAATATAATGTTTGGACATGCCTCAGATTACCCCTTTAGATCTGAGCGCCTTGAGATCTGGGAGGATGTCTACCGTACTTGGGATTTGTGTTATTATGTTGTATATTTTTAGTGATAAAAAATAATTTGTTTTACTAACATAAATGATTGCTAACTCTTCTTTTGTAACTTAATATTACGTAAAGCAGTGCAAAATGTACGAAAGGAAACCGACAAATTGCATGCAAACAAACGGATGGCATCATGGCTGTAGCATACATTATTCAGGGCCTGCTAAGTGGCAGAGCTATCCGCCTACTCTGCCTATATATAATTCAGGGCCTGACTTGACACGTCGACGCCTGCCCCCCCACAGGGGGTCGTGTCAGTCTCGCGGCCAATTATGCACACGCCGAAATGTCAGACTGTAAGTGTGGAGTGACCCTTAAACCTATTGGCCTTTTATTTTGCAGATTTGATAATGCAATCGAGGTTGCGGTTGGTTTTTGGGTCGGGTACATATTTAATGTGGGATTTTTTGAATAATTGAATGAGGACCTTTCACGGAATGAAAACGTGCTCACACAATATTGAGCTAATGAATACGCAGTTAACGTTAATTTAGGGTTTAGGTTTAGTATGAGTAATAGTAAAAATTATGAAATGTTTGAGCACCATTTTAGTTCATTAAAATTTAAACTGTCGTGGTTTTTAATATTTTAAATTTAAATATGGCTAAAAACAGACGTTAAAAATTGTACTGCTGACGTTTCTAGACGATTCAGATGCTCTTCATCATGAGCATCGCCCGTGATCGCACTCAGCGGTAAATTGGTGATTACAGTGGCCCCCTATAATCCGGCCCCTGTCTAATCCGGCGCCCCCTGTAATCCGACATGACTTTGTTTAATTATAACATATAGAATCTTATCATTGGATATGTAATTTGTCGGATTACAAGGTACTCTTTTGTAAAAAAATCCGGACTATAGGGGGTCTTAGGCAGTGCTCTATAATCCGACAAATTCGATAGTCCGACACTGCCCTGCATAATGTTTGTCGGATTACCGGAGGTCCACTGTATTAGTAAATTAGTAAATATTTGTAGTCTTTGTTATTGTATTGTATTTGTCTATGTTATTTTATAGAAATCCTAATCCTAATAATATTATAAATGTGAAAGTTTGTAAGTTTGTATGTATGTTTGTACCTCAATCAGGCCTGAACGACAAAACGGATTAAGTTGAAATTTACTGTAGATGTAGATATAATGCCCGAATAAAATATAGACTACTTTAATATATGAAAAACATCCCCAAAATGATAAAAAAATCGCAAAAGGAATGATTTTGGTTTAGATGGCGCTGCTGGTGTGCAACAAATCTGACATCACATACTAAAAACATTGAGTCTTTTATATTCGATTATTGAAATTTGACAGGACAACGTCTGTCACGGGTCGGCTAGTAAAAAATAAATATTGAATGCGCTTTTATGATCTCTAAACATTCAGACTATTTTAGAAACAATAATTTCATACTTCCAAAACAACGAAACACTTCAGTAACAACGCGAAATGGACTTTTGAACTTCCGAAGCTTTTAATCAAATCCAACAATTTACAACGGCCCAAATGCATTTCGCAGTTAGATATTTCCGGAGCGGAACACAGAAAATCGCTTAACCCGGTAGTTTTATTAATGAAAATTGAGCGACATTCGCCATTGCAGCGACTGTTCTCCTGATTTAGACCTTACCTGTGAATCTAGGACAAGATATTTCGGATATCATGGCTTTACAATCCAGCTTGGATTTAGAGAGTAATTTAATTAGGTCAGCTTTATTTGTAGTGAGGCTTTGATATGTTTTAAACATTGTACTCATTGCAAAGCGAAACTGTAACCAAATAGATACATGAGATCTAGGGCGGCTTGCACAACAATTCCTAAATGTGTAGGTAATGTATTTAGATTTAAACACATATTTTGAGAAATAGTCAAGTCATATAAAAAAGTCATCTAATCTTCTTCTAATATATAAAATTCTCGTGTCTCGTGTCCAAACTCCTCCGAAACGGCTTGACCGATTTTTATGTTTTTTTTTGTGTATATTCAGTAGGTCTAAGAATAGGTTGTAGGGTTTTTTAAAACCCATAAAAGATAAGAGTGGCGGTGGTACGGGAAAAAAGTGAAAGTACTTTTTTTCTGTGTGATGATTTAACTTTGACAGGACAACGTAGTAACAGCTAGTATTTATAAAAAAAAAACCGGCCAAGTGCTAGTCAGACTCGCGCACGAAGGGTTTCGTACCATTATTTATAAAAACGGCAAAAAAACACGTTTGTTGTATGGGAGTCCCCCTTAAATATTAATTTTATTCTGGTTTTAGTATTCCCTATTAGAGCAGCAACAGAAATTCATAATCTGTGAAAATTTCAACTGTCTAGCTATCACGGTTCATGAGATACAGCCCTGTGACAGACAGACGGACAGACAGACAGACAGCGAAGGCTTGGTAATAGGGTTCCGTTTTTACCCTTTGGGTACGGAACCCTAAAAATAGCCTCTAAACACTTTTATAGATGGTTGTGCAAGTGCAAGCCTAGGCTTGGTGTGTAGTGTACGCATGACATGTCTTCGCCCTCGACGTCTCAACGACCGCCTTCAACTCGCTGCGAGTCGCTCGCAATAGGCTAGCACACCATGGTTCTTGGTATAACGTGCAACGTCAAACAGAACCCACGTATGCAACGCATTATGTCATCTAGAATCTGTCACTTGAATTTGAATCTGAAACATACTTATCGTACGCACACGTTATGTGACCTCGTAGCGTACGATAAGAATGTTTCTGATTCAAAACTTGCTTGCTGGTTTAAAATTTGCTACTTTTCGACAACACCGCAGTGAGGTTGCCCTCGTACTATTACGCAAATTGTATACAGATTGTGATGATTATATTAAATTACAAGCTTCCGCCCGCGGCTTCGCTCGCGTTTAACCTGGATAAAAAGTATCCTATATGCTATTCCAGGGCCAAGAGCTATGCTTGTTCTAAGTTTCAACTAAATCCGTAATGTCGTTTGGCAAACATACAAACAAACTCACCAACTTTCGAATTTATAATATTACTAGATGCTCGGTGCTCGCCCTAACTTTGCACGGATACCTGGATAAGAAGTAGCCTAATGTGTTATTCTGAAGTATAAGATATATTACCGTAAAGTTTCATTATAATTCGTTCTTTAGTTTTTGCGTGAAAGAGTAACAAACACACCCCACACATTTCAAAGTGATCCTTGTGATTTTATTGAAATAAATGATTTTTGAATTTGAATTTGCATACACTCACAAACTTTCACATTTTTAATATTGGTAGGATTAGGATTAGGACAGGATACATCATCCTACAGAGTATGGATTTGAAATATTTATGATGTTATCTAAATTTAGCGTGCATTTATATTAATTGAACCTAATTACTCTTGTTCACGTTATCACTACATAGTATGAAGCAAAGTCGCTTTCCGCTTCCCGCGTCTGTATGTATGTATGTATGTTTGCTTATATCTTTAAAACTACACAACGGATTTTGATGCGGTTTTTTTAATAGATAGAGTGATTCATGAGGAAGGTTTATATGTATAATAACATGCTTTCCGTGCGAAGCCGGGGCGGGTCGCTAGTAATATATTAAAACAATTAAATGCTGCAAAACTAATCCTGGAAAATTGGTTATAGTAGCGTTAAAAATGCATGAAAATAGGTTCGATTAATTGCCTATTAGAATTGTACATAAATAGAGAGTATTATTATATCTACATTCATTAGTAAGCAACGAGTAACCAACGCATAAAACATCAAAACTTTTACTTATTTTCGTGATCTTCGCCGTTCTGGCTGCCATTGCGTATCCTAGTCCCGCGGCCTAAGCTGGCCAATGTAAGTTTACAATCAGTTAAATATAATCAATTTTAAATGCCTTCTCTCTTATTTTTAAATCAGTATCTTATATAATAACTAGCTGACCCGTGCCCGCTTCGCTGTGCGTAAGACATTTCTAATACCATCGTTGACTTTTTTGTAGACGTTTTTATGGTGTACAATACTGTAGTACATTATTTTGATATATCTCGTGGGGTTCAGCCAGCATTTGCAATGTAAGCGCAATAAAATGTGTTTATTTACGACATCACATTAGAAACCTCTAAAACCTCTCTAAAATTATCAGTGTTTCTCTACTATATTATGCATGTATTATACATATAAACCTTCCTCTTGAATCACACTGTTTATTAAAAAAAACCGCATAAAAATCCGTTGTGTAGTTTTAAAGATATAAGCAAACATACATACAGACATACAGACGCGGGAAGCGGAAAGCGACTTTGCTTTATACTATGTAGTGATAAATAAATCAATAGGGTCACGACTGAAATCCCCAAGTACGGTAGACAATGTAGACATCTCCAGGCGCTTAGATCTTCTAAAGATGTCTAGAGGTAGTCAGAGTTTCAAACATTATATTTGGCACATGCCCACAATTTGCATTAGTTAGCATCCATACGTGACAGGTTGCAAGCCCATTGCCGCTTATAAGAACACTAACTAGTTTCCTCACGATGTTTTTTTCTTCGATGTTTTGAGCACGTGTTTTTGATGTGTTTTTATATTTAAGACTAGCGACCCGCCCGGGCTTCGCACGGGTGCAATGCTGATAGGTACTAAATATACTACAGAATGTCTTTATATAAAACGTTTTTTTTTTCACAGCTTACATTAGATGATTTCTGTTTTTCTCGAACGTTCGCGACCGGCCGAACTGCGCGCTTGACGCCTAGCTGCTAGGCCGGTCGCGAACGTTGGAGAATGTTCGAGTTACACGTGTTATTGTGAGTCAACCATAAAAGATAGACATATGCTGTCGTGGGATATTTTTTATATAATTTTAAGGAGAACATTTCCCTCATACATCATTTCTGTGTAGCTTTAACCATTAAGGTTGCTCACGCGACGGAAGCTTAAAAAATGGAGTAACTTCTCCCGTTTTCCCAACATTTCCTTTTACTGCTCTGCTCCTATTGATTGTAGAGTGATGAAAAGTATACTATAACCAGCTCAGGAGTATGAAAAATAATTGTACCAAGTTTCGTTAAAATCCGTCGAGTAGTTTTTGTTTCTATAACGGTTATACAGACAGACAGACAGACAGACAGACAGACAGACAAAAAATTTACTGATTGCATTTTTGGCATCAGTATCGAACCCTAATCACCCCCTGATAGTTATTTTGGAAATATATTTCATGTACAGAATTGACCTCTACAGATTTATTATAAGTATAGAAGATTATCTTCATAATCAATTGAAAACATGAGGTACACGTGTGTCCGGTCACCCTCTCATGCATGTGACTTGCCACGAGCTTTCAACTGCGAAGTTCACTACAAATGGCACATTGCACTTTTATGTTGAGAATAAATTGCTTTCGAGCATAAAAAGTTAACAGTGAAAGGTTATTCACGGCAATTCGTTTAAAGCTTTAATTCAATTTATTCTATTAATTTTTCTCTACTGAAACTATAATTAAATTTCTCGTTGTTATTTTATGTATCTATTTAAATGAGATTCCTAAAAAAATGCTATTCATTTTGTTAGGAAAATTGTGCTGTCTGTCCTTTTCGACTAGATATTTTATTTTGTTTACAATTTTTCGTCAAGTGCTGCAAAATGTAGGGAATATGCCAGATGTATTATTTGGACGTCCCTCTTACTACCCCGATCAGACATCTCTAAGGATCTGAGCGCCTGGAGATCTGAGAAGATGTCTACCGTAGGTACTTGGGGGTTAAAGTCGTGATACTATTTCATTTTTACGTCACGATGACAGTTGTAAATCGTTATATCCGTTATATAGCGATACCGTTATTTTAAAAGCTATAGCTAAATACTATGCATAAACATTTAAGTGCCTACGCTTTTGAGCTAAACTATTTTAAACACGTGTTTGGCAAGTTTTAATTTTGTGCGGAAACAAACAGAAAAGTAGTACCTACTTTTTTGTAAATACAAAACGCAAATACATTAAAACAACTAGACACAGAAAAAATATGTTAATGCACATGTTTGTCCTGGGTGGGAATCGAACCCACAACCTACACCACAGAAAGCAAAGCTACTGAGTTGTAAAGTTAGTTTGTAATAGCTCTACTTTAGTTGCCTTCATTAAAAATGCACATGCGAACCCACAACCGCCATATTTCTTTACAGAAGCCTGGTTTAAGTCTCAGCTTTGTTTGTATAGTACTTATTCACTCCTTCATTACTAACCAATCACTTTTCATGATTGCTGGAATAATAGGCCCTAAAGACTGTTTACTGGAAGCAAATTGCTACTATAATTGCATACACGGCTCACTGTCTGCCATGTGATGATTTGTAAAATTATAGAGGTGAACGCGAAATAATTGATTACGCACTTTGTTGTTCATTGAATTGTGTATTGTTTCATAGTTTTCAGCAGATTTTCGGCACGACAAGATTTTCATAGGTTGTATAGGTTATGTCATACGCTACCTACATCTATTAGATAGAAAACATATAATTGCACACCACATAACAATAACAAAGAAAAGTAACACGAACTATCTACCTGGCCTTTTTTCAAAACGTCACCAATTCGGTCCAGAAAATACGCCGAGGTCTTGCTTTTCCAACGTTCCCGATTCACACTCGCCTTATATACCTATCAATCTTTAGAAACCTATTCTCAGAACTATTGATTTCTCAGAAATATTGGTTAAATGTTTGGTTAATTTGATATAATAAAATATAATTATTTTTTCATTTACATAAATGTACATTATCTTCTATTACCGAAGTAACTCGACAAGCACCTAATGCCTAAGTCGTTTCGCAATTTGTAAAGTTATCCTTACTTTCTAACTTTCCTTTGTCCTATGGTAAGTATTTCAAAAGTAATAGCCAAGTAATGCTAGGAATTAAATTATCTATAGTAATGCTAGTTTGTTTCTATACTCTTTAATTATCCAAGAGAACTTGCACGTGGTACTTCATAAAGCAATCAAGGAGTCGCTATGCAAAGTTTGTGTCTTGCTAGGAAATGAAATATAAATAACTTATGACATAAATTATGTTAATACTAGCCATCGACTACATAGATACTAGCCGACCCGTGACAAACGTTGTTCTGTCAATTTTTTTTTATAATAATCACATCTGAAAACGCTATTTTAGGTAGCGTCCATTTTTTTCCCTGCAAACCTTGTACTGATAAAATAAATAACGAATTTTGGTAGAATGCGTATCATTCATTAGTCAAAACTGCGTATGACGACAAATTTTTTTTAGTCTGTGATGTCAGATTTGTTGCACACCAACGCCATCTATACGAAAATCATCCTTTTTGCGTTTTTTTATCATTCAGGAGTTGTTTTCCAGGTTTTCCAGGGCGGACCAGCTGGTAATAATTAAAAGAAAATAAAAAAATACTACGGATGTAACAAGCTTTCTTATCCCAACAGAAAGTCTGTAAGAGTAGTTTTACAGACTTTCCGATCACTTTTTAAAATAATAGTCGAGTATATATAAAACCAGTCTCATTCTCTCTAAATTCTCTGTCCACCTCTGCAATTGATATAGCTTATTCTTTTACAACAAAACGCGAATACTGACACTGAAATGCATCAAATTTCAAAACTGATATGTAACTGAAATTGCTCCCGATATAGCTGCAATTACTCAACCAGTATCCCGGTAGCTGAGAAAAAGCCTTTACAAACAGCCCAACTCGTAGAGCCGATCTGGTTGGGAACAAGGGCTACTTTTCAAAGCTTCATAATATGGTGTGTGGAGTACAATCTGATACTAACACTTTGTACGACAGCGGTTAGCTGACATTTCTACAACTTTATACAACCAAATTAATAAGCAACACATACATTAACGCACACATTCATACTTACCATTAATACAAAAATTGTAATGATGCATTAAAAAAAATTGTGATACTTAAAACTGTCCTTATGCACAGTTTACCTACCTTCCTCCTTTCAACCAACCTTCGATGGAGGACGTTAATGCCTGCGACACACTTTTATACTTCTGCAAATGCCATCGTTTTTCTCACTTTCATGTTTGTTTCACATACGCAGGACGTTGCTGTGCGAACGGACAATAACACCGTTTGCGCGGCTGTCGTCCAAACATAGCGCGGCTAGCCGCACGCGGATGCCGTGCTCTATTGCCGCGCAATGTCTGGTTACACCTTTACCAGAAGCAAGTTTTGAAGTCGGTCCGCTTGTAGACCCTTCAAGCCGTCAAGTGCTCTACAAAAGGTCTGTTCATTTATCTAAGAGCACGTCGAACCGGCGCCAGCGGAACACCTTTATAATTCAGAAGCCTGAAGCCGACTTTTGAGATGTTATTTTTCTATCAAATTATTACACTGTCATGTTTGACTTGGAATGTGGGAACAAATTGTCACATTTTTTTAGATGAATGCAGAATCGTTTTTTCTCAATAACCGCAAAACAAACAGTTTTGTTTTTTATGACAAAGATAACTTACTAATTAATCTAGATACATTATAGACAGAAACAAGATTGAAGTTTCTTTTTAAGGCGCTCCCAGTCGACGATTGTTTTTGTTCGAAATGAAAAAATAAATACTTGTGAACAAGCCACATCTCCTATTTTATAATGTATAGTATATGTGAATAAAGATGTACCCATCTTTAATCACTTCGATAAATAATCCTACCGACCGCTGCAATGACGACAAACACACGGCGGCGCGTAGTCCGCCTTAGTTTTTGAATAAATTAATGATATAAATTATTTATAATTACTTATCAAAAATCTATTCTAATAGAAATCTAGATCTACATTACCTATCTTTAACAATAAATCACAAGTTGATTTTAATAGTAGGTATATAAAATATTTCGATCATAAATTCTAAAACGTATCATTTTGAAATAATATCTTTATCGTGAAAAGTTTCTGCTATTATGTTTTCAGCTTAATAGAAATCTAGATAGGAACCTGAAGTAATATACTTATAAAAATAGGAGATGTGGCTTGTTCAGAAGTATTTCTTTTTTCGTTTCGAAAAAGAGCAATCAGCGACTGGGAGCCCCTTAAACTCAACCCATACAAAAAAATAATAATTTCAAGCTTCACCATAAAGACATGATTTTATTCTATTAGAAATACTGCAAACTTTTTTTTTGATCAGATAAATAACGACAAATACGTACATAATATTTGTAACAAAACTCCTCCGAAACGGCTTGACCTATCATTTTTAGGGTTCCGTACCCAAAGGGTAAAATTGGAACCCTATTACTAAGACTTCGCTGTCCGTCTGTCTGTCACCATATAGTGAGTAGTGAGAAGTAGTGATAGCTAGACAGTTCACATTTTTACAGATGATGTATTTCTCTAAAAACAGCATAAAATAAATATTTAAGTGGGACTCCCGTACAACAAACGTGATTTTTTTGCCGTTTTGATAATAGTACGGAACCCTTCGTGCGCGAGTCCGACTCGCACTTGGCCGGTTTTTTTTGTGTATATTCAGTAAATCTGAGAATAGGTCGTAGGGTATTTTTTATACCCCTAAGTGACAAAGGTGGCGTAAAGTTCGGGATAAACTGAAAGTGTTTTTTTCTGTGGGATTATTTAAATTTGACAGGACATCTGTTGGGACAGCTAGTCTAAATATAAAACTCTTGCGTTATAGACTGACTGATCTATCAACGAGCAGCCTAAACCACTAGAAACTTGAAATTTTGAAGATGTATTCCTTTTGGTATTTAGAGGTGCACTAAGAGAGAAATTTCCAAAATTCAACCCCTAGGTACAGGTGTCGGTTTGAAAATAACTTCGCGTGAACGAAGTCGCGAAGGTTTCTACTAGCGTTGTGTAATAAAACTTAGCGGAATGTAGGTTTTTCTGTTATTTGAAAAAACTTCGTAGCCGTATCATTTTCTTGTCAAACAAGTAATAAAGCATAAACGACGTCTAATGGAGCCTATTCGTTAATTTACAAGCAAGTCACAACGTAGCTTTGTATGATGTAGTTTTAATATAATTTTATACCTAGAAATGTTAACGTAATTTGTGTTGACCTAGTATACCGCGGCTCGATCATTGGTCCTGGGTTGGAATCTTTGTATTGCACCAATGGATATTTCTGGATGGAAATAATACAAAAACCGGCCAAGTGCGAGTCGGACTCGCGCACAAAGGCTATCATCTATAAAAAACGGCAAAAAAATCAAGATTGTTGTATAAGAGCCCCACTTAAATATTTATTTTATTCTGTTTTAAGTATTTGCTGTTATAGCGGCATAAGAAATACGAGATTTTAACTGTAACGATGTTAGCAATTACGGTTTATGAGATACAGCCTTGTGACAGACGTACAGACAGACAGACGGACAGCGGAGTTTTAGTAATGGAGTTCCGTTTTTACCCTTTGGGTACGCAACTACTACAACTATACTACAACTGTCTAGATAAAAAAAATGCATAAATTTAAATTTGTAATGTCTCATTATGTGAAATGTATAATTTTTTTTGAGAATAAAGTTCTTAAAAAATTACGTATTTTGAACATTGACATTGTTTGTGTGCGTAAGCCTTCAGTATCAGTCACGCACACAAAAGCACGTGTCTATACACATCACAAATACAAGTTCTACTCATCCGCCTTCGTGAGATAGAACAAATAGTTGTTCTATGTTGTTCGATTTTATAGAGATAGGTATAGACCTATATCTATAAAATCGTCGTATCACAGTGTTTGTAACAAAACTCCTACGAAACGGCTTGACCGATTTATAAAAAAATATTGTATGTTCAGTTGTTCTGAGAATAGATCGTAGAGTATTTTTTTACCCCTAAGTGATAAGGATGGCGTAAAGTTCGGGAAATACTGAAAGTGCTTTTTTCTGTAGGATTTTTGAAATTTGACAGGACAACGTTATGTTGGGACGTGCTAAAATAACTTCAATGCCAAAGTAAGTCTGTATAAAGCTGGGGTCCCACGGCGCGTAAAACGACGGGCCACCACGGATGCATCATTCCCACGGCGCCGGCGCGTCCGTCCGCCTTTGCGCGGTCTGGTGCGTGAAAACGCGGGCCGTGGGACCCTGGCATAAGCTAGTAGACAACTTTTGTTACCAATAACATACAACATTGCAATTTACAATTTAATTCCCTGAATCCCTGAGCACATGAAACTTTTCTATATTATCCAAAGACCTTGTTAACCATCCTTCGAACTTTGTTCGTAAACTGCCTTGTTCATGAATGTTGTTATAACAATAATTACTTTTTTAAAACTATCACAAACCGATGAAAATGTTTCGACCAATCGAAGAGTCAAGAGACGATGTTAGTTTATTCAGTTTTATGAATAAACTAGCTGACCCGTGACAGACGTTGTCCTGTCAAATTTCAATAATCGAATAGAAAAGACTGAATGTTTTTAGTCGTGTGTTGTCAGATTTGTTGCACACCAGCGCCATCTATACAGAGATCATCCCTTTTGCGTTTTTCTATCGTTTTGGGGATGTTTTTCGTATTTTAAAGTAGTCAGTAGTATTTATTCGAGCACTATATCTACATCTACAGCAAATTTCAACTTAATCCGTTTTGTCGTTTAGGCCTGATTGGGGACAAACATACATACAAACTCACAAACTTTCACATTTATAATATTATTAGGATAAATAAATAAATATTGGTGGACTTTACACACATCGCCATCTAGTCCCAAACTTAGCAAAGCTTGTACTATAGGAACCAGATAACTGGTAGAAATACTTTTTTTTGTAAATACATCATACTTATTATACATATTAACACACAGAACAAACATCTATGTTCATCACACTCATATTTACCCTGGGTGGGGATCGAACCCACAACCTACAGCGCAGAAGGCAGAGTTACTACCAACTGAGCTGTGAAGCCTGTCAATGTAGATCAGATCTCCAGGCGCATAGATATTTGAATATGTCTAGTGGGGCTAGTCAGAGGTACGTCCAAACATTATATTTGGCACATGCCCATATTTTGCAGTAGCATTTCATACGTGACAGGTTGGAAACCCATCGCCGCTTTTAATTTAAAATAAAATAAAAAATAAATAGGATCACGACTGTAATCCCCAATAACGGTAGACATCCTCTCAGATATCCAGGCGCTTAGATCCTTTGAATATGTCTAGTGGGATTAGTCAGAGGTACGTCCAAACATTATATTTGGCACATGCCCATATTTTGCAGTAGCATTTCATACGTGACATCGCCGCTTTTAATTTTATTTTTAAAACGTTATTACTTTAATTAGCCTAGACACATACCATCCGAAAATAAAACCATTTTAAAATGACATCGGTAATATGTTAATGATTTTATGACACTCTTAATACCGATTAACGACTTTCTCGACATTTCAAAAGAGAACTAAAGCTTTTATAACAACCATAAAATCGCGCTGCGCTGTGTCAAATCGTAAACTACTTAGGGCTCATTAACTGATCGTTTAGTAAACTTTAATACAAACAAAAACACCTACTTAGGCTAGAGTTCACCAATTTGTTATCCAGCTGTTCAAGGATTGCTTTTTCAACTCGAATTTTCTCGAAAATCCAGGGTGAACGACTAGAACGGTATAAGTATCTACCAACTATTCAACTTAGATTATGACTTGTATACTTTGCGAGTATTGGTATCATGTTGAGTTTATTTCTGACATTTCGTTAGAAAATCCTACTAATGGCCGAGTGGGAGGTACCTCGACTTTCAATCTGAAGGTCGTGGGTTCGAATACCGGCGTGCTTCAATGCGAATGCGAAAGTTTGCGAGTGGTTGTGTGTGTTTGTTACTCTAATATAAAGTGTTTTTTTTATTGTTGATTGAAACCCCTCCTAATCCCGAGTCTTACTCGCACTTGGTTATAAAAATGGTATCCTATGTCCGTCTCCTGGTTATAAGCTACCTTCCCACCAATTTTCAGCCAAATCAGTTCAGCCGTTCTTGGATTATAAATAGTTGAAACTAACACGACTTTCTTTTATATTTATATATTGATAAGTTTGTATCTACAAAAAAAAAAGTATATAAGTATTCTATCAGTTAACTGGTTCCCATAGTACAAGCTTTGCTTAGTTTTGGGCTAGATGGCGTTGTGTGAAATGTCCACAAATATTTATTATTATTATTAATTGAAAGTAGTTACTGGTTTTGGTAAGCATCGGCCTTAACCAATAGTTTGCGTTCGGTTTTCGTCACAGCGTTTTTGTAAAATGGTTCGATTCGTGGGGGCCGAACTGGCATTGAACTGTTTTTATTGTAGTTCATCAAAGGAGACAATCGGCTGATCGATTTTGTTGTCAATGACAATATTCTACGTATCTTGTGTAAAGTTTTCAGAAGATTTATTATAATTGACATGATGATATACATATATGATTGTAGAATGATTGTTAAACAGAAAGAAAGAAAGAATACGTGTTTTTTGAGTCATTATGTATGAAAAATTACATACATAATGGCAACATTGACAACAAACTTGGTCACTACTCAGCTATATGCTGCAACAGCGCTGATTTTCATATCACACAGCGCCGTCTAGCCCCAAGCTAAGCAAAGCTTGTAATATGGGAACTAGATACCTGATATAACTTTTTTTTGTACAATTAGTACGTCATCTGTATGCCCATATCCCAGAAGTAAAGTCTGCACAACATGTTTCTCTCTGCCATATACTTTTCTTACTCGTGTCCTCTTTCATGCAGTACATCCATATTTTCCTCTCTACTCGATGTATTGGTGCGATTGGTACGATGGTATGATTATAGGTACTTAGGTACATCCTAATAATATTATAAATGCGAAAGTTTGTGATAAGGCTGCTATGTTTGTTCCCTAATCCAAAATAAATGACAAAATGGATTAAGATAAAATTTGCTGTAGTATGTAGATAAAAAATCTGAATAAATTAAAGGAGAACCTATAATCCGAAAAACAACCCCTAATGATAAAAAAACGCAAAAAGAATGATTTCGGTATAGATGGCGTTGGTGTGACAATAAATCTGACATCACAGACTAGAAACATTTAGTCGTCATAGCAACGCAGTTTTGACTAATGAATGATACGCATTCTACCAAAATTCGTAATTCATTTTATCAGTACAAGATTTTTGTAATTGTAAGCTGCCTTAAATTGCTTTTTCCTATGTGATTATTACAAAAAAAAATTGACAGAACAACGTTTGTCACGGGTCGGCTAGTTAAAACATATTTAAATATTTATCACACTAACGTAGGTATTTCTTGGGTAAAAACTTAATCTAAATTAAAACTCGCATATATTTTTGAAGTAATGCAAAATAAATGCAACTACCGATAATACTAACTTGCATTTGGTCGAAATTGCCGCACACGTGCTATTTAAGCTGATTTTTAATGTAACTCACATTATTACAGCGAAAGATTAGCATGGATATTCTCAAAACAATGCCAATCACTCAAAAAAGATCTAAGAAAAAGTATAATATTTTATTAAAAATGGAATAAAGTCAGAAGGTCCTTTCATTAATCCCATAAATTATTTAGCTTTTAACAGACATTTTTATATTAAAGTTTTATGGAGATAAGGCCAGTCAATGCAATTGAGTAATTGCTAGTATTTGGTAATTATCATGAAATATGTGAGTGGTGCAAGTTCATAGCCAGTTATTGGATTGACAATACACATTATGAAAATTGGTTTCCATTGTAATTTATAAATTCAATTCATTTAATTTACTTTGTTTTAAAACAGTTTTTTTAGTTTTACTGATGTTCTAAAACTGTCATAGTACGAGTAAAAAAACGTTGTTTTCGATAGTATTAAGCACTATTCAATAGCTTCCTATGGCTTCACTTGCATGGTACCTTTTAAAAGACATCCAGACATCCTCAAAAACTTTCGGTTTAATAATATTAGTAAGTTTTATCGGCTAAGCACCACTAGCTTCTCATAAAGGGCATAATAGACTAACAAGAACTAAAGTAGATAGTACAAGTTATAGGTCTATAGTTATAACCAGGACATACGAATATTCTAGGAGCGGCCTGCCTGAAATAATTAAAAAAAAAACTAAAATCATGACTTGTTGGGATAACGTTCCACAATATAGATGATATTATATGCAAATTGCAATAATTTGTACATTTTATTTAAAATATTATTTTAATTTATATTTGTTGTTACTTTAAGAAGATTTCTGACGTAATATTTACGATAATATTTTATACCTTTAATTAACTATTCGCACAATCTGATGTCTGTTGTACCTGTTATTGTTCTCTTTTATAAATTGTGTTAAGCTTATCGTGGATCAAATAAATGTATTTTCTTTAGTTATTCTGATAAATATAAAAAAATGAATAGTGAAGTCATGTCCACACTACCCTCACGTCCTCCAGCCCAAAGCGCCCGTGCCGCAGCCGCCTCTTGCGGGCCATGTGGCGCCGCATCCTGCCCCCACCTCGTTCAGGTTACAGGACGAGTGCGCTCGTTAAATAATGGCCTGGTGTGACGTTGCCCTTACCTGGTGACTCACGCAACTGTTCTTTTCCGGGAAATATTTGAAGATATCTATAATAATATTATAAATGCGAAAGTAACTCTGTCTATCCTATTAAAAAGAGGTATTTGTATCATTGTTTGTAATGTGTAAAATAAAAAACTGGCCAAGTGTGAGTCGGACTCGCGCACGAAGGGTTCCTTACTTGTTCCATTATCTATAAGAAACGGCAAAAAACACGTTTGTTGTATGGGAGCCCCACTTTATTCTGTTTTTTTTTGTATTTGTTGTTGTAGCAACAACAGAAGTACATCATCTGTTAAAATTTCAACAGTCTAGCTATCGCGGTTCATGAGATACAGCCCTGTGACAGACAGACGGACAGCGAAGTCTTAGTAATAGGGTCCTGTTTTTACCCTTTGGGTACGGAACCCAAAAAATTACAAATTTAAACAACTAATTTCGAAAATTCTATCACATATCAAAAGCTACATTATCATCGAGTAACATAGGCTATATTTACTTAAAAAAATAGGGATACACACATTACACACCAAAATTACAAAAATGTAACCTAAGGAATCCAAATTTTGCCTATACGAGTAATCTTCATTAGTACACCCGTGCGAAGACAAAGCAGACAGCTAGTCGTTTATTATATTTTGCACATTGCATTTTCAACAGCATTTTTAGGGTTCCGTACCCAAAGGGTAAAAACGGGACCCTATTACAAGGACTCCGCTGTCTGTCTGTTTGTCTGTATGTCACAAAGCAGTTAGTATCTCATGAACCGCGATAGCTAGACAGTTAAAATTTTCACACATGATGTATTTCTGTTGCCGCTATAACAACTAAAATAATAAAATAAATACATAAGTGTTTTTATAAATAATGGAATGGAAACCTTCGTGCGCGAGTCCGACTCGCACTTGGATGGTTTTTTTATTTTGTTTAATCCACACGTGCACCTAACTCCGTCACAAAACATTAATCGCACTGCAAATAATTATGCATTTTTATTGCTTCTCCACTGTGCTTTATGGCTCCATCAACGGTTTTATAAACATTCTTCAAGAGTCGTAGTTACTTAAGAAGGGGCTTGTAAGAAGAAATACCATCATAAATATTAGGCGGCAGAAATAAGTATCTGCCGCCGAGCAGCATGAAAGCAGTGTTCCGATTTGAAGGTGTTGTGATGTTCGCCGGTAAAGTTACAGGGATATAATACTCCTGTATGCTTCAAGTTGAATGGGAACGTTGGAAGACGAAGAAGACGTTGGAAGACCTCGGCGTATTTTTCTGATACAAATTGGTGATGTTGGAAAAAAATATTTTTCAAACTATCGTGATTAGTAGACTTAACTATAGATTTTGACACGGGTCTTTATAACGTAATTACCTTTAATTTACTTTCCCGACGTTTCGACTATGTTACAATAGCCATGGTCGCGGGCAGACTGGAGTACTTGGGAGCTACCGTCAAGAAGCGGAGGCAGTTGAAGAAACTACCCTCACTTGGTCTTCATAAATAGAAATGTCCATGTTCACATTACGACACACAGGTAATTACGTGATAAATACCCGTGTCAAAATCTATAGTGATGTTGGAAAAAGGCCAGGTCTAGAGTACTCTAAACCGACGAGCATGCATGAAGAAGGTGATGAGAGTGAATTAAGCAAAAGAAGTCTCGTATGTCAGAATCTTAGCAAGTGGAAAACCGTGGTCTCCGCCTACCCCTCTGGGAAACAGGCGTGATTTTATGTATTGTACGAGTATGTATGCTTCAAGTGGCGGACGCAATGCAGTGCGTCGTATGACGGAATTTGTCTATTCGTGATCTACAAGATAGTGTTTTGTGATTGGTGATGGTTCATCAAGGGTTTGGGTCCCGGGACGTCTCGTGGCTCGAAGTCTCGGGACTTCTTGTAAATTTATGTGTCTCGGGTTCCGGTACCTTCAGATCATACTCGATGAGACACGATAGTTAAAATTGTATTGTAATTAACCAGAATTAACTCGATTCTAATTTTATTCTGTGAAGTCTCCAAGACTCGGGATTACCCGGGACTTGTATCGTAGGCTGTCTCGTGTCCCAGGACTATAAAAATTTCTTGGTACTTGGATAAAAAGTCTCATGCGGCCCAAGTCATAATCTACCTAATATACCAAGTTTCATCTAAATCAGTTCAGAAGTGATTGAGTAACAAACCACTATTTAAACTTTCTAATTTAATAACATTTGTGTGATAAGCATAGATATTATTAAGGATAATTATTAACGAAATATCAGTACACTTGTTTCCTCTTAATGTTTTTTTCCTTACTTTTATCCCAGAGGTGACTTTGATATGACGTAGTAGCGCTTTTTTGGGGGGAAAATTTATGGTATTGGTCAAAATGTTAATAAACAAAATATTGGAAGATAGACTAGCCTTTGGTGGTATCTGGATAAAAAATAGCATATGTGTTATTCTGATGTATAAGCTATATTACTGTAGTTTCATTTAAATTCGTTCAGTAGTTTTTGCGTGAAAGAGTAACAAACACACACAACCACTTACAAAAAAATTTCGCATTTATTATCATTTTTTATTTCACAACTACAGCAGTTGTTAATACAATCTAATTCATATTGTGAATAGAAAGTGCCACTTTTTAGAGTTTGTTATATGGAGAATAATCTCCGGAATCATTTGAAAAAATCTTTCACCATTTTAAAGGTAAATTATTCTGGACATAGACAACTTTTTATCCGGGTACCAAGCGGACAAAGCCGCGCACTTAAGCTAATAGGATGCACGTAGCTACTTTTTATCCGGGTAACATGCAAAGTCACGCATAAAAGCTAGTATTTATTTCCAAAGCGAAAAAAACAACAAAGAATTTACAAAATGAATTCCATCTTTGTTTCTAAGTCATGTGGACATAATCTAGTCTACCCAGCGGATCTGCAAAGGTCTGTGTGACATTTCACCGGCACTGCATTTGCATACACGGGTATGAACACGTAAGCAGGGCCGACCTTGTACACGGAGCTGACACGACCGTCGCGGCATGGACCCTTGGCACTAGTTTCTAATAAGAAATAAAGAAATAAGTTTTCTCATTAGAAATATTTTTTAGGATTCGGTATCCAAAGTGTAAAAACGGGACCCTATTACTAAGACTCCGCTGTCCGTCACACGGCTGTATCTCATGAACCTTGTTAGCTAGATAATTGAAATTTTCACAGACGATTTATTTCTGTTGCCGCTATAACAACAAATACTAAAAACAGAATAAAATAAAGATACAACACGGACACAGAACAAACATCCATGTTCATCACAAATGTTGTCCTGGGAATCGAACTCACAACTTACAGCGCAGAGGACAAAGTTTCTACCAACTGAGCTGTGAGGTCGGTCTCTGGTGCTAATGGCTCAAAACTTTCATGCACGTACCCTCGTAGGGTAAACAGTAGACAAGAAAATTATGCCTATTTACATCATTATCTTCATAAGCCGGAAAACGTCCACTGTTGTATAAAGACCTACCATTGAATACTACAATATCAGCGGGCCAACATCTCCAGGTGTTTAGATCCTTGAAGATGTGTCATAATAATTCAGAGGCACGTAAACCATTTTCTTGATGCAATAATAAAAAAATAGTATCACGACTGTAATCCCCAAGTACGGTGGACATCCTCTCAGATCTCCAGACGCTTAGATCTTTTGAAGATGTCTAGTAGAGGTAGTCAGAGGCACGTTCAAACATTATATTTGGCACATGCTTACATTTTGCAGTAGTTAGCATTCCATACGTGACAAGTTGCAAGCCGATCGCGGCTTATAAGAATACTAACTGGTTTCCTCGCGATGTTTTCCTTCACCGTTTTGAGCACGTGTTTTTGATGCGCATATATTTTTTTAAAGCAAATGGGTAAAGTTTTGTTAAAGGCCAAGACAAGAGTACTCTTAACCGACGACGGGCAATGTGATGAGAGTGAATATAGCAAAAGAAGTGTGTCAGAATCGTAGTAAGTGGAAAGCCATGGTATCTGCCTTCCCTTCTGGGACACAGGCTTTATTTTATAAATATACCTCAAAGAAAAATAAACATGTTTTTTGAAGATAATTGCTGGAAGTGTATCATGTGCGTATCATTTTTGGTGACACGTGGCAGCAAATTCATTATGTGTATTATTACTCAATAAAATTTGTAGAAACGACTGTAATCCCCAACTAGCCATCTTCGTAGATGTCTAAATCAGTCAGAAGTACATCCAAACATTATGTTTGGTACATGCCCACATTTTAGTTAGTATTCGGTGATCAGATGCAAGTCCATTGGGAAGTTAAAGAAAAACATCGTGATAACCTTAAAAATAAACTGTCTTTCATTTCTGTAACTAGTATGATTATGATTATCTTACGAATTATATAAAATGAAATTTTGAGTAAAAACAAAATTAGTATTTTGGAAGAGCCAATTCTGGAAAATAAATCTATCGAGAAAAGTTTCACAAATCGTGTATCTATATATAATATATATAATTTATCTAGATTAAATCCTTAAAATATATTTTTTATAAAAAAAAACAAATATATGTTTTGCGGTTATTGAGATAAAACATTTCTGCATTCATCAAAAAACTACTTACACTAACTACTTACTTAAATTACTCGTCTTAACTGAAAATAATCTAGTGTTGATAAAATATAAAAACACTGGAGGCGATTCTGTTGTGTCCACGCTAAAACTAAAATTTCTAAAAACAATAGCTCATATTCCTTTACTTTAAACTCTAAATTAGCGTAACCTCAAAATGACAGTTAACTTAAGATATCATTTCTCTATTTTATTTCGTATAATTTACACATCTAAGTGTCATTTTAGTCAACACCAATTTACATGTTTTTTTTTTTTTTTTTTTTTTTTTTTTTTTTGTGTTACATTTTATGGTTACTATTTGTATGTTAATTTACATGTTTATTAAATTTAGCTTGACGTTTCTAAATCATTTACGAAAATCATTTATTCAAAACTATGCGAAGTTTTAGAACTGAATTAAGACAATTTAGACTTTAACGTAAAGGAATTTTAGGTTTAGCGTGGACACAACAGAATAGCCTCCAGTGTTCTTATACTTAATCAACACTAGATTATTTTCAGTTGAAAACCTACTTTCTGCCAAGTGGAACCGACCTTCAAAATACAGTCAAATTGCAAACACTTGAAGTAAAGAAAAAAATGATAATGTCAAATTTATCTCATATCAGAAATGTTATTGATAAATGACGTTAGTATCTTAAGGCGCTCCCAGTCGACGATTGTTTTTGTTCGAAACGAAAAAATAAATACTTGTGAACAAGCCACATCTCCTATTTTATAATGTATAGTATATGTGAATAAAGATGTACCCATCTTTAATCACTTCGATATATAATCCTACCGACCGCTGCAATGACGACAAACACACGTCGGAGCGTGGTCCGCCTTAGCTTTTCGAATAAATTAATGATATAAATGATGTATAATTACTTATCAAAAATCTATTCTAATAGAAATCTAGATCTACAATTACCTATCTTTAACAATAAATCACAAGTTGATTTTAATAGTAGGTATATAAAATATTTCGATCATAAATTCTAAAACGTATCATTTTGAAATAATATCTTTATCGTGAAAAGTTTCTGCTATTATGTTTTCAGCTTAATAGAAATCTAGGTAGGAACCTGAAGTAATATACTAATAAAAATAGGAGATGTGGCTTGTTCAGAAGTATTTCTTTTTTCTTTTCGAAAAAGAGCAATCAGCAACTGGGAGCCTCTTAAGTGTATGACAAGTTCAAGATACCAAAAAAAAAACCGGCCAAGTGCGAGTCAGACTCGCGCACGAAGGGTTCCGTACCATTATCTATAAAAAACGGCAAAAAAACAGGTTTGTTGTATGGGAGCCCCACTTAAATAATTATTTTATTCTGTTTTATGTATTTGTTGTTATAGCAACAACAGAAGTACATCATCTGTGAAATTTTCAACTGTCTAGCTATCACGGTTCATGAGATACAGCCCTGTGTCAAACAGACGGACAGACAGACAGACAGACAGACAGACAGACAGACAGACAAACAGACAGACAGACAGATGGACAGCGATGTCTTAGTAATAGGGTCCCGTTTTTACCCTTTGGGTACGGAACCCTAAAAAAGAAACCAATTTGTATCCGGATATTTTATTATAGCTTAAACAATATTTTGGGCGCCCCTTACAAATAATGTTAAACTAAACAATGGTTTTGATTGAAATGGAAAATTAAGTTTACAAAAAGTCATTTACAAAAAGCAATAAAAACTGATGTAAAATCTATGGAGATTACTTCATATGAATTTGTATAGAAAACTCATACAAGATATTAAAATTATTTTAAACTAAGACAGTAGACATTAATCTACTGAGTAGTTTCTAAGACAGCAATTGGGATGATTGAAGTTTACTTAGGATACCAAACAGAGTAATTATTGTTAAGGTGTATCCTGCATTTGTTGATGCGGAATTATCGTCATCTTCTTCTTCGCCACTGTCTTCAATATCATCACCACTTCCTTCGACACTATCTTCACCACTTCCGTCGCCACTTCCATCACCACTTTCTTCGCCACTTCCATCACCACTTCCATCACCACTTTCTTCGCCACTTCCATCACCACTTTCTTCATCACCGCCTTCAGTTTCGTCTTCGTCTCTATTAAGGTCAGTAAATTGGCTATCAGCGTCCAAAAAATGTTCTGCATATACTTCTTCCCAGAATGTCATCGTTTCTGGATGAGGATTTTGCAAGTGCACTTCTAAAGTACCTGCATCAGCGATTTCGTCGTTGTCAAGGATGCGCAGGTAGGATGGTTGGGTCACTATAAATGGTTGCCAAAATACATTGGAAGTTTCACTCTCAGGTAACCTGAAAAAAGTTTTAGTCAATACTATATGTCCCCTTCGGTTGATTTATTTAAAATAATTAAAGTTACACTTACGCATTTTTGGCAAAGTTAGTCCATCTTTCGACTAGGATATTTCCAATTGTTAAGTCTCTCTCTGGTATACCATCATCGGTGTCAAATGTATCAACAAACATGTAAGCCAATTCTTCACTATGCCCAGCGCCATCAACTGATAGCGGGCCCGTGAATGGTTCTCCTAAAGATCCTTTATAGGAAAATTGATACAAATAGACCGGAGTGCTGGAAGACATCGCTCGTAAACGAACTTCTCGCAGAACTGAAACCAATATCATTGTATCGCCATGGTAGTTTATATAGCTTTCAACTTGTTCGTTATCAATAGGTAAATTTTGGAAATACTGAGCCCTTATTCTTTGAGCTACTTGTGTTTGCTCCTCATAATCTGCAAATTTCAAGTCAGGCTGAAGAAACTCTTCAAAAGATTCATCCATCTTTGACATCCAATCGTCTTCTACAGCCTCTTCGGATCGGATCGTGCCTTCATTATCAACGTAGCCGATAATAATAGGAACTTGCAAAAACTCTCCACTCTGAATAATTTCATATGGGGATTTGAATAGGAAAGGTACACTTCCTTCCAAGCTCTCCCGTTCTAAACAAGGAGCAAAAGCTAACGAATTGTCTGTTAGATCAAGATCGTTTATAACACCCATAAGTGCTGCGATACTAGTTCGTTTGAAAATTTCTGAAAGGTTTTCTGGAAGGTGTTCGTCTTCAATGTTTGTTATTTGGTGTCCAAGAGCTTCAACTACTTTAATTGCGTATGCCAAATTATCACGTGACACAGCCCACGGAGATAATGCACTACCACTTTGTAGTATCACTTTGTTGACTAAACCAGTAGCCATAGATGACATGGTCACTAAGTCTGCAGCGGCAGCGCCACTTCCATGACCCACCAGAGTAATGTCGTCGGGATTACCACCGAACTGTGCAATGTTTTCTTTGACCCATCTCAGACCAGCAACAATATCTTTCAAACCGGCATTTCCCGGTGCAGTTTCAGTTCCAAGACAAAGGAATCCTAGAATGGATTCACGATAGTTTAGGGAGACGACAACGACATTTTTGTCTACAAAATTGCTAAAAGAGAGTTCGGGTTCGTTCACCCCATGGAATTCCTTTCCTTTGACCCAGACCATTACTGAAAGCAACTGGGTGCTATCAAGAGTTGGCGTGAAGACGTTAGCTATCAAGCAATCTTCTGTTCCTTCGTATCCGGCTCCTAATGCTCTCACACATTTTATCTCTTTTCGGTTCGCAACAAAAGTATTTTGAAACGATGGTGCCGGATTCGGTGCCTGTAAAAAAAGCATACAATTTTCAAAAAGGATGCTTGGAAAACAGAAAATTGAACACGCGAACTTTTTTATGAGTTTACCTTGAACCTGTTAGTGCCGGACGTTGCGTCAGCGTATGGAATGCCGTAAAACTCAGCAACGTTTCCATTGTTAGAAAGAGATCCAACCACAGTTCCTTGGGCTATCACCACAGAAAGATCTTCTGGCAAGCTACTCGAGGCTTGCCCAGCGATACTCACTACCAACAAGGAGAAAAAACCTATAGATAACCACATGGTCGCGTTAGCAGATCAATTTTATGACTGACTGCCGATTTGATGAAAACTCTTTGATCGAACTTATCTACTGATAAGTTGAGATGTTTTCTTAGAATACCTAGTATACATCTCATATTTGATAATGTCAATGTTCAGAAGAAGATTCGAGGAAAAATCAAATGTCATGATAACATATAAAATATGATAAGTAAAACACCAAGATTAAATCTCTAATACTTATTGTAATAATGATATCTTTGCACAAAAAAATATAGGTCAGTGATCTTTTTTGAGGACTTCAAAATCATGTTTGTCTCTGGGAACTTTATCGCTATCAACATAAGGGTCTAGTTTTTTTCAAGCCCATTATTTCAGATCCCTTCAAGGGGGTGTAACGGTACAGGGAAGGGGGGTTTCACAAACGTGCGCAGCATGTGGCGGCGCCCGCGATCATGAGAATTTCAGATTCATTTACTTATGTCTTTTTGTTTAAGTACCTATATTAAAATTTGGTTTGAGACCTCAATTTGTGTGTCTTTATGTTTTTTACTGAGGTTGTCAGTTATTGTGATCAAAACTGAAGTTTAACTAATTATAGTCACTATACTAAAGACCCCTTGAAAAGAGTCCTTAAATAACACATATTTAGCAAATGTCTATGCTATTCGCATATCCAAAAATAATATTTATTTTGTAGAAAAAAAATCATCATCATCAAATTGTTGTTGCTTTGAGAGACACCTTTGAATCCGATAGAAAAAAAGAGATCATGTTGTAACTGTTCTAACAATAAGCATTATAAGGCCCATAGTAAAAGTTTCAAAACTTCTCGAAAACATTATCATTCACCATCTCCCGGCTCGAAGCTGGATCCGATGGTCCAACATGTGTTGCACCACGTGGGTCCTCTGCAAAAACAAATCAATACAAAACATCCTATCCACCAAGTAAAACCACACAAAAACCAACCGTAACAAGATAAGCGTAAGATCTATTTTCAGTTCATCAGATAAAGCAAAGTTAGATGGTTGAAGTGTGGTGGTATTACCTTGTGGGAGACGCCAATGGGACAGGCGAAAGGTTAAACATTATGCGTGCCACATTGTACAACTTGCATCTTGTTTAGGAAAAAAATATTACGATTTTAAAAAATAGGCCACACGGCTTACCGTAAATTCGGTTTCATTTTGTTGAATAAAGAATTGAATGTTAGGTATTTATCGTCGATATTTCATAAAGTCATCTAGGAGTAATTTCGATTATAGTTACAACAATCATTGTCACTGGCTGACTCTCGTTGAGAAAAAACATGAAATACTTACTTACAACGCTATAGAGTTTATTTTAATAGTTACATTAATTACTATCATTTGAAAAATAATACCATATTTTTACAATTCATTTGCGAGTTTGTACTCGTAAGTTTGCATGGTTGTATGTAGATATTGTTGGATATTACAATAAATATTGATCGTAGAACCTAGAACCTAATTTATATATCAAAATGTGCTATAAACGAACTATTCCAGAAGTACCTAGTCTATAATAAATTTGAATTTTTGCGAGTATGTTTGTTTGTTTGTGGTTTAATCATGCCCAAACGGGTTTGAATACACACAAACCGTGCTCTGAAAAAACTATATACCTACTACTTTTAATCTAGGTTCTACACGAGCAAAGCCGCTGACGAAAGCTAGTACGCCATAAAAGCTTTTTATATCCGATCACGAGGTGAGTGAAGCAGCATTACTATACGCAGTTCAAAATAATTTCAGTTTTACAAAACCATTCGCTCTATTTTCAGGCTTTTTCGTTCTAAGCATACGTGATGTTTTTAAGTTTTAGTTCTTATTAGTCTCCGTGCGGAGTTCCAAGCACGTACTTGCACTGTTATTTAAGGGCTTCATACACGGCAGCTATAATGTATATTAATATACATTACCTACGTCCCGGGATGTATAGCTTTAAATTATCTTAATGTATCACACACACAACAGGTAATGTAATGTATCTTTCCTTTCATTCTATTATACAGAAACTAGCTGACCCGTGCCCGCTTCGCTGTGCGTAAGACATTTCTAATACCATCGTTGACTTTTTTGTAGACGTTTTTAAGGTGTACAATACTGTAGTACATTATTTTGATATATCTCGTGGGGTTCAGCCAGCATTTGCAATGTAAGCGCAAAAAAATGTGTTTATTTACGACATCACATTAGAAACCTCTAAAATTATCAGTGTTTCTCTACTATATTATGCATGTATTATACATATAAACCTTCCTCTTGAATCACTCTGTTTATTAAAAAAAACCGCATAAAAATCCGTTGTGTAGTTTTAAAGATATAAGCAAACATATATACAGACATACAGACGCGGGAAGCGGAAAGCGACTTTGCTTGATACTATGTAGTGATGTAGTGAAAAAATGTATTTTATAGTTGTCGTGTGTGGTCTCCTGACGATTTCTATGGAAAGATGTAATGAGATGTATCGTGCTATAATGTACATCTTTACATTATAGCTGCCGTGTGTGCTATTTAGCCTGTAGCTTACAGCCGCTGGTTTGTACCGTCTGCTACCTTCCATACTATGACCATACTCAAACCATGACCAGACTATTTAGTTAATTTTTTTAATGTTGTTTTAATTATTATTCTTGTTTGAGCCTTCACCTTGTTCTATCGGCATCACACTGGAGCTCTACATAGCATAAGGAAAGGATCATTGAAAAAAAAGGTAGACCCCAAGCCGTGTTTCTTGCCTGATTCTTCTAGGCTTGGTCGCGAGGAATCGGCGTAGCTTCACCTAGTTCCTAAGACGTTTCTGTTCCTAAGTGTTCCTAAGATTTTTGAATTTGAATTTGCTATTTGTCTCATACTAAACTTTATATCGACTTTTTATTCAAGTGTTAAACTTATTCTACAAGTTTTATTAATTAAATATCAAAGTGATAAAGTCCGTTAAGCCGCGTTGAACGAGTGGCAGGTACTTCAACTTTAAATCCAAAGGTTGTGGGTTTGAATTCCGGTCGTGCATCAATGGATTTTTCTATTGCATCAATAGTTTTTTAGATCATTTGTAAAGTAAGCAATGCAATAAGATTTGCAATACAGATATCGGTTTTTTATGCATAAATAAATAAATAAACATTAGTCCCAAACTAAGCTTGCAATTTTTTTTTTATTAAAGGGCTAGAAGTTTATTTATTTATGCATACATAATCCGACACCTGATTCCAAGTATTGCAAATCTGAATGCATTGCTCACTTTACAAATTAACCAAAAAGGCCGAATCATCACAAGAAAGTCATGTCAATACTGATTTCTAGTTCATTAAGCTCCGTGCTTGGGACGAGGGGGTCCAGAAATAGCTCACGGCATGCGAGTTGGAAGCCAGATCGCCGCACGCGCCGTTCCTTATTTTATTTGTTTGATATATAATTGTAGGTACTTAGCTAAGTATTGGAATAGTAATTTTGCAAAGACAAAAGGTTTAATTCAATAAAATCACAAGGATGACTTTGAAAAGTCTTAAAAACTAGGTAAAGCTAAGTCTGTTCTTCGCGATGAAGCCTTAAAGAATTACCTTGTTTATTTATTTATTTATTAATACTTTTATTGGACTTAAAAATAAATACAAAAAGGCGGACATAATGTCGAGGTTTTTTCTACATTCCAGTTCCCATAATGCAAGCTTTGTTGCCTTGTTTGGGACTTGACGACGCTGTGAAAAATGTCCACCAATATTTATTTATTTTATCAACAATCCCCGTACGCACATCCTCCCCATCTAAAGACGAGTGTCATCATAAATAACATCTTTCAAAAAGCACATTTTATCACGATTTATACTTCCCCTAGTTTTAATAATAAGGAAGTAAATGAATTTCCATTTATAAGGTTCCGTGCTCAAAGGGTAAAAACGGGACGCTATTACTAAGACTTCGCTGTTCTTCTATCTGTCACAGGGTAGTATCTCATTTACCGTGAAAGCTAGACAGTTGAAATTTTCACAGATGATGTATTTCTGTTGCCGCTATAATAGCAAATACTAAAAACAGAATAAATAAATATTCAAGTGGGTCTCCCATACAACAAAACGTTTGTTGTACGTGTTTTTTTTATACGGTACCCTTCGTGCGCGAGTCCTACTCGCACTTGGCAGGTTTTTTAGATCGCTTCATACAAAATCAATTGGCAAGCTAGCTGGGGGATAGATTAACGCAAGACAGCTTTATCAAAGCCCGAATGATATAGTTAATTTTTGTTTAGAAAGATACAGTTTTTTTTTTGGAAAAATAGAAAGCTGCTGAAAAAATGGCTATAATATTTTATTACATTTTTATTTCATTACAAGCCTTCGTCCGTGTAGATACAAATTAAAAAAAAAAAAATTTTATGATTATCAAAAAAACATTGAAATTCCTGAAAATCAAAAGATTGTCCATCCCCAGACTTAAAACTATCTCTACATGAAATTTCATTTCAATCGGCCCAGCAGCGGTTTGGTCGTGATAACGTCACAGACAGACAGAGTTACTTTCGCATTGATATTATTAGTATAGATTAGGTTAGTTATTTGTAAATATTTCACTATAATACAATCGATTTGCAAAAATAGATGAGTCCCTTCGTTAATGTTAAAATATCTAGAAAATGTATTATTTTTTACAAGCTATTATTTAACTTGCAATGTAGGTATGTATGTATGTAACTATGTTTGCTAAGGCGGAATCTTGCAACTCAATTTTGAAACAGTTATCCCCAACCGATTGAGCAGAAATTTCGCATACTTAAGTAACTTCGGTGACAATGCAATAATATAGTGACAGCGAGCTGATCTGATGATGGAGTCAGGAGCTGTTCAACAGACATTGACAATGCAACTCCTTAGTAAATACTTCGATTGAGTAAAAACTTTGCATTCTTGTCAAGTTCCGATGATAATGTTATATGATGTGACAGGTGGTGACGATGGTTTAGATGATTTTACAAAAGCTTGTCATTGAAAAATATTTTTCAACAGAAAACTTATATTGATTTAGAGCTAAAACGAAAAAAGTCGTTTTTATGAGCCATTTTCGAATGATAATGAATGATGACCTTTGATAACTAAAACACCGACAATCGTCATGTACCAGAGGATTCGTATTCCTTTTACTAACACTTTTTCTCGTACTTCAATATCCGATACAATTTCCTGTAATGTAAATCGACATAACACACAAAAACTGCTCTTATTTTCACCGTCTTTAAGTTCACTTTCGCTGGTTGTTTACTGTTTGTATTCTAAAGAATCTCGAAGGAAGTTTACAGGAGTTTGTGCGTTATGTGTTGGGGGGTAGGGTTGGTTTTTCAGTGGTGATTGAATTGGTTTTATAAAAGTGTGGGTGTTTAATGCTGAGGCCTGGGGACAGCTGGCCTCCCTCGGGCATCACTAAGGTTTTGTTTACAGCTCGCACTAATAACAAAGATCTTACTTTTGAGTAGAAAATCCTCCGGAATTGCTAATGAATGTTGATCACTGTCGTTGGTGATATTAAGTGGTTTGAGCGGGTATCAACCACGTACCTACCAATCTACAATAATAATCCTACTATCCTACTTAATATTATAAATGCGAAAGTCTGTGTGTGTGTGTGTTTGTTACTCTTTCACGCAAAAACTACTGATCGGATTAAAATGAAACTTTACAGTAATATAGCTTAAACATCAGAATAACACATAGGATACTTTTTATCCAGGTACTACCCGTGCAAAACCGGTGTGAGCAGCTAGTGCCAATAATATAATTAATGCGAAAGTTTGTGAAAAGGCTATGTTTGTTCCCTAATCAAAAATAAACGACAAAACGGATTAAGATGAAATTTGTTGTAGTATGTAGATAAAAAATCAGAATAACTAAAGGGGGAAGTTATGATCCGAAAAACAACCCCTAAATGATAAAAAAATGCAAAAAGGATGATTTTGGTATAGATGGCGCTGGTGTGCAACAAATCTGACATCATAGACTAAAAACATTTAGTCGTCATAGCAACGCAGTTTTGACTAATGAATGATACGCATTCTACCAAAATTCGTAATTTATTTTATCAGTACAAGGTTTGTAGGGAAAAAATTGGAAGCTGCCTGAAATAGATTTTTCCTATGTCATTATTACATAAAAAAATTGACAGAACAACGTTTGTCGCGGGTCGGCTAGTCTACAATAAATTAGCAAACGTTTGTTTTGTTTTAGTTTGGACGCCTGCAGGTTTGTAATTTAATTCTAAACCGTTTAAAATAGACCTATAACTTTCATAAAACAATGAGCTTAAAAGTACGAATTGTTGGCGATGTGGTCATTCAACCTTTCCATGTTGTTTTTACTTTCTTGGAGAGCCTAAAAACTCCAAGAAAAAAAAATAGGTTCACGACTGTAATCCCCAAATACGGTATACATCCTCTCAGATTTCCAGACGCTTAGATCCTTTGAAGAGGTCTGGTGGGGGTAGTCAGAGTCACGTCCAAACATTATACCAGGCACATGCCCACATTTTGCAGTAGGTAGCATTCCATACGTGACTGGACTGGCAAACCCATCGCCGCTTATAAGAATACTAACTGGTTTCCTCACGATGTTTTCCTTCACCGTTTTGAGCCCGTGTTTTGATGCGCATATACATTTTTCGGACAGAAAAATCCATTGATGCACGCCGGGCTTTGATCCCACGACCTACAGATTGAAAGTCGAGGTATGTCCCACTCAGCTAACTTTTTTTCCCAGATTAAGTACTTATACCTACCTAGACCGATATATTCCTTGGTCATAAAAAACTTTATGATAATGGCATGGTGTTGCTGACAAGCAGGCAGATTCTTTTTTCCTTTGTAAGTTTATTAACTTGTTGTTTGGCAGCCATCCAATTGTCAAACGAATACCTCGTTGTTTCTCTTGCAAATATTCAATTTCTTATGTTTTCATATCTATTAACTAGTTTTTTACATATGCCATCATAAGCCAAAATAATTAGATTGAACTCATACAAATCTGATTTCCGCCCGTGTTGCCGCCCGCTGAAGCAAACGCCCTGGCTGAAGAAAGCTTGTAGGGCGGGCGACTTCCTAGACGACGGCGCCTCTCGCGGTCGGCAGCAGGAACTAGCTGTACCACGGCTATTGGCCGATTTGTGTGACGTTGCTCAACATCCCACCAATTGCAGGAAGCTCTCCGGCGCTCGGCCGCAGTCCTCGTCGCCGCGCCTTCGCACGAGTGTGTGTCGCCGCGCTCCTCGCCCCCCTCGCCCCCGCGCCCCGCGACCTGCCGTCTCGCCCGCATTCTAGTCGTGGGTGTCGTTCCGTGCAGTCATCGCGTGTGCCGCTGAACTTAGTGCGCCGTTTGTGAGTGCTTATTTCCCGCACGAGTGTCAGTGTGACGGAGGAACTCTCTTCCCGCCGCGGAGGATGTTAACAGCGCACGGTGAGTTCGCGTACAGTGCTCTACCGCCTGTTATCGCGCTTCGGCGCCACGTGAGCGCTCTATTTATAAAATGTAAACATGCAACAAATCTGATTTGATATGGTATGCGGCTATGCTCCTTAAAAGCGAGAGTGGGCATCCGGTCGCGCTCCAACAGCGGTCGCAAATTAACAATAAAGAGTCGGCGCGCGACGGTCGAGATTGCTGAGTTCCTGTAAGACGGACGTGCTCGTGACGTAGAGAGTACCCGTGTCGTTAAAAGACTTACTATTGGATATGTGCATATAAAAGTGAATATTTGCCGGATAACCTTGGATCGGTTCAGGGCTGGCGATAGCACGATAACGTGACCTTGGAGCGGAGTCTCGTGAACGCCGGCCGGCGGTGCTGGAGCGTGCAGAGCTCACGGAAAATGTCCAGACAAACAGCGATAATGGAGCCGCAAACAAAATGATAATTCTGTTAATAAGAGACACTCGGCAAGGAAACTATGTAGAAAACATTATCCTCATAAACAACCGCAAAAAACATTTTAGAACAAAAGAGACATTCAATTGAATGAATGTTATAAATGGTTGGCTGATCTGTTTTTGATGACGAAACAAAATACAGCTCTTGTTCATCGCATCATGACTTTACAGATTAAAGCGAAAAGACCAGCCTAACAGTTTTTGATGCATTTCAATTAACAATGAACCAACGAGGCTGTCCAATGAGTAATTTAACAATTCAATGAGTAATTCAAATGAACGCAACATTGCTTCTGCTAAACGCAAATTACATAAAGAAGACACAGAAAACATTTGTCTCTAACATACATGTACCTAAACATTGTAATTGTTATTCTGTTCTGTTTTCAATGCGGGTGTAATTTCTACGACACGATTTTCCATTGCAGCCGATGAGCATTTTTTAAATTGCTGTCAAGTCTTGTCTGTCCGGTTGAGATACCTCGATACGGTCAGGTTCGAGACGCGTTGGTCCCACGCCTCGTTCCACATACTCACTTCTTTCGATTTGCAATCCAAGTGGTCAGTGGGTCTGACACCAATCCAGTTTTTTGCAACCTCAGAGCAATAACATCAACGGATCAACTTACCTTCGGAAGATGCTATGCTAATTTAAACGATCAACAGAATTAAGAAAACATTTACCATTTTAAAATACGTTTTAGCACTCTAAAGCCAAAACGGGTTGGGTTCAAAACAAAAAGAGACCTAGCAAAAATTAAGAAGATTTAAGATTCTCATTCGCACTTACGCATATTCAAATGTTGAAGCAGTTGCCATAATACGAAAAAAAATCTGGCTCTGTCTGGCGCATATGTGTTGCGAGCGTGGGAGTGAGCGGGAGGGAGATAATTCGCAGCGAACCGGCCATGCGAGATGCTCGGTCGTATCATAAATATTAATCAGGCGCTGGTGTCAACAGCCACCGCGTAACGTGACACCACCACGACTTGCTGCCAGCCTGGTACTTGAAGTGGTGCACAGACTACTCTTCGCAAAAAAATAAAGAATATCTTTGTAACTGAACAACTCTGATAAGAGTAGGTATCTCAAAGGAATTCTACTCGAAACTTTGTCTACATACGTTTATTTAAAACAATGTAGAGTGTTTGTCACGTGAGATAAATTAAATTGTCGAGATTATTCTCTCTCGTTGAGAACAAACAGTAAAGGAGTGATAATGTTATCATTCGCACATCCGTTTGTGCTTACACATGCAGCCATGACCTGCCCTACAACCTACATGTCTACGTCTGTGATTGGTGAATGCATTGCAGTTTTATGTTAATTTGCTCGACAGTTAGTTACAACTAAGTTCATGCGTCTATAGTGCTGATTATCGTTTAAACTGCTTGTTATTATTTTACCACATCAGTACTTGTTGAGTAACATATCTTTTAACCTAATGATCCGATACGGATGTTTTTTTTATATTATGTAGAGAACAGTCCAAAATTGGTCTCATTTAAATTTTATTTATGTAGGACTAATAGTTCCTTCAACTTCGTCCGATATCATTCCGATTGGTTGAAAATTCTTTGTCAATTCTCTTCAGTCTTTAAAACGTAATTTACTTAGGCTTACCTACAAAGTATTTTTTAATAAAAATTGAGTAAACTGTTATTTGAATGTAAATATAAATAATAAATAGTTTTTTTTACCTTACCTTATTTTGTTAGTTCGTATGGTATGTTGCACGCCAATATCGATATCAGATTATAAAATTGAATTGGAATTTCACACATTTTTATAATTCCGTTATACCTATCAAGTTGATCTGATAGTGGACTACGAAACATCTTGTTAAATAATTAGTAGACCGGGTTTGGGCTCTTTTTTATCATTATCTTAAATGAGAACATCAGGATAACAACATTATTATAATTAATAAAATATATAAATTATCTAATAATAAGTTTTAACATAAGTTATTATGACCTGAATTTAAACTTTAACACTTTTACCCCTTAAGAGATTAAAAAGGGATGTTAAAGTTTGTATTATGCAAATGAAAACAGTTCAGTCGTAGCGAGGTACTTTTTAACGTGGTACTACGCGAGCAAAGCCGCCGGTAGAAGCTTGTAAATATAAAATTAATATTATAACTAGCTGTCCCAATAGCCGTTGTACTGTCAAATTTCAATAATCCCACAGAAAAAAGTTTTTTTTTTTTTTTTGAACTTTACGCCACTCATCACTTAAGGGTATAAAAAATACCCTACGACCTAAATCTAGCAAATAAACACAAAAAAACATAAAAATTGGTCAAGCCATTTCGGAGGAGTTTGGTTACAAACACTGTGACACGAGAATTTAATATATTAGAAGATTAAGTATCGGAAGACTTCGTTGTCTCCGGTTCTTCGCACTACTGACCTTGATGCGTGACATTTTACAATGAATTTGTACAAATACAGGTTTCGGATCACGTTATAACTAATCAAAACACTACAAATACCTGTTGTGTATACACGTGTAATAACTTATTCCGTTTTTTAACCGATTTTAAAAAAGGAGGAGGTTTCTCAATTCGACCTTATAAAAATATATATTTTTTATGTGTTCGCTGATAGCTTCGTCGTTTATAAACCGATTTTGATGATTATTTTTTTGTTGGAAAGGAGATATTCCAAGGTTGGTCCATGATTAGAAAATTCCTCGATAAGGTCATTGCATATGAGTAAGAAAAATACAAATAGACCCGAAATTTTTTAATAATAAAAAAGTGCAAAGTTGTTGATTGTTTTTTTTAATTACTCAATCACTTTAAATGGCTGAATTGATAAAATTTCGTATAAGTATACGATATTTACGCATCACTACATAGTATAAAGCAAAGTCGCTTTCCGCTTCCCGCGTCTGTATGTCTGTATGTATGTTTGCTTATATCTTTAAAACTACGCAACGGATTTTGATGTGGTTTTTTTAATAGATAGAGTGATTCAGGAGGAAGGTTTATATGTATAATAACATGCTACCCGTGCGAAGCCGGGGCGGGTCGCTAGTTGATAATATATCAAAAACAAATACTTAATTTTAGCAGTATGTCATTACAAGTAGAGTTATGTAGGTATTTGTTGAAATAGTTTTCATTGTAATAATTATAATGGAGACCGTACAATATAGTTTTAATTTATCTACATAATTTATGTGGAATCTTATTAATATAATTAAGGCTAGTTTACAAGTATTTTTATGACTTTTGTTTGTCTTTATTAAGACTACTTTTACTCAACTTAGTTAGTACTTTTAATTATTATTCTTGTTCGAGCCTTCACCTTGTTCGATCGGCACCACACTGGAGCTCTACATAGCATTAAATTAAGGATCATTGAAAAAAATGATAGACCCCAAGCCGCGTTAATGTAACCTATTGTAACATTATTGTAGCCTAGGTAGGTATGTGACTTGCTGATAATGTAGGTTTTGATTAGAGAATTTAAAAAACTGGTACAGTAGATTTTTTTTTCATTCCACACAATATTTATTCTAGATCTAATAAATCACTACATACAAATGCTCTCTTCTTCATTGTAAACTGTCCTTTATCATCAACATAAATTGTACGCATAGCATTTATTGTAATAGCATTGCAGATAGCCAGACGACAAGCGCCTAAGGGTAGATTTATATTAGTCCGGGCCGTGCCCGGAACATACGTTACATATATTTTGTACTAGCTGCTCGCCCAGGCTTCGCACGGGATACACCTGGATAAAAAGTAGCCTAAACCTTATTCTGATGTATAAGCTATATCACTGTAAAGTTTCATTTAAATCCGTTCAGTAGGTTTTGCGTGAAAGAATAACAAACACATACACAAACTCACTCACAAACTTTTGCATTTATAATATTAGTAGGAAGTAGGATGAAGCAGTTTATATATTAAACTATGCCTGATCCGTGCCGTTCGGGCCCGTCTACTAACTAAAGGCTCCGGCCCGGTCCGGACACGGCCCGGTCTAATATAAATCTTTCCTTAAGAGCTAAGAGTTTAGGTACTTAAAATCTAATTAAAAACAAGTTACCAGTACGCGCTGGGATAATAAAGATTTAATTGCACGGGTTCCAGTGCTATGGCTGAAATTGTTCAAAACAAAATGAAAAACTTAACGTGCGCTGCCATTTGAACTCTAGATGTTAATAAAAGAACAGGAATACTCAACATTGTTTGCGTGTAATTATATTTTACATAATTTCATCATTCGTTGCAACAAAGAGGTAGAGAATTCCTTTTTGCAATTAACAAAAAACGGCAAAAAAAACTACATAAAATTTACTATGTAGATAATATGCCTTTTGCCGTTTTTTGCAATTAACAAAAAAAAAGAAAGATTGTTACATGGATTCATCCAAATGCAAGGTTTAGACGTGCCTCTGACTATACCCTCTTTATTTATATTCAAGGATCCGAGCTGTGATACAAAAATATCATCTTTTTTGTCCTTATTCTACTTCATATGGGGATGGCACAATAGAATAATTTTTCTGTTGAAAAATGATTTTCAAGGACAAGCTTTTGTAAAATCATTGAAACTATCGAGCACCAGTGCGCTATCACCTGTCACATCTTATAACATTGTCATTGGAACTTGACAAGAATGCAATTTTTACTCAATCGAAGTATTTACTAAGGAGTTCCGTTGTGAGTTACTGTTGAACAAATCCTGACTCCATCATCAGATCAGCTCGATGTCATAAAACTATTGTATTGTCACCAGAACTAAAGGTGCATGCATTCAGCTCAATCGGTTGGGGATTAATCAAAACTGAGTTGCAAGATTCCACCCGAACAAACATACATACATACATACTTACATTGCAAGTTAAATAAAAGCTTGTAAAAACCAGCTGCCTGTCTGACGTTAACCCTCTTTGGGATTACTTGCTGGTGCACTTCGACAGCGTGATGGACATCGTAAAGATACATCTATTGAAGAAAGAAGAATGAACCATTAAGGCGCTGTAAGGGCCTAAAACCGCGGCAGAAATGACTAAGAGAGTTAACAAGCTCTAGATGGCGTATGCGTATTGTAATATATTTTTAGCTTAATAAAAGTCTAGGTAGGAACCTGAAGTAATCTTCTAATATATAAAATTTCCATGTCACAATGTTAGTTACCGTACTCCTCCGAAACGGCTTGACCGATTCTCATGAAATTTTGTGAGCATATTGAGTAGGTCTGAGAATCGACCAACATCTATTTTTATACCCCTAAGTGATAAGGGTGGCGTAAATATTGGGAAAAACGGAAAGTGCTTTTTTCTGTGGGATTATTGACATTTGACAGCACAACGTCTGTCGGGACAGCTAGTATATTTATAAAAAAAGGAAAGTATTTTTTTTCTTTTCCGAAAAAGAGCAATCGTCGACATGGAGCGCCTTAATTGTAACGAATATAGTATCGACTTGGCTGTGTTGAGTTGGAAAGATCAAACTTTTTGCTGTAACACTGAATAACACATCTGCAGGGTCTTTGGTTTGTTTGTGTGAGTTGATGATTTTTTGCTGGAATTATCGTACCCAGCAGCGTGTTTCTTTTTTATCATCAAGCTTATTTCAACTTTTGGTGTTCAAAACAAAAACTTGTAGGAACATCGCTAAAAAACTAAACCATAAAACGCAATTTTGGATTAGAGTTAGAAATGCGAAGGACATGGTTCATGCGGCTAATAACAAAATCCGCTGTAAAGATGATTCAATTTAAAGTAATTTAGTATTTAGACGTGCATCTGTCTACCTCCTTGAGGCATTATCAAGGATCTAAGAGCTTGAAGATCTTAGAAGATGTCTACTGTGCATGGGGATTACAGTCGTGGTCCGATTTATTTATTTATATACATAATCACCTGATAAGTATAAGGCGCGCATATAAGAATACTAAATTAAAAGTAAATTTAATGTATTATGATATAAAATACTTTTAAAAAACTTTTCGATAATGTACTTGCAATAGAATAGCCGTACTTATACTTTCAGATTTAATATTAACAATGCAATAAATACAACAAAATACTAAGAAAATATTTTTTTATTCGGGATATGTTACGAGTTCGCCGTCAGTCATAGTTTTATGTACTTAAGCATTTTTTTTTTTTTTTTTACGATGGGAAAATGCTTGACGCATCTTCTACAGCTAGGGTAGAGCTGAAGGGGTATGTCGGGCTTTCCGCCAGCTACTAATGCTAATGAGACACTAGTAACCAGCGGCATACCGACTAAAAACCCATCGATATTCAGTCGCTCACCTAAGTGCCAATGCATCGTCAAACCATTCGTCGTCCGACAAACAGTTCGACTCTGCATCAGCACTTGACTGAGCCACGGGGTCCCTTTCGGATTCTACCGCGACATGTAACCATAACCATGGGTTAACCTACTTACAATTGATCGAGTGTCATAGTACCCAAGAATATCTTGAAAACCAGCAATCACAGTTCTCACTGGATCCAACGAACACAATCTTGTTTAATAAACAGCACAAAGGTAATAGGTCAAAATGATTGAAAGATTATACTCACAACACAAGCTAAGAACTAGTTTTTATTGCAGTAACAATGAAACACAATAAATGTTTCTAATAAAGCGATAATTTGTGACTAGACTAGGAAAAAGGAGCAGTAGCCTGCATTGAGGAAGCTTTTCGTGTGCATTTAATTTGCAGCTTTATGCATGTGTAATAAGGTATCGTTTTGCTTGTTATCATGCGAGGACATGTTACTTTTATTGATCGTATCAACAATAACGAGAGTCACGAGGTGTTGCGTAACGCGAACAATCTCGCTCACTTCATGTGGAATACTAAACGCATTTACATCGAGTGCGGATTGCGCGTATCTATGCCTGCTTACCGGTACGAACTTACGCACTATCTGTTTATCCCTTTCTTCCATCTCAGAGTGAGAGGCGTGGAAGAGAGACGGCGTGAGTTCGATCCCTGCAACAAATATTTGAACGAACTACAAATATTTTCAGTATTAGGTACAAGAAGGCGGGTGAGCAGTACTTGTAATTGTGAAGTGTATAGACTAGACACGCTTGTAATTGATTCTGAGCGCTCCCGAGCTTACGCACACAAAAACAATGTCGATGTCAAATCTACACACACGATTAAGACTAATCCACCTTTTTGAGATAGAACAATTATATCATTTAGATTCCAATTCGACACAGATCAGAGAATTAAGTCAAGAGTATCGATGTGACTGATTATTTATTTACCGATCGGCTTCTGTCCGTGGATAAGCACGCATGGTACCCGGAAATACACAATTATATAAACAAACTAGCTGACCCGTGCCCGCTTCGCTGTGCGTAAGACATTTCTAATACCATCGTTGACTTTTTTGTAGACGTTTTTAAGGTGTACAATACTGTAGTACATTATTTTGATATATCTCGTGGGGTTCCAGCCAGCATTTGCAATGTAAGCGCAAAAAAATGTGTTTATTTACGACATCACATTAGAAACCTCTAAAATTATCAGTGTTTCTCTACTATATTATGCATGTATTATACATATAAACCTTCCTCTTGAATCACTCTGTTTATTAAAAAAAACCGCATCAAAATCCGTTGTGTAGTTTTAAAGATATAAGCAAACATACATACAGACATACAGACGCGGGAAGCGGAAAGCGACTTTGCTTTATACTATGTAGTGATATACATAAATAGGTACTTATAAATACAATATGATTAAATTCATTCTACAATGAATCCATTAAATTACGTTAATGATACTATTTTTTTTTTACCTACCTATGACCTTTACCTACTATGTATTGTCCATGATGCAAATAAATAATGTAGCCTAATCACTCTCCGGTCTTTTGATTAAAGCACATAACACCCAGACACAGAACAAACATGTTCATCACACAAATGTTTGTCCCAGCCTACAGTGCGGAAAGCAGAGCTGTTACCAACTGAGCTGTGAAGCCAGTCAGTCTAACTGTCGTAGTGATCTTTTCATTCATTTAAAAGCATACAACTTTTTATACGTGTAATTGCGGTTCATACAAGATTTTTTTTTGCTTATTATCATTATCATTTCATTGCATTATTATTATTTGGGTATTTTCCATTATCAGAGGTTATTAGAACGCTCGGTGCATCGACCGGCATACCTGTCGTTTCTTTATAAATGCTTTTATATCTTAAAACAGATGTTACATACTAATTATTATTCAATGATAATATTATGCTGTACTTGGATAGATTATTCTAGTTCATAGAATCGAGTTTAATTGCTGATTTCAATGCCATGAAATTATCCTAGGGGACCAATGGAACGAATCTAATTGTAATGTACAATCTAGTCGTAACATATCAAAAATATAATAAAAAATAAATAAAGCACAAAATACAAAAAAAAACATAACTGAGAAAAATATTTAGTATTTTCTATATTGGGATTGATGAGTTGAAATAATCATGAATTTAAAGACACAACGCCCTCTACAGGAAAAAAATCCTTTTCATTTATAAATAAAAAAACATATTAAAAAAAAGATTGTGAGAACGGTTGTATGTTTCTTGCTTAAGGCGAGTAATTAATGTGTTTGATGAATGCAGAATCGTTTTTTCTCAATAACCGCAAAACATCCATTTTTGTTTTTTATGACAAAGATAACTTAATGATTTAATCTAGATTAATAAAAGAACAGAAACACGATCAGTGAAACTTTTCTTGATAGATTTATTTTCCAAAGTTGGCTCTTCAAAAACACTAGTTTCGTTTTTAATTAAAACTATGAATAGCTAAACAGTTCATTTTTATATAATTCGTTAGATATTTATACTAGCTACCTAAATTAAAGACAGTTTCTTTTTAAGTGTGATGGTTTTCAAGATATGCAGTTCTATCACAATTTCCGTCTTATCCGGGTAGACTCAGCCCATACAAAATGTCAAAAATTTCACTTATCACCTTAATCAAACTCAAACGACCAAACGTATTTGGATGCAACTTCGAATATACGAAATATATGCCTTGGAATAAATATAGACAAATTCTTATATACGTAAGCAAGCAGGGCAAAAATTAGTAATTTTATAAATCTCTACTCCTATGGTGAACACAGGGCATAATTTCCTACGAATTTGACGTCAATAGAAATTATTTCAACTCGACTTCTGACATTCCCGTTCAAAGAAATAAGATAATAATAATTGTAAGTATCTAGAAGCCTTTTACTGACAAATTAAAGGATCACATCGCAATTCGCTTTCCAGAATATAACATTATTTCGTCTTTAATATTTTCCTTCTTGCGTCATTCGTAATTCCAAAAGAGCGTGGGTGTCGGTACTAACTATTCTCAGATTTCAATTAGCTACAGGATCTCTTGCTTTTCATCGTATAAGGAAGATTCTTTTCGGCTCTCGAAATTATAATTGCTATCAGATAGAATCGAGATAATGCTTTTCTGAAATCATTTGCTATTAAATTTTAATTGGTTTGTTCGCTATTTTTCTTAGAAATGTTTTTCTTATCGAAATGTCGGTATTATGTAAGTACTTGTCACAGGTAGGGAAAGATCAAAACGTTTTGCTGATCCTCTCATGTCGTCATGAGAGTTTTTTTGCCGATTGAGAGTAAGCAGTAAAAAAAATATAGGACCACGACTGTAATCCTCACGGTAGACATCCTTTTAGACAGGCACTCATATCTTTGAAGATGTCTAAAGGGGGTAGTCAGAGGCATGTCTAACTATATTTGGCATAAATCCACATTTTGCCTAGTTAGCGTTCCATACGTGATAAGTTACAAGCCCGTCGCTGCTTAAAATAATATTAAATGGTTTATTTCTTAAAAAATATTTTTTTATCAGCAAACCCATAGGTAGGTACGGCCAGTATTTGAACCGACGACCTTCGGATTGAAAGTCGAGGTATATTATTTCTCAGTCAGTACATAGTAAGCAATTTGTGTGCATAAAAATCCCTCAACAATACAGTTGACATAAAAAAATCTTCCAGCGCGCAGTCGCTAGAGACTGTGACTGACTCAGTGAGTGATGGATGAGCTCTTATCACATAATGATAACCTTCCACGCTCCCCTCCTCCCCACAACCCCCTTGCCTCGATGTGTTTCAGCGAAAGTGCTCGTATTTATAGAAAATTATATTGTAAAATAACAATCCTATCCTATCCTATCCTATCCTAATCCTAATCCTAATAGTATTATAAATGCGAAAGTTTGTGAATGTTTGTTCCACAATCAGGCCTAAACGACAAAACGGATTCAGATGAAACTTGCTGTAGTATGTAGATAAAAAATCAGAATAAATAATAGGGTATCTTAAAATCCGAAAAACTACCCCTAGATGATAAAAAAACGCAAAAAAGATGATTTTGGTATAGATGACGTTTAGTGTGCAACAAATCTGACATCACAGACTAAAAACATTTAGTCGTCATAGCAACACAGTTTTGACTAATGAATGATACGCATTCTACCAAAATTCATTATTTATTTTATCAGTACAAGGTTTGTAGGGAAAAAATTGGAAGCTGACTGAAATTGCTTTTTCCTATGTGATTATAACAAAAAAAAATTGACAGAACAACGTTTGTCACGGGTCTGCTAGTAATATATATATTTGGCTTTATATTGTTTAGGAATATGAATGGAATGCTATGCAAAATGTGTTGACATGCCTCTGACTACCCTCTTTAGTCATCTTCAAGGTGCTGAGCGAGCCAGATTTAAGAGGATTTACTGTACTTGGGGATTAAAGTCGTGATCCTGTTTCCTGTGAATTTTGGTATGAAGTTTTAAAACAATATAAAATGTATTATAACAGCTAACCGCTACAAATATAGTCTTGATCCTACCTTAAGATTATCTTATCTTAAGACGAGTTCCATGATACCCACAACACGGATAATATCCTGTTGCGTTTCAACCAGCCTAACACAAGACGCAGTCAATATACGCTAAATAATTCATATATTTCCAAGCTATTGTTAGAAACAAGAATTTCTGAGTTATCATTTTTAAATTCTGAGTAAAAATTCATATTACAAATTCGAATCATTTTGGTAAAAAAACAATTTGAATGTATACCTACATATTTGTATAAAAAATAATCAGGCTTATAAAAGCAATCTTTCCGGTAAATTTATAAAAATAATAAAAACCGGCCAAGTGCGAGTCGCACGAAGGGTTCCGTACCATTATCTATAAAAACGGCCAAAAAATCACGTTTATTGTATGAGAGCCACCCTTATATATTTATTTTATTCTGATTTTAGTATTTGTTGTTATAGCACCAACAGAAATACATATTTTGTGAAAATTTAAACTGTCTAGCTATTACGGTTCATGAGATACAGCCCTGTAACAGACAGACGGACAGCGAAGTCATAGTAATAGGGTCCCGTTTATACCCTTTGGGTACAGAACCCTAAAAATTAACCTCATCAAATCCAGATTTTTCAAATGCAAACTTATATTCACTGTAGGTACTGTGCTTTGTGATCCCTGAGTAATTTTGCCAAATTTAAATTGCGGTCTCCTCCGCTCAATTCAATGAGTTAGTAAAGGCAAAGTTTGCCAGCTAGACCTTCGGTTCCTAGGCATCCATTACTTTACAGTGAACTGGAGCTCAACGGACCACTAGACTAATGACTGGCTTCCTTCGAGGTGGCGACAAAAGCGGACCATAGACAACAAAACTCTGTGATACCTTAAGACCATTGTAATCAACTGGAGCAATAAATAAATGAATATGAATATGAACAATATCACCCGATAGAGAAAAGTCCACATATTTGTGGGTGGCAGTTGTGATGCTATTACTTAATTTTTCTATTGCATAATAGATAAGATAAAGTATTTACACAAACGAACAATGATCTGCTACAAAGATCAAACACAAATGCTTTTTTTTTTACATTATTTACTAGCTATGTCATTCAGGTGTCTATATCCGATTAGTAATGCTCCCTGCACTACAACTCTTTCAAACCTCAATAGGAGTATATTTGCAACTAACGTATTCAATACTACCTGTAATAATAATAGCAACCCACTTTGAACGGTTGTGTCAAATAATGAAGACTATAGGCATATTTTTGATACCTTAGTTTACATATTGCAATTTTCGTGGGGAACTGTACTTTTTTTGAAAATAAAATTATGTCCTATAATACTTGCTGGTAATGTAGCTTATATAAGGTATAATAATTTTCCAAATTGGTCAAGTAGTTTTTTAGTTTATCCATTACAAACAAAAATACAAATTTTACCCCTGGATACAATTTACCGTTTGTTGACCCCCTACGTGTAGAGTTAAAAATTTACAGATCGCACAAATCTAGCAAAATGAGCGGAATTTGTCAGCGAGCTAGTTCGGAAGGTTAATCGGTTGTATAACCTCGTGTTTTGGCACTATGTCATTGTATACTTTGCACGTCGCTTCCTGAGTAGTATCTGAGTGCTATCTATGATGGTGGGCGCCAGTGACTCTACCAATATGCATAGTTTGTGAAACATCTAGTTTTTGAATATTATTGCATGCCGAATAGGGTGAAAATCATATCTATACTAATATCCTAATAATGTGAAAGTTTGTGAGTTTGTATGTATGTTTGTGCTTCAATCAGGCCTAATCGACAAAACGGATTAAGTTGATGAGAAGATGATGAGATTTAAAATATGAAAAACATCCCCAAAACAATATAAATACGCAAAAGGGATGATTTTGGTATAGATGGCGCTGGTTTGCGACAAATCTGACATAACAGACTAAAAACATTGAGTCTTTTTTTAAATTTGACAGGACATCGTCTGTCACTGGTCGGCTAGTATTATATAATCTTGTAAATCTGAAAGTTTGTGATGATGTTTGTTTTTCAGTCACGCTTAAAAAACCAAAGGTATTTGGATGAATCTTGGAATATACATAACTAGCGACCCGCCCCGGCTTCGCACGGGTAGCATGTTATTATACATATAAACCTTCCTCCTGAATCACTATATATTAAAAAAACCGCATCAAAATCCGTTGTGTAGTTTTAAAGATATAAGCAAACATACATACGCGGGAAGCGGAAAGCGACTTTGCTTTATACTATGTAGTGATACGCCTATGCACTGTTATATCATATAAGTCTACTTTTTGCTTGTGAAGCCGCGGGCGGAAGCTAGTGAAAAATAAAAAACATGAATAATTCAATAAAAATAAATAGGATCAATAGGATCACGACTGTAATCCCCAAGTACTATAGACATCCTCTCAGATCTCCAGACGCTTAGATCCTTTGAAGATGTCTAGTGAGGGTAGTCAGACGCACATCCAAATATTATACTTGGCACATGCCCACATTTTGCAGTAGTTAGCATTCCATACGTGACAGGTTGCAAGTCCATCGCCGCTTATAAGGACACTAACTTGTTTCCTCACGATGTTTTCCTTCACCGTTGTAAGCATGTGTTTTTTATACGCATATAAATTTTCGAATAGAAAAATCCATTGATGCACGCCGGATTCGAACCCACGACCTTCTGATTGAAAGTCGAGGTACATCCCACTAACTTGATAAACGTAGATTTTAAAGACTTTTATAGCGTTCGAAGAGTACGAGTAGCTTGCCTGCCCCCAATTACACTTAATGACCATAGTCAACGCAACGATATAATCATTTTTAAAAGTCTAAGTGATATCCGAAACGTTTAAACCATAAAACGTAGCGTAAGTCGAGAAGTTTTACCTTTTTATAGATTACTAGTAGTCCGCCCAGGCGTCACACTGGTGTACTAATGATTTTATGGCTACTTTTTTACACATTGGGTTATATTATTAAAGTTTTGGTAGGGATCCCTGATTTTTTCTAGTAATTAATATATCCTATGTTCATCAGGAATAATGCAGGATTCTAATGGTAAAATATTTGTTCAATTCGGTCCAGTAGTTTCGGAGCCTATTCAATGCAAACAAACAATCAAATTTTTCCTCATTTTAATATTATTATAGACCCGGCTTCGCGCAGTGTACCTAGGATGAGGTGACATTATTGCAATTTTCGGGGAGATCTCTACTTACTTTTAAAATATACTATGGCCTACGTTTCTCGCTGCATTAAGGGGCTCCCAGTCGCTGATTGCTCTTTTTCGAAACGAAAAAAGAAATACTTCTGAACAAGCCACATCTCCTATTTTTATAAGTATATTACTTCAGGTTCCTACCTAGATTTGTATTAAGCTGAAAACATAATAGCAGAATCTTTTCACGATAAAGATATTATTTCAAAATGATACGTTTTAGAATTTATGATCGAAATATTTTATATACCTACTATTAAAATCAACTTGTGATTTATAGTTAAAGATAGGTAATATGTAGATCTAGATTTCTATTAGAATAGATTTTTGATAAGTAATTATACATAATTTATATCATTAATTTATTCGAAAAGCTAAGGCGGACCACGCGCCTACGTGTGTTTGTCGTCATTGCAGCGATCGGTAGGATTATTTATCGAAGTGATTAAAGATGGGTACATCTTTATTCACATATACTATACATTATAAAATAGGAGATGTGGCTTTTTCACAAATATTTCTTTTTTCGTTTCGAACAAAAATAATCGTCGACTGGGAGCGCCTTAATGTAATATCCAACTTTGAGCGTAATTGCTTTTACGGTCAATTACTCTAGAGTTTTTGGCTTATAAACCTCGTCGCCAGAGATCTTAATCTCCTATGTAATTCCAAATTTATATAGGTATACTTAATACTTTAAACTGGCCTCAGTTGGTAGTAACTCTGCCTTTTACGCTGTAGGTTGTAGATTCTTACTCAGGAGAAATATTTGTGTGATGAACATAGATGTTTGTTCTGTGTCTGGGTGTTTTAATGTATATATTTACAAAAAAATAGGTACTCTATCAGTTATCTGGTTTCCGTAGTAGCTCTGCTTAGTTTGGGGCCAGATGGCGCTGTGTGATAATGTCCACCCATATATATTTATTTATTTAAACACTGTTATTTTTGCCTTAAAAAATCTGTAATATGTTGTACGAAAAAACCTTCATATCTGGTGTAGATAGTACCTTCACTACGCGCATATTTCGACCATCGAATCCGTTTATTTGTATCAATGACCATTTTAATTGACTCGGAAAAAGGACATTCGAATGACCTCGATATGGCCTACAACCCATAATTACAAAAAGTTGATAATTTTGGTGAGAGGGCTTCTGTTTTTAAGGTGATATGTGAAATGTTTGGTTTTTTGTATGGGCTGAGTCTACCCGGATAAGACGGAAAAAGTGATAAAACTGCACTATCTTTAAAACCATCGAACTTAAAAATAAACTGTCTATAATTTACTTAGCTAGATTGATTATCTAACGAATTGTATAAAAATAAACTGTTTAGCTATTCATAGTTTTGATTAAAAACGAAACTAGGGTTTTTGAAGAGCCAACTTTGAAAAATAAATCTATCGAGAAAAGTTCCACCAATCGTGTTTCTGTCTATAATTTATCTAGATTATATCCTTTGTCATAAAAAACAAAACTCTATGTTTTGCAGTTATTGAGAAAAAACGATTCTGCATTCATCAAAAACATTTTTTATAAATATTAAAGTGTGTACAGACACTTTAATAGAATAGAATAGACTGTTTAGAATACACTGTGACTTAGATTTTTGGATTGGGTAAAACGGAGCAAATGTTTTGGGTTGGGGTAAAAATAACATTGGGTAGAAAAATTGTAGGTGTTCAACCCACAATTAGGTGCATTCATATTAACGCAAGGAAAATTCGATTACGTAGGGTACAAGTACATAATACTTTAATCGAGCAGTTACTTTAACCGCCAAAAGCGTCAATAAAGTTTTACTGTAAAAATAATTGATACTGCTTAACGTTATAATTACAGAATATTTACAAAATGCATAAGAACTAGTTGATCACTAGATCACTACCATCACTACTGGGTGGGGATCAAACCCACAACATACAGCGCAGAAGGCAGAGCCACTACGAACTTAGCTGTGAGGCCAGTCAATTGATAATGCGTTTAATTTAAGCCGCAAACCCACCGCGGCGCATGCTGTACACGGCCACGCGACGCATTTGTACAAATAACATCAATTCATGCGTAGCGTGTCCATTGCAGTTAAAACAATTACATACATTTTCTTGCAAAGCGTAGCTCGACCCACGTGCGTAGTCTCTCCGTGTGCTGCGGTGGGTTTGCGCCTTTATTACCTTGTTTAGTGATCGCATCATACCACAATGTGACAGTATCTTTGTATCCCGTTTTCATTAGTGAACTTGCACGCATGTTATCTCACACTAATGGCTCCATATCAATATTGACTGTTATGCTATCGCATTACGTCATCCAGTAGTCGGCGTGAACAATTATTCCACTTGAGTTTTGACAACTAGCGTTTTATGCAAATAAACATACTAGTAGATAATATATACAACAATTTTATTTATTTACTAGTTGACGTTGTCCTGACCAAAATTCAATATTCCCATAGAATACCGAATTTTAAATTTTTCCGGGCAACTTTTTTTGGAGAATCAAGAAATTATGGAAATTATGGAGTATCAAGCCCCAAAGCGAAGCTTGTAATACATAAAACAGATTACTGATATAATACCTAAATACTTTGTTTTTAGTAAATATATACCTATATTATAAAACCCAGACAGGAGAAACAATAAATATTAATTACACAAATTATTTGTCCTGGTCATCAAACTTACAACAGATAAATTTTTCAAATTTGTGTTTTTGTTGATTACTAAGCTGTTTAAAATGTGATTACATATAGTTGTTTGTATAATTAGATCTATACTTATAAATATTTACAGTTATATAAAGCACTTAGGTCTAGTAAACAAGTAAACGTACTTAATGTACTTATACTTAACTACCATTTAAGGGGTAAAAGTTGATGTTCTCATAAAAGCCAATTACATGCAATCACAGCATTGGATATAAACAACCAATCTTTTTCAGATAAATTTTACTTTCATCGTTAAAGACGTGATGATAGAAGTTTAATACAATAATAATAGGTATATACAAAAGCAGACCCGCGACAGACGTTATCCTGTTCAAATTTTAATAATGACTGATTTTTTGCACACCAAAATCACCCTTTTTTCGTTTTTTTATCAGTTTGGGTATGTTTTTCGTATTTAAAATAGTTTATTTTTTATTTGGGCATTATATCTACATCTACAGCAAATTTCATTTTAATCCGTTTTGTAGTTTAGGCTAGATCTAGGCACAAACATACAAACAAACGCACAAACTTTCGCATTTATAATATTATTAGGATAACAAATCGTTATTTCGTTCAAAAAAATCGAATATACATTATATAGGTTTGTAAAAAACAAAACAAGTTCAAGAGCGTGTCGGCCCACGCACAGTGAAAGGTTCCAAAGTCAGCAGGTAGGTCTAAGTTCTCTCTTTGTTTATGATTATTTGAAATGTACCGAAATGTTTAAATCTTAACTATTATTTTATTTTTATCCTGTTTTAAAAGAACAAGAGACGAACAAGTCTTTTTTGAACTTTGGAACCCCAAAAATAGGCTCAAGAATCAATTAACTATGTTAATTAACGATCATGCATAACACTAATTATACATTTCAACTTTCAAAAAACTACGTCAGCTTTCTAAAAACATCTTAATAAATATAGAAAAAAAAACATTTATTTTGAAACGGTCCAAAACTCGATCATTCTGTAACCATCGGAATTTAAATATGGTTCCATTATCTTTTAAATGGCGGATTAGTAAAAAATCTTGGAAAAAGTTATACGACAAGGAATATTTTATATGTTTTTATTAATATTGTAATGTGGTTTTATTTTTATCTTTTATAACAATATTTATTGTGAATTATTTTGTGTGATTTTTTTATTATATTTTTTTACAATATATCCAAAGATGAAAATTATCAAAAGCAATTAATGCATAAAATAAATAATTAGGAAAATCTCAATTAATATAACTCGTATGTGACAGACGACTGACAGTAAGCCAGACAAGTATTTCCAACTAGCCAAAAGCATTAAGTTTAATCTTAACTTCTAAACTAGTCAAGCAACATAATATCTTTCTTATATATAAAATTCTCGTGTCACAATGTTAGTTCCCGTACTCCTCCGAAACGGCTTGACCGATTCTCATGAAATTTTGTGAGCATATTGAGTAGGTCTGAGAATCGGCCAACATCTATTTTTCATACCCCTAAGTGATAAGGATGGCGTAAAGATCGGGAAAAACGAAAAGTGCTTTTTTCTGTGGGATTATTGACATTTGACAGGACAACGTCTGTCGGGACAGCTAGTATTTAAATAAAAATGGCTTCTAGTTTCTTAATCTGTTTATTTTATACTCGAAACATGCAGACGGCTGTATTTTAAAATGATAATACAAATATTTATTTACATAATAAGTTATTCAATGTTCTAAAAATATATCACACCAGAACATGGGATGATAAATTGCATTTATGTAAACAAATATGAGCACCATATAAATTTCCTAAGGTCATGAGTAAATATTGATAAAGATTGATAATGCGACCCTGCATTGTCTTCCACTTATATATCGCCTTGGTTCGATCTTCCGTACTTTCCTTTTGCGAAACATCCTAATAATATTATAAATGCGAAAGTTTGTGATAAGGCTGCTATGTTTGTTCCCTAATCAAAAATAAACGACAAAACGGATTAAGATGAAATTTTCTGTATGTAGGTACAAAATCAGAATAAATAAAGGGGAACTTATAATCCGAAAAATAACCCCTAAATGATAAAAAAACGCAAAAAGGATGATTTTGGTATAGATGGCGCTGGTGTGCAACAAATCTGACATCACAGACTATAAACATTTAGTCATCATAGCAACGCAGTTTTGACTAATGAATGATACGCATTCTACCATAATTCCTAATTTATTTTATCAGAACATGGTTTGTAGGGAAAAAATTGAAAAATTTCGATTTTTTCGAAGTTGTCTGAAATTGCTTTTTTCTATTCAATTATTGAAATTTAGGCAGGATAACGTCTGTCACGGATCGGCTAGTAGAAAATAATTTCTTAGGATGTTAGTGGCAGTTCTGGTTGTCACCACAAACTGCCTAAAATTTAGTTAAATATTTTTATTCTGTTTACGTTAAAGCCTGATAGAGTACAGTAAAAAAAAGTAAAGAAAGGTACCGATTAAAGACTCGACTATTGCTTGTAAAACCCTAGACTGTGATAACTATTCTTATAATTTCAATATCTTCCATTTTGAACACTATTCTGGTAATAAGAAGAGGTTCAGCCAGTTTGAGGGCTGAATGACTACTTCAACGTCTCTTTACCGAAAAATTGTAGATGAAACCTCGTCATATTTTTGAAGTTCTGTTCAAATATAATCCGCACAGTGAGGACTAGGCATAGGCATAAAAAATCCCCCTTTCACAGGTATCTTGAAATTCAACATTTTTACTTTATAACTTTGTACGGATCACTAATATGTGGATAGTTACGGATCACTATCGTTCCAAAATTTAAGCGTCGTCGTACTAAAAGTCTGCAAAAACACTAAACAGAGAGAGAGACCTGACAACACTGTAAGGGTTCGTTGTCGGACTCCGGAACCCTAAAACGTCACCTACGCATTTTTTGTTTGATCACTGAGTTGTGACAATACGGAAAACTAGTACCGCGCGACTGATGGCATGGCAGTAGCTTTGATCGTGTCCATTTGTAGCATAAGTTCATGGAAAAAATCTGAAAGAGCTTGAGCCTTACAAAAAGCGCCTACAACTCGACTCGTCGAAGGTTCTAAGCCAAAGTGACATTAAGTACACATCATTAACGAAGAGTGCGGGCCGCGATACTCAGAATCCGCCCAAGGCTTTAACGTGGGTGTAGAAAATTTGAATGAATGAAAACCTCGGAGCTTTTCGGAGATGCTCGGGTGAGTTCGGCCCAAGGTCAGTGGTGGTGGGACCCGACCCCGTTTCCGATTAAGATCGATGTGGCTACGAGCTCAACCCCCAAAATCGGGGTGTTTAGGTTTCCGTGCGTTTTCAATGTCAAGTGATTCATGTTTTGGGGCAAACTTCGAGTCATTATGGCCTGTTTCCGTGACTGTGGAATGTTACGCCTGTTCGGCTCGTGATTGCCGGGACAAAAGCTTTTGTCTTTTTCCGACAATTGGGAATACTACAGGGAAATTATATTGGACCTTTAACGGAGTCTCTTATGTCTCATGGGGCTCGTTTGCTCACAATAATAATTATCATTGTGGGCGGAATATAAAATTACCCACTGATTTGGTTTTAATTCAGGTCTGAAGTAATAGGATCACGACTGTAATCCCCAAGTACGGTAGACATTCTCTCAGATCTCTAGACGCTTAGATCCTTTGAAGATCTAGGTCTAGTGGGGGTAGTCAGAGGCACGTCCAAACATTATATTTGGCACATGCCCACATTTTGCAGTAGTAAGCATTCCATACGTGACAGGTTGCAAGCCCATCGCCGCTTATAAGAACACTAACTGGTTTCCTCACGATGTTTTTTAAACCTAAATATCACCTGAATCTATAAATGTTATAAAGAAAAAACTTTTTTGATTAGTTCGTTAGTAGCTTGTAAGATTTCGTGAGTTTAGTTGTAGGAGGTGATCTCTGAAACAACTGATACGATGCTTAAAAATATTTTAGTTTAAAAAAAGTAGTCCACGGATGAAACAAATAAATTATAATAAATAATAAATGTTTTTATTGCGTTTCCAAAAGTACAATATTATGAACAATGATGAGATCTCCTTTTAAGTAAAAAATACTTGTCATAGGCGATTTCGCTCTTGCTTAGGTCTATTTTTAGAGTTATTTGTGGGGTGGTAATAATAATAAATATTGGTGAACATTTCACACAGCGCCATCTAGCTTCAAAATAAGCAAAGCTTATACCACGTACAACTCGCAGACGCAAGCACTAAACTATCACCATTTGAGCTAACAGACCAATCTATCTGTTTTTAATACTTCCCAGGCAACACTTCTACTGGCCTCACAGCTCAGTTGGTAGTTGCCCTGCCTTCTGCGCTGTAGGTTGTGGGTTCGATCCCCACCTGGGATAAACATTTGTGTGATGAACATAGACGTTTGTTCTGTGTCTGGGTGTTCATATGTATAATAAGTGTGTATTTACAACAAAAAGAAAACGTATATAAGTATTCTATCAGTTATCTGGTTCTCATAGTACAAGCTTTGCTTAGTTTGAGGCTAGAGGCGCTGTGTAAAATGTTAAAAAAAACATAGAATTTCTCTTGATTGATTGACCAGCAAGTATATTGTCGCTTATTGTTAAGAAATAACATGCAAAAATCATAGCATGCACTCGACAATTTTATGTTAATGTTGTGATTACTAGTCTAAGCGCATCAAAGTCTTTCATAGAATATTAATGCCCTGCAAAAAGGCTCTAACATTACCTATGATGCCCAATCAAGATGTCAGCCAAGACATGAATGTTGCAAATTATCCTTTCAACGTTTAATTTTCATGGATTGACGTGAAATTATGTCACATAACCTTAGGGTAGGTTTATATAAGACCGGGTCGTGTCCGGGGCGTGCCGGAGCCTTTAGTTAGTAGACGGGCTCGGACGGGACACGCATCAGGCATTGTTTAATATAAATTGCTTCATACAAAGTGTATGTAACGTTTCAAATCCGTGCCCCGTCCGGGCCACGTACACGGCACGGCCCGGTCTAGTATAAATCTACCCTGTTTCATGAGAATTCAAACTTGTGTTTTGTAAGTGTTTTCATTCACTGTTTTGAAAACCATTCGGACTAATGAAAATGAAATAGGATCACGACTGTAATATCTAAGTACGGTAGACATCCTCTCAGGTCTCTAAGCGCTCAGATCCTAGAGATCTAAAGGGTAGTCAGAGGTACTTCCGAAGTACTCATCGTCCCGCGCTTCTTCGGGTTGTAACATTTATCGAATGTTGTTTTATCAGTTATCTGGTTCGTATAGTACAAGCTGTGCTAAGTTCCGGGCTAGATGGCGCTGTGGAAAATATCATTAATTTTATTCCTAATATTTTAGGGATTCGTACAAGTAGCTAGGTACTTATAGATCTATTTAACTCCATTTACGTTATCTTGTACTAGCAATACTATCGTTCATTCTAAGCTTGTTATTATAAATTATCGAACGAATTTGCAATCACTGATATAAAAACAAACTGTATACTATCTTTATCTTTATCGTACAATATCTTATTTATCGGTAGGTACACAAGATTGTGGGTTAAAAACCGGAATTTATTTTATTTTGTTTCTCCACGTTGCTAAAATATATTTGTTTTTTATAATGTTGCTGTCACCAAAGTGGGTCAAAACGTCATTACATGGTGATTGTTCTGAAATACATGTAATCTATACATCTATACATCTATACATATAATAAAACTGTAGAAGAGCTCAATTCTGTACATTGAATAAAAACGAAATAAAATACTCCTAGGGGCCTTTATACAAGTAACACAAGCCAAACAAAAACATTTCGAAATTTTTGTCTGTCTGTCTGTCTGTTGTCCGGCTTTCACGCAAAAACTACGAGTCGGATTTTGATGAAACTTTTTTTTTTATGTAGCTATTAGTCCTCGGCAACATATAGGCTATAATTTATTCTGAAGATGGAATACCAGATGTGTTACTATCTGTCGCCCAGCGAAGCGGGCACGCCAGCTAGTAGTACATATATTAAAGAAAAAAAACGTACCTCTGACTATCCCCTTTAGACATCACCGAGGATCTGAGAGGATGTTTTACGTACTTGGGATAACAGTCGTGATCCTATTTAATTTCATAAAAGACTTATGACTGTAACGGTAGACAATGTAGATATCCATCTACATCCAGCCCATCGCCGCTGTACAAATGGCAAAGGTTACATACACTTCAGTAGCTTGTATAATTGTATCATTTAGATTTATTGTTCAGAAGCAAAATCTTGGAGTTTTAATAGGTAGGAAGTGTAGGACCGTGTTATAACATAAACCGACATGTAATTATTAGCAATATAAATGCGAGTGTGTATGTTCTTCGGAAGTTTAATTCTTCGTAGCTATGCATATAAATTAATAATGATAATTTAGTACAACTGATTTATATCTATTTTTTATAGTGATGCTTGAATTTTTTTTTGTATGGGCTGAGTGTACCCGCGAATAAGACGGAAAAAGTGACAAAACCGCATTATCTAGAAAACCATCAAACTTACAAAGAAACTGTTTTTAATTTATGTAGCTAGTGTGATTATCTAACGATTTATATAAAAATTAAATGTTTAGATATTAATGGTTTTGAGTAAATACGAAATTAGTGTTTCGGAAGAGCCAACTTTGGAAAATAAATCTATTATGAAAAGTTTCACCAATCGTGTTTCTGTCTATAATTTATCTAAATAAAATCCTTAAGTAATCTTTGTCATAAAAAACAAAACTGTATGTTATGCGGTTATTGAGAAAAAAGGAATCTGCATTCATCAAAAAAAATATTACTCGTCTTAATGGAGTAGGTACAATGTTTTATGTAGGTTTTTTAGTTTTTCACAGTACACGGCCGTGTAACCTTGTCTTCTACCCAACCGACCAAAGCATTTAATTACTTATTCATTATTTTACAAACGGTAAAATGTACCTGTTTTTGTGTTATGTAGTTTTTTTGTTGTTAATGTTGGTACAAAATCTTCATATTAAAATTTACCTAAATGTTTATAACTTAAAACGTAAAAAGCTATTTTACGAAATCTCGCCAAGGGCCGCTTCTGTTCTTTTGCGCGTCAAACATTGAATCACAGTAATAAAATAAAAAAACCGGCCAATTGCGAGTCGGACTCGCGCACGATGGATCCCATATCATAATTTATAAAAATTGTCAAAAAATCACGTTTGTTGTATGCCTTTTTTTTCAGTATTTGCTGTTAAAGTGGCAACATAAATACCTACAGTTCATGAGATACAGTCTTGTGACATAATGACGGGCAGGCGGACAGACAGACGGACAGCGAAGTCTTAGTAATAGGGTCCCGTTTTTACCTTTAGGTACGGAACCCTAAAAACGGTTCAAAGAGGCCCAATCATGATTACTCTAATAGTTGTACGCCTTCAAACTAATCAAAAATAAATTAAAATAACATACTCATACATGATAATTTTATGTTTCTATTAACCTTGGAATACACAAAATATTGAACATGAACTTGCATGCCAACTTCACCACTTAAAATGCAATATTTTTAGGGTTCCGGACCCAAAGGGTAAAAACGGGACCCTATTACTAAGACTTCGCTGTCCGTCTGTCCGTCTGTCCGTCTGTCTGTCTGTCACAAGGCTGTATCTCATGAACCGTGACAGCTAAGGAGTTGAAATTTTCAAAGATGATGTATTTCTGTTGCCGCTATAACAACAAATACTAAATAAAAACAGAATAAAATAAATATTTAAGTGGGGCCAGTCCCATACAACAAACGTGATTTTTTTGCCGTTTTTTATAGATTATGGTACGGAACCCTTCGTGCGCGAGTCCGAATCGCGCTTGTCCGGTTTTTATTAATAATAAAATAACAAGGAATTATACCAGAAACGGGGAGGTTATTATGAACCCGATATTATGACCCGGTTGAAACTGACACTTTTACTATGCAAAAAGTGTCAGTTTTGACATTTAGACGATACGTTATCGATACGATAGTGGTTCGTGCTCAGGCCACAGAACTGTGCGTCTGTCTGATCCATAAGCACCTTTATTATTATTATTTACTCAAAGAATTAGTATATATGTTTAAATAAGTTTTCTGTTGAAAAATATTTTTCAATGGCAAGCTTTTGTAAAATAATTTAAAACATTGAGCATCGGAACTTGACAAAAATGCAAAGTTTTTACTGAACTGAAGTATTTACTAAGGAGTTCCGTTATGAGTGACCGCTGAACAGTTCCTGACTCCATCATCAGATCACCTTATTGTCACCAGAACTAAAGGTTTCCAAATTTCAGCTCAATCGGTTGGGAATAACTGCTTTCAAATTGAGTTGCAAGATTCCACCCGAACAAACATAGTAGTTTATACATTATACATACATTGCAAGTTAAATAAAAGCTTGTAAAAATCTACAACTGCCGAGTATTAGATGGGCTAGCATCAGTTACAGACGTTGTCAACCCGCGAGTCTGTCGGCCGACACCACTTGTACTTGCTAATTCTCAGAGCTATGTCGGTGACTTTAGTTTAATTCGATCTTGATCCTACTTCACTACTGTATAAAGCAAAGTCGCTTTCCGCTTCCCGCGTATGTATGTATGTTTGCTTATATCTTTAAAACTACACAACGCATTTTGATGCGGTTTTTTTTAATAGATAGATTGATTCAGGAGGAATGTTTATATGTATAATACATGCATAATATAGTAGAGAAACACTGATAATTTTAGAGGTTTCTAATGTGATGTCGTAAATAAACACATTTTTTTGCGCTTACATTGCAAATGCTACAGTATTGTACACCTTAAAAACGTCTACAAAAAAGTCCACGATGGTATTAGAAATGTCTTACGCACAGCGAAGCGGGCACGGGTCAGCTAGTATATTATAAATTTGAAAGTTTGTGAGTAAGTAAGTGAGTTGGTGTGTTTGTGTATGTTACTCTTTCACGCAAAAACTACTGAACGGATTAAAATTAAACTTTACAGAAATATAGCATAGACATCAGAATGACACATAGGCTACTTTTTAACCAGGTACCAACCGTGCGAAGCCAGAGCAAGCAGCTTGTAAATAAATAAATAAAAATTGGTAGACATTATTACATAGCGCCATACTTTTTTTTGTAAATACGTACTTATTATACATATGAATACCCAGCTACAGAATAAACACTCATGTTCATCACACAAATGTTTGTCCTGGGTGGGGATCGAACCACAACCTACAGCGCAGAAGAAAGAGTTACTACCAACTGAGCTGCAAGGCCAGTCAGAAATGCCGAGCATAGCTCTTTCCATAGCTCGTTAAGCGACCTTGAACCTTATGCGGCTGACTACAAGACCGAGTCTCTCTTCCATGCTACATGTTAGCAAATATATAGCGGCTTACTAGCAATCCGATGACAAAATCTTGTGCTAAGTAAACAGGTGTGCAAATACTATCAAACGATTTGATATTCGATACGACAAAGGCATCGTCAGAGCCAAGGCTGCGAGGAAGTGGCTAGACAATGCGCGCGCGGCTATTTTGCAATGACTTATTCCCGAGCGGTCCGACATCATAAGTTTCTACTGAAAGTTCTTTGAAGGAAAGAAATTTTGTTAAAAATAAATACTTTAGTGTGTATGAGAATGTTGGTATTATTTTACACACATACACACACATTCACACACACACACATACACAAACTCATGCATACACACATACACATACACATACATACACACAAATACGGACACTTATTATTAGTAAAGGGCTATTTTTCAAATTATGAAGTTTCTACTCCCGATACACATAAATATATTATTTTATACACCAGATTTCGGTTCAGACGTTACACACTACCGTGTTTGAGTAACAAACAAACATCCAAACTTTAGATTTTACAATATAAGTGTAATAGTGTTTGGGAGCGCTAGGAAATAAGTGTCAGCATTGCAATGCGCGCGGGCGCAGTTTTCCCAGCTGAAGTAGGAAGTGCTTGTTATCAAGACAATCATTTGAACGTACGTACGATATCTGATAAGGATAAAGGATTTAATTAATAAAATGTTTGGTAATCGGCACATTTTTGAATTTTAATACTTATTTCATTTGAACAGATAGTACGAATAACTTCAAGTAAATATTGTTATGGTTTTCGATTTTCTTTGTGGGGTTTTATAAAGATATTTATGTTAGAGCATTTATTTAATAAAAAACTAAGAATAGATTTTTATATTAACAGATGTTTGTTTTAGTATATAATTAAACTTTGTAACACGTACAGAGAAAAAACATAAAGATAAACATAGATTATTACAATAGAAAAATAGAATAACTCTCCTTCCATTCTGAAAACTTATGGAGATCCACAACGTACACAATATTTTCAAAATATGAAAAAGGGAGCTATCTAAGGATCGATAAGCGCGGATCAGCAAAGCCATCCAGCATCACCACCTGGAGAAGCTTCCGACTTGTGATCTGGATCAATTGAGCTGCCTATACTATACCTACTGATTATATAGCTGTATATAGCATTAAAGAAAAAATCATTGAAAAAAATTATAGGCCCCAAGCCGTGTTTGTTGCCTGATTCTTCTAGGCTGGTCACGAGGAACAGGCGTAGCTTCACCTAGCTCCTAAGACGTTTCAAAGTGATCCTTGTGATTTTATTGAAATAAATGCCTTTCGAATTTGAATTTGATAAATGCTTGCGACATACATTGAACATGACAACCACATAAGTATATATAGGTAGATAAACATCTGTTCTTAGATGATATACAAGATCAAGCAAGTGTCACTATGACATTCGTAACCCCAAGAGCCACTGGCGCCTTGTTGATTAATATTTTAGTTAATTAAAACGGACTTGGGACATCTTGTGACCAATTGTTATAAGTTTAGATTCTGGATCAGCTATTTATAGCGTTTAAAGTCACTGACCAATAAGCTGGAATTCAGAAACTTTGTGGATGCGAAATTGGGAAACTTAGTAAAGTTAGTTAACCACCTCCTAATGAAGACTTCGGCGGCGTGGTCGGTATATGCCTGGTAACGGTTTCGATTCCCGCAGCGGGCTAAATGTTTACATGATCTGCAAAGAATTTCTTCGGATCTTGTTGTGGTACTATAGTACCTTGCTATAACCACAAAACAGTCACTGTGATTGTTGGGTGCATGTTTGCATAATATTAATTTATGCCTTTTAAAGTGTTGCGTAATAAAAAACCTAATATCAGCTTATTTTTGAAGACAAAGAAACATAATTAGGAAACTTTAAGATTACATTACAAAAAGTTTAATTTATGTCTTATGAAACAAAAAAATAATCCCACAGAGATGGGTCTTGGGTAAGAATAAAATCCTAATTATTCGTCAACACTACACTGTTCATGCGCCATGCGCCAAAATCGCGTTTCATGTGTTTGATACTTCGCGCCCATCGCCGCCATGCCATCGCGCTAGGCTCGGTAGTGTGGACGAACACTTAAAGATCAAAAATTTGGATATGAACACTGAAGTATGGTAAACTAAACAGTAGATAAACAGCGAGGTTGGATCGAGGTTGTACTAGGAAACGTACCCGCAGCTGTTTGGCGGCCAGCCCCGATGTTTGACGCAAAAACCATTCTTGGTCCAATTGTTACATCAAATAACAAACCGGCAGGAAGGATTAATTTCTGCATTATTTAAGGTAGATTTGATCCATCTTCACCATCCATGTGAGGTCGGTTCAATACATATTTCTCTCCATCCACTTTCCTCCTAGCATCCTTCTCTTCTTCCTTCTTCCCTTTCCATGACATGCCCAATTACCCATACTACGCTAACTGATTATTTCTCATACTTTCTGTCGCAGGCGCTACTATCAAACTTCCTCTGATATATACACATTCCTAGTTAGTCTTTAATGGTAAAACAAATAGTTACCTCATACTCGTATTATAGCACCAGTTACTATTTCGTGTCGTTTAACAATGAACAAATAACAGTTTGTAGCGCACCGCTTTTTAAGGTGATGTGTGAAATGTTTGGTTTTTTTATGGGCTGAGTCTACCCGGATAAGACGGAAAAAGTGATAAAACTGCATTATCTTGAAACTTGAAACGAAACTGTCTATAATTTATTTAGCTAGTATGATTATCTAACGAATTATATAAAAATAAACTGTTTAGTTATTCATAGTTTTGTATAAAAACGAAACTAGTGTTTTTGAAGAGCCAACTTTGGAAAATAATCGAGAAAAGTTTCACCAATCGTGTTTCTGTCTATAATTTATCTAGATTATATCTTTGTCATAAAAAAAAACTGTATGTTTTGCGGTTATTGAGAAAAAACGATTCTGCATTCATCAAAAACATTTACCACTCGTCTTAAGTAGAATTCGATTCGGAGCATAGCCGGCTCGATTTGCGGAAACAAAATACCAGTATTTTTTTTTAATTTGATGTCGTAACTTCACGGTCAATGTCGAGGGGTCGACCTTGTGGCGCACTCGAGCACGTCTCTACCTAGTCCAAATAGTGAACAACTTACGTAACTGCACAATAGTAGCTAGTATTATAATCTGTGACTTGAACTATTAATTTGCTAATGTATCATCGCGCAGTGAATTCAAATCGGGTGCTAATTAAATTGGTTTTGCTACTATGTAGGCAAAGCTACTATGAAGCGTTTGGTTTGATTAAAATGCGATCACGACTGTATTCCGTAAGTACGGATCTTTAAAGTTGCGTAAATGAGACAGTCAGAGGTACGTCCAAACATTTGGCTCATTTTGCATTTTGCCGTTTTTAAGATTGTTAACTGGTTTCTTATGATTCACATAATGTGATATGCATTTTTTGGTGCATTGCCGGGATTATACCAACTACTTTTGGATTTAAAATAGAGGTACCTCCTATCCAACCATCCCGGCTGTTAAATTAGCAGGATATAAAACATAAATAAACATTTCCATTGCATTAATAACCAATCAAAATCTTCTCGCTCTTTTCAAGTGTCATAATTTTGTTTTAGTGGCCTAAAAAAACCTAAATAAAAATATTTTTTTAGGATCACGACTGTAATCCCACGAAGAACATCATTAAAGATCAATGCGTTTAGATCCTCAAAATTCCTGATACAAAAACCTGCCTTTTGCCATTGCTCTTTCTTTACAATGACCTAACTAAACGTCAATTTATATGATAACCTCAGCCGTTATGTCAATTGCGACAATACATCGAACGAATTGCAAGTCAATGACACTGTTACATGAGTAGTAGCATTATCAAGTGTAGCGTCATACGCCCAGTATTTTTAGACTAGGCCGTACTAAAAATAGTAGAGGTTATTACTGTATTAATATTTCTAAAAATGGATTGTCTACGCGGTGATAACGTTCGAGACCGATTGTGACGTTACACGGTGTGTTTTGTTTTGTTTATATATCGTTTGGTTCACTGACGCGCGTGTTTAGTTGTAATTATGGGGTTATTAGACTATACTTGGGATTATGACTAACTATAATTTAAATTTAATATAATTTACTTAGTAGCTGACTTTCTGCAATCATTTTTACATTATGAGCTCGATTTATAGCTGTTTTCTTTCTCCGTTAGAAACGATAGAAGAACATAATTATTATTGTTACATTTAAATAATTTATATATAACAAATAATATAAAATATAATAATAATAAAAATTTTGCGTTAGTTTCTCCAAGTTTAAATTTGTTATGAAACAAAAAATTCTTAAACATGTTTATCGAAAAAGATAACCACATTTTTATCATTATTTTATTCAGTTCATTGTACCCATTGTACCGTTTTTAGGGTTCTGTACCCAAAAGGTAAAAACGGGACCCTATTACTAAGACTTCGCTGTCCGTCTGTCTGTCACAAGGCTGTATCTAATGAACCATGATAGCTAGACAGTTGAAATTTTCACAGATGATGTATTCCTGTTACCGCTATAACAACAAATACAGAATAAAATAAATATTTATCCCATACAACAAACGTGAGTTTTTTGCCGTTTTATAAGACAATGGTACGGAACCCTTCGTGTGCGAGTCCGACTCGCACTTGGTTTTTGTTATCCAAACGGATACCATGCAATCCTCATTTATATTAATTTTATTAGTTACGCGCATTAAACTATTTTAACAAATATACTTCACTACATAGTATAAAGCAAAGTCGCTTTCCGTTTCCCGCGTCTGTATGTAATATGTAATATGTATGTATGTATGTTTGCTTATATCTTTAAAACTACACAACGGATTTTGATGCGGTTTTTTTTTATAAATAGAGTGATTCAAGAGGAAGGTTTATATGTATAATACATGCATAATATAGTAGAGAAACACTGATAATTTTAGAGGTTTCTAATGTGATGTCGTAAATAAACACATTTTTTTGCGCTTACATTGCAAATGCTGGCTGAACCCCACGAGATATATCAAAATAATGTACTACAGTATTGTACACCTTAAAAACGTCTACAAAAAAGTCAACGGTGGTATTAGAAATGTCTTACGCACAGCGAAGCGGGCACGGGTCAGCTAGTACTCGTATATAATTAAATTATATTCCAAACTAATTTGCATTATTTTGTTCCAGGTATGTATCAATTTGGAGAATAATCAATTTTGAGCCGTAGAAATACATACATAGTCGTTATAGAATAATCGGCTCAACTACCGTAAGTAGTACGATTTTAATTACGATTTTAATTAAGTGTTACGTAACAACAGTATTTTTTTGACAGTTTAAAGATGGCGCTTAATCATCCACAAACCTAAAAGATACGCAGACATAGCGCGGCAGCTGCGAGCTAGCTGCCGCGGGTGTTATTGTTCGTTCGCACGGCAAACTTGTGACCTGCTAATGCCGCGCTCAAATGCCGCGCTATGTCTTTTTTTTGTTTGATTCATAATTATTTCAGAAATTAATATAAAACATAATTAGGTTTATTAACAATGTGGTCTGATCTGACCTCAAAATGTACTGTCTTTTAACAAAAATACAATTTTCTCTTTTTATTATTTATCAAAAACATATTATATCTCTCCACAGTATTAAAATACCAAATAAATCTATTTCTTACTAAGTGCAATAAAAAAATCATTAAAGTATTTTTTTAAATTTTGAATATCGGTGACACATATTTGAAGATTATGTTGGTTGAATAAGTATTTTTGATTTTGATTTTTTAGATTCTTAGTTTTTATGAAAGACATAGTGAACAACATGAAGTACCTCTTCATTTGTACAGCTAATCAAGCAGCTACCTCTATGACAGAAAGAGACAGATATATAATAATCTAATGAATTTATCTTATCAACCGATAGGGATTATGTCACAACTTGTAGAGTTGTTTTATAGTAGTTAAATTTTAGCACTTTTAAAACGATAATTAAAATAAGTTGTAAATTATAACCCTTCTAATAGGTACTATTTTATTGAAATAAAAATTGCAACGATCAAAGGTGAAGTTAGCTTTTAAACAGGAATGTTCGTATCTATTAAATCTAATAGAGATAACCCTAACTAGTAGCCGGTCTGAAACGAGTATAGAGTTTTCTTCTTATTCCTTACACTTGTTGGTTAGGGTTGCTGCTTCAGCAGACAAAATGTACGAGGATACTATAATGTACTCGTATATCAAAAACCGAACAAAATTATTTTATTATGGGTTTTACAGGAGTCTAGGGCATTAAGCATAAGCCTAGAGAGTCTAGTTAAACTAGAGTCTAGTATAGCTAGAGTGTAGTATCAATACTTGCACTCAGGTAGCGTTTATTTTTGAGTCGAAGACAGTGAAGTTATTTGATTTAAAACTCCATACTATATTTAAAAAAAACAACTTGATGTCATAGATACCAATAAAATAAGTGGCGAATCCAATTTAAATTGGAATCGACTTCACAGTTTTTAGTGTTCTCTTACTTAATGTTTAGCAGTTACACAGTAATTAATGATTAATCAGCACGGCAACCCTAACGGAGTAGGGCACCAATCAGGCGCGCCGCTGCGCCGGCGCATCGCAGCCAGTAATTTCATGTGTTGCTACTGAACTGCACAAACCGGTGCGCTGGGCAATTATGTGACATGGTATTAAGAATATTTTCTGTGCATAAACGAGGGCCATTTATAAAAATGTTATGGGTTTTGCTGCCAAATTACTCGTACGTAAATTTATGCTTGCGCATGCATTTATGCTTAAACGTTTTAGAACTTACAATGAACTTGCCTATTCTGACTAGATAGATAGATAGATAAACACTTTATTGATTACCACACGTTCACACGAATACAAATAATTAAAAAGAGAAAAAAAAAATATAATAACACTTTGCTTAAAGGTAATATAAAGGGCGGCCTTATCGCTAAAAGCGACCTCTACCAGGCAACCTTAGAATGGACTGGAATGAAAATATAAAGAAAAGGGGCATGTTGGTGCGGCTTTAAATATATACAAGTAGATACAAGACTAGTTGCAGTTCGAATGGTAAATCCGATTACAATTTAGTGAGTAGATGTGAGTGAGTGATGAGATGACGACTGATAAAAGGAAATGAAAAATACATGTTGAGTCTACCCCACTTTAGTGGGATATGGGCAGGAAAATGATGGTATCGCCAAATATTCTAGCTCCGATTTTAGGCATTATTTTGTCTCTTCTGCCATTTAGTTAATCAAGGTCACATAAGAGGTAAACAAACCAATTACCTACATACACATTTTTTTCTTTCAACGTAGAATAATAAGACTTTGATTAGGGTTTTTGTATAATATAAACAAAAAATCGACTATCCAAGTGTGGTTAGCTGCTAATAATTCCTATTTTGTAATATCCCATGAATGATAAATGAAAATACTATTTCTTATAACTAAAGATTTGTTTCTTTCATTTTTTTGTCTATAAATATTTAAAAAATCTTAAAATTATTAAATAAATAATAATAATATAGTAGAATACTTTATTTATTTTATGATAATGTAAAATATAATGCTTATAGTTATAAAAACCTAATATAATATAGCTAGACTAGGTCTGAACTACTGACAGGTGCAACATGCCGTGTATGGTGTTGCCAGTTTTTTAATTTACAAAAAAACTTCAAAAAGCAACCTTATTACTCAGCAATAAGAGACATTGAGAAGTTTTTACGAGATTATGCGCTTACGTTCCCATGCGATGTTCGCCAATAAATGCTTATCTTTTTTTTTATATCAGAAACGAGTCTACAATGTGAAGATTCTGGTTTTGCAAGACAAGTTGTATATATATTTTAATACTCGGGTTTCAATATCGGCCAACTATTTCGATTAAATTTTATACTTTATCGGCAGGTTAAAGTGCATATTAATTTAGTGTTTTAATATATAGGCAGTATCAAATACTAAACATAAGATATATTGATAATATATTTGAGCAAACAATCTGTGCATAAAAGAGTAATAAATATCAAAGTCTTGACTGACTGACTGACTTGTGTATAGGCAACACACCTACACCGCTGATCGTAAATAATTGAAATTTAGAGGGTATATTCGTAGGGCCGAAGACAGAATTTTTCAAGATTCAATTGCCAAAAGATAAAATCTTTTGTATAAAAATTGTTATTCATCCGGATAAAAAGAACTGAGAATATATCACTACATAGTATAAAGCAAAGTCGCTTTCCGCTTCCCGCGTCTGTATGTATGTATGTATGTATGTTTGCTTATATCTTTAAAACTACACAACGGATTTTGATGCGGTTTTTCTTAATAGATAGAGTGATTCAGGAGGAAGGTTTATATGTATAATAACATGCTACCCGTGCGAAGCCGGGGCGGGTCGCTAGTAAGTACATATATGCAGTCACCCCTACCACAATGTTTTTTACAATTTTTTTATACCATGGCTTGGTGGTACGGGAACGAATGGTTGATGAAATATGGCAATGATCAGCAGTTATTATTTCCAATCGCATTTGCCTCAAGAACATAACTTTTAAAGCGTTCCAGCCCTGTGCGGTATAAAAAATGTAAATGCTGTCCGTGAGTAGGACGGCTTCTTGCGACCTTGAGAGAGGACATTCCTTTTTCACGCTCAATGTTGCCAGCCCGATGGCCTGCGGTGCGTTCAATGATTTTTCATATATGGCAATACTGACTATGCAACTTTTTATTAATACAATATTCTGTGCATTTTTGAAGGCAATATGTTTTTAATTAAGGATAATATTAAAAAAATAACTATCTAGTTCTTTGGCAGAATACGAACTTGACTTTAACACTGCTCGAAATTATAATTATTCGTAATTACTTTATGTTGGTGATGTAATTACATATTTTTTTATTATAATTGTTTATGTCGTTTATATTGTCAACACGTCGGTTTTTGATGCTCCACCAGCTGAACTTTATCGAAGTTTTGAACAAAGTGAAGTTTTGTAACAACTGTCCCATTTGGTATCAGAATTTTCTATAAGACACAAGTCTGTGTTTGTCCACACTTCCAAACCTAGCGCGGTGGCAACAACGAGCGCAATCCACAGTGCAGTGATGGCGCATTTTATATGTTAGACACATCGTGCCCGTCGCCACCACCGCGCTAGACTCGCAATGTGGACACACGCTTATCCCCATTATTATTAGTTGTAACCTTGAAATATCCTCACCCCGACTCGACCTTAAAACCGTGTTTTGGTTTACCTCAAGTTTGACTCTAATCGACGATTCCTCGACGTGTTTTCTTAGTGGAGGAACTGTCAAATCAAGGTACCTCGCAATGTATCTTGAGCAATCCTCGACAACTTCTGAACGACGCAAACGTGTAATTTTAAGGGGAAATTCGAGGGACCTCAGAAGAGTTGGTAGTTTCGAAGTTAAAACTAAGAATATGGGGATTAGTGTTGACTGTCTTGTTTTGCGGTATGAATCGCTGGCGCAGTATGTATTACCTTATCATTATTTTGGCAAATGCGCTCAGGTAAACCAATATCGATCCGCGTTCGATGAGACATGTGACACGCTATCTCATCGCGGCTGACAGAACTAATCTGCTTCCTAGTGCAGATAGCACGTTCGGGGGATTTAGTCGCGAATTCGGTAATCGAAAGCAGTCCATATAGAGCAACCGTTGAACAACTCATTCGCATTCGTTCACTCATTCGTTCATTTAGATTGGGGAAATCGGTTTTTGAGGACTTTATCGTAAAACATTGAAATTACTGAAAATCAAACGAAAATGTTGGGGGAAAAGTAACCTATGTAGATCCTAAGACTTTAAACTATTTTAATATGAAATTTAATTACAATCGGCCCAGCTGTTAGGCTGTGATAACATCACAGACAGACAGAGTTACAATAGCATTTATAATATTAGTAAGTTGTATCCTTCGGGCAATCCTATTACTAATAAATAGCTTGAAAGACTTTCAGATTGTTTCTAAATATAATTTAACAAAAACAAAACAAAAATTATGACGGGTTAAAGACATTCTGGGAGATGCTTCCATTAAAATCCCGCCTACTGGTTTTATTTTATTTTATAGAGATTGGTTTAGCTGTGTCAGATTAATCTGTGGATAAGATTAGGCGCGTAAGATTAAGAGAGTGGATCAACTTCGGTTGTGATGCAGCTTTATCTGTTTTCAGTCATCTTTATCTGTTTTGAATTTGAATTCAGTGGAATAGAACCAATAATTGGAACGTGTAGAGAAACAGCTATCCCACGCATTATTGGCCTTCAAATTCAATGCAGTTTTTAACAGGCGAAATAACGAAGGTGAGTGACTCTGTCAAAGTAACGTTCACAAAATATTGTTACAAAAACCACCGGCCAAGTGCATTTCGGTCTCGCGCACCTAGGATTCCGTACCGGATCTATAATATATATATATATCTGTATCTTTAAAAATATTTATTTTGTTTTGTTTTTGTTGTTATAATAGCGGCAACAGAAATTCATAATCTGTGAAAATTTCAACTATCTAGCTATCACGGTTCAAGAGATACACCTTGTGACAGACAGACGGACAGCGAAGTCTTAGTAATAGGGTCCTTTGGGTATGGAACCCTAAAAAACCAAGCGACTTTCAAACGACTGTCAAATACTTTAATAGGCAATTTTCTTGGCAATTCAACTAAATTCAATTCATTTTTCATCCATAGACATATTTATACACTTAGATAGGTCATTAAGGCACACACAACAAAAAAAACTTATCCTAAGAGGCGCCACTAACTATGGACTAACAAAATAGAAACATTGTTATTTTTTTTTCTTTAATTATGTTATTTTAGTAATTAACACATTTTTCTTGTTAAATAATTTAACGCCAATTTAATAATAGATATTACAAGTGCATAATATTTACTAATTTTGGGTTGATATTTCTAAATTAAATTACCAAAATCATCTCTCACACAATTATTAATCAAATCACTCTTATTTGTAAGATTGTTGAGGTTATTTGCAGAATAAAAATATTTAACGTAATATTTGTGAGTTTTTAGTATCATACGATGCGAACACTGTTGCTAACTGAAGTAAGGCAAAAGTTTTTATAAAGATGTGAAGTGTGCATTCAAACCCTCATGAATATAAAATTAACTGTAACAACACTACCAAGTGTATTCCTGATCAATAAAAAAACAATTCAGAATACAACGGGGTCACAAGCTTTGTATTAAAAAGGAAAGTGGCACTATTGAACTAATTATTGTAAGTACAGAGAATATCAGATATGTTAGCGAAAACGTTCCCTATGGGATTGTGATTTCTTATGCAACTGGGTCTATTTCACTTTCTTGGTTCAGACACATCGTTAGCACCAGGTTAGCACCACATTCAAGGACACACACACCTACAAGGGCGTTGCCGAGGCCCGGGTCGCTGGTCAAAGGGAAATGCACTCTGGCCGGCAGAGCATAGGCGCTAATTTGGCTTGGGGTTTTTGGAGAGTCTCGGGCTTGGCAGATTGAATAAACTGCTTGACACAGATTCACGTTTCGGGTCAAACGGGCCGTACAGTAAACAATGTGCTGAGCGCCCGTTACGACATGCGGGATTGGAAAGAAATCATTTAATAGTTATTGGACTGACCTCTTCTAATCTCTCTGATCATACCCCTTCTTCTGATAATTGAATAAGTTTTCTGTTTCGATGACAAGCTTTTGTACAATTATTCAAACCATTGAGCACCAGCAATTGGCAAGCATTGTCATCATAACTTGACAAGAATGCAAAGTTTTTACTCAATCGATCTATTTACTAAGCAGTTCCGTTGTAAGTGACTGTTGAACAGCTCCTGAGTCCATCATCAGATCAGCTCGCTGTCACCATATTATTGTATTGTCATCAGAACTAAAGGTGTATGCAAAGTTCGGTTGGGGATAACTGCTTCAAAATTGAGTTGCAAGATTCCACCTTAACAAACATAGTTACATACTTGCATATGTATACATTGCAATTTAAATAAAAGCTTGTAAAAAAATTATAGGCCCCAAGCTATTAACGCACAACCTAACCCACTGGTACTTTTAGTTGTAGGGATGCACTAAGAAAAGAATTTCCAATATTCAACCTTTAGCGGGGATCTTCACGTGTACGTCGCGAGAGTGGACATTTCAAACAGCGCCATCTAGCACCAAACTTAGCAAAGCTTTACGCATTTTGCCAGTGAGTAAAGTATGTAAAAACTTCGTAAAAATATTATGCAAGGTCTATTTGGTTTAACAAATGCGAGATAACGATTGAACAAATCATCGTGTTTATTTGATGACGTAAAATATACTTGAATTATTTTCTCGAAACCTTTAGTTTATTCAAAATGGAGCTAGGCAGGACACAACGCGAAGCAAAGTGGTGACAGATGAAGTGGGTATACGTATTATGTTCGGCTCCGAGCATCCAAATCGTGGAGTCAGAAACAAACATTATTACGCAGTATGTAAAAACTACAAATTCCTCATTGCTGATGTATATAATGTGCATATAAATTTAGGAATAAAAAATAATTTCCTTTTAGGAAAAAAATATAACTAAAACCTGTAAACTAATGGTAGAGATATTGCAAAACAGGCAAGGGTTCAAGGGTACAGGCAAGAAAATTATATAGAGCACAAATATTAAAACATAAAAATACATCCCATTTGGAAACTGTATTTATTGAAGTTGCTTAATAGTTAACAGAAAATCAGTAGGTATAGGTACCTACTTCACACGATCTGAACAAAACTTATGTTGATAAAGGAATGAAGTAAAGTAACTACACTCACGCACCACGCACTTCAATTACAACCATCGGAAAAATAAACAAAAAACACACAAAACTGGTCGCAATTTGTAAACCAGCCTTAAGCCCGGTTTCCACCGGCGGCGTCCGATAACATCGACACTGGCGCCATCTTGCGACATTAGCATCTGAACAGCGCATACTTTGACATTGTAATCATCAACAACAAAGGAATGACCTGACATCTCCTTATCAGAACGGCGATACAAGCGTGCGTTTTCACTTCCACGATAACAGAACATAAGAGAATAATTACAGAATATAAGCTTATTTCGACGTTTTGTTACGTTCCGGAACGCAAATTGAACTTGGTTCTTTCTGGTGACATCATTTTTTGAGCAGTGAATGTTAATTATGCTAAAACTTCCTTGACAGACGAATAATTCATCATAATATTCCTTTAAAGAAAATAAGAACTAAAGCGAATCAAATTTAGGTAGGTAAACAATGTTGAAATGCTGGGAACTTGTCGGATTGGCGAATGAACGTGAAAATGTAATTTCAAATGCTCGCAACAGGTGGTTTCAGAAATGGTTGAGAAACTCCTTAGGGAATGATAAATTCACTTCATTGTGAGTTTTGCAATTTGTTTTGGCGTTTTGTTTATATCTAGAATTTTACTAATTTTAAATCTATGGAATAATTTATTTGCTGTCTCCTTATCAATTTGAAAAATTATTTCAGTACAATGCATTAAAACAAAATTTCAATTTTTCAATACTCAAAATGAATGAATTAGTAAAGAAACATTGACAAAACAGGTATGAATGGAAACTTTGGAAGAGGAAGACCTCGGCGTATTTTCTTAGACCAAATTAGTGACATTTTGAAAAAAAAAGCCAGGTCAAGAATACTTTAAATCGACGAGCTTGTATGAGGAATTTGATGAGAGTGAAAGAAGTCTAAGCCTACCCCTCTGGGAAACAGGCGTGATTTTATTTCACCTTGTTCGATCGGCACCACACTGGAGCTCTACATAGCATTGAGGAAAGGATCATTAAAAAAAGGTAGACCCCAAGCCGTGTTTGTTGCCTGATTCTTCTAGGCTTTGTCGCGAGGAATCGGCGTAGCTTCACCTAGTTCCTAAGACGTTTCAAAGTGATTATGATTTTATTGAAATAAATGATTACTGAATTTGAATTTGAATTATGTACCTATGTATGTATACCCACACAGTAAATGAGTTGAGTAAGTTTCCCAACGAGACACTCTTTGACAAATGACCATAATTTTTATGTTCAATAGAACACGCACACAGAATTATTTATGATTGAACTATGACAATATACGTATTTTACAGTAGAGCTTCATTGTGTTGTACCTGTCCCTTTATAGCCTTAATCAGTGCACAATTAGTATCCTAATAATATTATAAATGCGATATTTTGTGAGTTTGCTTGTATTTTTGTGCCTCAATCGGGTCTATACGACAAAACTGATGAAATTTGTTGTAGATGTATAATGCCCGAATAAAATATAGACTACTTTAAAATACGAAAAACACATTTATGATTGGAATAGATGGCGCTGGTGTGCAAAAATCTGTCATCAGTCGTCATAACAACGTGCGTTACTCTTTGCGATTATTGAAAATAGGACAGGACACGTCGAGGGTCTGCTAGGAGTTTTATAAAGAAAAATGCAAATATATTCAAAATATAACACTACCTACTGTTGCGAATGTTGTGATTCTATTACATTATTATTTATTTTATTGATGAATTATTTATTTACTAACTTCCGCTTAAAACACGTAATGATGTTAAATATAATCCATATTTAATGCTACACCATCTTAATATTTCAACTTTTAAACAATTTTATTCAGCTTGATTGTAATACAAACTCATCAACTATAATATCTTGAATTTTAGTTTTATTATTTTCGTATTTCCCGAATTTTACAATTTCCAGGCTATTTATTTTTCTTCTAACTAACTAATTTCAAATCAGTCTAGACGTTTTGGATTTTTAGCGAGACCAACGAACAGCAATTAATTTTTAGGGTTCCGTATTATATTTAAGTAAAAAAATGCTAACTACTACAAAAGGTGGACATGTGCCAAATATCATGTTTGGACGTGCCTCTGAACCCCACTAGACCTCTTTTAAGGATCTAAGCGTCTGGAGATCTGAGAGGAATTCTACCGTACTTGGGGATTACAGTCGTGATCCTATTTTTTAAATAGTTTACTAAAAGATATAAAGAGTTCTTCAACAAGTCAACAAAAAGCACGTTTGATTACGCAATTCATAATGCAAAATGCACCACCATAACGCAAATCCCTTGAATATTTCATAGAGTGTGGTCACGAGCTTTCCGTACGCTACATATTGGCATAAGCTTGGGAATTATCACAATCGTTCACTATTATTATCTTAATATATACTAGGTACTGATGCGTGACTCACTGACTAACAATCATCACACAGTTTTGACTGGCCTCACAGTTGCTCAGTTGGTAGTAACTCTGCCTTCTGCGCTGGGTTCGATCCCCACCCAGGGCAAATATTTGTGTGATGAACATAGATGTTTGTTCTGTGTCTGGGTGTTAATATGTATAATAAGTATGTATTTACAAAAAATAAAAAGTATTTATGTATTCTATCAGTTATCTGGCTCCCATAGTACAAGCTTTGCTTAGTTTGGGACTAGATGTCGCTGTGTGTAAAGTCCGCCAATATTTATTTATTTATTTATTTACAGATAAATCGCAAGTTCTATAATCATGCGATTTGAAGTTTCTTCTAAATAGACTTGACTTCTAAAAGAGTGCATAATCAATTTCAAATTAAAATTTAAAGGATCACTTTGAAACGTCTAAGGAGCTAGGTGAAGCTACGTCTGTTCCACGCGACTAAGCCTAGAAAAATCAGGCGACATACAGCTTGGGGCCTATAATTTTTAGGGTTCCGTACCCAAAGGGTAAAAACGGGACCCTATTACTAAGACTTCGCTGTCCGTCTGTCACAGGGCTGTATCTCATTAACCGTGATAGCTAGACAGTTGAAATTTTCACAGATGTTGTATTTCTGTTGCTGCTTTAACAACAAACACTTAAAATTGAATAAACTAAATATTTAATTGGGGCTCCCAGACAACAAACGTGATTTTTTGCCGTTTTTTATAGACAAAGATACAGAACCCTTCGTGCGCGAGTCTGACTCGCACTTGGCCGGTTTTTTTTATTGATCTTCGCAATGGGAAAAAAGTAAGTTGAACAGCGATCAGGATGGGATGAAGAAGTTTTGTTATTCGTTAGGGGCATTGTTAGGGGTTACTTATGTCTTTAGTTATGTATATAATTATATACGCTAGATATAAAGTTAGGTAGTTTCCGAGTCAGAATGATAATTTTTAAAATCATAACCAGCTATCTAAACAATCCGAATCACATTCAGAATCCAGTGCCAAACACCGCTTTGGCATACCTACCACACTCAATAATTGTCTTTCGATCGACACCCACACTTATTTGTTTACACGCACACTTGCGCCTCTGTTTGTCAGTACGACAGCAGACTGTGGATGACGTCATGCAATTGTCATTGCTGCAGTAGCGGATTTACACGTCTTCCGCCAGTAGGCTATTATCCCCCCCCCTTAGATTATTTTTTTTACAATCCGACGATTTAGTCAAAAATGAATGGTGTGCGTGGACCTAATAACAGTAAATAAATGTTATTTTTAATTCCTTTGGCAAAATTAAGTGATTGTGAGATTTTAGCTAGAGATCGAGATGTGTGAAAGGAAGAATTGTAAGAATTTAGCTAGAGGCATCTGTCCTGTAGTGGGACGATAAAGGCTAAATAAATAAGATGTTTGTAAATATTAACCCACATTTGCCGCCCCTATAATCTGCCGCCCTAGGCTCCAGCCTACTCAGTCTGGTGGTAAATCCACCACTGCTTTGCTATCAGTTGATGAACGGACCCGGTAACTGTTCTTGGCTCTGAAGATTTTATTTAGTGAAGTTAAGAAGTATAAGCCGTGTTAGCCGAGTAGGAGGTACCTAAACTTTCATTTCGAATGCTGGCGTTCATCAATTGATTTTTCATGGATCAATTGAATGGAATGGGATTACAGTCGTGATCCTATTTTGAAGTAGGTAGTTTTCGACGATGGGGTAATTCCCCCTTTATTTTATGATGATGGAGTGATTCCCGCTTCATCATTCCAGCTTTTCTCTTTATTCTATAGACACGTGTGTATTTTGAACTTGCAAAGTATGCCAATGTTGAAGAAGGTTTGCATCAAGAGTTATTTTTTGTCTTCATTACTTTACTAGGATTACCGTCGACGTTATTCTCTGTTGATGAGTTAGTTTTCAGTATAATCATTTAGCTAGTTCAAACTTTACAACGATTCATCTTTGGACGTAATACATTGCGGAGATTTTATGTGCACTTCCACGCGAGCTCTCCACAAACATACAATGTATTCGGTGTATAGTATTTAACCGCTACATTCTTACAAGTGTAGTGCCGAATGACATTGACTTTGTTGACTCAGTTTGCTAGTGCGATGCTTGACAGACTACTTGTGTGTTCCACGAACAAACACTGTCTACTAAATTACCTTCTTTTTCGTTGAACTTGACATAAACGGTTAGATGACCTATGATGTCACACAACTTATATAAGCGCGGCGTGACGTTTTATTGTCATTTCTAGTGTTCAAGGCTTTTCAAGGACAGATATTCCAGTTTTTTTGCCGGGAAATGACACGATCGGCGGCGTCGAGACCTTGCCCCCTTCCCTCTTCCTTTCGACTCAGCTGACGTCATCAGCGCCATCTTGCGGCAATGAAGCGTTGCTTGGCAACCGCACTCGCGCTACGCAATTCCGAAGGATCTTGTTATGTTTTCTGCTTGGTTTCGTAGGTATTACGAGTATCATCGACAGCCGAGAAAGGTGATTTCCATGGATTTTTACTATATTATATACTAGCGACCCGCCCCGGCTTCGCACGGGTAGCATGTTATTATACATATAAACCTTCCTCCTGAATCACTCTATCTATTAAAAAAAACCGCATCAAAATCCGTTGTGTAGTTTTAAAGATATAAGCAAACATACATACAGACATACAGACGCGGGAAGCGGAAAGCGACTTTGCTTTATACTATGTAGTGAAGCGAAACAAAATATAATATCTAATACTAATATTTACAAAACACAAAAAAACCAGTTGAGCCATCTAGAGACTATTTAAATAGGACCAACTTGGGACTATTCTATACTGCATAGTATTTTTATTGTAATTTTTTTCTCTTGTGTTTAGTCTAAACAAAACAAATCAAACAGTCAAAAAAATTACAATAAACATCGGAGCACCAGGTAACAAGATAAACGCGGTCATACAAATTAATATACATTATACGTGTCGAAATGAGAACCTCTTCTTTTTTCGTCGGTTAAAAATACAAGTTTGATGTAGTAGGTAATGTACAGTGCATAAATACGTACCTACGATATTATTTTTACTGTTATTTATTTTACTGTTTTACTGTTATTTTTACTGAGCTACCTACTAATTATTTGTATTATTCTCTCTTACAATGATTGATTTTTATTTACCGCAGATTATGCCGTATCACTGCCTAACAATACAAACCTGTATAGGTATATGATTTTATTATGTGTGTTCGTTTAATGCGTTCCTTATTATTAATGTTACGTCATAGCTACAAAGTATTACCTCATTCTAAGTTTTCGTTCCCTAAAAAGCGGCGACTGTTTAAATAACGGTCGTAACCGCATATAACGTGATTTTCAAATTAAAAGCTTCATAATAAAAAATATATATATATATACAATAGTTTAGGATCAAGATTGTAATTCCTGAAAGATTTCAACTATATAGACAGATTTTAATTATAAATACGGCTATCATTGCTGACGTTATCAGCAGATATATCAGATTTCCAGGCGCTCAGAACCTTGAAGATGACTTGAACTTAGACTTGAGTAGTCAGAACATTACATTTGGCACAAATCCACATTATGCAGTAGTTGTTTTGTTATTCTATTTTAATAATACGTTAAAATAACATTAATTTAAAAACAAATAACATTTAATAATATTTACAAAATACATAAACCAGTTGAAATTGTTTGTCTAGGCACAGATGTACCTAACAATTCTATACATTATTAATTAGCGTGACTGGACCAGATGTCCTCGAGAGTTCCTTGTCATTATCAACTCTCAGATGCAGCACTAAACATCTTAAATTTTTTAATTTGACTTCAACCCTCGCTGCACAATAAAGATTGATTTTTGGGAATTTATTTCTACATCATAAACGGAAGATATCCTCCAATTTTTATGCTTCTAAGACTGGTTTAGGCGTTTTTGTGTCGGTACCTGTAAATGTTGCGGTGGCGGTTTGCACTAAGAGACGTTTGTCGCAGTACAAATATCTCCTAGTGCATTTGCGGCTTTAGATAAATATCCATTTGTGATCCAGATTTGAACTCACAAAATTCGGATAGATAGTCGATAGAAGTAAGACACTCCTTTACAATGGAAAAACAATTATATTATTATAAATTCCCGTATACTTTAATTAAGGTCAATTCATTAAAGCATATTCTAACATAATATTGGTGCGATCGGTAAAAACAGTAGGATTTTGCCTTAAATTATCCTGTGTGTTGATATCTTTACTAAATGGTTTTACAATATAATATAGGTAGTTCAAAATTCCCGAACACGTCATTATAACAGGTTTTTACGTATTTTAAATGTTTATTTATTTATTTACTAGTTTTTACCCGCGACTTCGTTCGCGTAGATTCAGGAAATCGATTTTTGACGACATTATCATAAAACACTGAAATTTAAAAAAATTAAAAGATTATTTTGATAAAAAGTAGCCTATGTTCGTCCCAAGACAAAATATCTCGATATGAAATTTCATCACAATCGGCCCAAAATGATAAAAAAATTGATGTTTGAACAAAACTAAATAGTGCCAGTACTCTTGCAACCTGTCATGTTAATACCATTTCAAATGTAATGTTAGGACGTGCCTATGACACTCCCTTTAGGCCTAACATTACCTTTTGATCCTATTTAATACGATGCATAATTTTTTTCTTCTAATGTTCTAAATAACAATAAATTTGAATTTCACTTTCAAAGAACATAATATTCATAATTTGAAGCCTTCCAAGTTCATAAAACCATAAACATAAACTAGATTGCCTATGACGCCAGCTACGAAAGTGCTACGCCCTGCTACGTCGTAGAACTTTTACTTTTAGTGTGCATAATATTTTTAAATGTAAGTACATTTAACTGTTTTATATGTCCATGTTATAACACTCGCTAATTTAACAGGAAACTATCACTAATGCTAAAATTGTATTACTCACATCATTAATTATAGCATCACTTTACATTGTATTTATAATATAAAAGTATGAAAACATATTATTATTATTTTTGACATATTAATATTGCATATATTTTATAATAAAATACTTTACAACCGACTGTGATCAAAAAAGGTTAGGTACTCTCATTTGCATTTTTATTGGCGGTATTTTATAATAATAGGACCTAGACTGTAATCCCCGTACGGTAGACATATTTTCAGATTTTCACGAGCCATACCAGAAGGTCCTAAGTAATATTAAAACAATATTAATCGCGGTGCGAATCACTATGATCACTTTCCCACCATGAGTGGTATTGTTTTGATATTACTTTTGAGCTGTTTATGTGCTTGTGGTACGGCCCCAAATACTAGAACGTTATATCCTCAATAAATTAGTAAAGGCGTAATCAGGTATTATCACTTAGATATATCCTTATACTATATCCCTATAAAATATCCAAGATACCAAGACACCAACTTCAATATATTTATCTTGATCACGCCCAAACGACCAAATGTTTTTGAATGAAACTTGGAATATTCTATTTTATTATTACTACTACTAGGTACGCAAGTGATAGGTAAGCTAGTTGATCAATATTATAGAACCACAATATATAAACTTACTTAGAAACGAGCAGGTCACTGCAGTGGACGTTTTAATTGAATAAAGGCTGCCTTCAATATAAATTGATTGCACTCAGTTTCAGCACTTCATGCAGCGTGAAACAGGTGGGTGAGAGGGTGTCGGGTGGCGCCCACGCGTAGGGTGAACGCGGTGTAGGGTGACTGTGACTTGGTGACATTAGGGACAAGTTAGTACTGACTACTAATACTGATACGATACAGTATTGATAAGTAAAATTAAACAGAAACACTCTGTATTTATACTGCTGTACTTTAGAATGGAACTCGTATCTTACTTAAAATAATAATAAATCTAATAGTAATACTAATGCTTACTAGAAGTATGTTAGGGTAGTAGTAAGTAGAAAGTCTTGGTCTCTGCCAATCTCTGGGAAATAGGCGTGATTTTATGTATTTATGTAGTATTACATAATACTTAGATAGATGCATCAATAGAACTAGCCAGTATTCGCCGATCTACTGTTGATTGCGATCGCGATGCTTTTGATGAAGCATCTCAGTAGTCTCGAAACGTCAGCAAGATAAAATGTGGTGTTTTTATTTACAATTTAATCTTATTGCATAGTAATTGGAATCACATAGGTACATTTGTAAAAATAGATGTAAAGACTTCCAAACCTTAAAAAAATTAGTTTGAAGATTTAGACCTTTCCGGAGATGCTAATATATTTGTTACTTATCATAAAAGTCATCATTCGAATTAACTGTCAAATAAAAACAATTATACCTCTACCACATTGAATTCTCCCTTGACTCATGATAAGACAAAAAGTTTTAATTTGAAAACTTTATATTATCAGTATTAAATGACTTGGACAGACTTTTATATTCCATTGAAAAATTGTGTCATTTTCTCCGAACGACTGGTCACCCCGCGCGTGCATTTGAGAGCGAGGATGTTTTGCGCACATATTGTATAATATGCACGTGTATACGCTCGTGTATAAGCTCGTGGGCGTAGGCACGTGTAACCCCTGGAACTGAAATAATGAACCTCAGCATCCTCTAATGAACGAATAATCAAGTTAATGGGGAGTGGTATTTCAGGTATTCTACGCTAAATTACTTATTGGAAAGATAGTTATGTATATTAAATTCAACTTTATAAAACACATCCTAAGGTGATGGTAGAAACTTAAAAAGACATTGGTTTTTATGAAATTTAAAAAATCGTTCACATCCTTGAAGATGTCTAAAGAAGTTAGTCTAGAGGTACGTCACACATTTAGGGTAAATTATGTATCCTTATAACAGTAAAATAAATTACTAAAGAGTTGTGACTAACTTGCCAGCATTTAAAGACAGTTGAACTAGTGCTAATGGGACTCTAGTTCTCTAGCTAGCTCTAGTTTTATGGCTGGCTCGGGTGGCCTTCAACGAGGGTTATTTCATGGAAATTAAATCATGCTTTCCATGACTAAGCGTTTTGATTAAGCTTAGGTACCTCGACTTTGAATCTAAAAGTCGTGATTTCGAATCCTAACCATGTATCAATGGATTTTTTATTTGAAATGCACAAGTTGCATGAAACAGGCGTAGCTTCAGCTCCTAAAACATTTCAAAGTGATTCTTTTAAGTTCTTCTTTTTGAAGTCGGTTAACAATGATGTAGGTCTGGTGACGTCAATGTTTTGACGTTCTATGATTTTTACGGGAGGCTCACGTTTACTAAATTGTTTAGTAAACGTGAGCCATAACACCCTCTCTGAAGGTCACTCGAGCCAGGCTTTTTAATGCAAACACAAGTATAGTTGTTCTATCTCACGTGAGTGAGCAGTACTTTTAGTTGTGATGTGTATAGACACGTGTGTCATATGTATAGACACGCTTTTGTGTGTATGACTGATACTGGCTTGTACAGTTTTGTTCTAATTTAAACTTCACTAATTATATGTTGGTGCAATAAAGAATATGTCCATTCTATTCTATTCTGTACTGAGCTTTACATGTGCATATAACGGCGAAGGAAAACATCGTGAGGAAACCAGTTAGTATTCTAATATACAACCTGTCACTGAATGCTAACTACTGCAAAATGTAGGCATGCGCCAAATGTAATATTTGGACGTGCCTCTGACTAGCCCCATTTAGATATCTTCAAGGATCTGAGCGGTACTTATATCACTAGGCTAGAAGCGTAGGTTTGGCGCTTACACGTTTTAGACAATTTTCCCGTCTCCGCGGATTCAATGCGTGGGCGGCTATTCAGGCTGAAGTTTTAATTATTATGTTTTGAATCCGTCCAACAGAAATACAGAATCGTCCTTGTGTGGGGATTGTCTTAATTGTTATTTTTGCCATTTTCACTACATAGTATAAAGCAAAGTCGCTTTCCGCTTCCCTCGTCTGTATGTATGTATGTATGTTTGCTTATATCTTTAAAACTACACAACGGATTTTGATGCGGTTTTTTTTATTAAATAGAGTGATTCAGGAGGAAGGTTTATATGTATTAAACCCGTGCGAAGCCGGGGCGGGTCGCTAGTTATTTATAAAATTAGAGAATTTGTATTTTTTTTTAATTCTTTTATAAGTTTCGGTTGTATGTATGTAACGGAATCTTTAAACGTGATTTTGATGTACTTTAAAACGTCGGACAAATTTAAAACTTTGCATACTTATTAAGGATCGAAAACAATACAAAAAAATATAGCTTGTTTTTTAATTTAACTATGTATATATTTTTTATTTTTTAGTACAGTATTTGTGAAAATAATATAAGAGCAAATGGATTTGTCCTTATTATAACGTAGGCAACTAAAATATCTTCGCTTTTGTAATTTCAATATGAGGAGATCACTTTCCAAATATTTAAATAGTAAAAAATACGTCACAATTTTTGTTGGTTTCAGAAAATACTTTTTGACGTTGCATTTATTTCTCCTGTCGCTGGGATTCAACCTACACCTCTTACGTCTCAGCCAAGTCTCTCTCACCGTTAATTAATTCGTTAATTACAATTCTGATTTAATTACAGAGCGGATATGAGTTTTATACGATCAAAACTGTCAAAACAACAAAAACACAGAGACACTAACAGATTATATTTATTTCCAATTTAATATTAAACAAGGTTAAACTTTATAAAATATGGCGGTCACGGGCACCTGATAAGACGTAGAAGGAAAACTTTCACCCGGGCAATTCTAGCTAAGCGACACAGGCATTGAAAGAAATATAGCAATTCCAGGTAAAGGAAATACAGGCTCACCTACTACTATTATAGATGCGATACTGCTATATACATATATGACTACGTATAGATATGTACGCGATTCTAGTTGTATATTATAATGGCTCTACTATTTCATCGGTTTGAGAAACAAACATGACATTATGTGCTCGTACTAGGTACCTATTTCTTCCAAAACTTTTACTTACTTATATCATTTATAATTAAATTTTGTATGGCTTTAGAAACACGAGCAAGCTTGCCAGATGAAAATCACCTACTAGAATTGAAAGTCGATTAAACGTGAATTCGTTATGTTCTGTATCGATTTTTCATCGCATCGATATGACGATTAAATTATTAATCTGTAACCGACTTCTCTCTGTAGCCACGGACTTCTCTGATGGTCTTTCTCCATTGTGGTTTCGATTTGTTTGTTAAAGAATTTTATGTATTTATTTACTAGAACAAGTATTTAGGTATACTATCAGTTATCTGATTCCCATAGCAAGTTTGGAGCTAGATAGTGTTGTGTGAAATGTCTAGCCAATGAAACTACAAACCAACCAAATTCGAGAGGACAATTCATTACAAGTAGTAAATCTTTCAGTTTGATCCAACTTAAAAGATACGATAGATATCTCAATTTATAGTCGCAATATTATTTTATTGCAAACTGTTGACACAGCAACGCGTGGCCGGGTCTGCTAGTATTTCCTATTAAAGTCTGGTGTCACGGTGTTTGTAGTCGCACATCTCCGAAACGACTCGAACGATTATTATAATTTTTGGAACGAAGTTCCTTATCGCGCGTTGTGAAAGGGGGCTAGACGGAAAAAATTCTTACGAAAAGTTGTCACGACACTTTTTTGCTATAGTATATCTATTAATATATATATCTATTAATTGTGTCGAGATCGAGGTCGAGGTGGAAGTGGAGGTCGAGATGGAGGTCGAAGTCGAGGTCGAGGTCGAGGTCGAGGTCGAGGTCGAGGTCGAGGTCGAGGTCGAGGTCGAGGTCGAGGTCGAGGTCGAGGTCGAGGTCGAGGTCGAGGTCGAGGTCGAGGTCGAAGTCGAAGTCGAAGTCAAAGTTGATTCCCCTTCCCTTGTCCCACGTTATTTTGTGAGAACTTCGTTCCATCCAGGTGTCCCTTGACACCTCTCAAGTTTTTTTTTATGTATATTTGGTATGAAAATAGGTAGTTTTTTGGAATATGCAGTTCGGGAAAAACTGAAAGTGCTTTCTGTGGGATTATTGAAATTTGGCAGGATAACGTCTGTCGGGATAGCTAGTACGAGATAAAAAGCCAAGGAAGCTAAAAACCAACCAAATTGAAGAGGCCATAAAGCGCTGCAATTTCAACGGTCGCTTTCAGCTTTGAGCAGAACGTATGCCAAGATATGCCCTTGAAATGACGCGTGCGTGAAATGCAGTGGTTACTAGGGTCATCAACTGGATCAATAACTCTCGGGAGACTATGGTATGCATTTCTGAAGTAATTAGTTTTAGTTAGGCTGATATATACGGTATGTATTGTCTATGAAATAGTATAAATAATGCATTTCCTGCTAAAAAAACTCGTACCTTTGCCATCTGCGCTGTAGATTGTGGATTTAATCTCAATTCCTAATAAAAAATTGCCTTATGCATAGGTGTTAGTTATGAGTCTGTGTTTTTACAAAAAAAAAATAAGTATTTTATTAGTTCTGATTCCCATAGTGCAAGCTTAGCTTAGCTTAAGGCTAGATGGCGTTGTGCAGCCACCCACATAGCAATACTTGAGTAGCCTTTGTAAGATAATCTGAACATAATATGTCGCAACTATGTCCAAATAAAAGCTCCTCAAATCAATTTCAGTCAAAGTTACAGAATCATGCAACCAAGTCATTTTTTTTTTTTTTTTTTTTTTATATATACATATATGCAGAATCGTTTTTTCGCAATAACTGTAAAACAAGCAGTTTAATTTTTTTATGACAAAGATAACTTAATGATTTATAATCTAGATAAATTATAGACATAAACTTTCTCGATAGATTTGTTTTCCAAAGTTGGCTCTTCAAAAACACTATTTTCATTTTTACTCAAAACTATAATAGCTAAACAGTTATTTTTTATATAATTCGGTAGATAATAATACTAGCTACATAAATATAAGACAGTTTTTTTTTAAGTTTGATGGTTTTCAAGATATTGCGGTTTTATCACGTCTTATCCGGGTAGACTCAGCTCATACAAAAAAACTAACATTTCAAGCATCACCTTAAGTGCTTCCTAAATTGTATTACGTGTGTCATAAAAGTTCACTTTCAAAGTGTACCCACGCTGAACTTTTTGTTCTACACAAATGGTGCGTAAAAGATTCGTTCGCTTATATGCTTCAGTTTATTTAATGTTCACAGTTCACGCTTACACGCCTGTATTAACCTTTTAAGAAAAAAAGCCAATGAGCCATGCTTGATAAAGGAAGACAACGGGTCTTTTAAACCTTTTTGCAATGTTTTTTCAGCTGTTACACATTGCGACCGACGTTGTTTATCACAATTGATGAGCCCTTGGAGCGCAAGTGCTACTCATTCAGTAGCAGCTTTTTAAAGATATCGGCTAGTGCTTTAAACACAAAAAAAATGGCGGACTCCACCCACAGCGCCATCTAGCTTATACTGGGAATCAGATACGATAGATACTTTTTTTTTGTAAATACATAAGTAAGTACTTACGAGTATTATACATATTAACACCCAGACACAGAACAAACATCTACGTTCATTGATCATCTCACGAATTTTCCTGGGTAGGAATCAACCCACAACATTATTAACTATATACATACATACATAATACATTTTTTTAAATAGAAAAGCGATTGATGCACGGCCATGATTCTAACCCACGACCTTTGAATTGAAAGTCGAGGTACCTCCCACTCGGCCAATACAGCTGTTAAAAAATTATCAATTAAAATGTTTATTTTATGAGCTTTATGTGGAAGTTAAAGCAATTTATAACTCAAGATAGCTTTTTAGGCAATTTCTAGGAATAAACCCCGTGGAAATTGCAACTTTAATCCAATTATATCTGAAACGTGATGAATGTGATAGAGTAAAACCTACAAACACGGTGACCCGAGCCCCCTCCCTGTGACCTACACAAGCGCAAGTTCAATTGAGCACACATACAAGACCCTCATGCGTACGAACGCACACATGCGCGAATAGGGGAAGCAGGGCAAACATGACACGGTGAACTATATTTCACACGGAAACTGCACCGCGACTTGTAAATTTCTTTTTCTTGGCTGCGGGAATGTGTATTAGATTAATGTTTTAATTGCTTTTGTCTGGGATGTGACTTGTTCCATTTATAAGTAAAAAAACTTGAGAGGTGTCAAGGGACACCCGGATGGAACGAAGTTCTCACAAAATAACGTGGGACAAGGGAAGGGGAATCAACTTTGACTTCGACTTCGACTTCGACTTCGACCTCGACCTCGACCTCGACCTCGACTTCGACTTCGACTTCGACCTCGACCTCGACCTCGACCTCGACCTCGACCTCGACCTCGACCTCGACACAATTAATAGATATATATATTAATAGATATACTACAGCAAAAAGTGTCGTGACAACTTTTCGTGACAACTTTTCGTAAGAATTTTTTTCCAACGCGCGATAAGGAACTTCGTTCCAAAAAATCTGTAACAAGATTTTATGAACACTGTTTTGTATAACACTAAAAAATAGGGTCAAGACTGTAACTCCCACGTACGGTAGACATCCTCTAAAATCTTCAGGTTAGTTTTCTAAAAGGGGTAGTCAGGCACGTTCAAGGTTTTAAGCTTCGGCGCTTCTCGTCGCTTCTACACCATTTTGAATAATGTGAATGCTCATATAAATATAAATATATAAATATTGGCGGACTTTACACACAGCGCCATCTAGCCCCAAACTAAGCAAAGCTTGTACTATGGGAACCAGATAACTAATAGAATACTTATATACTTTTTTTTTTGTAAATACATATACTTATTATACATTAACACCCAGACACAGAGCAAACATCTATGTTCATCACACAAATATTTGCCCTGGGTGGGGATCGAACCCACAACCTACAGCGCAGATGGCAGAGTTTACCAACTGAGCTGTACACGGTAGGGATTCGAACCCGCGACCTTCGGATCAAATGTCAAAGTGCCTTCCCTTGGCCAACATGGCACTATTTAGTTTTTAAAAGTCAAAAAAGTTTATAAAATTACAATAATTCTCTTTTAACAAACTTATTTGAATAAAAAATTTACGAACTGTCAAATATAGCCATTTGTTTTTATAAATTAATTGATTTATATACATAGCACTTAATTTAAATATTTACATAGGAATTACATAATAAACAATATTAATTGGTTAATAAACAACCATTTCATTTCGAAGAACTGTTTGTTCGTCACAAGCTTTGTAAGAAAAGCAGGTCATTAAAAAATAACCTAGATATATCTAACCGCAGTCCGACACAGTTCCGAAACACGCACTGGCGACGACGCCTGAAGGAAAATAATAGTGGTATTGAAATGAAAATGTAACTTTATTAGAGTTCCGTACCCAAAGGGTAGAAACGGGTCCCTATTACTAAGACTTCTATCTGTCACAGGGCTGTATCTCAAGAAACGTAATAGCTAGACAGTTGAAATTTTCACAGATGATGTATTTCTATTGCCGCTATAACAGCAAATAAAAAAATAAAATCAGAATAAAATAAATATTTAAGTGGGGCTTCCATACAACAAACGTGTTTTATTGCCGTTGTTTATAGATAATGGTACGGAACTCTTCGTTCGCGAGGCCGACTCGCACTTGGCCGTTTTTTTGCCATTTGTCAGGTTGCAAATCCATTGTAGGTCATCTAAACTGTATCGACTGGCCTCACAGCACAGTTGGTAGTAACTCTGCCTTCTGCGCTGTAGGTTGTGGGTTCGATCAACACCCAGGGCAAATATTTGTGTGATAAACATAGATGTTTGTTCTGTGTCTGGGTGTTAATATGTATAATAAGTATGTATTAACAAAAAAAAAAAAGTATATAAGTTTTCTATCAGTTATCTGGTTCCCATAGTACAAGCTTTGCTTAGTTTGGGGCTAGATGGCGCTGTGTGAAATGTCCACCAATAAGTATTATTTTTATTTTATTAATTACTACCTCGTTTTAGTATTATTAAATTTCAAAAATAGACTACTTTTAATATCCGTACACGTGGCTGAATAGAACTGGTGGGATTGACGTCCGCTTTCTTCATTAATTATTTGTACTATGAAGGTCTTTGAAGTATCTATCATAATAATTTCCCTGTATGTAGTGTAGATTATTTTTAGGTATAAAATATCAATATTTCGATTGCTTTTTCATAGTAACTGCTTTTTATTGTGTACTACCAGTACACAATATATGGGAGAAATTGTAATGTTTTTTAAGGTTTCGTACCTAAAGGGTAAAAACGGAACCCTATTACTAAGACTTCGCTGTCCGTCTGTCTGCCTGTCACAAGGCTCCCATGAACCGTGATAGCTAGACAGTTGAAATTTTCACAGGTTATGTATTTCTGTTGCCGCTATAACGACAAACACTAAAAAAATAATAAAAAAATATTTAGGTGGGGCTCCCATACAACAAACGTGATCTTTTTCCTGTTTTTTTATAGATAATGGTACGGAACCCTTTGTGCGCAGGTCCGACTCGCACTTGGGCTGTTTTTATTGTGTACTGGTAACATGGCAGAAATATACTGTTCGCCCTATCTACAACTACTACTATATTAATTATACCCTAATATATATAACATACCCTACTAATACACTGACGTTACTGACTGACTGACTGATCTGTCAACGCACAGCCCACTGTACTTGAAATTTAGAGAGTGTATTTCTTATTTTGTGTACTGGTGCACTAAGAAATAAATTTTCAAAATTTAACGCCTAAAAGAGTGTAGTGTGGGTCTATTACTAGTTTGATTATAATAATAATAATGAATCATCTTTTTGCCCTTATCCCACTAAAGTGGGGTCGGCATAACTTAATATTCTTCTTCAATTTTCCTATATCAGCCGTCATCTCAACACTCATTCCTTACCTATGTCATCTTTAAAACATTATATCTATCTTTATATTTACCTTACGAGTATCTCTTCTTCATACATTCACACCTGACAATCAATATATTTTTATATCAATATCTATATGTTTTTTTGTATGTTTGTAACGAATAAACTCAAAAACTATTTGACCGATTTCTAAAATTATTTTACCATTAGAATGCTACACTATCTCTGAGGAACATAGGCTATATTTATTGTTAGAAAAAAATAGGGATCCCTATTAAAACTTCAATAATGCAACCTAAGGTATAAAAAAATTACTCATAAAATCATTATTACACCCGAGCGACGCCGGGGCGGACTGCTAGTAATCGAATATAGTAAGTTGTAAAATATCTGTTTACGTTTTTTATCAAAGGTCTTAAACTCGACTAAAGTTAAAAAAAAACCGGCCAAGTGCGAGTCGGACTCGCGCACGAAAGGTACCATTATCTATAAAAACGGCAAAAAAATCACGTTTGTTGTATAGGAGCCCCCCTTAAATATTTATTTTATTCTGTTTTTAATATTTGTTGTTATAGCGGCAACAGAAATACATAACCTGTGAAAATTTCAACTGTCTAGCTATCACAGTTCATGAGATACAGCCCTGTGACAGAAAGACGGACAGACAGACAGACAGACGGACGGACAGTGAAGTCTTAGTAATAGAGTCCCGTTCTTACCCTTTGGGTACGGAACCCTAAAAATGAATGACGCGAGAACGGGAACGGGAACGGGAACGGGAACGGGAACTTAGCATTTGTTAATTCTAAAGCGATACGAAGTTCGCCAGGTCAGCTTGTTATTTATATTCTATCGGTTATCTGATTCCCATAGTACAAGCTTTGTTTAGTTCTGGCTAGATGGCGCTGTGTAAAAATATCCACCAATATTTATTATTATTTTATTTTATTTAAAAGTGTTTTAAATTCATTAAAGCATCATTAAAGAATATATTATAAAATACACTAAACTGAGACAGGAAAAGACGAGATTTAAGATTTTACGATAAACTAGCAAACCTTGATATAAACGTGTGTCTCAAATTATTCACGTTTATCTTCCTAGTTCAGCAGCATATTTTTTATTACAAAGTGCTAAAGGAAAATTACAAAGATTTTATAAGAATAATAGCCTTCCAGTGACAGACGTTGTTCTGTCAAATTTCAATATTCGAATAGAAAAGACTGAATGTTTTTAGTCTGTGATGTCAGATTTGTTGCACACCAGCGCCATCTATACCAAAATCATCCCTTTTGCGTTTTTTTATTATTTTGGGGAGGTTTTTCATATTTTAAAGTAGTCTATGTTTTATTCGGGCATTATGTCTATATCTACAACAAATTTCAATTTAATCCGTTTTGTTGTTTAGGTCTGATTGAGCCACAACCATACATACAAACTCACAAACTTGCCGTGTTGGCCGAGTGGAAGGTACCTTGACTTTCAATCCGAAGGTCGTTGGTTTAAATCCCTGCCGTGTATCAATGGATTTTTTCTGTTCGTAAAATGTATATATGCCCATTAGCACGTGCTTACAATCATGAAGGAAAACATCGTGAAGAAACCAGTTAGAATTCTTGTAAGCGGCGACGGGCTTGCAACCTGTCACGTGTGGAATGCAAACTACTGAAAAATGTAAACATGTACTAAATTAAATGTTTGGACGTGCATCTGTCTAACCCCTTTAGACCTCTTAAAGGATCAGACCGCCTAGAGACCTGAGAGGATGTCTACCGTACTTGCGGATTACAAACAGTCGTGATCCTATTTTTTTCCACCTTTGCCATTGAGTTCAATCTTCAAACGAATTAACTATATGGGTTTCACGAAAATGTAACTATTATATTTATAATATAACCTATTTAGTTTTCTTAAATCTAGAATCAAAGCGAAGAAGATTTCCTTTGTTCGTCGTGTCACTCGTTTTTTCCCAGTCACCCTGCGTTAGGTTCATTAACCTATCAGAGTGAATCAACTACAGCAAGCAAAGTATCTGCTCCAAGCTTCTAGAGTGCGCTGGTTTAGGCAGGTTATGAGTTTCAAAAAAAGAACTCAAAAAAAATAAATCGTAAAGAGGTTTTGACGTCTATGGCCAAAAAAATAAAAATAAAACGTAAAGAGGTTTTATCATGTATGGCCAGTTCGATCGCATAATACGATTTAAATACTTACCCTATTTATAAGTCCTATACCTGTTAAATGCACATGATGCAAAGAAATAGATTCACGCGAATGTGTAAACATTTTCTTTCAATTTCACACAGCGCCATCTATCCACAAAATACGCAAAACTTGTTAGTACAATTTGAATTAAATAACTAATAGAATGCATAATACAATATTAATACACCAATTGTATAAATTATACAAAACTCAATATTTTAATTTTGTAGATAGAATATAAATTATAATTAATAATATATTTTTTATAAATCGCATTGCCTGGACTTTTTAATATATAATAAGTAAATATTGATGGTTATTTTAAACATCGCCATGTAGTCTCAAACTAAGCAAAGCTTGTACTATGGGAACTAGTTAACTGATAGAATACGTATATACTTTTTTTTGTATTCATATGATACAAACATCTATGTTCATCACAAAATTAATTGCTCTTGATGGAGATCGGATCCAAAACCTACCGCAATGAAGGCAGAGTTACTACCAACTGAGCTGTGAGTCCGTCTTTTTCTTTTAATAGTTTCGGTTGTTTTAATTTAAACAAGAACCACGTGGCCATAAGCGTTTTATCAGCGATCAAGCAACCCGATCCGTAATAGTAGGTCACAGATTTGCATAATGAACCTAGAAGCTACAAGCCCACGTGACCTGGTTTTTTTCGAAAACATGACGGTATTTTCCTGTTTAACGTGATATCATAGTGCTGTCATTATTTTTATTTCTGTGGAACCAACAAGGAATATAATAATCACAAGAATATATAAGTACGATTTTTTGTCTATGGATTCATTAAATTATGTTCACAGTTTATTTTGTCAAAAAAATATGGATGTTTGTGACTTAATCACGACCAAACGGATTGAAATAAACGTAATATTGAAGTACATATTTTATGCCCTAGAATAGCAAATAGGCTACTTTTTATCTAGGTACCACGCGAACGAAACTGCGGGCGGAAGCTAGTTTACATAAAAGGTAACTGTTATAGGTAGTGCCAACATAATATATTTTTTTTTATGAAATACCGAAATTAATAAAAAGGTACTACCTTTAGTACTAAAGCAGTATTTTTTGGAAAAAAAAAACAAAAAAAATCTTGACACTACTCCATTATTTACTGTTTTCACTATAATATCTTTTAGTCTAAAAAACTTTTACAAAAAATACATAAAGGCAACTGTATTTTATGTAGTTCCAGCATATCAACATAGTTATTATAGAAATTAGAAAAAACCGGACTCGGAGTCGGACTCGCGCACGAAGGGTTCCGTACCATTAACCATTAGCAAAAAAATCACGTTTGTTGTATGGGGGCCCCACTTAAATATTTATTTTATTCTGCTTTTAGTATTTGTTGTCATACCAGCAACAGAAATACATCATCTGTAAAAATTGTAACTGTCTAACTATCACGGTTCATGAGTTACAGCCTTGTGCCAGACAGATGGACAGCGAAGTCGGGTACGGAACCCTAAAAATTAGGTAGTAATTTTGTATTTTTGAATTACTTCTCTACTCTTTCATTATTCAGTCTATAATAGTAAGAACTGATTAAAACATTATGAAGTTCAGAGTAAACCCCAATCATAACTTATAAATTATGTATACAAACTATATTATTATTTAGATATGTTAATTCTATAATGGCGGATTATAGTACGGCGATTGTTGAACGGTTACGTCACTTAGCCATTACGTCAGCGTGGTCATTATCAATGACAAAACTGTTGGCTTTGCCATGCATGTTATGTCCGGTTTTTTTGTATGTGTTTGCTATCAAGGATTTATAAATCAATATTTAGAAATTTATTACGTATAATTGTTTTAAAAACCAAAGAAAACCCATGAAAATGTTTGGACTAATCGACAAGACATAGGTGTCGATTCTGTTGGCACAGAGCTAATCCTCAAATTTCCTAAAATAAAATTAAAACAATTTCGCTTTTATTCCTTTACCATAGACGATCTTCGTTTTTTAAGGTTTTATGATGAAATTCTTAATCATTTACGTATAATTGCTTTAAAAACTAAAGAAACCCTGTATAAATGTTTAGACCAATCGACAAGTCAAGAGACGATATTAGTTTTTAAGGTTTTATCATGAAACTATTAGTACTGTATAAATACAATTTAGATGGGACCAACTGTGGAATATTCTCTACACATTCGAAAAACATCCAAATCGGATCACCAAGTAAAATAATATGCGCGGTCATATATAAAAAAACAACAAAATATATACTGTATAGGTAGATAGTACATAATATTATACGCAACGAACTGAGAGCCTAATTTTTTGTCAGTTAAAATTGACTTTTGTGGCATTGACTGACTTAAAATGAAATTCCACTTTTTTTACGAGCTTAATCTAAAGCTTAAAATTTGTAAGAGACTTCTCCTTATTTATTTCACGCGCACCAATCGCAAACATTCCAGCGGTCAAAGATAAGAAGATAGTTAATCAATCACGCATAAAACCGGTTCAGCGCATACGCAGATGCAGGTAAGCTATATAGAGGTATTCTACGAACTTTTTTGCGCATCGTGTTGACTACTCAAAGCATTTTATTTTATGTAAATGTTTATTAAATAATTATGAGAAAATCATTAAAATGGTCGCTCAGTAGTTAATTTAGAAAAAGATAAGATAAGCTAACGCATTAATACGTGCTCAAGACAGTAAAGAAAAAAATCGTTTGGCATTCAGTTAGTCGAGGTTTATATATCTACAAGGATCTACGCCTGGAGGTTCAAGAGGAAATTTACAGTACTTGGTGATTACAGTCATATTTCTATATATTTTTTACGGTAAACTTGTAAATTAAATATATTAAATAAGATCACGACTGTACAATAGACTAGACATCTTCTCAGATTCCAGCGCTCAGTTGCAGATTGCACCTTGCAGATGTTTAAAGAGGTTACATCGAAATATTACATTTGACACATGCCCTCATTTTGCCGTAGTTAGCATTCCAGACGTGACAGGTTGCAAGCCCTCTACCGTTTATTCGAATGGGGTTCTACTATTATTTTATGAAAGGATTCTAAATGACACGACTCAAACATCGCTTTGTTTTACAATTCTGACGGATCAAACAGGAATAGGTGATCGGAAATTGAGTTTTCAAAAGCTTTTACGGCAAATAATTTTATTTGATGTTGATAAAATAATAAAGTTTCCTAGTAAGTAATTTACAGTACCTAATAATTTTCTTTTGAATGGCTTTAAAAGCTTTTAAACGAACAAGCTTATTTTGTAAGGGATGCCTATCTCTAGTAGGTACACGTACTTCTCATATAGTCTCACGCATGAAAAACAAGATGCGAATAAAATATGTTTTTAGTAGAATTTCGAACAGGGAACTACAAAGTAAGAGTAAAATCTTCGAATATATAAAATTCTCGTGTCACAGTGTTTGTAACCAAATTCCTCCAAAACGGGTTAACCGAATTTTATTAAATTTTTTGTGTATATTTGGTAGGCATGAGAAGAGGTCGTAGGGTATTTATTATACCACTAAGTGATAAGGGTGGCATGAAGTTCGGGAAAAGCTGAATTTATTTTAATTAATATTTATACAAGTTTCAAGTTGGAAGGATTTTTACATGTTACAAAAGTTCATTATCCTTTTAGGGCGTTATACCTTTTATTCAGATAGTAACTAAACCACATTTTAGGTATATTGTTTGTGTGTTGTGTTGCTTCAAGGAAAAATAATTACCTAGCTGTTTGATTTATTGTATTATTCTACAAGAATATGTTTCGCTGCGGGCACGCTATGGGATAGTGATAACTAAAAACAGGCAAATATGACTTCATAACCAACGAAGTATCAAAACCAATATGCATAATAGCCTCAGCTTAGTTGGTAGTAACTCTGCATTCTGTGCTGTAGGTTGTAAGTTCGATTCACCCGAGACAAACATTTGTGTGATGAACATTGGTGTTTGTTCTGTGTCTGTGTCTGCTCTGTTATGAATTTACAAAAAAAGTATAGAAACATTCTATCAGTAATCCATATTATGCTATGCTTAGTTTAAGGCATTAAATTTCAAACTATCGTGATTAATAGACAAGACATAACTATATAGATTTTGACACGATTTTAATCACCTTTAATTTATTTTCCCGACATTTCGACTATGTTACAATAGCCATGGTCGCGGGCAGACTAAAGAAACTATAAACGTGATAAAAACCCGTGTCAAAATCTATAGTCAATATTTATCATTTATAATTACGCAAATACCTATAATTTATATTATTATAAACAAAGCCTCCTCAAGTAATACGAGGGTTTTCCAGTAACCTATTTTCTCATGTACAAGAGCTCTCTTATCAGGTGCTTTCAGTTTGCTAAAGCACGCAAAAGTCGACGTTAAAAACAAGTTCTTACGGTTCCTTTTCGTTTGTTAGCAGGAAACAGCTGTTGACGTCTACAGTAGCCAGCCAGTCGGCAACTTTCGTTCTCGCCCCGCTCCCCTAACCCCCTTCCAAGATTGCTGCCACCATGGGTCGGAAGAAAATACAAATATCCCGGATCACGGACGAACGGAATCGGCAGGTTAGTGTTTCACATGTTTTTATTACATGCGATTGTAAACTTTATTGGTACAATGATAAGGTCTTATTTAGATTGATAATAGTATACTTATTTAGTTCCATAATTGTACAAAAATTGTACGCAGATAGTACCGAATACAGTTATTGGCATGGTCATTAAGAACAGACTTTTTTTGTTAACACTCTTAGCTGGACTTCTTTAAACTATATTTTATTATAATACTAGCTTTTACCTATTTGTTATTCCAAGGAAAACGTAGCCTATTTGCTATTCCAGGACATAGGCTATATGTTTTAAGTTTAATCAAAATCTGTTTAGTCACTACGGTGTAATTACGCCACAACCATACAAACTCTTCACAAACTTTCGGATTTATAATATTGGATTTATAATATTGCTATTATTGGATTATATTTTTATTATTTATTATTATTTTTTCAGAAATATTTATATGTAATTATATATTCACTAGCAGAACCGCGACAAACGTTGTTCTGTCCAAATTTTGTCATTTGATGTCAACACGGATGTCAGTTTTTTTGCACATCAGCGCCATTTATACCAAAATTATCCCTTATGCGTTTTTATTTATCATTTTGGGTATGTTTTTCGTATTTAAAAGTAGTATAATCTACAGCAAATTTCATTTTAATCCGTTTTGTCGATTAGACTTGATTGAGACACAAACATTCAAACAAACTCACTAACTTTTGCATTTATAATATTATTAGGATTACACTGATCTAGCACAAGAAATAAGGGCAGACGTAGTTACATTTTTCAAGGAAAATATACTTGAGAAATTTTATCACTTCACAGAGTTGTCATTTCGCATTAACATTCATTTATTGATACAGAAAAGTTCAAAGAACTTTATCATTATTGCAACCTGCTTCAAACGCTACACGTTAATGTATACATTCCTTTAGAATTTCATATTTTTTGATCTCGAAAATCTATTATTCATCATTACTTTGCACAACAATATTCAATAGCTCTTGCTTTAATTTACAACCATCTTTGATATCGTTGTTTTGATGATAATATCAACACGGAACATTTTGAGAAAACCAGTTTTCTTATAAGCGGTAATGGGTTTGCAACCTGTCTCGTAGTACCGTATGGAATTCTTACTACTGCAAAATGTGAGCACGTGCCAAATGTAATGTTTGGACGTGACCTGATCGCCTCGAGATTTAAAAGAATATCTACCATACTTTAGAATTACAGTAGTGATCTTTTTCAAGCTTTTATTTAACTAGAAATGTATGTATGTATGTAACTATGTTTGTTCGGGTGAAACCTTGCAACTCAATTTTGAAGTTATTCCCAACCGATTGAGATGAAATTTTGCATACACCTTAAGTTCTGGTGACAGTTTAGTAATATGGTGACAGCGAGGTGATCTGATGATGGTCAGAAGCTGTTCAACAGTCTCATAATAGAACTCATTACTTCGATTGAGTAAAAACTTTGCATTCTTGTCAAGTTCCGATGACAATGTTATATGATGTGACAGGTGATAGCGCGCTGGTGCTCGATAGTTTGAATGATTTTACAAAAGCTTGTCGTTAAAAATTAAATAAATAGGATCACGACTGTAATCCCCAAGTACGGTAGACATCCTCTCAGATCTCCAGACGCTTAGATCCTTTGAAGATGTCTAGTGGCACGTTCAAACATTATATTTAGCACATGCTCACATTTTGCAGTAGTAAGCATTCCATACGTCACTTTGCAAACAAGAAGCATTGTAACATAATTCATGAAAGCTTAAGAGTGAAATGACCTTTGCAAATGACCCAACAGATGTGTAGTATCAACACTCCCACTGCAAAACGTTATCGCAACAGGACAACGACCGCTGCTTGTAATTTATTAATTATACGATTACATACTATCTCCTACCACCAGATTAATTAGACCTTATAAAAGCTTCTTCTTTACCCCTTTCCTATCCGTTGTCGTTCGAAACCGCGGGGTTAGGAAGGTCTGTGATGGCTGGTTAGGTTTTAGAAGAGACAGACAAGCAAAATGGAACTTGGGAAGGTCAACTTGCTTTAGTGACGTTTGGATTGTTCTAATTGTACAGTCATTATTTAACGCTTCCTTTGTTATTTCTATGCTTTTATTAGGGCTATTTTTGGCCTATCCTTCTTACTATTATAAACACATGTCATGTATGCTTGTTGGTTTGTATTTTATGTAGCAAACGATGCAACGGATCGACATAATTCATGGACCGGAGAGTGATTTAGGGTATATTTTAACATGGTGCCATCGGTTACCACGCATGCGAAGCCGCGGGCAGAAACTAGTATTTAATAGTTTTAGTAAATCTACCCATTTAATAAAGGATAATATATTTTCAAGAGTTAAAAATATCAAATAGTAAGAAAGGCATTTTTAATCAGATCTAGAGGCGCTCAAGTCTTTAAAGATGTCTAAACGGCAAACAGTAAATAAATAAATAAATATTTGTGGACATTCACACAACGCCATTTAGCCCCAAACTAAGCAAAGCTTGTACTATGGGAACCAGATAACTGATAGAATACTTATACTTTTTTTTTTTTTTTTTTTTTACTATTTATGTGGCTGAGCATTTGGAACATGCTCATATTTTGCAGTAGTTAACATTCCAAACAATGTCTTATAAGAATACTTACTAGCTGGTTTCCTCACGATGTTTTCCTTCACCGTTTTGTGTTAATGCGCATATTCCTTTTACAAATAGGAAATCCCTGAACGGTCGGGATATCCACGACCTTTTCCAATAACATTAAACTTTACTCAGACGAAATGCTCAGTTGAGGCTGACTCACACACTGTTCCAGAAACAATCGCTATACAATTTTACATATAAGTTCATGATCTCATCATTTATTGTTGTTTTGTATAAGCAACTATTAAAAATAATATTTTTAATATTGTTTCGACATCATTAGATACCTTTATCGTACCTACGTTCTAGCCGACCCGCGACAAACGTTGTCCAGTCATAATCGCATAGAAAAAAGAGTATATTATTTCCCAATTAATTTATTTTGGCATTTTTGGTAGAATGCGTATTATACAGCTATACCCAAATCATCTCTTTTGCGTTTTTGTTACATTTTGGGAATGTTTTTCAGATTATAAATACCTCTATGTTTTATTATGGCACTAGCGACCCGCCCCGGCTTCGCACGGGTTTAATACATATAAACCTTCCTTCTGAATCACTCTATCTATTAAAAAAACCGCATCAAAATCCGTTGTGTAGTTTTAAAGATATAAGCATACATACAGACGCGGGAAGCGGGAAGCGACTTTGCTTTATACTATGTAGTGATTATAATATCATACAGCAAGCTTCATCTTAATCCGTTATATCGTTTAGGCTAGATTTAGGCACAAACATACAAACAAACTCACAAACTTTCGCATTTATAAATTATTAGGATAGGTACGTATAGTATCTTGTGAATATGATCTCTTTGTTCTGCCTACAAGTACAATACAAGGTTTTGTACTTATGTACTATTTTAGATGACAGTTGTTTTATATTCTCCAATTTCTCAAATTTCAGGTGACGTTCAACAAGCGTAAATTTGGCGTGATGAAAAAGGCGTACGAACTCAGCGTCCTCTGCGATTGCGAGATCGCCCTAATCATCTTCAGCTCCAACAACAAACTCTACCAGTATGCTAGCACGGATATGGACAAGGTAACTATCAAAGAAAGATAATAGGAGTACTACTCTGCAAAACGATTTCGACATTGTCGATTTCAGTGATACGATAATTATATTCGGCCAAATCGCACTCTTAGAAATCGTCGTTGATGATCGTTTTCAAGTGTAGACCCCCAGGTCCACGATGTTTTGATATAAAAAGAGTATTAGGTAACCGGTTTTCTCGCGATGTTTACCTAATTCATGAACCACGATGATCCATTGATGCGCGACTGCGTTTCTAACCGACGTCCTTCGAATCGAAAGTCGAGGCCACCGACTATCACTACACATAGTTACTATCATCTTTTCCTTACTAAAAAGTCATAACATGTTTGAGATGGTTACGTTTTTGCATTTTTAGACGACGAAGAAAGAGGAAGTTCTTAATTTTACATAGTTTTCTTATGTATGACGGCTTACCTTTGTACCTGGTAAATCGATTTCGATGTTTTTTGGACTAATAGTTCCGTTGTAAAACTTAAAAATCAAATAACGTCCCTTGACTTTTCGATTGGTCGGAACATTTTCTTCGATTTTCTTTTTATTTATTTTTTAAGTAATTAATGTTATTAACTTTAATTTAATCATGAAGATGTAAGAACAAACATCTGTCCTTCAACTTGTCCAATGCTTATTAAACTGGGTACTTCTGAGATCGCGACAGATGTCTGAGAGAATTTATTGCTAAAACTGTCGTGTTAAAAACACATATTTGTACAAAAACGATGACACTACGCTTGATTATGGGTACCTACTTAAAGTGCCTTGTACTTGAATACCATACAAATTACTACTTAGTCTACACAGCAACAAAACAGCAAAACAGCTAATTACATATTTTTAAAATGTAAATTCTAAGTCAATATTGCCGACATTTGATAAAGTAAAATGACCTGATGAACTCAAAGTCAAGGACGAATGGATAAGGTATACATTTTAGTCTTGTAACTACACGAAAATGTAAAAGTACTTGTAAGTTTTTTTCGTCTTTCATAGTATTTAAATATTTTTCTGTTATACAATATTTTTCATTGACAAGCTTTTGTAAAATCATTTAAATCATCGAGCACTACACGCTACCTGTCACATAATAAAACATTGTCATCGAAACTTGACAAGTATGCGAAGTATTTACTAAACTCGCTGTCACCATATTGTTGTATTGTAACCAGAACTATAGGTGTCAAAAATTTCAGCTCTATCGGTTGGGGATAACTGCTTCAAAATTGAGTTGCAATATTCCACCCGAAAAAACATAGTTACAAACATACAAACATACATACATACATACATTGCAATTTAAAGAAAAGCTTGTATAAAAGAGGTGTTAAAATTGTTGCAAATGGAAATCTGTCACCCACCAACAGAATCAAGCGTCATTTTAGGTGTGTGTGAATGTGTGTGTGTAACTTGTTTATTGTTCAACCTTGTAAAGAGTTGTCTCGATGACGTTATTATAACAGCTATAAGATTTCTCACGCCGTTTTATTTATGAATTATTGAAAAAACATGTTGTTATGTATCTGTTTGTTGTAGGATCAGTTTAACAACATCAACATTATACTATCAGATGAAAAACGTTTTCCTCTTGAAGCTCTTTAGTTATTTTTTTTATTGTTGTACGTACTTGATTAGTTCTTTTAATTATTATTCTTTGAGCATTCACCTTGTTCGATCGGCACCTCACTGGAGCTCCACATAGCATTAAGAAAAGTATCATTAAAAAAAAGGTAGACCCCAAGCCGTTGTCTGATTGTTGTCTGATTCTTCTAGGCTTGGTCGCGAGGAATCGGCGTAGCGTCACCTAGTTCCTAAGACGTTTCAAAGTGGTCCTTGTGATTTTATTGAAAATAAATTATTTTTGAATTTGAATACGCTTGTTTTTTGACATTATGTTTATAGGTATTTTTGGACAAATTTATAATTATATTGTGTTCACACTGTTATTATTCATACTATTGGTTTCTTTATCGTTGACATTTTAGAATGCGCTCTTCCGCTGCAAAATACTGATAATTTATTAACAAAATTGGCACAAAAAACTCTCTTTCATGTTATATTGTTTCAGGTTCTGAATGTCAGCATAATTCATTAATCAATATCGTTAATTATTCAATTAAGCATGCTTAGAAAGAATGATTCTAAATGTTATATAACAAGCCAAACTTGTTATTTTATTTATCTCTCTATATAAATAAAAATGAATCGCTGAAATGTATGTACGCACATAACTTCAAAACGACTGCACCAAATTGGATAGTTATTTTTTTATTGTGTTCGTTATTGTCAGGACAAGGTTTGTTTATAAGAACATTTTGAAAAATCCACCATTAAATTGTAAAATTTGGGAAAAACTGAAAGTGCTTTTTTTATGGGATTTTTGCAATTTGACAGAACAACGTCTGTCGGGACAGCTAGTTTTCATTTATTTCAATAAAATCACAAGGATCACTTTTCTGTTGATCTTGACTGATTGATTTCACTGTTACTTGAGACCAAGCCTAGAAGAATCAGGCGACAAACACTGCTTGGGGCCTATCATTTGTTTCAATGAACCTTTCCTTATTATTACTATGTAGAGCTCTAGTGTGGTGCCGTACGAACAAGGTAAAGGCTCAATAAATAATAATAATGAAAAGTACTAACCAAGTACGTACAACAATAAAAAGCTCTAAATTTACGCAGATAAAGTCACTAGGGTTCCTACTAGTATTATACTGTGTATTTTAAACTAGGCCCTAAAACAACTTGTTATCATAAATCATAGTCTATCAGAATAGGATAATGTAGCCGTCTATTAGTGCAAGAACTTTCGGAATCGGATTAGTAGTTCCGAAGATTACCTCCTACATCCAAACATACAAACAAACTTTACCTCTTCATAATATTAGTGTATTTAGAAGAGGATTTTACAACCAGCTGGTCTTCAAAACGTTTGGTATGCAAAAAGTCCTCAATCAACCTTTAAGACGAGTAATAAATGTTTTGATGAATGCAGAATCGTTTTTTCTCAATAACCGCTAAACATACAGTTTTGTTTTTATGACAAAGATAATTTAAGGATATAATCTAGATAAATTAAAGACAGAAACACGATTGGTGAAACTTTCTTCGATAAATTTATTTTTCAAAGTTGGCTCTTCGAAAACACTAGTTTCAGCAGGAGTTTTATCAGTTTTTCCGTCTTATCTATGTAGACTCAGCGTATACAAAAAAACAAACATTTAACACATATCAAGAGTAAAATGGGTTAAGTTTGTAAAACGTAAATGAACGCAAAAACAGGTGTTTTCCGCAATTGTAAAATAATGACATAACTTAAAAACAGATTAATATTCATAACTTTGATCATCAAAGTCGCCAGTAAAGCAATATAAACTTTAACAATAAATAATTAAAAATCATATAAATAATCATAAAATAATTAATTCTAAATCAAGTGTAGCGTGTGTTGCTTTTTGAATTTGTGCTGAAGCTCTTTAGTTATTTTTTTTATTGCTGTACCTACGTACTTGAGTAGTAGGTACTTTTAATTATTATTCTTGTTTGAGCCTTCACCTTGTTCGATTGGCACCACACTGGAGCTCTACTTAGCATTAAGGAAAGGATCATAAAAAAAAAGGTAGACCCCAAGCCGTGTTTGTTGCCTGATTCTTCTAGGCTTGGTCGCGTGGAATCGGCGTAGCTTCACCTAGTTCCTAAGACGTTTCAAAGTGATCCTTGTGATTTTATTGAAATAAATGATTTTTGAATTTGAATTGAATTTGAATTTGAATTAATTTCTTGTTGGAGATTGTTACATCCAAACTATGGTGATTAGTAGACATAACTATAGATTTTGACACGGGTCTTTATCACGTAATTACCTTTAATTTACTTTCCCGACGTTTCGGCTATGTTACAATAACCATGGTCGCGGGCAGTAAATTAAATGTAATTACGTGATAAAGACCCGTGTCAAAATCTATAGTTATGTTACATCCAACTTTTGCAATAATATGAACTAGGTAACGAGTAGGTACAATTACTCGTAGTTCGAATTAGTCGAAATTCACATTGTCCTCTGTTATTTATTACACTTATTCGCGTAATTTTCATAGTTTACTTTATGACTAATAAGTGGTTAATTAAAAGTAGGTAAGTACTTACTTATTAATATTCAATATTCGTTATAAAGACCCGTGTCAAAATCTATAGTGAGAGTCTTACTTACATATTGTACATGTTAACTTATTATAAACTAGCGATCCGCCCGGGCTTCGCACGGGTGCAATGCTGATAGGTACTAAATATACTACAGAATGTCATTATATAAAACGTTTTTTTTTCACAGCTTACATTAGATGATTTCTGTTTTTCTCGAACGTTCGAGTTACACGTGTTATTGTGAGTCAACCATAAAAGATAGACATATACTGTCGTGGGATATTTTTTATATAATTTTAAGGAGAACATTTCCCTCATACATCATTTCTGTGTAGCTTTAATCATTAACGATGCACACGCGACGGAAGCTTAAAAAATGGAGTAACTTCTCCCGTTTTCCCAACATTTCCTTTTACTGCTCTGCTCCTATTGATTGTAGAGTGATGAAAAGTATACTATAACCAGCTCAGGAGTATGAAAAATAATTGTACCAAGTTTCGTTAAAATCCGTCGAGTAGTTTTTGTTTCTATAACGGTTATACAGACAGACAGACAGACAGACAAAAAAATTACTGATTGCATTTTTGGCATCAGTATCGAACCCTAATCACCCCCTGATAGTTATTTTGGAAATATATTTCATGTACAGAATTGACCTCTCTACAGATTTATTATAAGTATAGATGTTTATCCTGGGCGGAAATCGAACCCAAAACCAGAGTTACTACCAACTGAGCTGCAAGACCAGTCAACTTTACTGTCAATACTTTACTCTTCTTCAAAAACACGCTACATTGTGACTATTTCTTATAAGCCAAAACTATGACACTGGAGGGCAAAGTCCTCACCCTGATCTCTCCAGTTATCTCGGTCTGGTACCAATTGTATCCACACGTCACTTCACGTCACGTCAGATGTAGAGACGTGAGAGTGTGGGGTCAGGACTATGTATTCTAGGTTTGTTTATGACTGTTGTTATTAATTGACTAAACTAAATAAATATTGGTGGACTTTATACACAGCGACTTTATACCACAAATTAAGCAAAGCTTGTACTATGGGAACTAGATAACTGATAGAATACTTACATACTTTTTTTTTTGTAAATTTATACTTTCAAACATAATCACCCAGACACAGAACAAACATCTATGTCACTGGGTTTCACTCGGTAGTACACAATACTACCAAGTGTAACCCAGTGAAACCATTTTTGACATCATGATTTTCTAACTAGGTAAAATTTATTGTAACCACATTTACGTAATCGAGTGAATCCTGGGTAAAAACCCAGGATTCACGTTTCCTCCGATTGCAGAGTAATTTGAATTCCATTTGTAGAATACCTATACCTATAGAGTTGAGTTTGGCGCGCCATGTTGGTTCCATATCCATGTTGGTTCCATATTTTACCACTAGCTTTTGCTAGCGTTCGCGTAGAACCGCGTAGATTTATTAAAACGACGGCTTTATCTTAAAATATTGAAATTCCTGAAAATTTTAATATTTTTTTGGAAAAAAAAAGTAGCCCATGTTCATTCCAATACTTTAATCTATCTCTATATGAAATTTCATGACATTCGGCTTAGCGGTTTGGCCGTGATAACATTATATAAAGACAGGCAGAAAGACAGATAAACAGAGTTACCTTATCATTTATAATATTAGTAATATATTAGATAATTATATTTAATTATTATATATTAAAGGTTATAAATGTTGGTTTCAGGTTCTTCTGAAATACACGGAATACAACGAACCGCACGAGTCGCTGACGAACCGCAACATCATCGAGGTACATTAAGTACGGCGTCATCTGTGTGCCCGTGGTCGCAATGCAATGTCTATGCAAACTTGACTTATACCTAACCGCGTGCTTGTACTTACAAACCTGGGCCGGTGTCCACTGAAGCGGTGCGGAGAGATGTGCCAAACAACAGAAACTCTGGTCGATGAAGAGTCGCCACGTTTTTATACGTTTTACATATCTACTCCGCTCATCTTCGATAGATGCCGTGCCTTACTAAAATACCAACAGATTTAGACAAAAACGTAGAACCCAAGCAAATAAGCATGTTATCCCTCGCTATAGAACTCGAAACACCAAACCTCCAGTTTTATACTAACAGTTTATGAGCCCAAATTTTTATGTTATTTTTTTTCCTTCCAGCATGGGTTTTATGTAAATATGTTTGTGTTTATTTGATTTAACCGCCTACCTGACTCTGGATCGATACAAGGGTAAAGTCAGTTGCATCATTGCGTTCGACACTACACACAAATGTACGCTAAAAAGTTTCTATCGCAATTTATTAGTCACGTAGTTTTGTCAGCACAATATTATTTGCCCCTCTACATACTGACTGTACAATAAACGAAAGAGTAAAGTCTAAAGGTGAGACACAACTGACTGAAGAACTAAAGGGATCAGGAGGGTTTGCATGAACCACTATTGTAGCGACAACGTATCGTCCAATTGTCAAAACTGACACTACATAAAGTGTCATTTTTGACATTTCGACTATAGGTTGTCGATACGATAGTGGTTCTTGGTCAGGCCACAGCTCAACAACGCCATGTTCTATACTTGCTGTGGTTGCGCTGGTCTGATGAGATAAGACAGTTCTTCGATCAGATGTGCCATCAGTGTGAAGCCTGTATCACACAAGCGCGATATCACGGTAATTTACATAAGATAAAATTGAGTATGCAAAAGGCTTTAAATTTTAAATTCAAAAGATTATTTCATTTAAATTAAATATAAAAAATACTGCTGTACCTAAAATCGCCCCTGTGTGGTATAGGGATAGCTATTCGTGTGTAAGTGGCTACACCAAAGCGGATATATTAAGAGGAAAAGCACTTAAAATTCCACAAGGATGATGTAAAATCCGCGTTACGTGTTCCAGTTGGTTTTGTTTTAGCAAAAATAATATTTTAAAGTAATATAATTAACAATTTTTATTGTGACCTCTCCTATCCACTTTGGTGGACATCGGCCCCAGAGGGTGTTCTAATTGCATGACGATAACGATCCATTCATTTAGAACTTGGGCTCGTCAAGCCACCTGAGCTGTGTTCGCTGACACTTTCAGGCACTAACGAAGAAAGAGCATAAGAACGGAGTGATGTCGCCCGACAGTCCCGAACAAGAGCCCGAATACAACCTGACCCCCCGCACCGAAGCCAAATACTCCAAGATCGACGAGGAATTCCAGATGATGATGCAAAGGAACCAGCTGAACGGAAGCCGAGTCGGTGTTGGTGTGACCGGGAGTAATTACAACCATCCAGTGAGCGTGCCAGTCGGAGGCTACGATCAATCGTTGCTGCAAGCCAGTCCTCAGATGCATACCTCTATCAGTCCACGGCCATCGTCTTCGGAAACCGATTCAGGTGATAAAGCAGTTCTTTAATACCTGCCTGTACTTACATGAATATTCTATGAGAACCTCTGATTGAAACGTTTTGTGTAAAAAGGCAATTTTCACGTTACTTGCTTTTGACAGTTCAAAGACGAACTGTAGCTATTAAAAACGCAATAGTATAAAGCAAAGTCGCTTTCCGCTTCCCGCGTATGTATGTATGTATGTTTGCTTATATCTTTAAAACTACACAACGGATTTTGATGCGGTTTTTTTAATAGATAGAGTGATTCAGGAGGAAGGTTTATATGTATAATACATGCATAATTTAGTAGAGAAACACTGATAATTTTAGAGGTTTCTAATGTGATGTCGTAAATAAACACATTTTTTTGCGCTTACATTGCAAATGCTGGCTGAACAACACGAGATATATCAAAATAATGAGCTACAGTATTGTATACCTTAAAAACGTCTACAAAAAAGTCCACGATGGTATTAGAAATGTCTTACGCACAGCGAAGCGGGCACGGGTCAGCTAGTATATGTACAAGAGAATACAGAGTAAAATACAGATTAATTAATCAACATTTCTTCTCCTTTTCCCACTTAATGTGGGGTCGGCGCATCATGTTGCGAAGAGGATTTGGCTTATGTTTTGTAACCGCTTGCCTGACGTCAACCCTCTTTGGCAAAAACACTAAATGTAAAAATTAAAATAACATGATATTAATAAAAGATTTTCTTTTCCAGTCTACCCAAGCGGCGGAATGCTCGAAATGTCAAACGGATACCCCGGATCAGGATCACCTCTCGGCGCTGGATGTACCCCCTCCCCCTCCCCTGGCCCCGCTCCCTCCCCCCACCGGCACCCGCACAAGCATCACGCCCCCCCACCGCACCACTCGCCCCGACACAACAACTTACGCGTAGTCATACCAAGCTCGATGCCGCCGCCGCAAGACGATTTATCATACACTGGAGAGGTAAGCATATGATAGGTACCTTGACAGAATAAAAAAAAAAACCTGGATAGTACCTAGATATAACTCTAGAACTAAGCTTTAGGCTTATGAAAATACAATTAGGCATTTTCGTAAGTAAATTAGGTAATTGCTACAAAATGACTGTATGGGATCTGACTGTAACGGAAGTAAGCAGATCATTTTGATATTTTTTTCTTAGAAAATACGCCAAAACTTTTTTCAAAAAGTATCAGGACCTTTAAAACTATCATGTAAACAGAACTCCTATTTATTTGTGATCTGCTGGACAATGATCTGCTAAGCTGACATGATATAACACATTGTCTGTTCAGACGCTACAACCAAAACAATACAGCGGCAAAAATGCTGCCTTATATAAAAACTAGCTGTCCCGGCAGACGTTGTCCTGTCAAATGTCAATAATCCCGCAAAATTTTTCCCGATCTCTACGCCATCCTTATCACTAAGGGGTATGAAAAATAGATGTTGGCCGATTCTCAGACCTACTCAATATGCTCACAAAATTTCATGAGAATCGGTCAAGCCGTTTCGGAGGAGTACGGGAACGAACATTGTGACACGAGAATTTTATATATCTATACTTATAATAAATCTGTAGAGAGGTCAATTCTGTACATGAAATATATTTCCAAAATAACTATCAGGGGGTGATTAGGGATCGATACTGATGCCAAAAATGCAATCAGTAAAATTTTTGTCTGTCTGTCTGTCTGTCTGTCTGTCTGTCTGTATAACCGTTATAGAAACAAAAACTACTCGACGGATTTTAACGAAACTTGGTACAATTATTTTTCATACTCCTGAGCTGGTTATAGTATACTTTTTATCACGCTGCAATCAATAGGAGCAGAGCAGTGAAGGGAAATGTAGGGAAAACGGGAGAAGTTACTCCATTTTTTAAGCTTCCGTCGCGTGTGCAACCTTAATGGTTAAAGCTACACAGAATTCATGTATGACGGAAATGTTCTCCTTAAAATTATATAAAAAATATTTCACGACAGCATATGTCTATCTTTTATGGTTGACTCACAATAACACGTGTAACTCCCGATAGCTTAGCAGTTCGAAGCTTTCTGATTATATTTGTCTACTCTTACGTTTATAACACTCTCAGTCATCTATCTATACTTATAATAAATCTGTAGAGAGGTCAATTCTGTACATGAAATATATTTCCAAAATAATAACTATCAGGGGATGATTAGGGATCGATACTGATGCCAAAAATGCAATCAGTAAAATTTTTGTCTGTCTGTCTGTCTGTCTGTCTGTCTGTATAACCGTTATAGAAACAAAAACTACTGGACGGATTTTAATGAAACTTGGTACAATTATTTTTCATACTCCTGAGCTGGTTATAGTATACTTTTCATCACGCTACAATCAATAGGAGCAGAGCAGTGAAGGGAAATGTTGGGAAAACGGGAGTAGTTACTGCATTTCTTAAGCTTCCGCCACGTGTGCAACCTTAATGGTTAAAGCTACACAGAAATCATGTAAGACGGAAATGTTCTCCTTAAAATTACATAAAAAATATCCCACGACAGCATATGTTTATCTTTTATGGTTGACTCACAATAACACGTGTAACTCCCGATAGCTTAGCAGTTCGAAGCTTTCTGATTATATTTGACTACTCTTACGTATATAACACTCTCAGTCATCCCTAATTAAAAAAAGTTTACATTATTAACTATTCCATAAAAAAGAATCATAGAAATCGGTATAGAAACACCAAAGTTATACATGAAATACGCTAATAATAAGCCATCGCGCGTGAATACTGAATCATGCTATAAGGATTATTTTTGTATATAAGGTCGCGAACGCACAGGCAGGCGGCTTGCTTAGCGCCTAGAGGCTAGCGAGTCACCTAGCGAGTAGCTTCGTAAAACGAACATTCTCGAACGTTCGCGACCGGCCTAGCAGCTAGGCGTCAAGCATGCGTCAAGCGCGCAGTGCGGCCGGTCGCGAACGTTCGAGAATCCGTCGCCGCGCTCGACGCGTCTCGCGGCCGAAGGTATAAAAAAGCGGGGCGTCCGAGCGCGAGCTTCATACAATTTTTGTGTGATACTGCGCAACCGGACCCATGGTGTTTAAGGGTTAAAATGCATTTACAAATCTATGGAAATGTACAAATTGTACTCCAAAAATCTGGAATTGTACTAGAAGGGGTCCCGAGATAACTTTCTAGATGTCAAACAACGCAAGGAAATATGAGCTTAACTGCTTTGACTCAACGGCACGTTTCAAGTGCACAGCGGGCGTTGACGTCTGCCAGTATTAAATTACCTTAGGGTTGACCCAATAAAAATGTTTAATTTTTTTATAAAATGGTCAATTAGTTTTTTTACAAATACTTAGCTAAATAAATAAAAGTGTAGTAAGCGGTGTTGGTCGAGTAGGAGGTACCTCGACTTCTAATTTTAAGGTCGTGGGTTCGAATCCCAGCGTGCGTCAATGGATTTTTTGTAAGAAATAAAATCCAGTTAGTCCTACTTCCTACTAATATTATAAATGCGAAAGTTTGTGAGTTTGTTCGTATGTTTATGCCTCAATCAGGCCAAAACAACAAAACGGATTAAAATTAAATTTGCTGTAGATGTAGGTATAATGCTCGAATAAATCATAGACTACTTTAAAATAAGAAAAACATTCCCAAAATGATAAACAAAACGCACAAAAGGTATGATTTTGGTATAGATGGATCTGGTGTGCAAAATCTGACATTAGTCTTCATAGCAACGTGCGTTACTCTATGCGATTATTAAAATTTTGACAGGATTATTTTTTTTCTGTCGCGGGTCTGCTTTAGGCAATACGCTAAAAAGTTCTTATTTCTTCAAGTTATACGCGGGTGAAACCGCGGGGTACAGCTAGTAAGATAAATAAGAAGATAGGGCATCTTCGGTCTCAGTTAATTCTAATACTAAGAAAGTTGAATGTTCACAAATTAAATATCTCTATTATAACAAAAACTTTTTAAAACTCATTAGAATGAGATTCTTTCACGATCAAAGAAACATACATTTGTCGTAAAATTTCAGAGAGTTTATATTTCTTTCAATTGACATAATTACATTTCTTTCAATTAGTTTTGTTTTGTTTACGTTTCTGACAACATTGAAATTAATTTCAAACAAAATAACAAATATTCATTAAAATCAGTATGATCGTCATAAAATATAGTTTATTTTAATTTAAAGTTTGTGTTTTTTTACTTAGTTTTCTTCCTTAAATACAACACTTGGTTTTGCACAACAATTTTGTATTAAATAAATATAATTTTATACTTCATTTAGTTCTTCTTCTTCTTCTAACTTAAGAGCTGTGCTCTTGTCGGTGTAATTGATGCAGCTCTCTCCATGTGTTTCTCTCAAGCGCCGCCTCCTTAAGGGGCTGCCAGTAGACGATTGCTCTTTTTCGGAACGAAAAAAGTAATACTTCTGAACAAGCCACATCTCCTATTTTTATAAGTATATTACTTCAGGTTCCTATCTAGATTTCTATTAAGCTGAAAACATAATAGCAGAAACTTTTCACGATAAAATATTATTTCAAAATGATACGTTTTAGAATTTATGATCGAAATATTTTATATACCTAGTATTAAAATCAACTTGTGATTTATTGTTAAAGATAGGTAATATGTAGACAGGGACAGTTGGAAAGAAATGGAGGAGGCTTTTACCTACAGGGTGCCACATAACAGTGAAAAATGTGTTAAGTGAAATAAATTTAAGTGCATGAATTTTGTAAAGTGTTAAGTGGAAATAAAGCTGTAATAATAATAATATGTAGATCTAGATTTCTATTAGGATAGATTTTTGATAAGTAATTATACATAATTTATATCATTAATTTATTCGAAAAGCTAAGGCGGACCACGCGCGGACGTGTGTTTGTCGTCATTGCAGCGGTCGGTAGGATTATTTATCGAAGTGATTAAAGATGGGTACATCTTTATTCCCATATACTATACATTATAAAATAGGAGATGTGGCTTGTTCACAAGTATTTCTTTTTTCGTTTCGAACAAAAATAATCGTCGACTGGCAGCGTCTTAACTTCCTTATACGACACTACAGCTATTTTCTCCTTTATCTGGCTCATGTAGCTTATTCGTGGCCTTCCTCTTCCTCTCTTCCCTTCAACCTTCCCTTCCATTATAGTCTTTATAAAACTGTCGTGCCGTATAAGATGGCCAACCATCTTCCCTCTTCTGTTCTCAATCGTTGTTAATAGGATCCTTTTTTCCCGTATTCTACGTAAAACCTCTATATTTGTTATTTTTTCTGTCCAGCTTATCCTTTCATTTAGTTAGATCATAAAATTAAAAACTGTCCTTTTCATATTCCAGACACCACTAAGCTACTCAGGACTTGGCAACTTCGGACCGCAGGACTTCAGCATGAGCTCGGACATGGGGATAGGACTAACGTGGGGCGCGCACCAACTTCAGACGTTACAGCACAACAGGTACATGTCTGTATACACTTTTATTTCCTTACATTTAAAAGATACTTCTGGAAACTTGATGTTCACTTCTTTATTAGATTCTTCTATATTTTCTTAGTTGCTATATTTTCACAGTATCAATAATTTTCTCACGTATATAAATAAAAGTTCTATAAGTATATCTTTGTGATTTTATTTAATTAGATTTTTATTTAATCAAGTTTCCAGAACGTTTCTTTAGTTTAATTATTTGTAAGCTAACCTAATAATAATTTGCACTTTACTTTTCGCAAAAAATTTTGCTAATTACAAAAGAAAAAAACATCGTAAATAACATGTTATTTTGAAAACGCAAAAAAAACAAAAAAAAAAAACAAAAAATAGAGCTCCGCCGAGACAGTGTTTCCACTGCCGTGACCAGGATTCGAACCTGGGTTACTACGGCCACAACGTAGGGTCCTAACCACTAGACGATCACGGCTATCGGAGCGAGTGGAAACTTGCCTGAAATAAGCAAACCGTTACTGAAATTTTACGTAATCCCTACGCTTCACTGGTCAAGACTTATAAAATTGGTACATAGTCGATTGATTTATTTCTAATCGTTTTGTTTAATGATCCAGTGTGCGGTTTCAATCATATGTAATAATTTGAAGAAACTAGATAAATCTAAATTAGCATACCTCACTACATATAGACTGACATCATTTTGTGGGTTCGATCCCCACCCAGGACAAATCTATGTGTGGTGAATGTTAGTTCTATGTCTGGGTGTTCTAATGTAACATTAAAATATATGCATTAAAAAAAGTATTTTATCAATTTATCTAGTTCCCATTAATCTTTGCTTAGTTTAGAGCTAGATGGCACTGTGTGAAATGTCCACCAATATTTATTTGAAATTATTTTCGTTCCTCAACATTTAAATTCGTAGAAGAAAATGATGAAAAAATATAGCTCCGCCGAGACAGTGTTTCCACTGCCGTGACCAGGATTCGAACCTGGGTTACTACGGCCACAACGTAGGGTCCTAACCACTAGACGATCACGGCTACCGAAGCTGGTGACAGTATCGTTCAAATTTGCCTTCGCTCAAAGAAATAAACCAAAAGTCACTGACCACTTTCGCTTTTGATAGCCGGTTCTATATCATTGATCTCGTGTTCGATTTTTACGTCATTGGTTTACAGTTGTCCATATTTTGGTAAACGACTTATTATTTTTACTTAATATTGACGTGACAACGTCTTAAATTAGGTTGCGGCTCGGAGTCACTCATGAAAAAGTGTAACGCCCGCTCACGTCTGTTACGATGAGTCACCGAACGAGAGAGAGGCCCGCCGGACCATTTACATTTTGTCACGTAAAATCTTCGCCCGTAAAACCGACTTTACAGGCAACCAATTTTTTATAATAAATTTAATGGATTACCAACTTATCTGAGAAAAAATTTCGAGTCTATAATAATAATTTTGATAAGTAGAGTTAATACTATCGTGGTTGTTGATAATTTTAAATAGAAATACGGCTAATTACCACGTTCATTCGTCGATCTGTTGATCACGGTCGAGGATGATGCTCATGATGAAGAGCATCTGAATTGTCTCGAAACGTCAGCAATACAAGAAAAAACGTGGGAATTAGCCAAATTTCTATTTTAAATTTTGATAAGTTTCAAGTTTAAACAGTAGCTGATATCTCTTATTATTACTATCAATGAATTTTGTAAATATATTTGTAAATAATCTGACACGTGATCATTAATAAAATAATAAACAAATGAATTATCTAAAGATATGTAATTTAAATTTGTATGTTTATCAGACCTAGAAAATAGGTCGATAGTCATAAGTACTAGGTACAGAATGCCCATACCAATTACACGCGTAACAAGCTATTGATTAACTTTATTGCGCTAATCTTGGCCAGCCATGCGTACCTAACAATTTAAAGTGAAAGTATTGGAACCTTGAATTGAATGCCGAGACCCCTCTAAGGCCCAGTTTTACTCAACTTGCGGGGGGCAGGTTGGTTCAAACATTCTGGTTGAGAATGCATTTGCAGCGAATAAGATCATTGAATTCGTCGATGTAACAACAGCTCCGGTAGCCGTGATCGTCTAGTGGTTAGGACCCTACGTTGTGGCCGTAGTAACCCAGGTTCGAATCCTGGTCACGGCAGTGGAAACACTGACTCGGCGGAGCTTAATTTTTTTTTTGACAATATCTGTGCCAACAAAAACAAACTAAACCCAAAATTTTATATTGACGATTTGTGTTTGTTTTTATGCACATCTCATTTGTTTATTTAAAGCGATCGAAACGAATTTTGGGTTTCTTTTATAACAAAGAGCAAAGGCGCTGTTTTATTAATGCACACGCGCGTGTATAGTATAGCATACACACGAATACGTGAACGATGACACACGCGCATTCTGCTCGGATACACCGCTGTAGATAGATCTGAGATAGATAAAAGTATCCTAACAAACGTACATAAGCAGCTAATTCTAAGAAATAAAATATATATAATAAATACGCAACTCTAGAACAGCTCCTAATTTAAAACAAATGACGTTTACCTCTTTGATTTTTTACAAAAACACGCAGTTTATATTTACCCCAATACCTAGCTTGAATCACATGGTAGTGCTACATTGTGTTGATTTTAAAAGTCCCTATTCGAAGTTCCTATTCAGCATTCGTTATTCGTTTTAATTTGACAATAATTTCAGAACCTCTACCAAACCGCTAAACAGTGCTTCCTTTCAACAACTAAAGATTCCGTTCCTTAACAGCAGCAGCTTGCCAGTCCTGGGAGGAGGTGGAACGCCACCGCCATCCGCGTCGCCAAGCAACGTGAAGATCAAAGCTGAGCCCGTGTCGCCACCTCGTGCACCGGATCATATGCATCGCGTGCCCGCGCCGCAGCCCGCCCACCTCTCTGGAGCCATCGATGGTACGTATAATGGTGTGTATCGTTTACTAACCTTATTAAACTTTGCTTTGTGCACCTGCATATCATCATCAACATGATCATAGTATATTGAGCAGCAACTTTTAAAAATTAGGCGCCGTACAGTCCTTTTAGCTGCTTCCCTTAGATAGATTTGCAAACAGTCACGTGTGGAATACGCATAATATAATGTTTGGACGTGAGTCTGACTTACTTACCTCTTCAAAGATCATAACGCCTGGAGATCTGATAGTATGTCGTTGTTCTGTTTATTTTTCATTCCATTTTTGAATAATTGAATATTAAAAACCAAGCCGCCTACTTTGACTACTAAATATTTTTTCATCAATTGGACATCGACTTTATGATCGACATTTCTTTTTACTATTTTACTGACCTTTTGACCTTTTGGTTTATGTTGTAACTTCAACCTGATTTTCCGCATTGAAACTGGTTATTTTGATCGCTTTCCCATCGTAGAAATCATACAACTCGCTACGAACTGCTTACATACACTTAGAAACTAATAAACGTATAGATTGTTGTGTGATAATTTTGTCTGTGGCAGGTTCGGTATCATCAAGTAACATGGGCTCCCCGGCCGGGCAGGACATGCGACACGGCAGCGCGGTGCCTCTCGACTACGAACAGCCGCACACCACCAAGCGGCCGCGGATCGAAGGCTGGGCCACATAGCTAGGCTATGAGGCCTTCGGCTCCTACCCGAGGCCCCTCCACCCGCACTGCTAGATCCGGCCAGCTGGCCTCCCCGGCCCTCCCGGCGGCCAACCCTATCGAGCTTCGATATCGATAACCACCGTCCTACCAAGCACAGCCCAAGCTCCCGAGCTGCATACACGTGCTAATTAAGTCTGAAACGGAAAAGGTGCATTCGGTGCTTTTTTCATGGCACGGTCGAACAATGTACAAAGTTTTAAAACTCTAGTGTCCCTTCTCCGGCGTCGATGTTAAACGTTCAATTTACACCATACGTAATTATAATAATGCACATCTAAGTACACTAGTAAAAGATAAATGTTACGATTAAGTACAATATGCATAATAGCAACCTTCTAAACAATTTTGAACTTGTGTCTACTAGTTAGATTTCTAATGTCCCTTTGTAAATAGATGTTATATGTGCAATCCGTGCCATTGTCTGTTAGCTTAAAGTTAGTCAATTTTATTTAGTGACTTTGAGTGCAATCTTGCACCGGTTGAGTGTTGTTGGTCCTGCCGGGGAGTCGGGACCGGCCAGTAGTGTGCGAAGCAATAGACTTCACCAAGTGCGTAGTGCAAATACTTCAAAACGACTGTTGACTTGTGTTAAAATAGTGTTTTAAAAGTTTTTTGTGCCATTTTAAAGTATATTAGTGTGACATCCGAACTTGAATCTTTGTAAATTAGTCGAGTAGCGTAATCACAGAAGATAATAAAATTATGTATTATAAAATGTAGGTACTTTATCTATTGTCATATTTATACATAAAAACATAGTATTTACATATGTATACACGTCCCTTTAGGAACGAATGTTATATAAGTAATTAGGTAATTGTTAGTTAGTGATGATTATATAAAGGAACCACACGAAGCTTTAAAATTTCTTATGAAAACACTTTGCACTCTAAGCAGACTAATGAGATACGTGTTAAAGTTTAGGAGATCTAAAAAATCGACACTTGGTAGTTTTGTTTTGTTTCAAACAGCTACTAAAAGAAAATTGTTGAACGGCGAATCAGACATTCCACACGCAATTAGTTAGGTGTGTTGTCCAAATTCGACTAAATTGTTTGATTTGTCTGATTTGCCTCTACGCTTCGAATCCATGTTTCTAACGATATCGGTCGTTTTTCGGCAACAGACCAAAATATCAAGTCAATTTTGAATATCACAATATTGTAATTTTACTTGTAGGTAGGTTTGTTAGAATTTAGTGGCTATGGTAAACGGGCAAGTATGTTGATGAGTACATCCTTATTGTTTTGTTAATGTGATCTGAAGTTGTAATTCTACTTATTAAGAGTAAATAAAAATATACCTTCATAATAATCTCAGCTTTAAACACACATACAAATATATTTTTCACGAAATACTATATAATATTTTGGTATAGCACTATATCACTATCCGCCCTATTTTTAGACGATGTGTAAGCAGATGGATATATTAATGTCCATAGTCTATAGTGTAATAAATATAAACTATTTTATAAGGTAGAAACTGTTTATTAATGAGTGTGTCATGATCATCAGTCCTTTTAATATTGCTTGATCCTATTTCTTTTACCTCTTAATATCGTAAATCCAATTCATTCACAACTGAAGTTGCCGATTGAGTTCGAACTCAATCAAAGTTCAATTTACGGTGTATTTATTAATAAATGGATTTACGATATATCCCTTTATATCGTCTCACTGTAGATGCCTTACTCACAGTGCCTAAATGTACCACGTACCAAATATATATAGTACGATAGCATTTTTGCTTTATTTATTCACACCCAGATAATATTAAGTCTTACAAAATGTTATATCGTTATAATAGAACACACATTTATATTATCATAAAAATTTACACATACATTTAGATCATCGTAAGTACCTATCGTAACTTTATATTGAATGTTGCTATACCACGTTTTAAGGCAGTGTGACTGTCTATTGTAAATATTAAAATTGTACTTGCAAGAATATATAGTTAAGTATATAAGTCCTTCAAATCACAGTAACAAAATGTAGCGTATGTTTGTTAAATTTTGTACAGGGAAACCAGTTTTTGAAGTTCAAAAGTCTGAACGCATAAAAAAAATGTATTTTCGCATTGTAAAATAAGACACGCGATTAGTTGTAACGAATTGAATATTTTACTACCGGAGCATAATGTATGTTGACCCATTTTAGGGAGATGTTGTAGGAAACTTGTAACTACACTATAAATGTTAGAAAAATGTTATTGATGTGATAAAATAATAACACTGTTGCGATTTCGGGCCCCATTCTGTTATTTCCGCCCGGTGCTTCTGCCAGGGTTGTCGCGCGGCTTACACTTTTTCTTAATCCAATTTTTGATCTAACGCGCGCCAATCCTGGCTCTTCTATTGGCAATGTTATTTGGGCCCCTTTCAAGATTTTAGATTACGTTATCTGCAAGTTTGTTCCTAATAGTTCCTTCAGGAAGCGTCGATGTGCTTTGTATAAAAATTTGCTCAATCGTGTTTGTTTGGCGATGATGCGAAATCTCCTAATTGTTTCTTGTTATGATCTGTTACGTTGACATTACATTCTAGTTTGGTTGAGAAGTGCAAACTCAATATTACATCACACAATATTGTTACCTATATACCTATCAATTTAATGTTAGGCAGGCACTGATCAAATAAATAATACACCTTCAATGTTTAGTGGTGAATTGCACAAAATAATATTCAGATTTTCTTGCAAATAGTCGATTTGGTATCGAATAATCGAGTGCACTGAATAATTCTAACGACTATAATTTTGTACATTCATCTGTTAGCTGGTATTGGGAGCATTATTTCCGAGGTTGTGAATTCTATCGGGAATAATTTCATGTATGTTATTAAAATGATATTTTTTAATATTCTTTTGAACGCACAACAAAAGTTGTGCGACATTGTAAAAAGAGTTTGCTTCATATGTTTTTTAGATATACATGTGTATGTGTTTACCCGTATTTATTCTGCTGTGTGACAATAGCAAAAGCTATTATTTATCAGTTGTTTTTATAATCTAGTTCATTGCATTTAAATAAAATGTAGTCATAATTAATGTATGAAACCAGTATGGTTATGTCACAGTAGAGTGTTACGGTAATATATACTTTAATTTTTTGCCTTTTGCTATTGCGCCACAGTTTTCGCGAACAACCCAAATAGAATATAGGAATTTAAACATATCCTTATTGAATACTCAAGTCGATTTCACATTATTGTCTCTTTGTAACAGCAGTCGTGCAATACATACATATATATCGAGAATGCTTAGGTAGGTATTAGGTATATTTTTGTTTGAATTTACAAAAGATACAAAAATCTGTTGTATTCTAACTATACTTTTACTGGTAGTTGAAAGATGTTAGACATGTCTTTCGGGAATTTTAAGTCATATTATTATTGTAAAATTATTTTAAGATTAAGCCGGGCCAAATATTGCATTATGTAGGTCTCACGGCGCCTGTGTTTCTGTGTCGAGGCAGCCCTATATGCCCGTGTGTGGATTATTATGAATGAAATCTCAGTGGCTGAATAAATAAATGTTAACGACAGTGTTAGAAAATTGTTATAAATTATTTTGATGACTGTTCGAAGGATAATAAAGAGTTGGATGTCATTTTGTCCGTTTTATTTCTAGTAGTTAGGCACCTATAGAGCATAGCACACTTTTATACAGAAGGTCACTTAACAAAATAGTTGTACCTATCTATGACTATATCTATACTAAAATTAAAAAGAGGAAACATTTTAATTTTTTGTATGTTTGTAATGAATAAACTCAAAAACTACATTATCTCTAAGTAACAAAGGCTATATTTATTACAAGAAAAAAATAGGTATCTCTACTAAAACTTCAATATGTAACATAAGGTGTAAAAAAATTATTATTTCACCCGTGCGACGCAGAGGCGGACTGCTAGTCTCTTAATTCTCTTATGAAATCAAAAGTATATTATGAATATGTTTCCTTAGGTGGTACCTAAAACTTCTTGAATTTCTTTACCTTTATCATTTTTCTTATCACTTATGTGCCCACCAAAAACACCTTTAGAGACAGTCGTCAGTCTTTCTTCCTCAGTTATCTCTGTACTTTCTATTATATCCCGCATCACTCTATCTCTTTCAAATATCTCATTCACTTCTCGATCCAAATCAACCGAACTGGATCTTCTCGACTCCCATCTATCTGCTTCTAAATTGTCATGCACCATGATATTATCTTCAGTTACATTGATAATGTGTCCTTCTAATGTATCTCGAGATCCAGCGCTTGAAGTTCGATCAAAGTGAATTCGGCTTTCGCAAGTTTTCGAACTGCTACTGTCTCCAGACGACACCAGTTCCTCCCTGGAGGTGGCACTCGTTGGTTCCTTCTTCCTAAACCGGCATTTCTTTGAAAACCCTCCCATCCATTCGGACAAGAGTGCAGTGGCTGCCATTAGAAAACCAGCTGCTAGAAGTAGGAACATGCCTTGCGTATCTGCTAAGGTTAACCCTTTCTCTTCTGCTGATACTATCTTGAGTAAAGATCCTGGTATCACCTGTATAAAGTAAGGTATTTAGAGCAAGATCTACTATGGTAGGTATATATTGTTAAAAACATTAAATAATGTACGATAGCTTTGAAAAATTGAGAGTTTGGTTTATACGGCAAATTTGGATGATATAGATCTTTTCTCCATCGTGCAAGTTGTGGAATGAGCTTCCTTCCGTGGTATTTCCATTGAATTATAATAAATTTAAAGAGAGTCAACCAGGACAGGCAACGCTTTACCTGATTCCCATAGCATTTTGCTTAGTTTGGGGCTAGATGGCGCTGTATGAATTTTCCACCAATATTTATTCATTTAATTTTTAATATTTTTATATATTTATATTATAGTTAAGCGGGCAGTATGCCTGTTTGCCTCCAAATTATAGGTAGTTAGATAAGAAAAGAAGAATTTCAAAAGCATTCACCTTATTAGAAACACTTACTGCCAACAATTTTCCAGTTGTGCTTCTCTGCATCTCCCAGCGCACCTCATCGACGATCTTATCAACGAGTCCGCTTTGAAACATCCTTCTCACGTCACTGCTTAGCTTGGCCGCATACAACGAGTTATTCGGAAAGCCCATCGTTACTCCAAACGGTACGAAACACTCGTTTGAAATATGAAGAGTTGCTCGTTTTCTGGAATTCGATTTTTGATAATTTTATCACAGAACTAACAGATATTTGCTAAAAGAAGAGGATCTCTTGTTAAATGTTAGTGAAAACTGTTGACTGTTGTGCAAGGCCTGATAAGCTTAACTGCTGAATAAATTTGATATAGGTACCTATCGTTTGGTAGATATCAATTTTATTACACTGACTGCTAGCAGTCAGTGTAATAAAATTGATATCTACCAAACTGTCTACAAGTGCTAGCACTTAAAAAAATTGCGATCCATTAGGCAAGTCTGCTAACTACTAAAGTTGATACTTTTGGAGGGTTACTTTCATCAGCTTCTTCATCGACCTTTATCTTATCCAGGCGTTCTAAGGATTTCAAACTTTAATTATTTTATAAAAATAATCAAAAAACTTACTTGGTAGCCGAAAAGTTGGATTGCACAATATACTCAAGCTCAGACTGAGATCCCAAGAACGCGTAGGGCCAGAAAAAAGCTTTTGTAGTATTTCTAATTCCAGATTCAACATCTGGCACTAACTCCAGCTTCGTCATTAATTTATTTGTTTTTGCGTCTGAAGAGTTGAGGAACCATCTCTCCCAGCCACCACGATCTATAAATAGTTAATCATGATTCATGTAGAATTTTCAAATATATCTAATTATAATGTAAAATCTTACCTAAAGTACCAATTCGAAAGAAGCCATCTAGAAGTTGCTCAATAGTGTCGACGGTTTCAGGAAAAATTGGCAAAGTAACGAATGCTATTATAGATCCTGTGTAGCAACTTGTTATTATTATGGTAAATATCCAATACCAACCTGAAAAAGGTTTAAATACAATTAAATGCAAGACGCAGATGAATGCATACTATTTGAGTTTTACAGGATGTAGAGACGACAATTACTGAAGGCAAAAGCACACCTACCATTGCCCTTAGTAAAAACTTGTTAAAAAAAGGCTTTTTCAGAAAATCTATGAAAATAGCTTAGAATAGTATTTTCATTTAACCATCCTGATTCAAATTGTTCCAAATTATAAAGTTGAAAATTTCGACACTTTTGTGTTAGTTTTTTCATTTATTAGGTCATATTCAGTTTTCAGGAGTAGGTAGTCTTAATACACCAGGTATTTAATATATTTTATTCAAAAGAAGAACAATAAAGAAATTTCAAACTATGATAATGAGAACAATATTCTTACCAATAAGAAGCCTCGTAGTAATCTTATCAGTTCTACTCCAGGAATTCTTTCCCATGAAGGTGAAGCAGTTAGTAAACGTTCCGAAGACATACCAAAACATGTTTTCAATCTCGCCACTGTTGTTGATGAGATGCCTCAAAGTGTGCTTGTCGGAAAAGGCGAGAGGGAACATTCCAAATAGGTACGTGAATGTTAGGGCAACCCAGACATGCCAGTGGAAGGGGCCAAGAATGGCTCGGTACCTGAGTTATTTGGTAAATAATAATAAATTAACATCTTGAAGAAATTTAAATAAACCTAAACTAATAAAATTACCCGTATCAAGCTCGTCTCTAGTCTATCTTGCGCCAGGGTGTTAACCTGCGAGTAGGAGCCCCCTAACCAACTCAGCAGCCCTTGAGTCCTCGAAGGCTGTGCCGGAGTGCGTAAGGTAGAGGTTGTAAGGGCTCAATCGCTATTATACTTTTATACCACACCCATGTTCATCAAACACAATATTTTATTATCTATTACCTAATTTATATCTATGTAAATCCTCTAAATTTTAAATGTATACTTACAATATAATTTAACATTTTATATTTAACATTTAATTCTCTGAAACAATATTATTCTATCATATCGTTGCGGTACCTTGGTAAAGCAGTTGACATTAGCGTTATAAATACAGCACAATCTTGTGAATGAGAAAAGGATAAGTCCATCTCTTTTGCTCTTTGAATGGTTAAATACATTCCAGCTACTCCGATGTCTGCTCTTCCTGAGACTATTTCTTTGGCTACTGCATCTCCTGATCTAAAAATATAAAAACAAGACCGATCAGGTGCGAGTTGTCTTGCAAAGGTTCCGTAACGAAACAATACCCCATTTAACCTATAACTCCTTTTAAAACTTCATCACATTCTCTTCCCATTTACTGAGTTTTATAAGCCGTTTTAAGTAGTTAGATATTTCATTTTATTTTTTATTTAATATCTCTATCGAATAAAGTATGATGACTGCTTCTGTTTTTTCGCTTTACTAACGAATCCCCTTCTTTTTGCGAAAGGGTCTATTAAAATATTTTGTTTTATTAGGTATTTGCAATAATGATGTAAACTAATCTAAATTTAAAGCTTTAATTCTAAAGACAGATTTAGAAGTTATTGAAATAACCAATTGTGACAGACGGTAGGACGAAGTCTTACGATATTGGTTCTATTTTTGGTTTGGACGCCTAAAAAACTACTTATTTGATGTTTTTTTTTGTAATAAATGAAAATCTATGAGTCTTTACCCCAGATTGAGTTCCTGTGGTTCTTTAATTTCTATGGAAAAGTTGTTTCGTTCTGCCATCAGTTGCAGCAGTCTTATTTCGATGCCATCCCATGTTACCCTTGGGTTCCCTCCGTCAAGGTCAGTTTTGACCCTGTGAACCGTTCAATAGATAGGAACTAAAGAAGGTAGCATTTGAAGTGATGTAATAAACTAAACGACAATAAAAGACCTTAGACACACTTAGAAAAAAAAGTTATTGTAGGTATTAGGCAAAAAATAAAAAAAAGAATCTGCATACCGCCTAAATACAAAAGGTGGTTGGTTTGCAGCGGCCACCACAAATCTGTGACCTGCATACCCTTGAGTCATTTTTGGTGGAAACAAATCGATGTCTCTCGAGAATTTGTCATGACTCCACGAATTCAGCACCACTGGCTGACTGGCACCCAATCCATCTGTATACAGTTTATGGGTATACATAATGTATGGTGCTTCCTACACAGAAAAAAATACACTTATATAAACAAAATTAGTTTTAGAAGACAAATGTTGCAAAAGATGTGACTATCTGGTCGAAAGTCAAAATAAAACTCCTACTATGTAACTCCACTGAAAGAGGAGTCCATCTTCATAAGCCAATTGAAAGACTGTTTTTAAAATATTTAAAGCTTGTTTTAGTATACATTTTACTTACTATGGTACTATCATCACCATCTTTAAAACTCTGTCCAATTATCAGCAAATTGACGAATCTTCTGGAGAGAGAGCTAGCCAAGAACTCCTGTACAGCCCATTGGGAAGACCTGGATATAATCACCACTTTACCCTCAGACTGCTTGCCCAAAATCTTCGCACTAATTTTGATGTCATAAAGAAATATTATGTAGTGAAGGCATTCCTTCACTGGCTGTAAGAGTTTAGGTTCTTGAAGCTTATTCTGTTCATTTATGAACCCATGGATGAAGGATACAGGGAAATTTTTAAGTAAGTCTCGGAACAGGTAACTTTCTTTCGAATTAACTTGACTGTCGTATAGAAGTACAGGCGTACAGTCCTTTAGATATGTTAAAGTAATGTTATGCAGTAGTTTAATCAGCGAAGGATTTTGATCAAATACTCCGCTTTCATCGAGAAAACGTTCATACCATAGTTCTTCTCTAGTTTTTGGATAGCCATGAAATTTTGTATCAACTTCTCTTTTATAGACTATTGTTTCATCGGCTTTATCGTTTTCTACCGTTGTATAACCTGCTGACTTGTTTTCGGTATCCTTTCCATTCCGCAGGACTTCTCTGTCAAATTCTCTCCATAACAAATTATCCTTTAACCCAATATGGTATTTTTCTCTTTGGTTTGTATAAGTTTTTATATCTTTCTTCTTTACGGGGTTTTTAGCATTGCCCATAAGCGATTGAGACGCATAGTATTCTACTTCTTGAGCAATTACTCTGCTCCATAAAAGAAGTACAACTTTAGAAAATAACATTTCTACTGAAACTTGAAAGTGAAATGAGGATAGTGGCAATACTAGGCTACCTTTTTATATCATTTTACTGACCTTGGTCAACACAATATCACTCAAGCAGGTGTTATGATTGAATTACATATTTGATGAAGTCTGCAATGTCGTGTTCTTGAATCTAGGCCTTGACTTATCGTTGTTTTATGTCGAACTTTGGTATTTCAAGTAGTTTATTTTACCTTGAGCTTTAAGATAGCCGTGAATTTTTAAATATCTTGGGAAATAGGTAAATCCTAAATATGAGTCCTTTAGCATTTTAAGCATTCTTCCATATTCAGGCACTCAGATCCGTGAAGATCTCTCTTCCTTCGTATCGATCCGTAGTCGTAGACACGAAACATTACCAACATTTAGCACATTCCCACTTTTTGAAATAGTAACTAAGCAATCCTTTAGCTATGGGTTACAAACCGAGGAAATAAGTAGGTAAATAACAAAAAAAAACAATAGTTTAATTATTATTATAGTATATTTATTTTCAATCAGCACTGGTCTCCTCAAATACAGCTCTAACATAAATAAAATTCTAAAAATCAATGCCAAAAATACAAAATACATCTCAGTGCGCTTCTGACCATAGAAGTAGCCATGTCAAAAAAGTGAAACTACCAATTTTAAATACTAAAACTATGTACCTATATATTTACAACAAATACTTATAAATAAGATATATTCTAAATTTAAATAATAGTCATTGCGAAGCTCTTCTTAGCTTCATTTGCATTAGCAGACCAAAGCTCCTAAAGTTATAAAGAGTGGAGTTCAAACATTATAGTAATAAAAACAGTAAATTAATACAAAAAAATTGTGCATTTTTTGAGTAAATGAATTTTCAAAGTGATCTATATTATTTTGTGAAAGAACAGAACTATTATATCAATTCAATTCGATGTAATAAAGCAGTTGTATAGACATGTGAAACATCACAGTAGGTACTTGGCGATGTCATCAGACATCTACACAATACTACGACGAATAATTCGTACAGTTCACCAGATACGATACATTTTGACTAATTTTGTCTTCCACATTTCAGAGAGAGAACATAATATAATATGCTAATCCTATATTTACAAATTAATAATAAGGCAGTGTCAACTACGAAGCTGGCAAGATTAGAAAATATATTTTCTAAATTTTAATATGGCTTTCGTTACGTCGAAATGGTAATCGGTTTTATCAATGATTTCTAGAAAATCGTTGTTCTATAAAAATATTATATGTGGTTATGATGATGCTTCAAAGTTTTATATAAACTTGACTGCTCTAACTCTTAAATTAATCTAAAAAAAGAAGGAGAAGGAAGTGATCCTGATGTTGTCAAATTAAAATTTCATTAACGGAAAAAAACTTTAAACGACAATGTTACAGTGCTACGATTAAGAGTTATGCGCTTCGGCAATTTTCGTGTTTCTGAACATAAAATATATGCAACCAATGTCCGGTTGTCTCACACCTCGTCAGTCACTAACGAGCTCAGGGAATGTTGTAACATCCCAGATTCAATATCAGATCAGCATTGGTGGTGTATCAATAGACGAAAATAGCCGAGGAACCTAACTTTAACTGTACTGTATTTTGGTTTACAATTTGTAGTTATTGTAAAGTAGTAAATGGGTATATTAAAAATAATCTACCTGCAGAGTTTGTTAAACGTTATTATGAACTAAACACAACATATATTATGTAATAGGAAAATATTATTTCAACAGACATAACGCGAACCGCTCTTATGAAATCCACGCAGCAGCCAACCCTCACATTGTCTTCACACTTTATTGAAAACACTTAATATCACAGTTTCCAATACAATACGACAAACGACTTAAGATGATATTGATTCAAATCACAATTAAATTGTTCTATAATAACATGTTTTGTGACCATCGATAACTAAATGGCACTCTTTAGTTGGTGACAAAACAATTTAGTGCCTCTACTATGTGTTAGAATACTTCTGGGGCAGAATTGGAGTGCTTATTGTCAACACTTTCAGCTCAGGTCGTATGATTGCAATTTTTTATACAAAAGTACAAACTAAGCTAGTACAGTAAGCTCGTAGTAGAGGCACTGATATAAGATTTAACGATCCGTGCCTCGTTGGCTTACGATATCTACTTATAATAGGATCATCCAATAGCCCTACATTTTACTAAACTGATTTTGATGTTTATTCTCCGTTGTCGTTGTCGATGCGTGAAGATCTGATGCCGGTTTTGCCGGTCCATGGGTACACTTCAGGGCAGGGCTGGCAGGTCCTCATGTATCGTACTCCAGATTTGTGCCAGAGGTTGCAAACCTTCGGGTTGTTGCACTTCTTGGGTCGGTCCTGGAAAAATTATATAAGTAATGTTATAGAAATGACCACTAGAGCTTATTGGTCCTAGTGAGAAGTCTTTTATGCTCTGCTATAGGTCTAAAGATCGTAGGCTCTAATATCTATAGAGTGTCTAGGGATTTTTCCAATCGACAAATTGATATGCGCATCAAATCAAATCGGTGAAGCAAAACATCGTAAAGAAACCAGTTAGTTTTCTTATAGTGGCTATGGGTATTCAATCCTAATGCATATGGATCGCTAACTGCATAGTAAGCCCATATCAAATCAATGTTTGAACGTACCTCTATCTCCCCCCTTAAATATTTTCAAAGAGCTGAGCGCCTGTATCGGAGACGATGTGATGATTGGGGATTATGGATTGTAAGCTATTTCTCCTTTGAGATATAGCACCTTGAAATTCTTTATCAGTATAAGCTTAGTCTACAGCTTAGCCAAAATCCTTTCTTTTTATTGGTCTTATAATTTCTAATTACTTTAGTAACAAACCTGATAGTTGCATTGGAAGGGCTGGAAGCCATTCATTCTCGAGATGGGAGTAGGATCCCTGACCCACTGAAGCGCCTGCCAGTTTGTCACTATCCAAACATCTTGCATTTGGTTGATGAAGTCCATGAACATGATAAAACCTGCCTTGTGATGGGGCTGCGTGAACCAGGCGGCATGGTAGAAAAGACCGAAAGGAGCTCTGAAAAATAATAACGTACCAATAAGCGTAATAAAATAAAATGCTGATTTGGACATAATGGACAGTAGTATAACGTTTTATTGTTTAATCAAACTATCAGCAAAAAGTGCTATCTAGAAGATCAAACCATTTGCTTACCTGTTAGTAGTGTAATGCCGATCGAAATTCTTCAAAAGCATTTTGTAAACGCCTTCAGCTTCTGGTGGATTGGCGCAAGCGTCACCCATAGAGCAACGGCCACCATTCAAATCTTGCCACATAACCATAGGTACTTCCCATACACCTGAAATAACATTAATTAATCAATTAATTGGTGTTAGATCTGCACATCACAACCAAGATTATATTTGACGACTTTGGTGGCGTGGCTAGTGAAAGGGCAGTTGAGATGCAAGAGATACACATAAGAGATGGGTTTGATCATGCAGCAGTAGGTACCTACAAGATTTTTCATGATCTGCAAATATTTTTACTGGGACTTTTATGATTTTTAAGGTCCACAGTAATACAGGAGATCTTAGTGGCATGACAATAGCTGCTACTAAGTGACTGTTGGATGTAATACTATTATGACTGAATCAAAATATTAAAAAAATATATTTTTCGTCGGGCGTGCGTTGTGTTTTTTCTTAGTCGCAGTTGAGTTCAAGGACTTGATTGAAGGGTTACTTACCAGGGTAGGACTTGGTTGGGCACGGCGGGATCATGCAGTCATGGAACAGCTTATAGTCAAGGGTATATGGCCAGCTAGGAGGCCTGTTTTCATACACAGGCATAGAAGAATCATAGGTGAAGTTAGAATCGTACAACATCTTGAACATTTTGTTTCCTCCGATGGATAAGAATGGAGATCTCATTCCTCTTACATCTTCAAGTTTCACTCCACCGTAAGCGGCTAAAATTTCTCTTTGACCACCCACTTCTCTGTTCCATTTCTTTTGAGAGAACTGCTCTCCAAAACTATGGCTAAAATATATAGGGAAATATTAGTAGTAATGTAACACAAAAAATGCTGTGAATAAAGTATAAAAGAAAAGACTGGTAGAAGACAATTTATAGTTTTATATAAAAGTATCGCTAAGAACCAATAGTTTATAGTAAGAAAACATAGAGCATAAAATCCCATAATTTAGAAGAAAAAAAAATAGGTTTATGAAATCGAAATGTGTATTGAAATAATTGTGATGGGTTTTGATTTATAGGAGTGTACACTGTGTTGAGTCGTTTTAAAACTTACGAAATCGTGTGTGATGCTATCTCGTGTCCGGCAGAGTAGAGGTTTTGTACTTGACTGTAATCAGTCCATTCATGAGATACGTAAAAGGTGGCTGCGATAGGACAACCGTTGGGGTTCACACGACCTTTTTCAAAGAGGTCCTGGTATAGAACCTTGTTCAGATCATTGACAGAGTCATCGAAGGTCAGGAGAACAATCTGTGGTACTTGTTCAACCGGCAGTTCACCTATTTGTCGGGATGTGTGCATGTGATTGTGTAAATGTGCCAGGAAGAGGAAGAGAAAAGATAGGTAGGTACCAAGGGTGGAAGAGGGAGAAAAACAAAAATGATTAGTAATACATAAAAAAATATATATTATACTTTAGCGCTATACTAAATGTTGTTAGTCGGACCTAGGAGAGAAACAAGAGAGACAGATGCAATTATTTCTTTCTGAACTTACGATATCGTATGTGAGGCAAATTCATGACCATCTGCGTACAGATTTTGAACCTGACTGTAGTCTGTCCACTCGTGAGAGACATAGAAGGTTGCAGATATGGGACAACCGTTTGGGTTAACGCGTCCTCTTTCGAATAGTTCTTCATAATACGGTTTATTGAGATCATTAACAGCATCGTCGAACGTAATCAATACCATTTGAGGTACTTCATTGACGGGTACATTTCCTGTCATAAATAAATGTAATCATCCAGCGTTGAAATTCATTTTTATTTCATTTGAATAGGTACTTACTATCCCAAAATGTTCACACCCTCCGAAAGTTACAAAGACTCTTTCTAGTGCCAAAAAACTTGGACAAGAACATTTTTTAATCAATTCAGTGTTTGTTTGTTAAACCTACAAGGTTCATTTATTTTTTAATATTATAAAAATCGTACCAGGGATTTCCTTTCCACCGCATGAGCAGTCAGGTAGCAAGCAGACATCCTTCCTGCACTTCGCCGCGGTCTTGTCAACTGTAGGTTGGGGGTACACTGGGGCAGGTCTCGACGGAGGATAGGCATAGATGTCGACAAACTTAGTGTTCTCCGAAACGATAGCAGTTGATGGTTTGAGCGTGGGTCGGCTGCGACTGCTCAGAAACAAAATACGTTAACAAAACTATAGATAATTGATGATTCAACAGAGATCTTAGGTACTACTAATCAAATTGAAAATATAATGCATTACACCATTGATATATGAGAATAATGTATGGAAACCAGCAATACTATAGATTAGCTGCGACCCTTGTTTCTAAATCTTCCTTCTGTGAAGTACACATCAGACTAGAATATGGAATTACGAAAGCTGATAATCACGAACTAAAAACTCTTTATAGTACTGATACTAAGGAAGTTTAAAAAATAGCGTTACAACTAGGAGTGAAAGATCTAAAAGCATGGTCAA